>CM022298.1:156505793-157705793 GCA_011799875.1 Thinopyrum elongatum
GATGAGAAAATTGAGATTTAAGACCATAAAATTCCTTAGAAACATCATCGAGCTCTTTATTAATATACTCCATCATCGTTTTTTGCTCCTTAAGTTCGTTTCTAAAGAAACTATTATGCTTAAATTGTAGGGACATGAAGCTTTTAGCATTATTTTCAATCTCTTCAAATTTCCTATAGTAAGGATCAAAGCTCTTGGGTTGAGCCATACGGGCAAACAAGCAATCTAACACACGAGCAAATGAAAAGCAAATGAAAAAGACGAACGAAAAAAGGGCAAATAAAAAAACAAATCTTTTTGTGTTTTTTTGAAATCGTTTTAGGAGTGGGGGAGAGGAAAACGAGAGGCAAATGGCAAATAATGTAATGCAAGAGATGAGAGTTTATGGTGGGTACTTGGTAGGCTTGATGTAGATCTCCCCGGCAACAGCGCCAGAAATTCTTCCTGCTACTTCTTAAGCTTGTGTTGGTTTTTTCCTTGAAGAGGAAAGGGTGATGCAGCAAAGTAGAGAGAAGTATTTCCCTCAGTTAAGAACCAAGGTATCAATCCAGTAGGAGATACAAGCAAGTCTCCAATCTATGCACCTGCACAAACAATCAAACACTTGCACCCAACGCGATAAAGGGGTTGTCAATCCCTTCACGGTCACTTGCAAAGGTGAGATCTGATAGAGATAGATATAAAAGCTTACTAAAATGTAAAACAAAATAAAAGTAAATAAATTGCAGCAAGGTATTTTTGGGTTTTTTGGTTTATAGATCTGAAAATATATGATGGAAAATAGACCCGGGGGGCATAGGTTTCACTAGAGGCTTCTCTCTTGAAGGCAAATAATACGGTGGGTGAACAAATTACTGTCGAGCAATTGATAAAAAAGTGCAAAGTTATGACGATATCCAAGGCAATGATTATGAATATAGTCATCACGTCCGTGTCAAGTAGACCGAAACGATTCTGCATCTACTACTATTACTCCACACATCGACTGCTATCCAGCATGCATCTAGAGTATTAAGTTCATAAGAACGGAGTAACGCCTTAAGTAAGATGACATGATGTAGAGGGATAAACTCAAGCAATATGATGAAAACCCCATATTTTTACCCTTGATGGCAACAATACAATACGCGCCTCGCTACCCCTACTTTGTCACTGGGTGAGGACACCACAAGATTGAACCCAAAACTAAGCACCTCTCCCATTGCAAGAAGAACCAATCTAGTTGGCCAAACCAAACCGATAATTCAAAGAGAAATACAAAGATACCAAATCATGCATATAAGAATTCAGAGAAGATTCAAATAATATTCATAGATAAACTGATCATAAATCCACAATTCATCGGATCTCGACAAACACACTGCAAAAGAATATTATATTGGATAGATCTCCAAGAACAACGAGAACATGGTATTGAGGATCAAAGAGAGAGAAGAAGCCATCTAGCTACTAGCTATGGACCCGTAGGTCTGTGGTAAACTACTCACGCTTCATCGGAAGGGCAATAGAGTTGATGTAGAAGCCCTCCATGATCAAATCCCCCTCCGGCAGGATGCCGGAAAAGGCCCCGAGATGGGATCTCACGGGTACAGGGCGGCGGAAAAGTATTTTGGTGGAAGCTTCTGGTTGTTTGGGAATTTTTCTGAATTTATAGGCCAAAGATTAGGGTTGGAGGACTCCCGTGGGGCCCACAAGCCAGGGGGCACCTCCCCCTAGGGCACGCCCTGAGGGCTTGTTGAGCCCTCGGGACTCTTCTGCCTTCCTCTCCAAGTCCTACGTGTGTCTTCTGGTCACAGAAAAATCATCGCGAAAGTTTTATTCCGTTTGGACTCCGTTTGGTATTCCTTTTCTGTAAAACTCAAAAACAAGGAAAAACAGAAACTGGCAATGGGCTTTAGGTTAATAAGTTAGTCCCAAAAATAATATAAAATACCATATTAATGCATATAAAACATCCAAAACAGATAATATAATAGCATGGAACAATCAAAAATTATAGATACGTTGGAGACGTATCAGTGTGCCAGCCCCTTGTGGGCTGGTGTGCTCCCCTCTAATGGCCCAATAGGCCCATCTTCCTCCCGGGGCTTCCCGGAACCCCTTCCGGTGATCCGATGACCACCCGGCACCTCCCGAAACTCTTCCGGTGTCCGAATAGTATCGTCCTATATATCAATCTTTACCTCCGGACCATTCTGGAGCTCCTCGTCATGTCCGTGATCTCATCCGGGACTCCGAACAACATTCGGTCACCAAATCATATAACTCATATAACACTATATCGTCAACGGACGTTAAGCGTGCGGACCCTACGGGTTCGAGAACTATGTAACATGACCGAGACACATCTCCGGTCAATAACCAATAGCGGAACCTGTATGCCCATATTGGCTCCTACATATTCTACGAAGATCTTTATCGGTCGAACCTTATGACAACATACGTAATTCCCTTTATCCATCGGTATGTTACTTGCCCGAGATTCGATCGTCGGTATCTTCATACCTAGTTCAATCTCGTTACCGGCAAGTCTCTTTACTCGTTCCATAATACATCATCTCATAACTAACTCATTAGTCACTTTGCTTGCAAGGCTTCTCATGATGTGTATTACCGAGAGGGCCCAGAGATACCACTCCGATACATGGAGTGACAAATCCTAATCTCGATCCATGCCAACTCAACAGACACCTTCGGAGATACCTGTAGAGGATCTTTATGATCACCCAGTTACGTTGTGATGTTTGATAGCACACAAGGCATTCCTCCGGTATCCGGGAGTTGCATGATCTCATAGTCGAAGGAATATGTATTTGACATTAAGAAAGCAATAGCAATAAACTGAACGATCATATGCTAAGCTAACGGATGGGTCTTGTCCATCACATCATTCTCCTAATGATGTGATCCCGTTATCAAATGACAACTCATGTCTATGGTTAGGAAACCTTAACCATCTTTTTATCAATGAGCTAGTCTAGTAGAGGCTCACTAGGGACACGGTATTTGTTTATGTATCCACACATGTATTTAAGTTTCCGGTCAATACAATTCTAGCATAAATAATAAACCTTTATCATGATTAAGGAAATATAATAATAACCATTTTATTATTGCCTCTAGGGCATATTTCCATCAGTCTCCCACTTGCACTAGAGTCAAGAACCTAGTTCACATCGCCATGTGATTAACACCCATAGTTCACATCGCCATGTGACCAACACCCAAAGAGTTTATTAGAGTCAATAATCTAGTTCACATCGCCATGTGATTAACACCCAAAGAGTACTAAGGTGTGATCATGTTTTGCTTGTGAGAGAAGTTTAGTCAACGGGTCTGTCACATTCAGATCCGTATGTATTTTGCAAATTTCTATGTCTACAATGCTCTGCATGGAGCTACTCTAGCTAATTGCTCCCACTTTCAACACGTATCCAGATTGAGACTCAGAGTCATCTGAATCGGTGTCAAAGCTTGCATCGACGTAACCCTTTATGACGAACTCTTTATCACCTCCATAACCGAGAAATATTTCCTTAGTCCTCTTAGGTAACTAAGGATAATTTTGACCGTTGTCCAGTGATCTACACTTGGATCACTATTGTACCCCCTTGCCAAACTCATGGCAAGGTACACAATAGGTCTGGTACACAGTATGGCATACTTTATAGAACCTATGGTTGAGGCATAGGGAATGACTTTCATTCTCTCTCTATCTTCTGCCGTGGTCGGGCTTTGAGTCTTACTCAACTTCACACATTACAATACAGGCTAGAACTCCTTCTTTGACTGATCCATTTTGAACTCCTTCAAAATCTTGTCAAGGTATGTACTCATTGAAAATCTTATCAAACGTCTTGATCTATATCTATAGATCTTGATGCCTAATATGTAAGCGGCTTCACCGAGGTCTTTCATTGGAAAATTCTTATTCAAGTATCCTTTTATGCTATCCAGAAATTCTATATCATTTCCAATCAGCAATATTGAAAGAACATGCGGTGCCCCCATGTTTGGTTTTGGTAATTGATGACATTCTCTATGGACTAATGGTCCCCTTGAGTTATATTCGTAGGATTTGTCCATAGGCTTTTCTTGAAGTCCATTTGTTGGTTTCAAGGAGTTTATGTGTTGGCCAAGGTGCTTTTCAAGGAATTACCTAAAGATTGGTCATGTGAGAGTTGAGCTTATTGCAAGCATGTCTTGAAGAAGAAGATTGTGTGAACATTCATGTTTACCTTCAATACGTCATCCTAATGAAGAGAGTTGGAAAGATTCAAGGTTGATCAAGACTAAGTACAAAGAGTGATTCAAGTTGATCAACACACAAAGCCTAGAAGATGTATCGAGTGGGATCAAGTGGTCTCGTGGTAGGGTAAGCTTGTCCATTACATTTTGTGTACTAACCCATGGTCTATGTGAGAGTTTGTTGTGGGGTTAGGTTTGCTTCCATGGGCATGCATCAATAGTAAGATCTCATACAACCCATGGAGGATGACATCATGTGGTGATCGTCATCAAGGTTGTGGTGTGCAAGTTCAAGTGGAGCAACACGAAGAGTGGCTCACCCATAATGGAATATGGGGGAGCAATCATACTTGAAGCTTGCAGTCCATTGTGGTGGCAATGGGCTTGTGAAGATGTGCCGAAGATTGGCTCACCCATAGTGGAGTATGGGGGAGCAAAGATCTAGTCTTCATCGAGCCAATGTAATCAAGAAAGTTGGTCCAACTTTAGTAAGTCAAGATCGTCATCATTTAGCTCAAGTGGACTATGTGCTAGGCAAAGGTTTTCCCTTGATGGGTTTTCTGTTTTACCGGTCTCATGGTGGTAGTTGGGAGACCGGGTTATAGGATCGATTGACGTACTATCGAGGGGGGCTCTCAAGTTAGTAGCTTGATCGTATCGTTCGTAGAGAGCTCAAACCATTGCATCATCTTTCTTGGTTCTTGTTTGGTGTTTCTCTTTGTGATTTTTATAGCTTTTGGTCATCTTCATGACAAACTCAAGTTCATCGAAAACGGAGTTCATGTGCATCTTCCATGATGTTTTCGATGTTGGAGTTTTTGTCGGTTCTTCATTCATAGAGGTTTCACATCTCTATAGCATTGGCATTTATTATCCATTGCTTGTTCTTATTTTAGCCAATAGCTTTTGGATAGCTCTTGTCATCATCTTTCCAACAAGCTTGAGTTTGCTCAATTAGGAGCTCGTATGCGAAAGTTATGGCTGGTTTGTTCTTACCTGTTTTTCATAGACCGGTTGTACCGCTTCTTACACCAGTTGTACCGGTTGACTGGTACTACCAGTGTTTGGGGCTGTTGTACCGCTCCAGAGTTGGTCTGATGGTTGTACCGGCCATGTACCGCTCTACCACCGGACTAGTCTCTTCTTTGACCGGTTGTACCGGTACTTTCACCGGTTGTACCGGTCCTACTGTTTTCTGCACATAACGGGCAGATTCGTGGGGACCTATAAAAGGGGATCTTCTTCCCCATTGGACCCATCTCTTGAGCTCGTGTTCTTCCCCCATTGTTGACCTTCTTCGAGCTTGCTACCTCTCAATCCCTCCATGGATTCTTGCTAGTTTTGGGGGAAAAGAGAGAGGAGATCTAGATCCACACTTCCACCAATCACTTTCTCCTCTATGTGAGGGGAACCCCTTGGATCTAGATCTTGGAGTTCTTCGTGTTCTCTTCTTCGTTCTTCCTCTCATTTTCTTCCCTAGCATTAGTTGGTTTGGTGGGATTTGGGAGAGAAGGACTTGGGCACTCCGTGTGCCCTTGCCATTGCATTTGGTGCATCGGTTTGAGTTCTCCATGGTGATACGTGGAAGTTACAAGTTGAGAAGCTTGATACATCCATTTTGCATCATGCTTTTATACTGATATTTATTGCATGGGCTGTTATTACACATTATGGTACAATACTTATGCCTTTTCTCTCTTACTTTACAAGGTTTACATGAAGAGGGAGAATGCCGGCAGCTGGAATTCTGGACCGGAAAGGAGCAAATCTGAGAGACCTATTCTGCACAACTCCAAAAGTCCTAAAAATTTACGGAGAATTATTTTGGAATATATAAAAAATATTGGGCAAAGAAATACCACAGGGGACCCACCAGGAGGCCACAAGCCTGGGAGGCGCGCCCTACCCCCCTGGGCGCGCCCCTAGGGCTTGTGGGCCCCCTGTCAGGTGTCCGGTGCCCATCTTCTGCTATATGGAGGGTTTTGACCTAGAAAAAATCAGAAGGAAGCTTTCGGGACGAAGTGCCGCCGTCTCGAGGCGGAACTTGGGCAGAACCAATCTAGGGCTCCGGCGGAGCTGTTCTGCCAGGGAAACTTCCCTCCTGGAGGGAGAAATTGAAGCCATCGTCATCACCAACGATCCTCTCATCGAGAGGGAGTCAATCTCCATCAATACCTTCAACAGCACCATCTCCTCTCAAACCCTAGTTCATCTCTTGTATCCGATCTTTGTCTCAAAACCTCAGATTGGTACCTGTGGGTTGCTAGTAGTGTTGATTACTCCTTGTAGCTGATGCTAGTTGGTTTATTCGGTGGAAGATCATATGTTCATATCCTTAATGCTATTCAATACCCCTCTGACTATGAACATGAATATGCTTTGTGAGTAGTTATGTTTGTTCCTGAGGACATGGGAGAAGTCTTGTTATAAGTAATCATGTGAATTTGGTATTCGTTCGATATTTTGATGAGATGTATGTTGTCTTTCCTCTAGTGGTGTTATGTGAACGTCGACTATATGACACTTCACCATTGTTTGGGCCTAGGGGAAGGCATTATGAAGTAATAAGTAGATGATGGGTTGCTAGAGTGACAGAAGCTTAAACCCTAGTTTATGCGTTGCTTCGTAAGGAGCTGATTTGGATCCATATGTTTCATGCTATGGTTAGATTTATCTTAATTCTTCTTTCGTAGTTGCGGATGCTTGCGAGAGTGGTTAATCATAAGTGGGAGGCTTGTCCAAGTAAGGACAGCACCCAAGCACCGGTCCACCCACATATCAAATTATCAAAGTAACGAACGTGAATCATATGAGCATGATGAAAACTAACTTGACAATAATTCCCATGTGTCCTCGGGAGCGCTTTGCTTTATATAAGAGTTCATCCAGGCTTGTCCTTTGCTACAAAAAGGATTGGTCCACCTTGCTGCACCTTTCTTACACTTGTTACTTGTTACCCATTACGAATTATCTTATCACAAAACTATCTGTTACCG
This sequence comes from Thinopyrum elongatum, assembly GCA_011799875.1. NCBI lineage: Eukaryota > Viridiplantae > Streptophyta > Magnoliopsida > Poales > Poaceae > Thinopyrum > Thinopyrum elongatum. The sequence goes on from CM022298.1 coordinate 156,513,038, forward strand.
ATAATTTCAGTGCTTGTAGAGAATACCTTGCTGAAAACCGCTTGTCATTTCCTTCTGCTCCTCGTTGGGTTCGACACTCTTACTTATCAAAAGGACTACGATAGATCCCCTATACTTTTGGGTCATCAAGACTCTTTTCTGGCGCCGTTGCCGGGGAGTGAAGTGCCTTTGGTAAGGAAACATTTATATACTGTGCTGAAATTTACTGTCACTTGTTACTATGGAAAATAATCCTTTGAGGGGTTTGTTCAGGGTATCTTCACCCCGACCGGAAGAGCAAAGAGTTGCCCCTCAACCTACTGAACCTACTAAAAATATTTATTATGAAATTCCTTCGGGTATGATAGAGAAACTGCTAGCTAATCCTTATGCAGGAGATGGAACATTACATCCTGATATGCATCTAATCTATGTGGATGAAGTTTGTGGATTATTTAAGCTTGCAGGTTTGCCCGAGGATGAAGTCAAGAAGAAGGTCTTCCCTTTATCTTTGAAGGAGAAGGCATTGACATGGTATAGGCTATGCGATGATATTGGGACTTGGAACTACAACCGATTGAAATTGGAATTTCATCAGAAGTTTTATCCTATGCATCTAGTTCATCGTGATCGGAATTATATTTATAATTTTTGGCCTCGTGAAGGAGAAAGTATCGCTCAAGCTTGGGGGAGGCTTAATTCAATGTTAGATTCATGCCCCAATCATGAGCTCTCAAGAGAAATTATTATTCAGAATTTTTATGCTCGGCTTTCTCGTAATGATCAATCCATGATCGATACTTCTTGTACCGGTTCTTTTATGAAGAAGGCTATTGAATTCAAATGGGTTTTATTGGAAAGAATTAAATGCAACTCTGAAGATTGGGAACTCGACGAAGGTAAGGAGTCAGGTATAAACCTCAAGTTTGATTGTGTTAAATCTTTTATGGATACCGATGCTTTTCGTGAATTTAGCACTAAATATGGACTTGACTCTGAGATAGTATCTTCTTTCTGTGAATCATTTGCTAATCATGTTGATCTCCCTAAGGAGAAGTGGTTTAAATATCATCCTCCCATTGAAGTAAAAGTAGTAGAACCTATTAAAGCTGAAGAGGAAACTATTACTTATAATGTTGATCCTATTGTTCCTACTACTTATATTGAGAAACCACCTTTCCCTGTTAGAATAAAGGAACATGCTAAAGCTTCAGTTGTGGTTCGTAAGAGTTATACTAGAACACCTACACCCCCTGAACAAATTAAAGTTGAACCTAGTATTGCTATGGTTAAAGATCTCTTGGTCGATAATATTGATGGGCATGTTATTTATTTCTGTGATGAAGTTGCTAGAATGGCCAAACCTGATACTAAAGATAAACATAGACCTGTTGTTGGCATGCCTGTTGTTTCTGTTAAAATAGGACATCATTATTATCATGGCTTATGTGATGTGGGTGCTAGTGTGAGTGCAATTCCCTTTACTTTATATCAAGAAATTATGAATGATATTGCACCTACTGAAATAGAAGATATTGATGTCACTATTAAGCTTGCTAATAGAGATACTATATCACCAATTGGGATTGTTAGAGATGTTGAAGTCTTGTGTGGGAAAATAAAATACCCTACTGATTTTCTAGTTCTTGGTTCCCCACAAGATAATTTATGTCCCATTATTTTTGGTAGACCTTTCTTGAACACTGTTAATGCCAAAATAGATTGTGAAAAAGAAATTGTTACTGTAAGTTTTGGGGATGTGTCTCATGACTTTAATTTCTCTAAATTCCATAGACAACCCCATGATAAAGAATTGTCTAATAAAGATGAAATTATTGGTCTTGCTTCTATTGCTGTACCTCCTACTGATCCTTTAGAACAATATTTGCTAGAACATGAAAATGATATGTTCATGAATGAAAGAAATGAATTAGATGAAATATTCTTTAACCAAATGCATGTTTTGAAACACAACTTGCCTGTTGAGATTCTTGGGTATCCTCCTCCACCCAAGGGTGATCCCGTGTTTGAGCTTAAACAACTACCTGATACCCTGAAATATGCTTATCTTGATGAAAAGAAGATATATCCTGTTATTATTAGTGCTAACCTTTCAGAGCAGGAAGAAAAGAAATTATTCAAAACTCTGAAGAAGCACCGTGCCGCTATTGGATATACTCTTGATGATCTTAAGGGCATTAGTCCCACTCTATGTCAGCACAAAATTAATATGGAGCCTGATGCTAAACCAGTTGTTGATCACCAACGACGGTTAAATCCTAAGATGAAAGAAGTGGTAAGAAATGAAATACTAAAGCTTCTGAAGGCAGGTATAATTTATCCTATTGCTGATAGTAGATGGGTAAATCATGTTCATTGTGTCCCTAAGAAGGGAGGTATTACTGTTGTTCCTAATGATAAGAATGAATTGATTCCACAAAGGATTGTTACAGGTTATAGAATGGTTATTGATTTTAGGAAGTTGAATAAAGCTACTAGGAAAGATCATTATCCTCTACCTTTTATTGATCAAATGATAGAATGACTATCAAAACATACACACTTTTGCTTTCTAGATGGTTATTCTGTTTTTTCTCAAATACCTGTGTCAAAAGAGGATCAAGAAAAAACTACTTTTACTTGCCCTTTGGGTACCTTTGCTTATAGACATATGCCTTTTGGTTTGTGCAATGCTCCTGCTACCTTTCAAAGATGTATGACTGCTATATTCTCTAACTTTTGTGAAAATATTGTTGAGGTTTTCATGGATGATTTCTCCGTTTACGGAACTTCTTTTGATGATTGCTTAAGCAACCTTGATCGAGTTTTGCAGAGATGTGAAGAAACTAATCTAGTCTTGAATTGGGAGAAGTGCCACTTTATGGGTTAATGAAGGTATTGTCTTGGGGCATAAAATTTCTGAAAGAGGTATTGAAGTTGATAAAGCTAAAGTTGATGCTATTGAAAAGATGCCGTGTCCTAAAGATATCAAAGGTATAAGAAGTTTCCTTGGTCATGCTGGTTTCTACAGGAGGTTCATTAAAGACTTCTCTAAAATTTCTAGGCCTCTAACTAATCTCTTGCAAAAAGATATTCCATTTGTTTTTGATGATGATTGTGTAGAAGCATTTGAAATTCTTAAGAAAGCCTTGATTTCTGCACCTATTGTTCAACCACCTGATTGGAACCTACCCTTTGAAATTATGTGTGATGCTAGTGATTATGTTGTTGGTGCTGTTCTAGGACAAAGAGTTGATAAGAAATTAAATGTTATCCATTATGCTAGTAAAACTCTAGACAGTGCTCAAAGAAATTATGCTACTACTGAAAAAGAATTTTTAGCAATTGTTTTTGCTTGTGATAAGTTCAGATCTTATATTGTTGATTCCAAAGTAATTGTTCACACCGATCATGCTGCTATTAAATACCTTATGGAAAAGAAAGATGCTAAACCTAGACTTATCAGATGGGTTCTCTTGCTGCAAGAATTTGATTTGCATATTATTGATAGAAAGGGAGCTGAGAACCCCGTAGCAGACAACTTGTCTAGGTTAGAAAATATTCTTGATGACCCACTACCTATTGATGATAGCTTTCCTGATGAACAATTAGCAGTCATAAATGCTTCTCGTAGTGCTCCTTGGTATGCTGATTATGCTAATTACATTGTTGCTAAATTTATACCACCTGGCTTCACATACCAACAAAAGAAAAAGTTTTTCTATGATTTAAGACATTACTTCTAGGATGAATCACACCTTTATAAAGAAGGAGTAGATGATGTTATTAGACGTTGTGTACCTGAGCATGAACAGGAACAAATCTTACGCAAGTGTCACTCCGAGGCCTATGGATGACACCATGCTGAAGATAGAACTACATACAAGGTATTACAATCTGGTTTTTATTGGCCTACACTTTTCAAGGATGCTCGTAAGTTTGTCTTGTCTTGTGAGGAATGTCAAAGAATTGGTAATACTAGTACAAATGCCCGTGCGTTGCACCGGGTGATAAAAGGGGCACAACTGCCTTCATGTGTCATTTTGCATCATTTTTATATTCAATTTTAATAAACATCAATAATAACGTTGAACATGAAAATTTCCTTATTTTTAGTAAAACTTAATGCTTTCATAAAAAATGTAACACCTTTTGAAGAATAGTTAACATTTTAATGAAAATTGGAACATTTCTCTATAAATTCACATTTTTTAACAAATGTTTTTTTGAAAAGAATGTTTTTCAGTTGTACATTTTGAAATGTTTTTTTAGTAAAAAGTGATTTGGGGGGAATTTTTAAGTGTTTTTAACAAGTACGAACATACTTTTTGAAATATTTTAAACTATTTTTATGTGTTTAATTTTTGGGCATTTTTGTTTGGTAATTTTTACAGATAGTTGGTTTTTTGGTTGGGAAGAGTTTTTTTGTAACTATTTGGGCTTGGCCCAAACAAAATAGTTAACGTACACATTAGGACCCACGAACTCATCTTCCTACCGACAACTCAAAAAAAAACTCATCCTCCTACCACTGCTCTAGTACTCCCTTGTGTTCTATTAAAAAAAGTAGTACTCCCTTGTGCACCATCGTGAGGGCTCTTTCTTATCTTTCCCCATTCTCGAGTACTCCCTTGTGGGCCGCCGCCGCCCGCGTAGACGATTCACACAGGATGAGATGCGTTCTGTCGTCCGAGGCCGTTGCTGCCATCGTCTGCAAGGCGAGAGCTATTACGGTAGCACCGCTTGCGTCCGGCGCACCTAAGCCCATGCCTAAGCAGTGGCAACTGCTCCATGTCGTTGTTCCTCACCAAACAAAGTGCTGGGGTGGTCAGCTGTTACCCTGAGATATAGCATGAGCTCATGCAGACTCACTTGAAGTTTGGAGCTCGATGCAAGCTCTTTTTGGAATTTCATTCTAGTAAGTTAATTTACATAATTTACATTTCCTATTATTGATATGGTAAACATGCCCGTGCATTGCAACGAGAGAAAAAAAATCAATGATACCCCTACCGAATAGGAGTGGTCTAAAACATGTGTGATGATTTGATTTGTGACCCACATGAGTTATTCACAACATAAAAAATAATTATACTTTAAACCAGACCATCTTTACAAAATGGATAAGAAATGTATGCACTATTTGATTTGGAAGTTCCGTAGTTTTATTCTAACTTTCACTATTTCATGATCAACTTCCACTCATATCCAAACCCATGACCATATTTCTTCTTGCCCATGGAACCTTCTAAATCCTCAATGCAACTTGCAACTTCCTTTATTTTGAATTCCGGATGTTTGAGTCACATTTTCACAAAAGTTTCTGTTTATTAGAAATAGAAAAAGGATTTGTAGAGGGAGAGAGCCTGCGCGGCCCAGCAAGGCCGGGCGCCTAGCCATAGGCCCACCTGAACAGCCTATTTTTGGACAGCCCCGATCGAACCCTAGCCCCGATCCCCATCTCTCTCACTCTGCCTCCCGACCCCCTTCCCTCGTGCGCCGCCTGTGCTCATCGGTGAGCCCATCTCCTCCAGTCTGGCGCCCCCCTTTTCCTCCCTGGCTCTTGATAACCCACAAGTATAGGGGATCGCAACAATTTTCGAGGGTAGAGTATTCAACCCAAATTTATTGATTCCACACAAGGGGAGCCAAAGAATATTTGCAAGTATTAGCAGCTTAGTTGTCAATTTAACCACACCTGGAGATTAATTATCTGCAGCAAAGTGATCAGTAGCAAAGTAGTATGATAGTTTTGATAGTAGTAGCAACAGTAACAGAGATAGCAATGATTTTGTAGCAAGTGTAACAGTGACAATAACAGTAGTAACTTAGCAAGAACAATATGAGAGAAATTCGTAGGCATTGGATCGGTGAATTCGTTGGATGATATTCATCATATAACAGTCATAACCTAGGGCGATACGGCACTAGCTCCAATTCATAAATATAATGTAGGCATGTATTCCGTAAATAGTCATACGTGCTTATGGAAAGAACTTGCATGACATCTTTTGTCCTACCCTCCCGTGGCAGCGGGGTCCTATTGGAAACTAAAGGATATTAAGGCCTCCTTTTAATAGAGAACCGAAACAAAGCATTAACACATAGTGAATACATGAACTCCTCAAACTACGGTCATCGCCGGGAAGTGTCCCGACTATTGTCACTCCGGTGTTGCCGGATCATAACACATAGTAGGTGACTATAACTTGCAAGATCAGATCTAGAACATAGATATAATGGTGATAACATAAACGGTTCAGATCTGAAATCATGGCACCCGGGCCCAAAGTGACAAGCATTAAGCATGGCAAAGTCATAGCAACATCAATCTCAAAACATAATGGATACTAGGGATCAAGCCCTAACAAAACTAACTCGATTACATGATGAATCTCATCCAACTCCTCACCGACCAATGAGCCTACAAAGGAATTACTCACTCCCGATGGGGAGCATCATGGAATTGGTGATGGAGAAGGGTTGGTGATGACGAAGATCGAAGATCCCCCTCTCCGGAGCCCCAAACGGACTCCAGATCTGACCTCCCGATGAAGAACAGGAGGTGGCGGCGGCTCCGTCTCGTGAAACGCAATAATTCTTCCTCCCTGATTTTTTTCATCCAAATATGTGATTTTATAGTATCAGGGTTGGAGTCTACGGGGCCACCAGGTGGGGACAACCCACTTGGGCGCGCCTGGAGGGGGGACGCCCTGGTGGGTTGTGCCCACCCAGGTGCCCCCCTCCGGTGGTTCTTGGCTCCAAAAATTCTTATTTATTGAATAAAAAATCCTCGCAAAGTTTCGTTCCAATCCGAGAACTTTTATTTCTGCACAAAAATACCACCATGGTAGTTCTACTGAAAATAGCGTCAGTCCGGGTTAGTTTCATTCAAATCGTGCAAATTAGAGTCCAAAACAAGAGGAAAAGCGTTAGGAAAAGTAGATACGACGGAGACGTATCAACTTTCCCAAGCTTAAACCTTTGCTTGTCCTCAAGCAATTCAGTTGATAAACTGAATGTGAAAAAGAAAAACTTTTATGAACTCTTTTGCTCTTGTTTACATAAATAAGCTTAAGTAGCACCCAGGTTTTCAGCAAAGATTATAACTAACCATGTTGACAATAACTCTTAAAAATTATATTAACTCATAACAATGGCATAATCAACTAACGAGCAATAATAAGATATCTCAAACAATCAACACTTTGTCAAAGCAACCATGATATAATATGACAATAGTGGTATCTCGCTAGCCCTTTTCTGAGACCGCAAAACATCAATGCAGAGCACCTCCAAAGTTCAAGCAGCGACTAAACATTGTAATTCATGGTAGAAAAGATCCAGTCATGATGCACCCAACATTAGCTATACAGAATGCATGAGGACAACAATAGTTCTCTCAGGTTCTGGCGCTTATTTGAGAATGTGATGACACAACATAAAAGTAAATAGATAGTTCCTTCGCAGAGGGAAGCAGTGATTTGCAGAGGTGCCAGAGCTCAAATTTTAAAACAGAGGTAATTGAAATTTTGAGAAATGCACCCTTCTTATTTACTTCGCGACCATTAGTTATCGGTATCTTCCATGCTAAACACATCAGTGGCGGTTCCCAAGCGATAAAAGTAAAGGTTTACTCCCCCTCCACCAACAATCACACTCCACGGCTTGTCCCAAACAACGGGTGCCGTCCATACCAACAACATTCCTGGGGGAGTTTTGTTTAATTATTTGCAATTTGAATTCGGGACTGGGAATCCCTATTACCGCCCCTCTCGTGCAAGGACGAGTGAATAAACACCCATCATGAGAATAACCCGCTTAACATGGAAGATACTGACTACCTCCTGTCGCTCTATGAACAATCCAGGCGCACAAAAAGGATATTTATTTGAAGTTTTTTTAGAGGTGGCACATGCAAATTTACTTAGGACGGCAGGGTAATACCGCATATAGGTAGGTATGGTGGACTCATCTGGAATAACTTGGTTTTCAGGGTTTTGATGCACAAGCAGAATTCCCACTTAGTACAGGCGAAGGCTAGCAATTAGGTTGCAAAGCGGCCAGCTAGAGAGCGAAAATGGTCATGAACTTGCATTATGCATAAGTAACATTGGATACTAGCATGAGTAGGATATGAACACCATGAACATAAATATCATAGAGGCTATGTTGGTTTTGATTCAACTACATGCATGAATATGTGCCAAGTCAAGCCACCCGAACATTCAGAGGAGGATACCATATCATCATACTACATCACAATTATTTTAACGCAATGTTGACATCCAAGATAAATCATTATCCACTCCTAGCTACTTAAGCATGACATGAGAAACTATAATCTCTAAGGGTCATTGCAAACATGTTTGATCATAATGAGCTGAATCATGGATACTAGGTTAAACATATTTACAAAAACAGAACAAGTTGAGTTCATACCCGTTTCTCTCTGCCACAACCAGTTCATCAAATATCGTCATTATTGCCTTTCACTTGCACGACTGAACGATATGAAAATAATAATAGTGCAAGAGTGCCGTGGACTAAGCTGGAATCTACAAACATTTTATTCAAAAAAAAAGAAAAAAGGTAATATGGGCTCTCTGTTAGATCAACAACAATGCATATGAGAGCCACTCAACATTTTCATCGTGGTCTTCTTCTTGGTACGACTCAATAAAAAGAAATTCAGAGAAACACACTGAAATATTTTTGGAGTTTTTGGTTTTCTGAAAGAAAGCAAATTTAAGAAAGGAAAAACAAAAACGAGAAAAACTATTTACACGGGAGAGCTCCCAACAAGCAAAAAGAAGAACAAGGAAATCTTTTTGGGTTTTCTTTTTATATACTACAGCTAGTTATACTAGAAAGAAGCAGCAAATATTTTTGCATTTTCTCAAAGTTTTTTTTAAACACACAAGAAGATGGCGAAAAAATAAATCTAACATGGATAATACAATGAAAAAGTGTGGACACCGACAACTGGAATGAAATGTGTGAACATGAATGTAATGTCGGTGGAAATACGTACTCCCCCAAGCTTAGGCTTTTGGCCTAACTTGGTAATCACCACTCGAAGAAGCCATGGGGTCCTATGTTGAAGTGCTGGGGAGCGGGCACCTGAGGGTCCCATTCCTGAGGCTCCGCCTGTGCCACAACCAGGTTGTTCCGGTAGGCAACAATGTCCTCAGGCATAATCCTGTATCCACCCCTGGCAATAGGATCAAACAAAGCAGGTGCAGGCAATGGAATAATATCATGAGTGTCCTCACTAAAAATAAGGTTATAAGAAAAATCACTAGTAGTGTTCTCGCCATCAATAAATTGGTGGTGTGCCATAGCCGAGCAATCTAGATAAACCTTGGGTAAAGGATAATCATGCTGGCGTATCTGAATATTAAAGTGACTCGCCAAGTGAGTAGCATAAATACCACCATGTATCTTACCCTTGGATCTGTTAATGTGAAGGCAACGTGCCACAATAGCTCCCAAGCTATAAGTGTTGTCGCCGTAAAGTGCACGACGTAAAACAGCAAAGTCAGGCACGCTGAGTGCACCTACCTTCTCTCTAGCAAGCAAACATTTCGCAATGAATAGAGCAAAATAATGCACAGCCGAAAAGTGTAAGCTAGTGGCAGTGACAGCCGATACCCCTCTCTCATCCCCCATAGTCAGGGTGCGGTAAAAACCATCAAACTCTGCGGGCCTAGGCTCTAATAAATCTCCTTCAAAAGGGATCATGCATATGTCACAAAACTCAGTAAGTGGTATCTGATAGGGTTCAGCATATAAGTCAAACTGCACCTCAGGAGGATTACTCCTACTCAAGAAATGAAAACTTTGCACAAAGGAATTTGTGAGGAGATGATACTGTTCACATTCAGCTGCGATGAAGTCGGTGAGGCCGGCATTAGCAGCATACTGTGCAAACTCTTGACGAATTCTGGCTCCTTCCATGAATAGGTTATGCGGCCATTCGCACGGCCGTACCTCCGCCATTCTCCGGGTGCGGAGATCATTGTCAGACGACTCCCCAATAACTCCCTTGGAGTTCTTCTTGGAAGCAAACTTCCTAAAGATACTCATCTTTTTCCTATGAACAAAATTCTGAAATTTTTAGTCCACAAAATTTTTCTCAACAAAACTTTACAAGATTGATAGCAACTACTCATAGGGATGCATAGAGGCCATATCAAGCATTCAAACTACTTAGAACTCTAAGAATTCAACATACAAGCTCCTCTACAGCAGCACCAAGAGTCACTAATTATTCCAAATATAAACCACTAAAGCAAAAACTAATTGGACCAAAGGAGGAGTCACATACCAAGCAACAATCCCCCAAAACAGTTTCGGAAATGGAGCTTCGAGCAAAGAGATCGAAATCCGTGGGTTTGAGAGCAAGAACACGAGAGAGAGAGAGCAATGGTGATTTTTTCTGGAGGTAGGTGATGATATGGAGTGAAGGGATAAGTGAGGGGGCCCATGTGAGGACCACAACCCACCAGGGCGCGCCTGAGGGTGCTGGCGCGCCCAGGTGGGTTGTGCCCACCTGGAGCACCTCCCTATGATGTTATTTGCACCAAAAATTCTTAAATATTCAGAAAAAAAAACCGTATTAAATTTTCAGAGCATTCTGAGAATTTTATTTTTGGGTCATTTTTTTATTGCACGAAAAACTCAGGAAACAGGCAAGGCATGGCATTTTATTTTATTTAACTAATAAAAACAGAAAACAAAAGGTAGGGACAGAAGGTAGTGCTCACTAAATTCATCAACTTCATACCTCTCAAAAATGATTTATTAATAAGGTTGATCAAGTCTTATTAACAACCACTTCCGATTAGCATGAAACTGAAGAACTTTCGTAAAACACTAAGTTGCCTCAATGGGGATATGGATGTCCCCAACAATAAGCATTTCATATTTCCTTTTGGCAGTAGGTAGAGGTAGTTGAAAACTTCCAATAGTGATTGTCAAAGATTTTTCAATAACATCAATACCATTCACTTGGAATTGTTTCTTCGGAAAGTGCATCGTATGCTCATTACCATTGATATGAAAAGTGACCTTGCTTTTATTGCAATCAATAACAGCCCCTGCAGTATTCAAGAAGGGTCTACCGAGGATAATCGACATGTTGTCATCCTCGGGCATCTCAAGTATAACAAAGTCAGTCAAGATAGTAACATTAGCAACAATAACGGGCACATCCTCAAAAATACCGATAGGTATGGCAGTTGATTTATCAGCCATTTGCAAAGATATTTCAGTAGGTGTAAGTTTATTCAAATCAAGTCTTTTATATAAAGAGAAAGGCATAACACTAACACTAGCTCCTAAATCACATAAAGCAGTTTTCACATAATTTCTTTTGATGGAGCAAGGTATAGTTGGTATTCCCGGATCTCCAAGTTTTTTAGGTACTCCATCCTTAAAAGTATAATTAGCAAGCATGGTGGACATTTCAACTTCAGGTATTTTTCTCTTATTGGTGATGATGTCTCTCATGTACTTTGCATAAGGAGGCATTTTCAAGATATCAGTCAAGCGAGTACGCAAAAAGACTGGCCTTAGCATTTTAGCAAAGCATTCGAATTCTTCATCATCTTTCTTTTTGGTTGACTTAGGTGGAAAGGGCATAGGTTTTTGAACCCACGGTTCTCTTTCCTTACCATGTTTTCTAGCAACAAAGTCTCTTTTATCATATCTTTTATTCTTGGGTTGTGGGTTATCAAGATCAACTGCTGGTTCTATCTCAACATCATTACCTGGTTCTTTATTATTTAATTGAGTGTCTTCATGAACCTCATCATTGTCTTTTTCATTATCAGAAGGTGAGTGTTCATTACCAGATTGAGTTTCAGCATCAAAGATAGAGACTTCATTATCATTATCAGGAGGTTTTTCAACTTCAGGTTCACTAGAGGCATGCAAAGTCCTATCATTTTTCTTCTTCTTTTTCTTTTTAGAAGGACTAGGTACATTAGTGTCAACTCTTTGAGAGTGTTGTTTAATTCTTTTTGGGTGTCCCTCAGGATAAAGTGGCTCCTGAGTCATTCTACCTCCTCTAGTCATTACTCTAACAGCATGATCATTGATATTATTATTCATTTCATCAAGCAACTCTCTTTGAGATTTAGCAACTTGTTCTAATTGAGTTTGAACCATAGAAGCATGTTTTCCCACACCTCTAACATCATTCGAGATTCTAAATAAAAAGTCACTCAAGCGAGCAATCATATCAGAATTGTATTTCAATTGTTTCATAACATTTGCATTGAAGTGATCTTGCTTTCTAATGTAATTATCAAACTCATAAAGGCATTGACTAGGATGTTTATTATAAGGAATATCACCTTCATCGAACTTTAGTAAAGAATTTACCTCTACCACCTTAGGTGGTGGTGGTGTTTCAAGCCCATGTATTTCTTCGATAGGTGGTAAATTTTTAACATCCTCTGCTTTAATAACTTTTTCCTTCATGGATTTCTTTGCCTCTTGCATATCTTCAGGACTGAGATATAAGATACCCCTCTTCTTCGGAGTAGGTTTGAGTGGTGGTTCGGGAAGAGTCCAATCATCATAATTTTTCAATATGTTATTCAATAATTCTTCAGCTTGTTCAACAGTTCGCTCCCTGAAAACACAACCAGCACAACTATCTAGGAAATCCCTAGAAGCATCGGTTAGTCCATTATAGAAGATATCAAGTATTTCATTTTTCTTAAGAGGATGATCAGGCAAAGCATTAAGCAATTGGAGAAGCCTCCCCCAAGCTTGTGGGAGACTCTCTTCTTCAATTTGCGCAAAGTTAAATATTTCCTGTAAAGCAGCTTGTTTCTTATGAGCAGGAAAATATTTTTCAGAGAAGTAATAAATCATATCCTAGGGACTACGCACACAACTAGGAGCAAGAGTATTGTACCAAGCCTTAGCATCACCCTTTAATGAGAATGGAAATAATTTGAGAATATAATGGTAGCGAATTTTCTCATCATGAGCAAATAGGGTGGCTATGTCATTTAACTTAGTAAGATGTGCCACAACAGTTTTAGTTTCATAACCATGGAAAGGATCAAATTCAACCAAAGTAATTAACTCTGGGTCGACAGAGAATTCATAATCCTTATCATCAACAAAGATAGGTGAAGTAGCAAACTTAGGATCACATTTCATTCTAGCATTCAAAGTCTTTTCTTTATACTTGCATAATAATTTTTCCAGATCATCTCTATCCTTACAAGCAAGAATGTCTCTAGTTGTCTCCTCATCCATAACATAACCTTCCGATATTTTTGGCAATTCATATCTAGGAGAGCTAGGTCTAATAGGTGTTTCAAGATTTCCAGTTTCAACAATTTCATCAGTTTCAGCATTCTCAAAAGCTTTAGTTCTAGCAAGTTGTTCATCAAGAAATTCACCTAGTGGCACATTATCATCAAGCAAGGTACTAGCATCATCATGAGTAGCATTCATAGCAGAAGTAGCATCATCAATAACTTGTGACATATCAGAATTGATAGCAGTTGGTGGTGTTGCAAGTCTACTTATAACAGAAGGTGAATCTAAAGCGGAGCGGGATGGCAGTTCCTTACCTCCCCTCGTCTTAGAGGGAACAATCTTAGTCTTAGCATCCTTCAGATTCTTCATAGTGATAATTTGATAATAATCCCAAGTGACTCAACAAATATAGCTATGCTCCCCGGCAACGGCGCCAGAAAAATGTCTTGATAACCCACAAGTATAGGGGATCGCAATAGTTTTCGAGGGCAGAGTATTCAACCCAAATTTATTGATTCGACACAAGGGGAGCCAAAGAATATTTTCAAGTATTAGCAGCTGAGTTGTCAATTCAACCACACCTGGAGATTAATTATCTGCAGCAAAGTGATCAGTAGCAAAGTAGTATGATAGTTTTGATAGTAGTAGCAACAGCAATAGTAACAGTAACAGTGATAGCAATGATTTTGTAGCAAGTGTAACAGTGACAATAACAGTAGTAACTTAGCAAGAACAATATGAGAGAAATTCGTAGGCATTGGATCGATGAATTCGTTGGATGATATTCATCATATAACAGTCATAACCTAGGGCGATACGGTACGAGCTCCAGTTCATAAATATAATGTAGGCATGTATTCCGTAAATAGTCATACGTGCTTATGGAAAGAACTTGCATGACATCTTTTGTCCTACCCTCCCGTGGCAGCGGGGTCCTATTGAAAACTAAGGGATATTAAGGCCTCCTTTTAATAGAAAAACCGGAACAACGCATTAACACATAGTGAATACATGAACTCCTCAAACTACGTTCATCACCGGGAAGTGTCCCGACTATTGTCACTCCGGGGTTGCCGGATCATAACACGTAGTAGGTGACTATAACTTGCAAGATCAGATCTAGAACATAGATATAATGGTGATAACATAAACGGTTCAGATCTGAAATCATGGCACCCGGGCCCAAAGTGACAAGCATTAAGCATGGCAAAGTCATAGCAACATTAATCTCAGAACATAATGGATACTAGGGATCAAGCCCTAACAAAACTAACTCAATTACATGATGAATCTCATCCAACTCCTCACCGACCAGCGAGCCTACGAAGGAATTACTCACTCCCGGTGGGGAGCATCATGGAATTGGCAATGGAGAAGGGTTGGTGATGACAAAGATTGAAGATCCCCCTCTCCGGAGCCCCAAACAGACTCCAGATCTGGCCTCTCGATGAAGAACAGGAGGTGGCGGCGGCTCCGTCTCATGAAACGCGATAATTCTTCCTCCCTGATTTTTCTCTCCAAATATGTGATTTTATAATATCAGGGTTGGAGTCTGCGGGGCCACCAGGTGGGGACAACCCAGCTGGGCGAGCCTGGAGGGGGCGTGCCCTGGTGGGTTGTGCCCACCTAGGTGCCCCCTCCGGTGGTTCTTGGCTCCAGAAATTCTTATTTATTGAATAAAAAATCCTTGCAAAGTTTCATTCCAATCCGAGAACTTTTATTTCTGCACAAAAATAACACCATGGTAGTTCTGCTGAAAACAGCGTCAGTCCGGGTTAGTTTCATTCAAATCGTGCAAATTAGAGTCCAAAACAAGAGGAAAAGCATTAGGAAAAGTAGATACGATGGAGACGTATCAGCTCTCTCCTCGCCCGCGCCCCCCTTGCTCGCCGCCGCCCAGCGGGGTCACCGACGAGGTGTGAGAGCCCCCCCTCTGTGGCGACCCCGGCTTAATCGTGCACTAACCATACACGCAAATGCACACGATCAAGCCTAAGGACTCACTTGAAGATATCACAACACAACTCTAAAACATAAATAAATTCATACAAGCATTATATTACAAGCCAGGGGCTCGAGGGCTCGAATACATAGCTCGATGGCATACAAGTGTCAGCGGAAGCATCAGATATCTGAGTACAAATATATTACAGAAAGAGAGATAAGCCTTCACAGAGGTGGGGCAAAATAAAACACTATGATCGAAAGGCGTAGGCCTCCTGCCTAGGACCCTCCGAATCCTACTCCTGGTCGTCCATCGGATCCTCGTAGTAGTACTCGCTGGGAGGGTAGTAGTAGTAGCCGTAGTCGTCGACGGGGGCTGCTATCTCAGGGGCTCCGTCATCTGGCGGCGTCATTTGGATATGGGGAGAAAAAGAAAATAAAGCAAACGTGAGTACTCATCCGAAGTACTCAGCAAGCAAGGATCTACACTACATATGCAACATTTTCAAAGGAGGGCTGTATATGTGGACTGGGCTGCAGAAATGCTAGAATAGAGGGGGAAAGCCTAGTCCTATCGAAGACTAGCATCTTCAGCATCTTCATCGGTCTTGCAGCATTAGAAGAATGCAGATTAACATAATGTAAAGTGGTAGTAATGTCATCAACCTCGGCCAGAGATCCTTTCTCGACTCCCTGCGAGAAAGCAATCCCAGAGCCGTACTATCCATTTCATCTCAAGTCATCAGTTCTAGTTGTACCGATCGGGATACAACTCCGAGTGTCCGTTACCGTAGGACAGGCTATCGATAGATTAGTTCTTCCCTCCAGGGGTGCACCAAGTTACCCACCACGCTCGCTTAACTCCGGCCGGACACACTTTACTGGGTCATGCCCGGCCTCGGCTAAGCAACACGCCGCAACCCGACCTAGGCTCTAAAGAGAGGTCAGCATGCCGGACTAACCAATGCCCCTAGGGGTCTTGGGCCTTCGCCCTGGGAACCCTGCACATTGCGAGGACGTATCGGAAGCAGACCTAGCAACCCCTTATACAAGCGCGGTTGCGTTTCCAGTCCAATCCAAAACGGGCCGCTCCTCGCTGACGTCAATAGAGCTTCGGCTGATGTATACGACGCAGAACGCCCATACTATGCCCACGTGATGGTTAGTGCTATCAGGCCAGAGGCCCCTCGGATCAAATATCCAAACCGTTAGTGGATTAGGAGCGCGCGGTAACGAGCAGAGACTCATGATCGATGTGACCCCGTCGCCCCGTCTCGAGGACTTGCGGCAAGGGCTAAGAATGCCCGGCCACGCCTCGTAGTTATCTCGCGGGCACCTCTCATGTCAACCCGACTCCACATCACTTCGCATTCATGCTTGCGCGGGTACCCCTCAGGGCCGACCCGTCTTTAGTATCATGGTTCAGTGTTCAGTTATAGTAACCAAAGTCTTCGTGTGTCTGACACCAAGGGAACCCTGAGGAATCACCCTCGATGGAATTCCCTCTGATGTTACCGTCAAGGTGAACGAAGGAGGTATCACCCTCGAGGTCCACACTTGAAGTGTTGCACGACGTCGTCGTTATCGGGGGTGGTGTAGGAGGAATCACCCTCACTTACCACGACCGATTAACTAATCTACAAGGTTATCATCAGAAGTGCTAACGAGGTATCACCCTCGGCACTCGATAGTAACCCAGTAGTGTCGAGCAATTTAAGGGGGAAGTGACGTGCGGTGCCAGGGTCCGATCTTCGATCCCGTTGCTCGGGTCTTCTGAGAGTACAGCGGGGCAGTCGGGACAAGTGGGTCTCTGATAGGGCTCTAACCAACCTATTCTAAATAGTTTAGGATAGCAGGAAGGTATGAACAGCAGGTTACAAGTAAACAGGCTATGCAGCAGATATAGGATACAGTAACAGCAGTAACTTCTAATGCAAGCATAAGAGAGAAGGGATTGGGCGATATCGGAATGCTCAAAATGGGGGTGCTTGCCTGTCTGCTCGACGGCAAGGGCAGGGTCGTCGGGGACGTAGTCGTACTCCGGAGCGGCGTCTGCCTCAGGAGCTACGTCGACGTTGGGTCTACCAAGAGAGAAGAGGGGGAAGGAAACAAGTAAATACATAGCAACGATGCAATACAGGGTATGCTACGACTATGATGCAGTGCAGGGTTGCCTGAAGCATGCCTACATCATTTTAGTTATTTTAGGGTTAAGGTGGGATTTATTTACCGGTGATTAGGCACTATTCATCTACCGGAATCGGGCTCGGAGTTACGAGTTCTCCTACGTAGGAGGTTCCGACAAGGAATCAGACGGCACGATCAAACTCGTCTCGTCGTTCTGAGCAACTTTCATGTTTTAAGTTTTTCGATCTGAGCTACGGTTTAAAAGTTATTAATTTTCAAAGTTTAAATTGATTTTCTGGTATTTTTATTTACAGAAAATGATTTATGATGTCAACATGACGTCACTGTGATGTCAGTAGTCAACAGCGGCTGACCAGAGTCAAACCTGACATGTGGGGTCCAGTGGGACCCACATGTTAGCCTCTGTTGAGCCTAACAATAAGTTAATCTAATTAACAGGGTTAATTAAGGGGACGGGCCCCACATGTCAGCGAGAGATTAGTCTAACTAATTAGTTTTTATTTAATTAAACATTTTAGTTAATTAACAGGGCGGTGGGGCCCGCGTGTCAGTGACACTGGGTTGCCCAGTCAGCAGTTGACTGGGTCAACCCAGTCAACTGGGCCCCCCGGACCCACTGGTCAGTGACCCAGGGGCGGGGCCCACTTCGCCATGTCAGCTGGCCGGTGGCTGAACGCCGGCGAGCTCGAAAATGCGGCGGAGGGACGCGGCCGACGTCGGGATTTCGCTACGGGGCGCCAAATCGCACGCAACAACTTGCGTTCGAACCGCAGAAGTGTTCCGCGTCGATCTGCGGTGGCGCCGGACCAAATGGTCGCCGGAGAAGTGGCCGGCGACGAGCTTTGGCGGCCGCGCGTTCGGGTCCTCGGCGGAGAAGTAGCTACGGCGAGCTAGTGAGCTAACGGGGAGGTTGGGGTGGATCTACGCGGCGCGGCAAGTGCAACGCGCGCAAGCCCATGACCAAAAGGTCACCGGAAGGGCGCCGTCGGCGAGCAAATGCGGTGGCGCGTTCGGTTGTGAGTGGTGTGGTGGCTAGGTACGACGACAGGCAGCGCGGAGGGTAACGAAGGAAGGCATGGAGCTCACCGAGCGGCTACGAAAAGCCCTTGGTGGCTTAGGAGCAGCAGAACGCCGGAGCTCGTCGGAGAGGCGTCGGCGATCCGAGGAAGAAGACGGCTCGATCCCGGCGCAACAGTGTTCTTCTGCTTGCGCTCGTGGTCGAGGATGGGGTAGACAAGGTCGGTGGAGACGACGGACAGGGCGGCGAGGCAATGCGGTGGCTACGGCCGCGGATACGGGCGTCGCACGGCGGCGACCGCGTCGGGCGCCGATGAAATCGAGCCGAGGAGAGCGAGGGAAGAGGAGAGGAGTGGTCGAGGGGGTTCCAAGGGGAGTGAGAGGCTCGCCCTTATCCCCTCCCGCGCCCCTATAGTGTCGGCGGCGTCGGCGTGTCGCGCGCACGCCCGGCCATGGGGGAGGCGACACGCGAGGGAGAGAGAGAGGTTGGGCCAGGTGGGCCGGCGGTCGGGGCACTGTGCACTTAGGCCCAGTGCACAATGCCTCGTTTCATTTTTCTTATTTCTGTTTTACTTTTTCTTTTATTCTTTTCTGTTTTGTACTAGTTAGGTCACTTTTGCATTTTTGTAAAACATGTGAGTTGACCCAAATGCTACTTTGCAATGTTAGCTTTCACCAAAAATTGGTTTGGGCAAAGTTGGGTTTCATTTGAATTTGTTATGATTTTAAATGGATCAAATATTGCTGTTTTGGTGTTGCTTCATGTGGTTTGAACCATTTAACTAGTTCCAATTCCGTTGTTTATATTTTTATGAGTGATTATGGAATATTTGCTATTTAATGAACATTTTTCCCATAAGGTTTGATCAACTTCATATTTCACTTATGAATTTGAGTTGATTTTCAGAATTGAATTTGAAGTGTTTCCTTAATCCAAGTGACTTGGCACTGCAAATGGGCATGACTTGGCATCATCATCAGCTGATCGCAGTGGCAATTACACAGAGGTGTTACAAATTCTCCTCCTCTAAAAGAAATTCTCGTCCCGAGAATTTAGGAGGTAGAAGGAAAGAGGTCGGGATATTCTTCCTGAAGATGATCCTCGCGTTCCCAAGTGGCTTTATCTTCAGTGTGATTCGACCACTACACTTTCAGGAACTTGGTCGTCTTCGGACGAGTTCAACATTCAGCTTCATCAAGGATGCGGATCGGATGCTCCTTATAAGATAAGTCATCTTGCAACTCAAGCATCTCGTGATCCACTGCACGGTGTGGAGATTCCTTGAAGCATTTACGGAGTTGCGATACGTGGAAAACATCATGGATATGAGAGAATTGTGGTGGCAACTCCAATTTATAAGCGACTTGTCCACGTCTGGCAAGTATGCGAAAGGGACCAATATAGCGAGGAGCTAGCTTGCCCTTAATTCCGAAACGACGAGTGCCCTTCATAGGAGTGACACGAAGATAAGCTTGATCACCTGGTTGATAGGTCAGACCCCAACGTTTGCGATCATAGTTTCTCTTCTGGCGGTCCTGAGCCACCTTAAGATTTTCTCGGACAATTCTGACTTGTTCTTCAGCGTGTTGAATAATGTCCGGTCCAATGAGTGGTCGTTCCCCAGTTTCTGATCAATTCAGAGGGGTTCGACATTTACGTCCATATAGCACTTCGAAGGGGGCCATTTTCAAGCTAGCTTGATAACTGTTATTATAAGAGAATTCGGCAAACGGGAGAGATTCCTCCCACTTCTTACCGAATGATATAACACAAGCTCGAAGCATATCTTCAAGCACTTGATTTACTCGCTCGACTTCGCCCTGGGACTGAGGATGATAAGCTGAACTCCATGTAATGTGAGTCCCCATAGCTTCTTGGAAACTTTCCCAGAACTTGGACGTGAAAAGACCGCCACGGTCCAAACTGATCTCCTTCGGAATACCGTGGAGTGAAACGATTCTGGAGATATACAGCTCTGCTAGCTGGCTAGCAGTGATAGTCTCCTTGACAGGCAGGAAATGAGCAACCTTGGAAAGCTGGTCGATGACGACAGGAATAGCATCGTGACCTTTCTGAGACTTAGGAAGACCATTAATGAAATCCATTTGCACTTTATCCCACTTCCATAAAGGAATAGGGAGTGGTTGAAGAATTCCAGCAGGCTTCTGATGTTCTGCTTTCACGCGACGACAAACATCACATTCAGCAACATAGCGAGCAATGTCCTGTTTCATTCTTGACCACCAGTACCTCTGTCGAAGATCACGATACATCTTGGTGCTACCCGGATGGATAGACAGCGGTGTATCATGTGCTTCTTTCATAACCTTATCAGTCATAAGCTCGAAGCGAGGTACTACGATGCGGTCTCTGAAATATAATGTTCCATCTTCAGCAATTGAGAAATCCCGGTACTTATCAAGGTGAAGCTCTTTCTTCATCAAGTCAATTTCAGCATCTTTGGCTTGCGCTTCCCTAACAGCCTTTCGAAGGTCTGGCTGTACCACAAGGTTATTAAGAGAACCCTGCGGAATGATACAGATGTTCAATTTGCGCAATTCTTCATACAGCTGGGGTTGAGCTTGCTTAACCAAGAGGTTGCTACAGTATGACTTGCGGCTCAAGGCATCAGCCATCACATTTGCCTTACCAGGGGTATAAGAAATACCACAGTCATAGTCCGTGATTGTTTCCAACCATCGTTGCTGATGAAGATTAAGTTCCGGTTGAGTGAATAAATACTTCAAGCTTTGATGATCGGTATAAATCTCACACCGATTACCAAGAAGGTAATGTCGCCATAACTTCAATGCATATATCACTGCAGCAAGTTCAAGATCATGCACTGGATAATTTTCTTCATGTGGACGTAATTGACATGAAGCATACGCAATTACTCTTCGTTCTTGCATTAGGACACAGCCTAATCCCTGACGAGAGGCGTCGCAATATATCACAAAGTCCTTGCGAGAATCAGGAGGAGCAAGCACTGGAGCAGAAGTAAGCTTGTCCTTGAGGGTCTGGAAACTTTCCTGACATTTGTCTGTCCACTCCAACTTAACGCCTTTGTGGAGCAGATTAGTCAGGGGCTTGGCGATCTTGGAGAAGTTCTCGACGAATCGGCGGCAATAACTAGCTAGACCGAGAAAACTTCGGACTTGCTTGGCATTCTTCGGAGGGGTCCAGTCAAGAATAGCCTAAACACGCTCCGGGTTAACGGCAATACCGTCCTTGGAAATCACATGTCCAAGGTAGGCCACTTTAGAAAGCCAGAATTCACATTTGGAGTACTTGGCGTATAACTGATGTTCTCGAAGCCTCTCCAGAACAAGGCGAAGATGTTCGGCATGTTCTTCCTTATTCTTCGAATATACTAGGATATCATCCAGATATACCACGACGAACTTGTCGAGGTAATCCATGAATATATAATTCATCAGACGGGAGAACATAGCTGGAGCATTCGTCAGACCAAATGACATGACGGTGTATTCATAGGAGCCATCACGAGTAACGAATGCAGTCTTTGGAATATCCTCTTCGCGGACACGGATCTGGTGATAACCCAACCTCAAGTCGAGTTTAGAGAAGACTAAAGATCCAGCAAGTTGATCATATAAGTCATTGATCCGGGGAAGCGGATATTTATTCTGAATGGTTGCCTGGTTGATAGGACGGTAATCTTGGACCAACCTATTCGTACCATCTTTCTTCTTGACAAAGAGAGACGGTGCTCCCCAGGCAGAGGAACTAGGACAGATGAAGCCCTTCTTAAGTGATTTATCGATTTCTTCCTTAAGCTCAAGAAGGTGGTGCGGAGGCATCTTGTAAGGGCGCTTCGCAATAGGAGTTGTGCCAGGCTTCAAGTCGATAACAAACTCGACAGCTCTAGCAGGGGGTATTCCTAGAAGTTCTTCTGGAAAAACATCCTGGAAGTCGCACACGACTGGAATGTTCTCGATCCCCTCAAGCGGAGAAGCGTTCAACGCGTTCAAGGCATAAATCTGAGCCTCGGCGTTCTGGGTGAGGTGAGCTTGATAATTCACTATCTCATTCGATGGGTGTAAGAGGTGGACAACTTTAGTGGCACAATTGATTGAGGCATAGTGAGCCTTCAACCAATCCATTCCCAAGATAAGATCAATCTTGGAAGAACTCAGGATAATTGGGAGTGCCTGAAATTTCAACCCCTCAATTTCAACAGTGACTTCGGGGCTGAACAGGGAGGCTTGACATCTACCCGCGGGAGTGTCAACCCCTAACGGATGATGTAGGTTGTCACACTTAACGCCATGCATGAATGCAAAGTCTTCCGACATGAATGAATGCGATGCTCCTGAATCGAATAAGACAGATGCAGGTACGGAATTAACAAGAAGTGTACCCATCACGGTTTCAGGTTGATCTTGAGCTTCAGCCATGTTGACATGATAGTTCTATCCACGACCATAAGAAGGCCTGACATTGCTGTAGCGAGGCTGAGAATTCCCACGGCCATTACCACGGCCAGCAGAAGGAAGAGCCAACTGCTTCTGATTCTGAGAGCAATCTCTGGCACGGTGACCTGGCTGGCCACACTTGAAGCAGAGTCCACTGTCAGGACGTGGTGCAGGAGCTCGAGGTGGCAGAGCTCGAGGTGGCTGCCTCGGTGGTGGAGGAGGCAGATGAGGTGCAGCATAAGAAGGCCTGTACACTGGAGCTGCTGGACGGTACATGCTCTGTGGTATCTAGATGCGGCGCTTCTGGGAAGACGAGCCCGAAGATGAGCCCGCCTCATGGGTGCGTCTGGTTGCTTCCTTGTGCTTCTTCAGACCAGTCTCGACCATGATAGCCTTATTCACCAAGGTGGCGAAGTCAGGATAGTCTTGGAAGAGCAGAGCTACCTGAATATCATGATGCAGCCCTTCACGAAACTTCTCTTGCCTTCGGGCATCAGTGGGGATGTCTTCTTCAGCATAGCGAGACAAGTCAAGGAACTCTCGCTGATAAACTTCTACGGTCTTGTTTCCTTGAACGAGACTACGGAACTCGGCCTTCTTCCGGGCTATGACAGCTTGAGGAATGTAGCGGGCACGGAAGCAATCTTGAATTCTGCCCAAGTGACGATGGTACCAAGTGGTAGGGTCTGTCGGTGAGTGGCCCACCATTGTGCTGCGGGTCCCTTCAGAAAGTATGTCGCGAAGGTGACATAGCTGACAGGGGGAACATCAGCTGACTCCATCTCATAAAAGATGTCACGCAGCCAGTCATCGGCATCCAGCGGATTAACAGTGTTGCGGAATATCGATGGGTTGAGTCGGACAAACTCTGGCAGTGTGATTGAGGCTGGCTGATGGTTGGCATTGGGACGGGGGAATTGTTCCATAATCCCCGTCATGAACTGACGGTTGAGTTCAAACTATTGCATCATAGCAGCCATATAGTCAGGCGGTGGCAGCGGAGGTGGATTGTTATCACCCATCCTGCTAAATCAACAGGGGTAGTTTAGCAGAAGCCAACACGAGTGTTTAGTAACAAACATGATGTACCGCGATGGAATTTAAGTAGTACAACAGATGCTTAGTAATAGTCTTTAAGTCATACAGATCCATACAGAGTCGGCTACATTTGGGCAGCATAACGGCGCAAATTTAAAAGCTAGACATGCTAGGCGGCGCGCAGGCACGCGGTAAGGAAGTACACAATGAGACATAGCAAAGGCTACATCAACGTCGGAGAAAACCACTAAAACGGGGTAGCTGCAAGTGCGGATGACGGACGTTCATCGCAGAAGGATCCTGTGCTCCATGTGCACTTTGATGCAGAACCCGGTCTCGAGCTGTAAGAAGGGGTCCACGTGCAGGCGTGTGACCTCCCACAGCAGGCCAATCGATCCCTGATGGCATCTCGGTCCTGCTCGGGTAAAGAATGTGCTCCGGATGTATCCCTGCACGAACAACTGGTAGCAACTACGTCATAGCCTCGTAGAGTCGTGCTCGAGTGGCAAACAACTCGACAGCAAGAGCGCGAACAGTGCGATCCAGAGCGTGAGTACACTGAATCAGAACTCGCTGATCGTAGCAACGAGGCTCGTACAGGGCACAGACAACTGTGTAGTATCCAGTAGCATCTCCAGCAGGGGCATACGGAATGTACCGATACTCAGAGGCATCCAAGCTAGCACTGTGCTCTCCTCGGAGACGTGCGACAGCAGAGTAAGCGGCATCATGGACTGCCATCTCAATCGTCATGCCGATACCGTGAAAACGATGCAGCTCAGTGTCGGAGTCATCCTGCTGATCGTAGATACGAACATCAACATAGTACTGCTCCTGGTTGAACTCACGATAAACCTCATAGACCATGTACTCTGGGCACCAGCGGTATCCCAGCCTGATCAAGAGGGCGATCAGAACAGATGGAAACCCAGGGACGTCTCGAGCCCAGGTGCGAAGCACAAGCTGCGTCATAGGGCACGGGGGAAACAGACGGTCCATCTGAAATAAGAAGTTCAGGGTTGTCATATGACAATGAGAAATAAACCAGACTTCAGAAAGAAAGGTTAAACAAAACAATGGAAAGGAAAATGATTATCAGACTAATCAGATCAATGACAGGGAAATCGCACTGAATCCAGCTCTCCGGGTGGATAGAATTTACGAGATCCTAAGTGTCAGTGTTAGTAATTTTATTATACCCGAATAGAAGAGAGGTTAGAGTCCCAGAGTAAAGATCGAGGAATAAAAGATCCTAATACTACCCAGTTGGCAACGTGGGCCCGTAAGCCACACAGTCATGTTAGTAAAACAGTTTTCGACCACTAGACTCAACTTCGGCCAAGGAATTGGATAGGGGGATTCCTAGAGGCAGTCGGCTTTGATACCAACCTATGGCGACCCCGGCTTAATCGTGCACTAACCATACACGCAAATGCACACGATCAAGCCTAAGGACTCACTTGAAGATATCACAACACAACTCTAAAACATAAATAAATTCATACAAGCTTTATATTACAAGCCAGGGCCTCGAGGGCTCGAATACATAGCTCGATGGCATACAAGTGTCAGCGGAAGCATCAGATATCT
Organism: Thinopyrum elongatum; assembly: GCA_011799875.1. Lineage (NCBI taxonomy): Eukaryota > Viridiplantae > Streptophyta > Magnoliopsida > Poales > Poaceae > Thinopyrum > Thinopyrum elongatum. Next base: position 156,538,481 of record CM022298.1, read on the forward strand.
GAGTACAGATATATTACAGAAAGAGAGATAAGCCTTCACAGAGGCAGGGCAAAATAAAACACTATGATCGAAAGGCGTAGGCCACCTGCCTAGGACCCTCCGAATCCTACTCCTGGTTGTCCGTCGGCTCCTCGTAGTAGTACTCGCCGGGAGGGTAGTAGTAGTAGCCGTAGTCGTCGACGGGGGCTGCTATCTCACGGGCTCCATCATCTGGCAGCGTCATTTGGATATGGGGAGAAAAAGAAAATAAAGCAAACGTGAGTACTCATCCGAAGTACTCAGCAAGCAAGGATCTACACTACATATGCAACATTTTCAAAGGAGGGTTGTATATGTGGACTGGGCTGCAGAAATGCTAGAATAGAGGGGGAAAGCCTAGTCCTATCGAAGACTAGCATCTTCATCGGTCTTGCAGCATTAGAAGAGTGCAGATTAACATAATGTAAAGTGGTAGTAATGTCATCAACCTCGGCCAGAGATCCTTTCTCGACTCCCTGCGAGAAAGCAATCCCAGAGCCGTACTATCCATTTCATCTCAAGTCATCAGTTCTAGTTGTACCGATCGGGATACAACTCCGAGTGTCCGTTACCGTAGGACAAGCTATCGATAGATTAGTTCTTCCCTCTAGGGGTGCACCAAGTTACCCACCACGCTCTCTTAACTCTGGCCGGACACACTTTACTGGGTCATGCCCGGCCTCGGCTAAGCAACACGCCGCAACCCGACCTAGGCTCTAAAGAGAGGTCAGCACGCCGGACTAACCTATGCCCCCAGGGGTCTTGGGCCTTCGCCCTGGGAACCCTGCACATTGCGAGGACGTATCGGAAGCAGACCTAGCAACCCCTTATACAAGCGTAGTTTCGTTTCCAGTCCAATCCAAAACGGGCCGCTCCTCGCTGACGTCAATAGAGCTTCGGCTGATGTATACGACGCAGAACGCCCATACTATGCCCACGTGATGGTTAGTGCTATCAGGCCAGAGGCCCCTCGGATCAAATATCCAAACCGTTAGTGGATTAGGAGCGCGTGGTAACGAGCAGAGACTCACGATCGATGTGACCCCGTCGCCCCATCTCGAGGACTTGCGGCAAGGGCTAAGAATGCCCGACCACGCCTTGTAGTTATCTCGCGGGCACCTCTCATGTCAACCCGACTCCACATCACTTCGCATTCATGCTCGCGCGGGTACCCCTCAGGGCCGACCCGTCTTTAGTATCATGGTTCAGTGTTCAGTTATAGTAACCAAAGTCTCCGTGTGTCTGACACCAAGGGAACCCTGAGGAATCACCCTCGATGGAATTCCCTCTGATGTTACCGTCAAGGTGAACGAAGGAGGTATCACCCTCGAGGTCCACACTTGAAGTGTTGCACGACGTCGTCGTTATCGGGGGTGGTGTAGGAGGAATCACCCTCACTTACCACGACCGATTAACTAACCTACAAGGTTATCATCAGAAGTGCTGACGAGCTATCACCCTCGGCACTCGATAGTAACCCAGTAGTGTCGAGCAATTTAAGGGGGAAGTGACGTGCGGTGCCAGGGTCCGATCTTCGATCCTGTTGCTCGGGTCTTCTGAGAGTACAGCGGAGCAGTCGGGACAAGTGGGTCTCTGATAGGGCTCTAACCAACCTATTCTAAATAGTTTAGGATAGCAAGAAGGTATGAACAGCAGGTTACAAGTAAACAGGCTATGCAGCAGATATAGGATACAGTAACAGCAGTAACTTCTAATGCAAGCATAAGAGAGAAGGGATTGGGTGACATCGGAATGCTCAAAATGGGGGTGCTTGCCTGTCTGCTCGACGGCAAGGGCAGGGTCATTGGGGACGTAGTCGTACTCCGGAGCGATGTCTGCCTCAAGAGCTACGTCGACATCGGGGTCTACCAAGAGAGAAGAGGGGGAAGAAAACAAGTAAATACACAGCAATGATGCAATACAGGGTATGCTACAACTATGATGCAGTGCAGGGTTGCCTGAAGCATGCCTACATCATTTTAGTTATTTTAGGGTTAAGGTGGGATTTATTTACCGGTGATTAGGCACTATTCATCTACCAGAATCGGGCTCGGAGTTACGAGTTTTCCTATGTAGGAGGTTCCGACAAGGAAACAGACGGCACGATCAAACTCGTCTCGTCGTTCTGAGCAACTTTCATGTTTTAAGTTTTTCGATCTGAGCTACGGTTTAAAAGTTATTAATTTTCAAAGTTTAAATTGATTTTCTGGAATTATTTTTATTTACAGAAAATGATTTATGATGACAGCATGATGTCATTGTGATGTCAGTAGTCAACAGCGGCTGACCAGAGTCAAACCTGACATGTGGGGTCCAGTGGGACCCACATGTCAGCCTCTATTGAGCCTAACAACAAGTTAATCTAATTAACAGGGTTAATTAAGGGGGCGGGCCCCACATATCAGCGAGAGATTAGTCTAACTAATTATTTTTTATTTAATTAAATGTTTTAGTTAATTAACAGGGCGGTGGGGCCCGCGTGTCAGTGACACTGGGTTGCCTAGTCAGCAGTTGACTGGGTCAACCCAGTCAACTAGGCCCCCCGGACCCACTGGTCAGTGACCCAGGGGCGGGGCTCACTTCGCCACGTCAGCTGGCCGGCGGCTGAACGCCGGCGAGCTCAAAAACGTGGCGGAGGGACGCGGCCGACGTTGGGATTTCGCTACGGGGCGCCAAACCGCACGCAACAACTTGCGTTCGAACCGCAGAAGTGTTCCGCGTTGATCTGCGGTGGCGCCGGACCAAATGGTCGCCGGAGAAGTGGCCGGCGACGAGCTTTGGCGGCCGCGCGTTCGGGTCCTCGGCGGAGAAGTAGCTACGGCGAGCTAGTGAGCTAACGGGGAGGTTGGGGTGGATCTACGCGGCGCGGCAAGTGCAACGCGCGCAAGCCCATGACCAAAAGGTCACCAGAATGGCGCCGGCGGCGAGCAAATGCAGTGTCACGTTCGGTTGTGAGTGGCGTGGTGGCTAGGTATGACGACAGGCAGCGCGGAGGGAAAGGAAGGAAGGCGTGGAGCTCACCGAGCGGCTACGAAAAGCCCTTGGTGGCTTAGGAGCAGCAGAACGCCGGAGCTCGTCGGAGAGGCGTCGGCGATCCGAGGAAGAAGACGGCTCAATCCCGACGCAGCAGTGTTCTTCTGCTTGCGCTCGTGGTCGAGGACGGGGTAGACGAGGTCGGCGGAGACGACGGACAGGGCGGCGAGGCGATGCGGTGGTTACGGCCGCGGATACGGGCGTCGCACGGCGGCGACCGCGTCGGGCGCCGATGAAATCGAGCCGAGGAGAGCGAGGGAAGAGGAGAGGAGTGGTCGAGGGGGTTCCAGGGGGAGTGAGCGGCTCGCCCTTATCCCCTCCCGCGCCCCTGTAGTGTCGGCGGCATCGGCGTGTCGCGCGCCCGCCGGTGCGCGCGCGCCCTGCCATGGGGGAGGCGACACGCGAGGGAGAGAGAGAGGTTGGGCCAGGTGGGCCGGCGGTCGAGGCACTGTGCACTTAGGCCCAGTGCACAGTGCCTCGTTTTATTTTTCTTATTTCTGTTTTACTTTTTCTTTTATTCTTTTCTGTTTTGTACTAGTTAGGTCACTTTTGCATTTTTGTAAAACATGTGAGTTGACCCAAATGCTACTGTGCAATGTTAGCTTTCACCAAAAATTGGTTTGGGCAAAGTTGGGTTTCATTTGAATTTGTTATGATTTTAAATAGATCAAATATTGCTGCTTTGGTGCTGCTTCATGTGGTTTGAACCATTTAACTAGTTCCAATTCCATTGTTTATATTTTTATGAGTGATTATGGAATATTTTCTATTTAATGAACATTTTTCCCATAAGGTTTGATCAACTTCATATTTCACTTATGAATTTGAGTTGATTTTCAGAATTGAATTTGAAGTGTTTCCTTAATCCTAGTGACTTGGCACTGCAAATGGGCATGACTTGGCATCATCATCAGCTCCCGCTCCCCCTTTTCTCTTGTCTCTGGTCCACAGACACCGGAGCGACGTGGACGTCCCGCTGCCTTCTGTTGGGTCGGCATCCACCACCACCACCACTACCCCCCGGCACAGTCATACTCCGCCATGGCCCTCCTCATGCCGCTGCTGTGCAGCTGGCCCTCTCCCCCCGCCGCTCCCCCTTTTTTTCTTCGCTCCCCCTTTTTTCTCTTCTCTCTGGTCCGCGGCCGCCGGAGCGACGTGGACGTCTCGTTGCCTTCTGCTTGCTAGGGGTCAGCATCCACCGGCACAGTCTTACTCCCCGACTTGGCCTCGAGCCCGAACCGTTTCTTCCTCCTGTCATCTTGAGTGCCTCCTCGTGTTGCCTCTGTGTAGCCGCTGGTTTGCAGACAACTTGCGATCATATTTAAATTGATGAGAATTCATTCAACGGAGCAAGGTGGTATTATTCCAGGCTACGTTGATTAGTGATGCGTTTGAGCCCAGCCAGGCCCATATGAGCGACGGGAGACGGAAGAAGCCAGGTGGTACCGAGCGACATAGTGTACGAAGAATCGGACGAGCGGGAGGCAAATCTGGAGTGCGGGTTAATTGACCAAAACCATAGGGTCTTTTCTATAAAACTGCGGCGACGGTGAACCCGTCGGAGTCAATCCGTGCTTTATTATTAGGGAAAGATTATTAGACGTCAGGAAATGCCTATGAATTATTCACTTGTTATTGAACAATTTGATGTGTGGGGATTTGGTTATATGGGACCTTTTCCTTCCTCTAATGGGTATACACATATTTTGGTTGCTGTTGATTATGTTACTAAGTGGGTAGAAGTTATTTCAACTAGTAGTGCTGATCATAACACCTCCATTAAAATGCTTAAAGAAGTTATTTTCCTGAGGTTTGGAGTCCCTAGATATTTAATGACTGATGGTGGTTCACACTTTATTCATGGTGCTTTCCATAAATTGCTTGCTAAATATGATGTCAACCATAGAATTGCATATCCTTATCATCCTCAGTCTAGTGGTCAAGTAGAATTGAGTAACCGCGAAATAAACTTGATCTTGCAAAAGACTGTTTATAGATCTAGAAAGAATTGGTCTAAGAAACTTGACGATGCATTATGGGCTTATAGAACTGCTTATAAATATCCTATGGGTATGTCTCCATATAAAATGGTTTATGGAAAGGCATGTCACTTACCTCTCGAACTAGAACATAAAGCTTATTGGGCAATTAAAGAGCTCAACTATGATTTCAAACTTGCCGGTGAGAAGAGGTTATTTGACATTAGCTCACTTGATGAATGGAGAACCCAAGCATATGAGAATGCTAAGTTGTTTAAAGAAAAAGTTAAAAGATGGCATGACAAAAGGATAGAAGAGCGTGAATTTAATGTAGGTGACCTTGTCTTACTATACAACTCTTGTTTAAGATTTTTTGCAGGAAAGCTTCTCTCTAAATGGGAAGGTCCTTATATTATCGAGGAGGTTTACCGTTCCGGTGCCATCAAAATTAACAACGCCGAAGGCACCAACCCGAAGGTGGTAAATGGGCAAAGAATCAAACAGTATATCTCAGGTACTCCCATAAATGTTGAGACTAATATTATTAATACCATAACACCGGAGGAGTACGTAAGGGATACCTACCAGGACATTTCAAACTCCGAAAAGGAATAGGTATGTGGTACGGTAGTAAACCGACTCAAAAACTCTTCCAATGGCAATTTTAATCCATTTTGGAATATTTAAAAAATTAGGAAAATAGTAGTCCGAAAAGTGCACGAGGAGGTGACAAGCCCTGGGGGCGCGCCCTACCCCCCTGGGCACACCTCCCTGGCTTGTGGCCACCTCGTGTGACCTCTGGACTCCGTTTTCTTGTGGAACACTTCTTTTGGTCGGCAAAATTTCATTATATAATCTCCCGAAGGTTTTGACCACCGTACCACGGCAATATCTCCTGTTCTTGTTTCGAGCTGTTTTTCCTGACAGATCCAGATCGCCATGACGTCTCCAAGCGCCCCCAAGGACAAGTTTTTCGAGAAGGACATCAACCCTTACCTTGTGGAGGTGCTGCAACACCCTCAAACCATTGAGATGCGTGAGGGGGTGCTGCACATCCGCGATGTTGAGGGGCCAAAGAGGACCGGAAGCGTAGAGACAAGGCTCGAAGCAATGGAGCGGCAAGTCTTCAAGTGCCAAGGGATGGTGGAACATGGACTCAATGCCAATCACTTGATGATCGCTGAATTTACCCATGATCACAAGCTGGATGCTGAGAACATTGGGGAGGCCATCTTCAAGCTTCATGAGAAAATCGAGCATCTCCAAGCCCAGATCTATGACCTGCAAAACCAAAACTGTGAGTATGAATACAGATTTAAGAGGATGAGTTTGGCTGCAGATTTGAGGATCCCGGAGACTCGTTCATCTTTTTACGATGGTGAACCTATGCCCTGGAAGACGGAGGACAAGATTCTTTCATCATCAACAACTCCATCATCACCACCTCCGAAGAAAGAGACCTAAATACATGGGTATGGGCACTCCCCTTGGCAACTGCCAAGCTTGGGGGAGGTGCCCCGGTATCGTATCACCATCACATCTTTACCTTTATCGTTTTTCTTGGTTCGATCCTTTTGGTTATATCTCGGTTTAGTAGAATAAAGTTTTAGTATGATCTAGCTTTGAGTTTTGCTTTGTGTTCCCTCTATGTAATCGAGTCCAAGAGTTATATAATAAAGATTAGTTTTGAGTTGAGGGCTTTGCTTTCTTGTTATGATCATGAGAAAAAGAAATAAAGAACAAAAAAAAATAAAAGATTATATAATGATCTTATGGGAAGTGGCGACTTCACATATAAGAAGTATGTCGCATGAAACTTGTTGTTAGTTGACAAACATAGTTTTGGTCATTGTTGCAATTAATAGGAAGTAATAAAGAAAGAGAGGTCTTACATATAAGTATACTATCTTGGACATCTTTTGTGATTGTGAGCACTCATTAAAATATTATATGCTAAAAGGTTGATGTTGGACAAGGAAGACAACGTAATGGGTTATGTTTCTTTATATCCAAATAGAAGTTATATTGTTATGGATCCTCCAAAATGTTGAGCTTGCTTCTCATCCCATGCTAGCCAAACCTTTTGCACCAAGTAGAGATACTACTTGTGCATCCAAACATCCCTCAACCCAGTTTTGCCATGAGAGTCCACCATACCTACCTATGGATTGAGTAAGATCCTTCAAGTAAGTTGTCATCGGTGCAAGCAATAAAAATTGCTCTCTAAATATGTATGATCTATTAGTGTGAGGAAAATAAGCTTTATACGAACTTGTGATATAGAAGAAATAAAAGCGACAGACTGCATAATAAAGTTCTTTATCACAAGCGGCAATATAAAGTGACGTTCATTCGCATTAAGATTTTGTGCATTCAACCATAAAAGCACATGACAACATCTGCTTCCCTCTGCGAAGGGCCTATCTTTTACTTTTATCTTCTACCCTTATACACGAGTCATGGTGATCACCACATGTTCCTTTTTACACTTTTTCTTTTTGGCAAGCACTGTATGTTGGGGGGAGATCCAGATATATATATATATATATATCCACTCGGATGTACATTTTCATAACCTATTATTGTTGACATTACCTTTGAGGTAAAAGGTTGGGAGGCGAAACCATAAGTCCCTATCTTTCTCTGTGTCTGATTGAAACTTTGATCTCATAAGTATCGCATGAGTGTTAGCAATTGTGAAAGACTAAATGATAGTTGAGTATGTGAACTTGCTGAAAAGCTCTTATATTGACTCTTTCCTACGTTTTGATAAATTGCAATTGCTTCAATGACTGAGATCATAGTTTGTTAGTTTCCAATAAAGTTCTTGTTTCATACTTTACCTTGTGAACGAATTGTTACTTTAGCATAAGAAATTATATGAAAAAATATGTTGTTGTTTTAAAGATGATCATGATGCCTTCATGTCCATATTTTATTTTATCGACACCTCTATCTCTAAACATGTGGACATGATTATCGATTTCGGTTTCCGCTTGAGGACAAGCGAGGTCTAAGCTTGAGGGAGTTGATACGTCCATTTTGCATCATGCTTTTATATTGATATTTATTGCATTATGGGCTGTTATTACACATTATGGTACAATACGTATGATGAAGACATGTACCTAGGGCAGGGTAATAGGCCTGACCTAGACACCCTTCCCCGAGGACACTGCTCTAAGGCCAAGGACATTCAAAGGATAGCATCATCTACCGATTGAAATAACCACAAGGTGCAACCCACTCGACCAACAGTTCACTCGGATAACCCAATTCCATTCGACCGGGGTGTACTCACTCGACCACACCAGAAACCACTCGGAAGACAGAAGATCTAAGGTCACTCAGGATGGCAATGGTCAGGCGTTCACTCCGTAGTCTTAATGATCATTTATCTGCCTTTATTGCTGGCGTTATCAGTAACGTCCTGTCTTTATGGACATTAAACCCCTTGTAATGTGGGACGGCTGGGGTCCTGGCGCACTCTATATAAGCCACCCCCCCTCCACTGGCACAAGGGTTTGCACCTCCTGTAACTTCACGCATAATCCAATCGACCGAGCCTCCGGGCACCGAGACGTAGGGCTGTTACTTCCTCCGAGAAGGGCCTGAACTCGTAAATCTTGCATGCACAACCTCATCGTAGCTAGGATCTTGCCTCCTCATACCTACCCCCAATTCTACTGTCAGACTTAGAACCACGACAGTTGGCGCCCACCTTGGGGCAGGTGTCTTAGCGACTTTCCGGTGAGGTTGCGATTTTTTCCGATTCCTATCATCATGGTTTCGGGTGGAGGTTTGGCTGAGGGCCACGAGATCCATCTCGGCGCGCTCGTCTTCATCGCCGACGACTCCGCCTGGCTCCAGGAGGCCCCCCTCGACGTCGAGACGTTCCCCGTCCGCGGGGCGACGCACTTTCGCGCGTGTGTCCGCGGCATCCTTCTATGGCAGCCGTCAACCCAATATCGGTCGTTTCCTATGGCGTCTTCGTTCCCCGCTATTCGCCGTCGCAAGCGATCCGGTCGATCGCGGCTTCAGCGATGGGTGAGGCATGCAGTGGCACGTCAGTCGGCCACCCCTCAAGTCGCGGCAATCGAGGCCGATGAATCTCTCTACGGCCTGTTCGATCTGTCGACTGGCTCCGTCGAGACTCTGTCCGAGTGCGACAGCAGCGATCCTGCGGCGGAGGTCCTGATGGTCGACACGCCGCGTAGCCTACCTGGCATGCGTCGCAACGGAGGCGGCGACGGCGGTGGCGATCCATCGCGTGTTCACGAGGAATACCACCCCGAAACCCTCTCTTCACAGCGGAGGGAGGAACTTCACCGCCGTAACGAAGAAGCACTCCACACGCCCATCGTCGGAGAGACCTCTGAGGCTCGGGCCTTGGAGGCAGCGCGCTTGGCCACTTTGGCTGAATGCACTCGACTGGAAAATCTTCAGCATGCACTCGACGAACATGCTCGGCAGCGGATTCCTGAGTCCAGTCGACGACGGCAATTGTTCCCTCATGAACCTCAGGTATACCGCACTCCGATTCGGAATCTTGCATCTGCAGCTCGTATAGCAGAATCCATCCAGCCATCCCAGTCAGAAGCTGGACGAGGTTTGATGCAGATCCGGGCCTGCTCCAGGTGGCAGGAGACCAAAACACTGCAGTATCACAGTCGCGTAACAGAATCCATAGCAGATCTGTGGTGGCTGACATGGTTCAATCGGCTCACAGCCCAAGATCGCCTCCGTGGCATGAGGGGCGGGTGCATCGCCAAGATCAGCACTTGGGTCGGGTCCATGAGCAGTACGATCATCGACTCGGCCGTGATGACCGCCGTCGAGCGCCTACACCCCATCCGAGAAGCGGATCATATGTGCCCCGGCACTATGATGACAGGCGCCCGTACAGTGGAGGGCGGAGGATGCCGGTCGACCCAAGAGAGCCAGGGTTTGATGCGAGGTCAATTTTAGTGCAAGGTTTGGTCGACAGGAACCGAGCACACAGAGAGGGGCAAGGCAGGGATCACCCGAGTGGAAGCAGAATTCATGTTTCGGGTCCCGAGTGTTTTAGCAGAGCTATTAGAGCTGCTGAGATCCCCCCAACTTCAGGTTGGCGACCGGGGTTAGTAAGTTCACCGATGAGTCGAAGCCTGACACTAGGCTGGAAGATTACCGAGTGGCTGTTCAGATCGGTGGTGGAAATGATGAGGTAGCTATGAAACATCTTCCTCTCATGCTGGAAGGGTCGGCCAGAGCATGGCTGAATCAGTTGGCTCCAGGCAGTATATTCCGTTGGGAGGAGTTAACCCGAGTGTTTGTCAGGACGTTCGAGGGCACATGCAAACGACCTGCGGGGTTGACGGAATTGCAACATTGTGCGCAGAAGCCGAATGAAACTCTGAGGGATTATATCCAAAGATGGACCACTTTACACCACACAGTAGAAAATGTATCCCAACACCAAGCAGTTTGTGCCTTCAAAGAGGGCGTTCGGTATCGAGAGCTTAACTTGAAATTCGGTCGGACAGGAGATATGTCTCTGACCCGAATGATGGAAATAGCCACCCGGTACGCTAATGGTGAAGAAGAGGACCGACTCCGCAGTGGAAAGGGCAAACCAGTCGCCCAAGACACCGGAGTGGGTCGGAAGCAGAAACGCAAAGCCGAGCCAGCAGGTCCAGGTGAAGCTGCAGTTATAACTCAAGGAAAATTCAAGGGGAAGCCAAAGGGACCCTGAATCCCCAAGAAGGTGAAAGATCAAGCGGGGAACGATGTGTTGGACTTGCCATGTCACATTCACACCAAGAAGGATGAAGAGGGTAATCTGATTTATCCCAAACATACCACTCGACAATGTCGGCTCCTGATCCAGCAGTTCCGAGAGAAATAGCCCAATGAAAAGGAAAAAGAGTCTGACAAGGATGGTGACAAGGAAGAAGATGATGACGGTTTCCCTAACGTCAATTCCACTTTGATGATTTTTGCTGACATTGAAAGTAAAAGTCGACTGAAAGTCATCAACAGAGAGGTAAACATGGTTGCTCCAGCAACTACGACATATTTGAAATGGTCAAAGACTCCCATCACATTCGACCAATCTGACCACCCACCTCACGTCGCCACCCCCGGGAGGCAAGCATTGGTGGTCGACCCGGTCGTTGGGGGCACCCGACTGACCAAAGTCTTGATGGATGATGGCAGCGGCTTGAACATTTTGTATGCTGAGACTCTTCATGGGATGGGCATTCCGATGTCCAAGCTCAGTGAGAGCAACATGCGGTTCCACGGTGTCATTCCAGGGAAGAAAGCTGATTCACTCGGACAGATCACTCTTGACGTGGTTTTCGGTGACTCAAAGAACTATCGTAAGGAGAAGTTGACATTTGAAGTTATGGATTTTCACAGTGCCTATCATGCTATTCTGGGCAGAACTGCATATGCCCGTTTCATGGCTCGACCGTGTTACGTGTACCTCAAGCTGAAGATGCCTGGCCCAGGGGCGTGATCACGGTCACTGGTAATCGGCAACGAGCAGAAGAGTGCCTCTAGAAGGGCTCTAAGATAGCCGATGAACAGATGGCAGCGATAGAAATGGAAGAATATAAGAAGACTGCAGATCCGAGTGATTTGTTGCGTGCTAAGAAGATTGCTTCCGAGTCTGCATTTCAGTCGTCCGGTGAAACAAAGCCTGTTCACGTTCACCCGACCGATCCCAGTGCTGCTCCGGCTCATATCTCAACAACACTCGACAGCAAATAGGAAGAAGCGCTCATCCAGTTCCTCCGTGAGAACTGGGACATCTTCGCATGGAAGCCGTCTGACATGCCGGGTGTACCCAGGGGGCTGGCTGAGCACCGTTTGCGAGTCGATCCAAAGGCAAAACCCGTGAAAGAGCACCTCCGTCGGTCCGCTGCGGAGAAGAGAAAGGCAATCGGCGAAGAGGTGGCTCGGCTTTTGGCAGCTGAGTTCATCCGCGAAATTTACCACTCCGAGTGGCTCGCCAATGTTGTCATGGTTCCCAAGAAGGACGATTCACTCCGTATGTGCATTGATTTCAAGCATATCAATCGGGTCTGCCCGAAAGATCATTTTCCTCTCCCCCGCATCGATCAGATAGTCGACTCAACTGCGGGATGTGAGCGATTATCCTTCCTGGATGCATATTCCGGGTACCATCAGATCCGACTGTATGGACCTGATGAAATAAAAACAGCTTTTATCACCCCATTCGGGTGCTTTTACTACATCACCATGCCCTTTGGTCTCAAGAATGCTGGTGCCACATTCATGCGCATGATACAGAAGTGTCTGCTAGCTCAAATCAGTCAGAATGTGGAAGCATACATGGATGACATCGTGGTTAAGTCGTGCAAAGGTTCCGACCTGCTGACTGACCTTGCCGAAACCTTTGCCAATTTGAGAAGATATGATATCAAGCTTAATCCGTTGGAGTGTACATTCGGAGTTCCAGGTGGAAAGTTACTCGGTTTCCTCGTTTCCGAACGTGGGATCGATGCAAACCCAGAGAAAGTTGGTGCAATCCTCCGAATGAAACGCCCTGTGCATGTACACGATGTTCGGAAGCTTACTGGTTGTTTGGCTGCTTTGAGTCGATTAATTTCTCGTCTCGGCAAAAAACCATTACCTCTTTACCGACTGATGAAGAAATCTGATATGTTCGAGTGGACTCCGGAAGCTGACGCGGCGTTTGCAGAGCTCAAAGCCCTGCTTTCCACCCAGCCGGTGCTTGCTGCTCCAATCAGCAAAGAACCTTTACTGCTTTATATAGCAGCCACTAGACAGGTTGTCAGTACGGTACTCACAGTCGAGCGGGAAGAAGAAGGTAAAACCTACAAGGTTCAACGCCCACTGTACTATATTTCTGAAGTCTTAACCCCATCCAAGCAGAGATATCCACATTATCAGAAGCTTGTCTATGGAATTTACTTGACCACAAAGAAGGTTGCACATTACTTCTCAGATCATTCGATTACAGTCGTCAGCGACGCTCCGTTGTCAGAAATCTTGAACAACAGAGATGCAACTGGTCGAGTGGCAAAGTGGGCGATTGAACTCCTTCCGCTGGATATCAAGTTCGAGGCAAAGAAAGCGATCAAATCTCAAGCGATAGCAGATTTCCTCGTCGAGTGGATTGAACAACAGTTACCGACCCAGATACAGTCGGAACATTGGACTATGTTCTTCGACGGGTCCAAGATGTTGAATGGTTCAGGCGCTGGAGTAGTCCTGGTATCTCCACGAGGTGACAACCTCAGATATGTTCTTCAGATTCACTTTGATTCCTCCAACAATGAAGCTGAATATGAGGCACTCTTGTACGGGTTGCGTATGGCCATTTCACTCGGCGTTCGCCGCCTAATGGTTTACGGTGACTGAGATTTAGTGGTTAATCAAGTGATGAAGGAGTGGGACGTCAGGAGCCAAGCTATGACTGGTTATTGCAATGCGGTGACAAAGTTAGAAAAGAAGTTTGAAGGGCTAGAGCTCCACCATATACCCCGACTGAAGAATCAAGCAGCTGATGACTTGGCGAAAATAGGTTCCAAGCGGGAACCTATTCCCAGCAATGTGTTTTTGGAGCATATTCACGCACCATCAGTTCAAGAAGATCCCTTCACTGAAGAGCCCCCACAGCCTAAAAGTTCCACTGATCCGACTGAAGTTGAAATCCCAGCTGTGGTCGACTTGATCATGGAAGTTTCGATCGTTATTCCTGATTGGACAGTGCCGTATATCGCATATATTCTTAGGAAAGAGCTTCCAGAGGATGAAGAAGAGGCTTGCCAGATTGTCCGTCGATCCAAAGCCTTCACAGTAATGGGGGGGCAACTCTATAGAGAAAGTGTCACTGGGGTCGTTCAGAAATGTATCACTCCGGAAGAAGGCCGAATGATCCTCGATGATATTCACTCGGGAACCTGTGGTCACCATGCATCTTCTCGGGCCATCGTGGCCAAAGCGTATCGAGCAGGGTTTTATTGGCCGCGGGCAAATGAGATGGCAAAGGAAATGATTGACAAATGTGAGGGCTGTCAGTTCTACTCCAACATGTCCCACAAACCTGCTTCAGCCCTGAAGACCATTCCACTCATCTGGCCATTCGCTGTTTGGGGTTTAGATATGGTAGGACCTCTGAAGAGTGGCAGGAGTGGTTTCACCCATGTGCTTGTAGCAGTCGACAAGTTCACCAAATGGATCGAAGCTAAACCTGTCAAAAACCTGGATGCAAGTACTGCAGTCAGCTTCATCAGAGAGTTAACATTTAGGTACGGAGTCCCACACAGCATCATCACAGATAATGGGTCAAACTTTGATTCTGATGAGTTCTGAGCTTTCTGTGCGTCCCAAGGTACTCGGGTCGACTATGCTTCAGTCGCCCACCCTCAGTCGAATGGACAAGCAGAACGAGCGAACGGTTTGATTCTCAAAGGGCTAAAACCTCGATTGATGCGCGACCTCAAGCATGCGGCCGATGCTTGGGTAGATGAGCTACCGTCAGTCCTTTGGGGATTAAGAACAACACCAAATTGGTCGACTGGTCGAACCCCCTTCTTCATGGTCTATGGGGCTGAGGCTGTGCTGCCGAGTGACTTGCTTCACAATGCGCCCCGAGTAGAACTTTTTTTAGAAGCCGAAGCAGAACGAGCTCGAGAAGATGCTGTTGATCTTCTGGAAGAAGAAAGAGAGATGGCCTTGATCCGATTGACCATTTATCAGCAAGACCTTCGTCGATTATATGCCAGAAATGTGAAGGGTCGAGCATTTCAGGAAGGGGACCTTGTGCTCCGAGTGGACCAGCAACGGCCTCACAAACTTACCCCTGCTTGGGAAGGTCCCTTCATCGTCACCAAGGTGCTCCACAACGGAGCGTATCACCTCTACAATGTGGAGCATAATAAAGACGAGCCACGCGCTTGGAATGCGGAGCTACTCCGCCATTTTTATACTTACGTGTTCAGACTGATGAGATGTAATAAAGAGTACCTTTCAGTTCGTTTATCAAAGACATGGTTTTACAGTCTCCTAAATGCTTGTTGTTACTAATACATGTGTCCAAAATCCCCCAGTGGGTGGCTTAGCCGCGAATCCGATTCGCCTAAGTTCAAAAAAATCCTATCGAGTGATGAGCAATCCTCTCACTCGGGGGCTTAGCCACGAATCCGATTCGCCTAAGTTCAAAAAAAAAATCCTACCGAGTGATGAGCAATCCTCTCACTCGGGGGCTTAGCTACAGTCCTGTACTCGCCTAAGTTCAAAAAAAATCCTACCGAGTGATGAGCAATCCTCTCACTCGGGGGCTTAGCTGCAGTCCTGTACTCGCCTAAGTTTGTAAAATCCTACCAAGTGATGAGCAATCCTCACACTCGGGGGCTTAGCTGCAGTCATGTACTCGCCTAAGTTTGTAAAATCCTACCGAGTGATGAGCAATCCTCACACTCAGGGGCTTAGCTGCAGTCCTGTACTCGCCTAAGTTTGTAAAATCCTACCGAGTGATGAGCAACCCTCACACTCGGGGGCTTAGCTGCAGTCCTGTACTCGCCTAAGTTTGTAAATAACGAGTGATGAGCAACCCTCACACTCGGGGGCTTAGCTGCAGTCCTGTACTCGCCTAAGTTTGTAAAATCCTACCGAGTGATGAGCAATCCTCACACTCGGGGGCTTAGCTGCAGTCCTGTACTCGCCTAAGCTTGTAAAATCCTACGAGTGATGAGCAACTCTCACTCGGGGGCTTAGCTGCAGTCCTGTACTCGCCTAAGTTTGTAAAATCCTACCGAGTGACGAGCAACCCTCACACTCGGGGGCTTAGCTGCAGTCCTGTACTCGCCTAAGTTTGTAAAATCCTACCGAGTGATGAGCAACCCTCACACTCGGGGGCTTAGCTGCAGTCCTGTACTCGCCTAAGTTTGTAAAATCCTACCGAGTGATGAGCAATCCTCACACTCGGGGGCTTAGCTGCAGTCCTGTACTCGCCTAAGTTTGTAAAATCCTACCGAGTGATGAGCAACTCTCTCACTCGGGGGCTTAGCTGCGGTCCTATACTCGCCTAAGGGTAAAACACGCTCCATCCTGATCTGCAAGGACGACGAGGTGTAGGTCGTCCGCGATCCTCTCCTCAGAACTGCATCACAAGAACAAAAGTCTGTTTCGAGTGAAGGTACAAGTTCCACTCAGAAATAAGAACAAGCATATTTAAGGGCAAACTAAGTTCGGACGAAGGAGCTTAAAGTACTCGGGCATCAGGCCCGAAGGAGTTTTACGATTACAAAATCACTCGGCATACCGAGGCAAATTGAATCGGATCATAAAAGTTCGGACGAAGGAGTTTAAAGTACTCGGGCATCAGGCCCGAAGGAGTTTTACGGTTACAAAATCACTCGGCATACCGAGGCAAATTGAATCAGATCATAAAAGTTTCATTCACTCCGCAGAGGGGCTGGCAGGCTCGACAAACTCGTCCAGGTCGATCCCATCTGCAATTCGAGTAGCAGCAGCAATGAAGGTCTCCATGAAAGACTGGAAGTCAAGTTTCTTGGTGTTGGCGACCTTGATTGCTGCTAGCTTCTCTTCTCTGGCTTCCTTGCAGTGGACACGAACCAGGGACAAAGCTACGTCAGCACCGCATCGAGCAGCGGACTTCTTCCACTCCTGCACTCGACCAGGAATCTCACTGAGTCGAGTCATCAGAGACTCAAGATCATTTCGGAGCGTTTCTCTTGGCCAGAGCGCTATGTCGATCCGCGACACCACAACCTTGAGTCGAGCAAGATATTCCAAGGCATTGGCAAGGCGAGACTCCAGTCGGAGCACGTTCATGGCAGCTTCATCTTTGACAGGGGAGTTGATGGGGTCCAAGTTCGTCTTGACTCGCCCAGTCTCTTCCTCGAAGTCTTGATAGAATTCTGCACTCGCAGAGAAATAATGAGTCGACAGCAGTATGATGGGTCAACGAAAGCAAACCAATCACACAGAGAAAAGTACCTTCAAGCATGAGGAATAATTTTTTGGCGAGCCCTCCCAGATAGTTCTCCAGCTCGTCCCTCCTGCGGGTGATGTCTTCTACTTTGTCGGTCAGGGTCCGTTTGTCCGTCTTCAGACGAGTCACTTCTTTGTTGGCTTCGTCAAGAGCAGCCTTCAGCTTGGTATTCTCTTCCTCCAACTTTCCGACTGAGGCCATCTTTTGGTCGGCAAGCGCCGTTTTGTCTTCGGCGGTTTTCTTCGCAGCCGCAAGGTCAAGGTCCTTCTTCTCCAAAGCCTGTCTCATTGTTTCTAGAAAGAATAACATTTGAATCAGAAAAAGGAGGAGAAAAGATGGCAAGAGGACCGGTAGACAAGCTTTCCTTACCAGCAGCGTCATCCTTAGCCTTCCGCAAGTTGTTTTGAGCCAACTCCAGGTCAAGATTGAGCTGGATTTGCTTCTGCTCCAAGTCAGCGAACCGGGCTCCAAGATCACAAGATTTCTGTGTTCAGAAGATAGTCAGTCGGCAGACACAAAGATTGGTTGCTTCCGAGCAATAAAGTAGCAAGTTCAAATAGTTCTAAGACTACTGCCGAATCAAACATTCGCCAATAGTCTCGGGGACTACACCCAGTGGGTGCACTCAGCGTGCCCCCACTGGTCTGACTTTTTCAATCGACTTGGTCCGTCCAGTCAAAAAAAAAAACTCAGACCATAGCCGACTGCCCGCAGTCGACTATGGTCTCGGGGACTACACCCAGTGGGTGCAGTCAGCGTGCCCCCACTGGTAAAGGTTCCACTCGGCATGATCTGCCCAGACCGAGTGGAAAAGCTCTGTTCAAAGACCCCCGCCGAATCAAACATTCGACGGCGGTCTCGGGGACTACACCCAGTGGGTGCACTCAGCGTGCCCCCACTGGTTCAGAGATTCAATCAGCACAACCTAGTCGACTCAAGTGGAAAAACTACTCAACAGAAATTAAAACACCCAGTGGGTGTACAGACTGACAATGGGTGTGCAATTAAGGTTCCAAAATGCTCATCCACGGACGTCTTGCGGATAAAGCAGCAGTTTCTAAATATCATATCCTAACAGAACAAGCGTCAAGATGGAGTTCAGTCGGAAGTAAGCTAACCTGGACATTGGCCTGAAGTGCTGAGCTGGCATCATAGGCAGCTTGACTGGCCTCACGCACCACCTTCATCTGCTCCATCATAATGCCAGCCTGGCGTATAGCCTCCTTGGCAGCACTCACTTGGTCTTCTGGGACGTGATGGGCGGTGGGAGGTGGAGTCGGTGTATCAGTTGCAGTAGCTTGAGAGCTTGAGGCATGAAGTTGGACAGACGAAGCAAGGGCCGGCACAGTCGACGATGAAGGACGAACACTCGACAAGGGATTCGCAAAAGTAACGGAGGCACGGTTGAAGTCCCCGGATTGCTGGATAGCTGGTTCCGTCGCCGGCGTCGACTGAGGCGTCTTGCTAGCTGGTACCTTCTTGACCGAGGTCCTGCTCCTCCTACCCACGAGCTTCTGTGGCTCATCTTCATCATCGTCTTGAAGTTCAATAACATTTTGCGGAGCTGCAAAAGAATCGACCACAAGAGTTCAGTCGACTGTAGAATCGGCTAGCAAAGAAAAGACGAGATAACAGGGGTCATACCTGCTTTGGATGTGACCGCGTCCTCCATCTCCTCGTCACCATCATCTTGGTAAGCAGAAGTCCCGGAGGTAGCAGCACTGCAAATCTCAAGGTTCACTCGGTCAAGCAAGTGAATGGGTCGACAACTGATATAAGATTCTTGGAACAAAGGGTGAAAACGAAACACTTACGCAGAGGCGACGGGAATGTCAACCTTGATCTTGGGCAAAGCCTTCCATGGCTTTGACGGCGCGGTCTTGAGCTGCTTCGGAGCCTTCTCAGTCGGCACCGGAGAAGATGTCCGAGTGCGCTTCGAAGTCTGTCCAGTCGGTGCTGCCACCTTGCCCCGGATACTTGCTGGGTCGTGCTTATGCTTGGAACGCTTTTCCGCATGAGGTGGAGATTCGACCTCCTCATCACTGCTCGAGTTTTCGTGCTCTTCATCACTCTCGCCATCAGAGTTCCAGTCGCCGCTGTCGCCTCCGCTCTCTTCCCCTTCCTGGATCTGCTCCCCGTTGGGCATCGAGTACATCTCAGTATATATCTGCGAAGCAAAGAATCAAACAAGCATCAGTTGGTTCCAAAGACAGTTTACAAATTAGAGTAAAAGTCACTCGACATCGAAGGTCAGACCTTGTCTGGTTCGTTATCAGCGCCGAGTGGCGGAATTCTCCTGGACCCCCTGGGGTTGTCTTTGTTTCCAGTAATGCCCTGCAGCCACTGCGCCACCGTCTCCTCGGCAACTTCCTCCGGGTGGATCCGAGCAGAATCATCGGTGCCCGAGTACATCCACATAGGATGATCGCGGGCCTGGAGTGGCTGGATGCGGCGAGTGAGAAACACCTCTAGCAAATCCATGCCGGTCACACCATCGCGGACAAGTTGGATTACTCGTTCAACCAACATAGTCACCTCCGCCTTTTCTGCTGGAGTCACTTTCAAGGGAGAGGGCTTCTCAATTCGCCCCATGGTGAAGGGGGGAAGGCAAGTCGACTGACCAGGAGTTGGTTTGTCCTTACAATAAAACCAGGTCGACTGCCACCCTCTGACCGAATCGGGAAGAGTCATAGGCGGAAAAGTGCTTTTTCCTCTCATCTGGATCCCTAGACCTCCGCACATCTGGATCACGTGCGTCCTCTCATCACTCGGATTGGCCTTTTTCATAGACTGTGAGCGGCAAGTAAAGATGTGTTTGAAGAGACCCCAATGTGGTCGACAACCCAGGAAATTCTCGCACATGGAGACAAACGCAGCGAGGTATGTGATGGTGTTCGAGGAAAAGTGATGAAGTTGGGCCCCAAAAAAGTTCAGAAAACCTCGGAAAAAAGGATGAGGGGGGCAGAGAAGAACCACGGTCGACGTGGGTCGCGAGGAGGACGCACTCACCCTCCTGCGGCTGCGGCTCGGTCTCATCACCTGGCAGCCTCCAGGATCCATGAGCGATCAAGCCCCCCTTGACCAGATCCTCCAGATCATCTTGCTGAATTGTGGATCGAATCCAGTCGCCCTGGATCCAGCTGGGCGGCAGGCCGGATCTCGACGACGATCCACCCCGACTCGTCTTCTTGCCCTTCACTGCCGCCGTCGCTTTCTTCACGCGCTCCAGGGCCACCGTCTTCTCCTTCCCCATCGCGGCAGGCTGCGCTCGGACGGGGCGGCGGCGTCGAAGGTGGCGGCGAATGTGGTGGTGAAACAGGAGAAGGAGAAGGGGATGGGGAGCACAGTGCCAGGCTCATCGGCCCCGACGCCTTAGATGGGCCTGCTCCCGAGTGGCTGACTTGTGGGCCCAGGCAATCCAGTCAAATCCCGCAACAGTCGCGCGCTGGATACGTGGCGAAAAAGGTGGCGTGAGAATCGAGGCGTCCCTGCCTAACCCGCTCCATTTACAGCGGTACTCTCCGTCCCACGCGCTTCTCCAAATTTCGAATCCCGTGAGATCCGGAAGCGGCAGTGTGACCAATCGCGCTGAGGATTTTATACCATACCAACACTCAGAGCTTATCAGCAAAAATCACTCGACGACCTCTGAATGGACCCAGGCGACTGAAAATGAAGTTGAAGTTTTTACAAAGATCACCGGCCCGGTTAAAATGCCTCTGAAGCATATAAATCGGGTCGGAACCATCTTCAACCCCTTCTCCACTCGGACCCAGATCCATTCGGGGGCTAATGATGAAGACATGTACCTAGGGTAGGGTAATAGGCCTGACCTAGACACCCTTCCCCGAGGACACTGCTCTAAGGCCAAGGACATTCAAAGGATAACATCATCTACCGACTGAAATCACCACAAGGTGCAACCCACTCGACCAACAGTTCACTCGGATAACCCAATTCCATTCGACCGGGGTGTACTCACTCGACCACACCAGAAACCACTCGGAAGACAGAAGATCTAAGGTCACTCAGGATGGCAATGGTCAGGCGTTCACTCCGTAGTCTTAATGATCATTTATCTGCCTTTATTGCTGGCGTTATCAGTAACATCCTGTCTTTATGGACATTGAACCCCTTGTAACGTGGGACGGCTGGGGTCCTGGCGCACTCTATATAAGCCACCCCCCTCCACTGGCACAAGGGTTCGCACCTCCTGTAACTTCACGCATAATCCAATCGACCGAGCCTCCGGGCACCGAGATGTAGGGTTGTTACTTCCTCCGAGAAGGGCCTGAACTCATAAATCTTGCGTGCACAACCTCATCATAGCTAGGATCTTGCCTCCTCATACCTACCCCCAATTCTACTGTCAGACTTAGAACCACGACAACGTATGCCTCTTCTCTCTTATTTTACAAGGTTTACATGAAGAGTGAGAATGCCGGCAGCTAGAATTCTGGACCGAAAAGGAGCAAATCTGAGAGACCTATTCTGCACAACTCCAAAAGTCCTGAAAATTTATGAAGAATTATTTTGGAATATATAAAAAATATTGGACGAAGAAAATACCAGAGGGGACCCACCAGGAGGCCACAAGCCTGGGGGCGCGCCCCTAGGGCTTGTGGGCCCCCTATTAGGTCTCCGGTACCCATCTTCTGCTATATGGAGAGTTTTGACCTGAAAAAAATCAGAAGGAAGCTTTCGGGACAAAGCACCGCCGTCTCGAGGCGGAACTTGGGCAGAACCAATCTAGGGCTCCAGCGGAGCTGTTCTGCCGGGGAAACTTCCCTCCCAGAGGGGGAAATCGAAGCCATCGTCATCACCAATGATCCTCTCAAACCCTAGTTCATCTCTTGTATCCGATCTTTGTCTCAAAACCTCAGATTGGTACCTGTGGGTTGCTAGTAGTGTTGATTACTCCTTGTAGTTGATGATAGTTGGTTTATTCGGTGGAAGATCATATGTTTAGATCCTTAATGCTATTCAATACCCCTCTGATTTTGAACATGAATATGCTTTGTGAGTAGTTACTTTTGTTCCTGAGGACATGGGAGAAGTCTTGTTATAAGTAATCATGTGAATTTGGTATTCGTTCGATATTTTGATGACATGTATGTTGTCTTTCCTCTAGTGGTGTTATGTGAACGTCGACTACATGACACTTCACCATTGTTTGGGCCTAGGGGAAGGCATTGGGAAGTAATAAGTAGATGATGGGTTGCTAGAGTGACAGAAGCTTAAACCCTAGTTTATGCGTTGCTTCGTAAGGGGCTGATTTGGATCCATATGTTTCATGCTATGGTTAGATTTATCTTAATTCTTCTTTCGTAGTTGCGGATGCTTGCGAGAGTGGTTAATCATAAGTGGGAGGCTTGTCCAAGTAAGGACAGCACCCAAGCACCGGTCCACCCACATATCAAATTATCAAAGTAACGAACGCGAATCATATGAGCATGATGAAAACTAACTTGACAATAATTCCCATGTGTCGTCGGGAGCGCTTTGCTTTATATAAGAGTTCGTCCAGGCTTGTCCTTGCTACAAAAAGGATTGGGCCACCTTGCTGAACCTTTCTTACACTTGTTACTTCTTACCCGTTACGAATTATCTTATCACAAAACTATTTGTTACCGATAATTTCAGTGCTCGCAGAGAATACCTTGCTGAAAACCACTTGTCATTTCCTTCTGCTCCTCGTTGGGTTCGACACTCTTACTTATCGAAAAGACTACGATAGATCCCCTATACTTGTGGGTCATCAAAGCTTATTACTCTTGGGTGCTTGGCACTCTTGAGCTTGTTCCTCTTGGGTGCCTTGGTGCCCTAGACGGTTGGTGGTGTTCGGAGCTCAATCATTGTGGTGTAAAGCTCCGGGCAAGCGTCAGGGTCTCCAATTAGGTTGTGGAGATCACCCCGAGCAATTTGACGGGTACCGGTGACCGCCCCCAAGGGTTGCCAAAGTGTACGGGTTCGGTGACCGCCCCAAGGGTTGCCATTTGTACGGGTTCGGTGACCACCCTCAAGGGTCCCTTAGTGGAATCACGTCATCTTGCATTGTGCGAGGGCGTGAGGAGACTACGGTGGCCCTAGTGGCTTCTTGGGGAGCATTGTGCCTCCACACCGCTCCAAACAGAGATTAGCATCCGCAAGGGTGTGAACTTCGGGATACATCGTCGTCTCCGCGTGCCTCGGTTATCTCTTACCCGAGCCCTTTACTTATGCACTTTACTTTGTGATAGCCATAGTGTTTCATGTTATATATCTTGCTATCACTCAGTTGCTTATCTTGCTTAGCATAAGTTGTTGGTGCACATAGGTGAGCCTAGTTGTTGTAGGTTTTGTGCTTGACAAATTAACCGCTAGGTTTATTTCGCATTTGTTCAAGCCTAAACCATAACTATTTTAAAGCGCATATTCACCCCCCCCCCTCTAGGCGACATCCACAATCTTTCAATTGGTATCAGAGCCTCGTCTCTCGTTATTAGGCTTAACCGCCTAGAGAGTAAAGATTTCAACTAGGGGATTAGGATTCTCTGACACTCTTAGTTTCGATGGCACAAATTTTGATGTTTGGATTATTCGCATGCTTAAACTCTTTAGGGTCATGGACCAAAATTTAGAGCGAATTGTAGACATCGGTTTTTCTCCTTCGAAGGATCCCCAAAGATTATCTTTAGAGGATGAGAAAAACTCTAACCTTAATGCTCAAGCTTCTAATGTGCTTTTCGATGTTTTGAGCAATGTAGTTATATTTCAACTCATGCCATTCCGGGATGCTCATGAGTTGTGTGCAAAGCTTCAAGATAAATATGGTGTGTCCAAGATTTGTGGGGATGATTGTTCTCCCTCCACCTCCGGCCGTGGTGTGTTCTCAACTTCTTCTACTTCACCTACATGTGGATTGCCACAAGGTAATGATATGGTGACTAGTGTTGTTCATTGCAATGATGATAGTGGGCTTTATTGTTAATAATTCTTCATCACTATCTTATTGCAATGCTACATCTTTGGACTTTGACACTTCGAGCACCCTACATGTTTCACATGCTTGTGTTGATAGTCCTTGCATATCATCTTGAAATGGCTTGACTAAATCTCATGATGATATGCCTGCTATATCTTGTTGCCATAATAAAAATGCATGTATTTCCTCGAGTTGTTATGCTAACAATGTAGAGGAA
This sequence comes from Thinopyrum elongatum, assembly GCA_011799875.1. Classification (NCBI taxonomy): domain Eukaryota; kingdom Viridiplantae; phylum Streptophyta; class Magnoliopsida; order Poales; family Poaceae; genus Thinopyrum; species Thinopyrum elongatum. The sequence goes on from CM022298.1 coordinate 156,562,684, forward strand.
ACCCAACACTCCATGGAACAAGATGTGGTCTTGAATGGTGCTTCAAGGGATCTTACATCATCATCCATTGCTTCTCACTTTTGTCTTATGGCTAAGGCTTTGAAGGTATCTCCTACTTCGAATCCCAATATATCTCTTGATGATGATGTTGATGATGATAAGAATGATGATGATGTTGATAATGATGAAGAGAATGATAATGTTGCCTCCTTAAAAATTAAGGGGGAAATGGTTTTTAAAGCTCTTCATAAAAATAAAATTGCTCGTTCCAACTTCATGGAGATCATGTCCATTGCCATTGAGGGCAAGAAATATATTGAGGAGTTGGAATCTCATCTCGAGGAGCATGAGGTCACCATTGAGAAAATGGAAGCTCATGAGCATGATTACGCTAATGAGATTGCGAACCTCTCTCAAGCTCTTGAACTTGAACAAACCACCAAGGAATCTCTTGAGGAGACTTTTGCTCTAGAATTATCTAGAGTGAGGGAATCTCATGATAGAGCTCTTGAGGTGGCCAATGATTTTGAAACTAAAAATGAGAAGCTTGAAGTTGCGCATGCTAAACTCCTTGAGGACTTTGGGCACCTCAAAAATGGCTCAAGGGTCATTAAGAGTGAGCTCATCAAACTCACCGAGTCTCATGCTCAACTTAAAGCTTCATATTCAAAAGAGCTTGCAAAGTTGCCTTCTCCTCTTGTTGTTAATGATGATGCTTGTGCCACTAACTCTATTTCTTGTGAAGCATCCATTTTGAAGGAGAATGTTGAGCTAAGGGCTCAAGTTGCGTTGCTATCTAGCAATTATGGGAAATTGGAAGAAAGTCATGAAAAGCTTTCTAGCTCTCATGATGATCTTCTAGTATCCCATAATGTGCTAAAGTTAGCTCATGAAGCTATGACTACTAAGGTAACATATAGTGAGCCTCATGTGGATACTAGCACTACTACAAGTCAAAATGCTATCTTGCCATGTGCTAGTCCTCGTAATTCATCTACTCATAATGTTGCTACATCTTGTGATGAATTGCTTTCCTTGCCTTGTTGCTCTAACAACAATGCTTACACTTCCTCTAGTACTTGTGTTGATACTAACCATGTAGAGGAAATCAAAGAGCTCAAGGCCCAAGTAACTTTATTGAAGAAAGACTTGGAAATGTGCCATGAAGGGAAGTCCACACTCAACAATATCTTGAGTGTGCAAAAATCCCCCAATGACAAAGGTGGACTTGGATTCAACTCCAATAAGAAGAAGAAGTCCAAGATGAACAAGAAGAAGGGCCAAAAACATGTCAAGAATTCGGCCAAGATTATTTGCTTCAAGTGCAAAATTGAAGGGCATCATGTTAGATCTTGCCCATTGAAGAAGAAGGCCATTAGTGACAAGCAATAAGCGAAGCAGCCACAAGTTCATTCTCATGCTCAACCTCAAGTTTAAGAAAGGCCTCTTCCCAAGAAGACTCAAGCTAATGCTTCTCAAGTTGAGAAATCAAGTGAGAAGAAAGTGAAGATTAGACATTGCTACCTATGTCGTGAGAAAGGTCATGTCACTTCTTCATGCACGAATGGTACCTTATCCAACCCTATTCTAATTGATGATATCTATTCTATTGGTAAGGATAAGGTTGGCAATGTGTTTGCCAAATTTGTTGGTACTCAAAGTGGTGTCAAGAAAAGAACCATTTGGGTAGCCAAGCCTATTGTGACTAACCTCTTAGGACCCAACTTGGTTGGGGACCAACTAGCTCAAACTTGATCAATAGGTGTTGTTAGAGGGCAATGGAGACTTGGCTACATTATTAAGAATTAAGGGGACTTCATCATTCTTATTGTCTCAAGCCAAGTCAATTGGGTTATCAAGTTTCTATCTTATATCCAATGTGCCTCCTTGCGGTAACTTGTACTTAAATTGTCTACATTGAAAGTTACTTGCTCCTTTGCATGTTTTGGTTTTGTACCTTGCATGTGTTTGTATATGTTGTGCTTCCAATTTTCTTATCTTGAGCAATCAATTATGTGTGTGTTGGTTTGCACATCATGTACGTGTGTGTCGTGTGTTGAGCCTTTATGCTTCTTGTTTTTATCTTAGTTGGCTCTTGTGAGAGATTAATGGAACATCCCATTTTGTGGTAGTGATGTGCCTTGGGCATTTCACGATCCTACAAATGTGCGTACATGAGGAATACCACCTAGTATCTAGTCTCTATGTGGTATGTCTTCTCATGAGAAATTCAAATTCTAAATAGTCCATTAATTATCTCTTGTTGGATCATTATTGTCTCTTGTTAAGGTTTCTTTGGTATCACATTATGGGGGAGTAATGTGCTATGTGCATGTTACAAGCCTAGAAAATATGTACATTTGAGATATTGTCACCTAGAATTGATATTGTAAATTATCTTGTTCCTAGGTGGCATGTTAGCTCTACAAGTTGCAATTTGTTTGTGTTTGGTGTGAAGATGATGTTGGATATCCTTGCTATCTACCACCGGGAATTATTTTCAAATACTTCTTGTCTTTGACAATTGGTACTCACCTATGTGGTAGAAATTTTTGATCATCTCAACATTGGCTTTTGCCTCTATTTGCCTTATCTCTTGCCAAGGATTGTGTCAACTCCCGTTGTCTTCCATACCACTTGTGGATCTTGTTAATTTCTTGATCTTGTCTAGTGTTTTCTAGATATAGTGAAAGTGGTGATCCCACCTTGTGCATTTTGTATTCAAATGCAAATTCTCTATAATGCACTACTCTTGGGGGAGCTATCCTATTGTCTATAAAACACTCATCTTGTGATCCTTATCAAGTGTGTGTTGGTGGAAGGCAAGCCGTTTCTTTTTGGTACTTTGTGCCATCATGAAACTTTGTAGAGAGCTTGGTTTGTTTGGAACCATCCTCTCTTTTGGGAGTTTGATATCTTTCTTGTTGCGTGTATCAATGAATATCTCATTCCTTGATGTATCTTTTAATGATATCTTCCAAGTGATGATTTCTCCATTTGGTATCCTTTTCACTTGGTATTTCTTTTTCATTTGGTGTCGGTTCTTGAAAGTCTTTAGCATGCATATTTACTTCTTGTATTTTCTTTGGCATGCTTTCTTTCTTTGACCCAATATATAGGGGAAACTCCACCGAGTCTCAATTTGGATGAGATGTGCAAGAAATTTATCTTCATATATATATATATGCACATATGTATGTGGAGTTTGTCCTATGTATTGGTGTTTCTAACTCTTTGGTCCCAATGAGTTTGGGTACCATTTTGTTCGTGATGTTCTAGGAACAACTGGAGATGCATTGGATGCTCAGCTCACTCACAAGGAAGGTGTTGTCACCATGTGCTTATTGGAGTCAAGCTATGATGATCAATGAACTACTATCTACTACATTCAATTGGTATCTACTACATCATTCCAATGCTATCTCGGTAACAAGTATCATCATCTACGTCATGCATTCATTTCTTGCATCAACCTTGTGTAGGTTGTATCATGGCATGTAATTCATTCCTTCTTGTGATACTTATTCCCTTTCTCAAAGCATCCCAAGAATGATCTCTTGTTGCTAGTTGTGATGTCTTTGATATTCGTGTGGTTGGACTTCATTTATATATAATAAGACCATATCTAGCCATGTGCTATTCTTTCAAGCAAATATCTTATTGGTATATTTATGACTTCCCTGTGGATATCTTGTTCTTTCCTTTTTGTAACTATTTCATGTGTACATCCTTCTTTGTGGATTGATATCATCATGATCTTCATCTACCTAGAATCTTATACACATGAGAGAAGTTGCATATCTAGTTGATATCCCTTTCTTTCGCGTCCACCATTTCTTTCTCATGTTATTTCTTTGGTGGCTCCGTGAAGGTGTGTGCCTTGAGTGCGGGTCTTATCTCGTTGCATCTTGATGCACTCTTTTGTGGTGAAGATCATTTTCCTTATGCTTGTCTTGACGAGGCCTTTGCCATCTTAATTGCTATCCCTCGTCTTGATGAGGCTTTCATTTTCTATCTTCACCATGGGTTGTCACAAGCATTGGTTCTTAATTTGCATATTAGTAAGCTTGTGAACCCATTTACCTGTTGTGTGTGTGGGGGAAGGACGTGTCATGCACCTTGTATCTCAACTATTCAAGACTATGTTGATGCTTAATGCTCATCCTTATATTAGTCTTCTCAAGTGCTTTGCCATGACTCACACATATCTTTTTGTTGAGCCTATTCTTAAGTTGCCTCCTTTACATGTTGCTCAACCTTGTGTTTGTTGCAAGTGCTAGGCTTTGTTTCCTATATGCTCTCTTGCACTCGTTGTGAGGTTCTATTGATTTTGGGGGAGCTATGATCCTATTTTGTGCACTATGTATCCAAATACAAAAATTCTTATTTGTGCACAAATCATGGGGAGCTTCTCTAGTTTCTTTAGAACACTCCTATGCTCATATCATAATATCTTTTATTCATATGGCTTGTAGGATAATTGGTTTAGTTGGTTCAATTGGTATCTTTTGATTGTGTCGGGGTACGACACCTATGGGATCCCGAGAGACCCTTTTACGATTCGGCGGGGGGAGAGGTATACGCAAAGAGCAGAACCAACGATCGACGCGGGAAGTTTTTACCCAGGTTCGGGCCGCTGATCAGCGTAAAACCCTACTCCTGCTTTGCGTTCTTATTAGTGTTCTTGAGCCCAGCCTTCAGGAGCGCTCGCTATGAACAGTATGTTCAAAGAGCAGCTATGCATGCAGAATGGGCCAGAAGTTCTCCTCCTCTGTAGCAGTTTCCTTGGGCCTCCTTTTATATGCTCAAAGATGTACATACATTGAGGTGTAAAGTAGCTACAGGGTATCATACATAACCCCTGACGGATTAGGACAAACGCATTTAATGCACCATGAGGTGTCCGTTTAGGTGTCCTCACTTTCTTGGGGATGGAAAAAGGGGCCATCCCATCAGCACCGCTTAAGCTCTCCTCCACTGGTGCGTTGCCACGCATCCAGAGAAGGACCCAGAATGTCAGGCTTGTTACTGTGCCGAAGCGGTGGCACAGTGGCAGAATCTTGCCGGGCACCGAAGCTTGCCAGGCACCAAGCCTTGCCGGGCGCCAAGCCTTGCCTGGCGCCAAGCCTTGCCGGGCGCCAATCCTTGCCGGGCTCCGCGGGCCACCCCGGCAAGATCTTGCCGGGGAAGCTGGCCTTCGGATTCCAGCTCTTCTTATCTGCTGATCCTCAGATCTCTGACTTGATGATTTCTTTGGTGGCTTGAATCGACCTCGAACTGTTTCCCGGCAAACCTTGCCGCGAGGATGGCTACAACTGCCCGTGCACAAGTACGGGCTACTAGTGGCCCAATACTTAGTACACCGACAGGAGCCCCCGGGCCTAGGCCATACACGAGTGCGAGGCGTTGTTGGGCTAGGCCCAAACAGTGCACGGGCACGCGTGGCCGGGGATTAACTGCTCGTAAATATCTCGTTTTACTGTGCCCCCCACTACACACACCGAGCGCGCGACGTGGGACGCGTGCCTCAAAGGCTGCAACTGCCATGCGCCTATAGAGGCGCATTCATATTGGGGAATAAAAGAGGCGGCCCCGCTCCTTCCCCATAAAAAGGAGAAGCCGCAGAGGCACAAGCCTATTTACCCCCCTCTTCTTCTCAATCTGGCCGTCGCCATCGCCTTCCTCCTCTCGAGCTCAGAGCGAAGCTTTTTCCTCTTCCGCCCGCCGCTTCCATGCTTGCTCCACCCCCGGCTTCCGCCCTCACAGCCGCCATGCCGCCCAGGGCCAGCAAAGGCAAGGGCAAGGAAGCGAAAGCCGACGTCCCGGAGAGTGAACTGGTGAAGATGCGGAAGAAGCATGTCGTCTTCCCCCCATCGCTCGATGCTGAAGCTCTGAAAGGGCGGTACCAGTGCATGTGGGCGAAGGAGACGCAAGCTCACCCCGCCACACGCGTGATTCCAGGTGCTTGTTCCAAAAGTGGATCGGACAGATACCCTTTCTTCGCCGCGTATTTCTATTACGGGCTCTGTCCCCCATTTTCCGACTTCTTCAATGATATCATGTACACATACGGCTTCCATCTTCTTGATTTCACGCCGAATGTTGTACTGTGTATGTCCATCTTTGCTCATCTCTGTGAAAACTTTGCCGGCGTGATTCCCAACTCTACTCTTTTTCGCCATTACTTCTTCCCCCGCATCCAAAAAGGAGAGGCCCTCTCTGGTTCTATCGCCTGGATTCCAAGGGCTTGGAATAAGGAAATATACCCAGAAGGAGTTTACCACGAAAAGTGGGACGAGTGGCGGGCTGAATGGTGCTGGATCAAGGAAGCAGATCCCCATCCGTTTTGTCTTCCCCGGCAATAGAAGGTGGTCCGCGGCAAGGACTGGAGCGATCTCGCCGCGGAGGACGAGAGGCTCACAATCGCCACCACCAGGATCCTTCGCCTGAAAGCTTCTGGGCTGACGATGGAGATGATTGGCTTCGACTTTCTCCGCCGCCGCATTGCCCCCTTGCAGAACAGGGGAAGGCCAGTTTGGGAATACAGAAACGCGGCAGATATCATGAGATTGCGCCCCGGGCTGAATAATAATTTGACCACTATGCAGCTTGGCGCTCTCCGTCAAAAATTATTCCAGCGCGAAGACAAGCATCGGCTACCGGCAAGGATTGTCCCTTTGTGCAACAACTCCACCTTGGGGTCAATCATCGCCTTCATGCCGATGTTCAACACCCACGGTCTTGACGCGACTTGGGCCGAGCCAACCGAGGAGGAAGCACAGAAGTTTTTTGACAACTTGACGGAAAGACCCGTCCGGTAAGAGGCAGATTTCATCCGAGCCACCATCGACCAAGAAGTAGCTTACATTGCTACTAGGGTGGAGGAGGCAAATCTTGCCGCAGAGGCCGGCAGCGTTGGCTTCACAGAATGGGAAGCCAGCGACGCAGAGGTAGTAGTGGAAATAAAACCTGCCGGGAAGGACAGAGCTGCCGGGGAACAGAGCAGCACGGCCGCTGAGAGCTCGTCCGACGAGGACATGGCCGAAGAAGAACCGCAAAAAGAGCTCCCAGCCCTGAAGAAGACGAAGCGTGTTCTTCGGAAGGCTGCATCTGGCATCACGGCAAGCCAGCCTTCTTCGAGCAGCGAGGCTCCCGGCAAGAAAGTGGCCGGCAAGACTGCACCGCGGCAAGGGGCTCGTCAACAACCTGCGCGGCACGCGAGACCCACACCAGCGGCCACTGCTGGGGCGGCAGGGGTGTCTCGCACTACCGCACCAGAAGCTGCCCCGGCGCCTGCCACGGCCAAGCGGCCTAGGACCCCTCCTCCGCCTCCCCACTCAGACATTGCAGCGGAGGTCGATTTCAACATCTCCGGCTTTAGTCCGGAGCGAGAAGAAGAAGAGTGAGTACTTTGCCACAGCCTTTATATTCCAATCTTGGATCGATCTTACTAACTTGCTCGTATTGTCTCTGCAGTGATGCAGAAACCTTGCTGGAGAGGATGGCGAAGAGGACAAAGACTTCCACGGGCGACGAGCCCCCGGCAGGCTCCACGAGCGTGCCAGAAACCGTTGTCGTCAGCCCGGAGCTCAGTCCTCGTCGCAGCCCCCAGCACAGCCCCCAGCGTAAGTTCACTGTTCTTTTTCCACTGGCGGGTGCTGAGGCTTCCATTCTTGCCGCTGATATCCTTGGGCTCGCAGGAGAAGAACGGCAACAAGGAGAGTTGTCGGAAGACATCCCCGTCGTGCCACCTTCATCGACCACGCCGCCCACAAGCACGTCCCCGGCAAGAGTCCCTACCGACGAGCCCATCTTAATTGAGGAGGAGCCGGCAAGCACGGACTCCGGCAACCCACCCCCGGCAACCGAAGTTGCCGGGAGGGGCGAGGCCACCTCCCAACAGCTCGACGCAGGTAACTAATTGCCTCAGAGTGCATGTTACTCTTTCCCTTATCTCTCTGTCTTTAGTCGCTTCGAACTTCAATCTCGATCTTATTCTGTTCTCCTCCTTCGTCCTTTAGAGTTCCCCGTGACGGAACACATGGATGTCGACATTGTCATCGAGGAGACTGCCAGGGACGCCGCTGCCGAAGCAGACAGGATCGCTGCCAGCGAGGCCACCAAGGATGACACTGTCGAGGCTGGTGGTGCTCTTGACGGGGATGCCGCCAAGACTGCACAAGAGGAACCCGCCAAGGAACCTACTGAAGGGGGCGACAGGGAGGCTGATGACCGTACTGACGGCATTCCTGCTGCAGGAGCGCCAGGCGCTGCACCGGCCACGAAGCCCCCTGCCACTGGTGAGGCGGTCGCTGAAGACCAACCGTCAACATCTGAAGGCCCCTCATCCAGCAAATACCTCAAGGTTGGCGAGAACCTGTTCGTCAACTTGTCGGGGACGGCAAGCATTGGGGCACCAGCCGAAGGAGAAGTTTTTGATGAAGAAATCATTGCTGCTGCCGGGCTCGAGGTTGTTGACGATCCTAGCGCTAGCAGCGGCAAATCTGAAGAGGATCAGCTCCTTCAGGCCATGGGCGAGAATTTCCGCAAGCTCCAAGCTCTCCATCACGCCCGGAAAGATAAGGCGGACTCCAGAATGGCAGTCGTCGAGGCGGCCGAGGCAGATTTTCAAAGGCGCGTCGAACAAATGCAAGTCTGGCACGCTGAGGCCCTCCAAGAGTTGGTTGACGGCCGGGAACAAGTGAGCCAGCAGTGGACAGAGATCCTCCTGAAGCAATCTGATATGGAGAAGGCGCATGATGAAGCTACTCAAAGGATTGCTGCTGAAGATGCCCTCCTGACGGGGCGCCGCGTTGCTCTTGATGCTCATGAGGAAGATCTCACCACACGTGAGCAGGCGCTCGCCGCCAAGCTTCGCAGCAAAGATGAGGATATCGAAAAGCTTGTCGCGCGGCGGACCCAGGAGCTGGAGCAAAAACATAAAGAGGCACTCGAAGCTCTGACTGCAAGTCACGCCGGCAAGCTCAAGGAGGCCGTCGATGCTGCTGAAGCTACAGAGGCCGCCAAGAACGAGCTGAGCAACAAGGTAAAGAAGCTGGAAAAAGATCTCGAAGAGCACGGCAAGGAGCTCTCGACGCTCAAGGGTGATAGGGAAAAAACCCTCCACTCCTTGGCGGAGATGCAAGTTGCCCTGTCCAATAAAACCAAGCAGCTCCCCTCTGCGGCTGACGACATTGCAGTTCTGGAACTGAAGCTGACCATGTTGCAGAAGTCTCTTGAGGCCAGCAGTGCCCGTGAAAAAGCTCTGCTCAAGGATCTCCAAGGAGAGAGGAATCTGCTCAAGAGCGCCGCCGCCGCCCAACTTGATTATGAGAAGGGGGTGGAGATCTGGACTGGACGTCTCATCGCCGCTGCGGAGAAGCTTATGGCAGAACTGTCAACCATGGGCCTGTCAAACTTTAGGTATTCTTCCGAGGAAAGAATATCTCCAAGTGCCAGGTTGACGATGTTCTTTGAAAGCATCATCAACGCCTTGAGGGTGCTCAAGTCTAGCTGGGCGACCCAATTGGCCAACAAGACTCGCCGGCTTTGCCGGGCTGTCCTCTGCAAGGTGCTTATCAAGGTGGTGCACAGCAATCCCGGCATCGACCTCTCCAACGCGCTCGGCCATCTGCCAAGGGACGCAAATGTTGAGGCGCTTGAAGAATGCATCGCGCCTATCCTTGAGAAGGTGGACTCCATCAAAAGGATCGAAGGCCAGCGCAGGGATTAAGTGCTCCGCTTTTTCTTGCCGTCATCACTCCATGTAAAAGACAATTAAGTCTCAAGTTAGAATTGCGGCAACTCATGAATGTAATATAACTTGCCTATGTTTAGGTTCATGCTTGCTATTTTCCTTGTCTGATTCCTTTATGTATGGAATTCACCCTACGCTTACTGAAAAACTTGCCGGCGCGCAACCTGCCACGAGCGCTGGGTGCGGGACTTCAGCAGCCTGCTGGAGGCGCAGCGGCCGGCAAGACTCCTCGGCGTTCTCAGTGCAGCCACTTAAATTGTTGAGCGGGCTCGAAACAAAATAAGGGCGCAACCGATTACAACAAGGGTTCCTTCGCGCGCAGATTTTCCATACAAGAGTTGGAATCGTCCAAGGAAATAACTTTATAAAAAAAGAAACTTGCTCTGAGTTTTTAGAACTTAGCTTTCTGTGACTGTCCTTCCTCCGGCAAGAGTCGATTCCGAACGTTGCCAACTGGTACTCATATCTCCCTCCCCCCCCCCCGGCAAATGTGCACACGAGGAATCCTTCTGTCTTTTAAAAAGAAAGAAGAGAAAATAAAGACATGAAACCTTGGCGGTTCGTTAGAACTTACCGGGAGTAGGTGTTATACAACATCTTAGACAAGCATGCATATATAAATATGAACATGGGAATCAATAAGGGAATGTACAACACTTAAATTTATTCATCTGCGCTCAGGGTCTGCGCCTGGCTTTGTACAAAGGATCACATGCCTTGCCGGCAAGACTTGTACAAAAGGGTGGTTGCCGGGAGCCCCCGGCAACCGCGCCTTATGGGTAGAACTTGCGAAGATGTTCGATATTCCAGGAATTGCTCACTGGAACGCCATCTTCGGTCTCCAGGCGGACAGCGTCGGGCCTGGTGACTCGTACTACTCGATAAGGGCCTTCCCACTTTGGCGTCAACTTGTTTGAATTCTTGGCGGACTGAATCTGCCGAAGAACAAGGTCGCCTTCCTCAAGGCTTCGGGCATGAACTTTGCGGCTATGATAGCGGCGCAAAGCTTGCTGGTAGCGTGCAGCTCGCACAGCAGCCTGAAGACGATTCTCCTCAAGAAGCATAGCGTCATTTTGCCGCAGTTGCTCTTGCTCAAGCTCATCATAAGCGAGCACTCGAGGTGATCCGTACGTGAGTTTCGTGGGGAGAACTACTTCCGCTCCGTAGACCAGAGCGAAGGGCATCTGGCCGGTGGCTCGATTTGGTGTCGTTCTAATTGACCAAAGAACCGCCGGCAACTCATCAATCCAGCGTCTTCCGCGCTTTTTCAGCCTGTCAAAGGTTCTGGTCCTGAGACCGCGCAGCACTTCAGCATTGGCCCTCTCCGCTTGGCCGCTGCTTCTCGGGTGAGAAACAGAGGCAAAACAAATTTTGCCGCCAAGGTCTTGGACGTACTGCATGAAGGTGCGACTTGTGAACTGCGTGCCATTGTCGGTAATGATCCTGTTGGGTACACCGAAACGGCAAACTATCCCTTTAAAGAACTTGACGGCTGATTGTGCTGTCACCTTCCTCACTGCTTCCACCTCCGGCCACTTTGTGAACTTGTCGATAGCAACGTACAAGTACTCAAAGCCCCCGGTAGCACAGGGGAAAGGGTCCAGTATGTCGAGCCCCCAGACCGAAAATGGCTAGGAGAGAGGGATTGTCTGAAGAGCTTGAGCTGGTTGATGTGATTTCTTCAAATGAAACTGGCACGCTTCACACTTGGTTACTAGTGCAGTTGCATCCTGGAGAGCGGTGGGCCAAAAGAAACCTTGCCGGAATGCTTTCCCGACAAGTGCTCTTGACCCTATATGAGAGCCACATATGCCTCCATGTATCTCTGCCAACAGCTGAAGTCCATCCTCCCGAGGAATGCACTTCAATTTCACACCGTTTGGTCTCTTTCTGTACAGGACGTCATCGACGAACTTGTACATAACAGACTGACGGGCTACTCTTTCTGTTTCTTCCTGTTCCTCAGGGAGTTCTCCTGTCTGAAGGAAATGGACAATGTGCTGTGCCCATGCTGGAGCCTGAGGCTCGACAGCTAGGACTAAAGGCATCTCCTCCGCCGGGGAAACGTTTGTCTCGACAGCAAGGGCCTGAGGCCCTGCCGGAGCCTGTTGTTCCCCGGCAGGCATGTCGATCCCGGCAACTTCCTTGCCGGCGGCTCCGGGGAGCTCTGCCGGGAAGTACTGGCCAGAGTTCAACTTTCTTCTCTTCTCTTGCCGCATCGATGGCGCCATGGATGGTTGAGTCAATTGGAGCACAAAAGTTCCTGGTTCCACAGGCAACTTGAGGGCGGCACGCTTTGACAGGTCGTCAGCAACACTGTTCTCGGCACGAGGAACGTGCTCCATTTGCAGACCGTCAAAGCGCTCTTCCATTTTCCTCACTTCATCCACGTAGGCTTGCATCAATGGACTTTGATAACTCTTGTTAACTTGCCTGACGACAAGTTGTGAATCGCCTTTGATGACGAGCTTCTTGATACCAAGGTCTGCCGCAATCCTGAGACCGGCAAGCAAACCCTCGTATTCTGCAGTGTTGTTGGTCGAACTCTCTCGGGGGAAATGCATTCGGACTACGTACTTGAGGTGCTCTCCGGTGGGTGCGATAAGCAGCACTCCAGCGCCGGCGCCTTGCAGCGAGAAAGCCCCGTCAAAGTACATAACCCATTGCTGATCAATTTCCTTGCCGGGAAGAGTTGTTTCCTGAGCCTCTTCGTCTAGCGTTGGGGTCCACTCTGCAATGAACTCCGCCAAGGCCCTACTCTGGATCATCGAAGTGCTTTCAAACTTGAGGCCAAAGCTCGACAACTCCAACGCCCACTCCACGATCCTGCCGGTTGCCTCTGGATTTTGCAAGATCCGTTGCAACGGAAAGCGAGTGACGACGGTGATTTCATGTGCTTGAAAATAATGGCGCAGCTTCCTCGAGGCCATAAGAAGGCCGAAAAGCAACTTCTGCAGACCAAAATATCTTGACCTAGCTCCTTGTAAAAGAGAGCTAACAAAATAAACTGGGCGCTGCACCACCTTCTTCTTCTGCACTGGTTCTTCTGTTTGCGCAGATCCTGCCTTGCCGGGATCAACCCTTGCCGGGGAAGATCTTGCCGCGCCACCTGGCGGTCCTGCCGCTGGTGTTGCTTCCTCATCAGCCTCTCTCTGCGCCACTAGCGCAGCACTAACCACTTGATTTGTTGCTGCCAGATACAGCAGCATCGGCTCTTGTGGTTTAGGCGCGACTAGCGTCAGCGGAGAGGAAAGGTATTTCTTCAAATCTTGCAGCGCAGCCTCCGCCTCCGGAGTCCATTTCATTGGACCTGCCTTCTTCAAAATTTTGAAGAAGGGCAGGGCGTGCTCAGCAGATTTGGAAATAAACCTGCTTAGAGCAGCAACACAGCCGGCAAGACGACGCACATCTTTGACACGCCTTGGCGCTTCAATTTGCTCAATAGCTTTGACCTTGTCGGGGTTCGCTTCGATTCCCCGGCAAGATACAAAGAATCCGAGGAGCTTGCCAGAAGGAACACCGAACACGCACTTCTCAGGATTGAGCTTCAAGTTGATCTTGCGCAGATTTGCAAATGTTTCTTCTAAATCTTGAATGAGTGTCGCTTTGTCTTTGGTTTTGACCACTATATCATCCATATACGCCTCCATATTTCTATGGAGTTGAGGCTCAAAACCAATTTGGATTGCTCTCGCAACTGTCGAACCGGCACTTTTCAACCCGAAAGGCATTCGTATAAAACAATAAGTACCACATGGGGTGATAAATGCTGTCTTTTCTTCATCTTCTTTTGCCATGAAGATCTGATGGTACCCTGAGTAAGCATCAAGGAACGACAGTAGGTCACAACCAGCAGTGGAGTCCACAATCTGGTCGATGCGCGGTAAGGGAAAGGGATCTTTTGGACATGCTTTATTGATATCTGTATAATCAATACACAGCCTCCATTTCCCATTCGCCTTGCGCACTACAACCGGATTGGCCAACCACGTTGGGTGCAGCACTCCCCTGACCAAACCTGCTGCTTCAAGCTTCCTGATTTCTTCGGCAATGAATTCTTGCCGCTCCAAGGCTTGCTTCCTGACCCTCTGCTTGACGGGCCGTGCGTGAGGACAGATAGCAAGGTGGTGCTCAATTACCTCCCTGGGAACACCGGGGATGTCAGACGGTTGCCATGCAAACACGTCGACATTCGCCCGCAGGAAGGCAATGAGCGCGCTTTCCTATTTGTCATCTAGGGTGGAACTTATGGTGAAAGTTCCTCCCGTTTCGTCCTCCCTGACGGGCACCTTCTTGGTCTCCGGCGGAGCAGCCTTGGATTTCTTGTTCTTGCCGGTGGAACTCTCTGGTGCATCCTCGACGGAAGCGCAGCACTCCGAGGAGGTGCGCTTGCCGGAGTTCGTGCCAAGGTTCTTGCCGGTCTTCTTCTTCCCCCCGGGAGTTCCAGCGGCAGGAGCAGGTGCCTTGATGGCAGGTGCTGCAACTGCTTCCCGGTAAAGTTGGTCGACACAGATGAGCGCATCCTTCTTATCGGAATGGATAGTGATGACGCTCAACGGCCCAGGCATCTTCAAGACGTTGTACGCGTAGTGCGATGCCGCCATGAACTTAGCCAGCGCTGGCCGACCAAGGATCCCATTATATGACATGGGGATCTTGGCGACATCAAACACCACCTTCTCGGTCCTGAAGTTGAGCTCGCTACCAAATGTCACCGGCAGCGTAATCTTGCCCTTGGGCTGGGTTCTTCCCGTATTGACCCCTTGAAACGTACCCATTTCTTCAAGGTCCTCGTCGGGAATTTGAAGCTTTTTGAGCACATCTGGTGAGATTAAGTTTAGGCCGGCCCCACCGTCAACTAGCATTTTCGTCACCTTGAGGTTGCGAATCGTTGGCGAGACCAACAATGGCAAGCACCCGACCGCAGTTGTGCGATCAGGGTGATCCTCGGCGTCGAAAATGATAGGCGTGCTGGACCACTTCAGGGGCCTACATGCATCTGGGGATGGCTCTGCCGCATTGACTTCCCGCACCCATTGTTTGAGTTGACGGTGGGAAGAATGCAGCGAGGCACCTCCATCGATACACATGGCCTCCATAGCCTTCTGGAATTCTTGCTCACTAGACTCATCATCTTCCTCATCATCATCTTCTTCTTTGTCTCGGCCCCGAGCGGGCCTATCCTTCTGTTGCTTGGCCTTGCCGCGGCGCCCCCCTCGGCCACCGCGCTTCTTGCCGGATCCATCAGCACCATCTTGGGCCTTCTCCTTATCTCGCCTTTCATACTCGGCCCTCTGTTTCTCGGCAAGCTGCTCAACTTGCCGGCAGTTCTGGAGATCATGGCCCTTGGTGCGATGGATCTTGCAATACTGCTTGCCGGAGTTCTCCGACTTGTTGGCAGCCGCCAAGGCCTGACAGGAAGGGCACCCGGCAAGATCCTTGCCGGGGTCACCAACCTTGGCCTTCTTGGCGGCGCCGGGGTTGTCGGATTCCTCGACAGCAAGCACGGCCTTGCCTCCGCGTTTCCTGTTCTGCCGCCGGCCTTTTCTTGACGGGGCCGCGACATCTTCTTCTTCGGATTCGCCCGCCGTGCCAACAGCCTCGCCAGGGAGTTTCCTCCCCTCTTCAGCTCGAGCGCATTTATCGGCTAGAGCGTAAAGCTCGGCAATACTCCTGACTTTGTTCCTTGCCAGCTCTTCCCGCATTCTGCGGTTACGCACGTTCTGGTGAAACGCGCTAATGACAGCGGCAGGGTGAACGTCAGGAATATTGTACTGCACCCGGCTGAACCTCTGCATAAACTTGCGCAGGGACTCGCCCTCCTTCTGAGGGATGATATGCAAATCACTCTCTTGGCCAGGAGCTTGGTGGCCTCCGACAAAGGCGCCAACAAACTGATGGCACAGATCTGACCAGGAAGAAATAGAATTCTCCGGCAGATGCATCAACCACGACCTGATGTTGGGTTTGAGCACCAACGGGAAGTAGTTGGCAAGTATCTTGTCATCTCGGCCCCCGGCAGCCTGCACCGCAATGGTGTAGATGCTCAGGAATTCCGAGGGATGGGTCTTACAGTCATATTTCTCCGGGACCTCCGGCTTGAAGGTTCGGGAATTGGGCCATCGGACTTGCCGCAGCTCACGGGTAAACGCTGGAGTCCCTACCTCATAAGGCAAGTCTCCTACGTCCCCTGGCGCAGGCTCGTCAACAGCCGGTCCCGCGTGCTTATCAGACTGATAGCGCGCTTCCCGTCGCCGCTCGATGGTAGTTCGAGTGTCCTCCTTGCCTCATTCCTGGAGAACTTGACGCTGATCGCGGCGCATCCGTGTATCGGATGACGCCGTGGAAACTTCTTGACGGCGGTCGACCTGCTGGGTTGTCGGCCGCCGCTGGTGCCGCGGAGGGGAGTGCACGGTGGTTGCACCACCTTCGGTTTTCTCCACATCGGCTCGCGCCGGATCAATGGGCCTCCGCTGCGAGGGCCCTGCCTCTTGCGGTCCATCTTTGTTGGCGAAGCCGATAAGGCTCTGGATAGTAGCTCGCCACTCCTCCATCTTCTCCGGAGCAGGAGGAAAATCGAGGAGCAGCTGCACACGTGCCAAGGCTTCCGCTGGCGTAGGCGGCGGCGACAGGTGCGAGGTACGTGAGTTGCTCTGACTCCTAACCATATTAGAAGGAGCACCACCACGGTCACGCGACCGCGCGCCACCCTCGCCAGCAGCTCGATGTGCATGCTGGTCCCGCGCATCTTGAGATCGATGCGCAGAAATCTTTTCATGGGGACGCCCTGAACCACCAGCGCCATGACGTTGCTCATCATGCACGACCTGGGTAGGTCATGAGGCTTGCGCCGGCGCGGGAGCTCCAGCAGGCGCCCTCCGATCTCTGGAGTTCATTGTGCCACCCGTAGGCAACACAGCGCCGTCTCTAGATCCAGCGGCGTGCAGGTTACCACTGCCACTGCGAACGATACCGCTCGCCTGGCTCGGATCACCAGAACGCCATGGGGGTTCTAGTCCTCTTCCTTCTGCACCCACGCCGTCGCCCGTACGCGAAGGCGTAGGCAAAACGGACGTGGACGGTTGCGCCGTCGCGGCGCTCTTCTTCTTGGGCGGCATGATGATGAAGAAACTGAGGCGTCGATCACTAGATCAGGTTCACGCAACCTTCAATCCCCCTACCTGGCGCGCCAAAGATGTCAGGGTACGACACCTATGGGATCCCGAGAGACCCTTTTACGATTCTGCGGGGGGAGAGGTATACGCAAAGAGCAGAACCAACGATCGACGCGGGAAGTTTTTACCCAGGTTCGGGCCGCTGATCAGCGTAAGACCCTACTCCTGCTTTGCATTCTTATTAGTGTTCTTGAGCCCAGCCTTCAGGAGCGTTCGCTATGAACAGTATGTTCAAAGAGCAGCTACGCATGCAGAATGGGCTAGAAGTTCTCCTCCTCTGTAGCAGTTGCCTTGGGCCTCCTTTTATATGCTCAAAGGGGTCACCACAATGGCAAGATGTACATACATTGAGGTGTAAAGTAGCTACAGGGTATCATACCTAACCCCTGACGGATTAGGACAAACGCATTTAATGCACCGTGAGGTGTCCGTTTAGGTGTCCTCACTTTCTTGGGGATGGAAAAAGGGGCCATCCCATCAGCACCGCTTAAGCTCTCCTCCACTAGCGCATTGCCACGCATCTAGAGAAGGACCCAGAATGTCAGGCTTGTTACTGTGCCGAAGCGGTGGCACAGTGGCAGAATCTTGCCGGGCGCCGAAGCTTGCCAGGCACCAAGCCTTGCCGGGCGCCAAGCCATGCCGGGCGCCAATCCTTGCCGGGCTCCGCGGGCCACCCCGGCAAGATCTTGCCGGGGAAGCTGGCCTTCGGATTCCAGCTCTTCTTATCTGCTGATCCTCAGATCTCTGACTTGATGATTTCTTTGGTGGCTTGAATCGACCTCGAACTGTTTCCCGGCAAGCCTTGCCGCGAGGATGGCTACAACTGCCCGTGCACAAGTACGGGGTACTAGTGGCCCAATACTTAGTACACCGACAGATTGCTTATTTCAATTGGTATCTTTTGATTGCTTGTTTCTCTCTTTGTTATGCCTTTGTGGCATATCATCCTTTAGTAATCTTTGGATCCTCAATATAGTTTGCCTTCCTCCAAGTATTTATCTTTCGATATGTGTATTGCATTCCACTCTTTTTGAGAAATACATAATTTATGGAGGAACACATTTTACATTGGCCTTCTAAGCTTTTCTCCCATTTTGGCAATCGATGCCAATGGGGGAGAAGTTTCAGAGAGTTTTGTGGAGAAGTTTATAGAGTTACTTCTTCTTGCTTTGGTTTTGTTCCTAAGCATTTGCATCTCATACGCATGCATCATTGGTTGTTGCATTGCATGGTGATGCATAATTAGTTATATAAACTCTCTTGAAAGTGATTGTCATCAATTACAAAAATGGGGGAGATTGAAAGAACATGCAGTGTCCCCATGTTTGGTTTTGGTAATTGATGACATTCTCTATGGACTAATGGTCGCCTTGAGTTATATTCGTAGGATTTGTCCATAGGCTTTTCTTGAAGTCCATTTGTTGGTTTCAAGGAGTTTATGTGTTGGCCAAGGTGCTTTTAAGGAATTACCTAAAGATTGGTCATGTGAGAGTTGAGCTTATTGCAAGCATGTCTTGAAGAAGAAGATTGTGTGAACATTCATGTTTACCTTCAAGACGTCATCCTAATGAAGAGAGTTGGAAAGATTCAAGGTTGATCAAAACTAAGTACAAAGAGTGATTCAAGTTGATCAACACACAAAGCGTAGAAGATGTACCGAGTGGGATCAAGTGGTCTCATGGTAGGGTAAGCTTGTCCATTACATTTTGTGTACTAACCCATGGTCTATGTGAGAGTTCGTTGTGGGGTTAGGTTTGCTTCCATGGGCATGCATCAATAGTAAGATCTCATACAACCCATGGAGGATGACATCATGTGGTGATCGTCATCAAGGTTGTGGTGTGCAAGTTCAAGTGGGGCATCACGAAGAGTGGCTCACCCATAATGGAGTATGGGGGAGCAATCATGCTTGAAGCTTGCAGTCCATTGTGGTGGCAATGGACTTGTGAAGATGTGCCGAAGAGTGGCTCACCCATGGTGGAGTATGGGGGAGCAATCATCTAGTCTTCATCGAGCCAATGTAATCAAGAAAGGTGGTCCAACTTGAGGAAGTCAAGATCGTCATCATCTAGCTCAAGTGGACTATGTGCTAGGCAAAGGTTTTCCCTTGATGGGTTTTCTATTTTACCGGTCTCATGGTGGTAGTTGGGATACCGGGTTATAGGATCGATTGCCGTACAATCGAGGGGGGCTCTCAAGTTAGTAGCTTGATCGTATTGTTCATAGAGAGCTCAAACCATTGCATTCTTGCATCATCTTTCTTGGTTCTTGTTTGGTGTTTCTCTTTGTGATTTTTATAGCTTTTGGTCATCTTCATGACAAACTCAAGTTCATCGAAAATGGAGTTCATGTGCATCTTCTATGATGTTTTCGATGTTGGAGTTTTTGCCGGTTCTTCATTCATAGAGGTTACACATCTCTATATCATTGGCATTTATTATCCATTGCTTGTTCTTATTTTAGCCAATCACTTTTGGATAGCTCTTGTCGTCATCTTTCCAACAAGCTTGAGTTTGCTCAATTCAGAGCTTGTATGTGAAAGTTATGGCGGTTTTGTTCTTAGCTATTTTTCATAGACCGGTTGTACCGCTTCTTACACCGGTTGTACCGGTTGACCGGTACTCCCGGTGTTTGGGGCTGTTGTACCGCTCCAGAGTTGGTCCGATGGTTGTACCGGCCATGTACCACTCTACCACCGGACTAGTTTTTGTTTTGGAGTGGTTCTTGGGCGGTTGTTGGTCGGTTTTACCGGTTAGTTCGTGTTGTACCGCTTATTGCTTTTCCTATAGGTAGGTTTTTGTCTCTTCTTTGACCAGTTGTACCGGTACTTTCACCGGTTGTACTGGTCCTACTGTTTTCTGCACATAACAGGCAGATTCGTGGGGACCTATAAAAGGGGATCTTCTTCCCCATTGGACCCCATCTCTTGAGCTCGTGTTCTTCCCCCATTGTTGACCTTCTTCGAGCTTGCTACCTCTCAATCCCTCCATGGATTCTTGCTAGTTTTGGGGGGAAAAGAGAGAGGAGATCTAGATTCACACTTCCAACAATCACTTTCTCCTCTATGTGAGGGGAACCCCTTGGATCTAGATCTTGGAGTTCTTCGTGTTCTCTTCTTTGTTCTTCCTCTCATTTTCTTCCCTAGCATTAGTTGGTTTGGTGGGATTTGGGAGAGAAGGACTTGGGCACTCCGTGTGCCCTTGCCATTGCATTTGGTGCATCGGTTTGAGTTCTCCACGGTGATACGTGGAAGTTACAAGTTGAGAAACTTATTACTCTTGGGTGCTTGGCACTCTTGAGCTTGTTCCTCTTGGGTGCCTTGGTGCCCTAGACGGTTGGTGGTGTTCGGAGCTCAATCATTGTGGTGTAAAGCTTCGGGCAAGCGTCAGGGTCTCCAATTAGGTTGTGGAGATCGCCCCGAGCAATTTGACGGGTACCGGTGACCGCCCCCAAGGGTTGCCAAAGTGTACGGGTTCGGTGACCGCCCCCAAGGGTTGCCATTTGTACGGGTCCGGTGACCGCCCTCAAGGGTCCCTTAGTGGAATCACGGCAGCTTGCATTGTGCGTGGGCGTGAGGAGACTATGGTGGCCCTAGTGGCTTCTTGGGGAGCATTGTGCCTCCACACCGCTCCAAACAAAGATTAGCATCCGCAAGGGTGTGAACTTCGGGATACATCGTCGTCTCCGCGTGCCTCAGTTATCTCTTACCCGAGCCCTTTACTTATGCACTTTACTTTGTGATAGCCATAGTGTTTCATGTTATATATCTTGCTATCACTTAGTTGCTTATCTTGCTTAGCATAAGTTGTTGGTGCACATAGGTGAGCCTAGTTGTTGTAGGTTTTGTGCTTGACAAATTAACCGGTAGGTTTATTCTGCATTTGTTCAAGCCTAAACCGTAATTATTTTAAAGCGCCTATTCACCCCCCCCCCCCTCTAGGTGACATCCACAATCTTCCAAATATGCCATCCACATATAATATCATAAATGCTACAGAGCTCCCACTCACTTTCTTGTAAATACAGGCTTCACCGTAAGTCTGTATAAAACCATATGCTTTGATCACCTCATCAAAGCGTATATTCCAACTCCGAGATGCTTGCACCAGTCCATAGATGGATCGCTAGATCTTGCACACTTTGTCAGAACCTTTAGGATCGACAAAACCTTCTGGTTGCATCATATACAACTCTTCTTTAAGAAATCCATTAAGGAATACAGTTTTGACGTCCATTTGCCAGATTTCATAATCATAAAATGCGACAATTGCTAACATGATTCGGACAGACTTAAGCATCGCTACGGGTGAGAAAGTCTCATCGTAGTCAACTCCTTGAACTTGTCGAAAACCTTTCGTAACAAGTCGAGCTTTGTAGACAGTAACATTACCATCAATGTTAGTCTTCTTCTTGAAGATCCATTTATTTTCTATGGCTTGCCGATCATCGGGCAAGTCAACCAAAGTCCATACTTTGTTTTCATACATGGATCCTATCTCAGATTTCATGGCCTCAAGCCATTTATCAAAATCTGGGCTCATCATAGCTTCTTCATAGTTCCTAGGTTCACCATGGTCTAGTAACATGACTTCCAGGATAGGATTACCGTACCACTCTGGTACGGATTGTGCTCTGGTCGACCTACGAAGTTCAGTAGTAACTTGATCTGAAGTTTCATGATCATTATCATTTGCTTCCTCTCTAGTTGGTGTAGGCATCACGGGAACGGTTTTCTGTGATGTGCTACTTTCCAATTCAAGAGAAGGTACAATTACCTCATCAAGTTCTACTTTCCTCACACTCACTTCTTTTGAGAGAAACTCCTTCTCTAGAAAGGATCCATTCTTAGCAACAAAGATCTTGCCTTCGGATCTGTGGTAGAAGGTGTACCCAATAGTTTCTTTAGGGTATCCTATGAAGACGCACTTCTCCGATTTAGGTTCTAGCTTATCAGGCTGAAGCCTTTTAACATAAGCGTCGCATCCCCAAACTTTAAGAAACGACAACTTAGGTTTCTTGCCAAACCACAGTTCATACGGTGTCATCTCAACGGATTTAGACGGTGCCCTATTTAACGTGAATGCGGTTGTCTCTAATGCATAACCCCAAAACGATAGTGGTAAATCGGTAAGAGACATCATAGATCGCACCATATCTAATAAAGTACGGTTACGACGTTCGGACACACCATTACGCTGTGGTGTTCCAGGTGGCGTGAGTTGTGAAACAATTCCACATTGTTTTAAATGAAGGCCAAACTCGTAACTCAAATATTCGCCTCCGCGATCAAATCGTAGAAACTTTATTTTCTTGTTACGATGATTCTCCACTTCATTCTGAAATTCTTTGAACTTTTCAAATGTTTCAGACTTGTGTTTCATCAAGTAGATATACCCATACCTACTCAAATCATCTGTGAAGGTCAGAAAATAACGATACCCGCCGCGTGCTTCAACACTCATCGGATCGCATACATCGGTATGTATTATTTCCAATAAGTCATTAGCTCGCTCCATTGTTCCGGAGAACGAAGTTTTAGTCATCTAGCCCATGAGGCATGGTTTGCAAGTATCAAATGATTCATAATCAAGTGATTCCAAAAGTCCATCCGTATGGAGTTTCTTCATGCGATTTACACCAATATGACCTAAACGGCAGTGCCACAAGTATGTTGCACTATCATTATCAACTTTGCATCTTTTGGCATCAATATTATGAATATGTGTATCACTACGATCGAGATTCAACAATCATAGACCATTCATCAAGGGTGCATGACCATAAAAGATATTACTCATATAAATAGAACAACCATTATTCACCGATTTAAATGAATAACCGTCTCGCAATAAACAAGATCCAGATATAATGTTCATGCTCAACGCTGGCACCAAATAACAATTATTGAGGTCTAAAACTAATCCTGAAGGTATATGTAGTGGTAGCGTGCCGACGGCGATCACATCGACCTTGGAACCATTCCCGACGCGCATCGTCACCTCGTCCTTAGCCAATCTTCGTTTATTCCGCAGCTCCTGTTTCGAGTTACAAATATGAGCAACCGAACCAGTATCAAATACCCAGGCGCTACCACGAGCATTAGTAAGGTACACATCAATAACATGTATATCAAATATACCTTTGTTCACTTTGCCATCCTTCTTATCCGCCAAGTATTTGGGGCAGTTCCGCTTCCAGTGACCATTCCCTTTGCAGTAGAAGCACTCAGTTTCAGGCTTGGGTCCAGCTTTGGGCTTCTTCCCGGGAGTGGCAACTTGCTTGCCATTCTTCTTGAAGTTCCATTTCTTTCCCTTGCCCTTTTTCTTGAAACTAGTGGTCTTGTTAACCATCAACACTTGATGCTCCTTCTTGATTTCTACCTCCGCGGCCTTAAGCATTGCGAAGAGCTCAGGAATTGTTTTATTCATCCCTTGCATATTATAGTTCATCATGAAGCCTTTGTAGCTTGGTGGCAGTGATTGAAAAACTCTGTCAATAACACTATCAACTGGAAGATTAACTCCCAGCTGAGTCAAGTGGTTATGATACCCAGACATTTTGAGTATGTGTTCACTGACAGAACTGTTCTCCTCCATCTTGCAGCTACAGAACTTGTTGGAGACTTCATATTTCTCAATCCGGGCATTTGCTTGAAATATTAACTTAAACTCTTGGAACATCTCATATGCTCCATGACATTCAAAATGTCTTTATAGTCCCGGTTCTAGGCCATAAAGCATTGCACACTGAACTATCGAGTAGTCATCAGATCGAGCCTGCCAGACGTTCATAACATCTACAGTAGCTCCTGCAGCAGGTCTGTCACCTAGCGGTGCATCGAGGGCATAATTCTTCTATGCAGCAATGAGGATAATCCTCAAGTTACGGACCCTGTCCGTGTAGTTGCTACCATCATCTTTCAACTTAGCTTTCTCTAGGAACGCATTAAAATTCAAGGGAACGGTAGCTCGGGCCATTGATCTACAACATAGATATGCAAAACTATTAAGACTAAGTTCATGATAAATTAAGTTCAATTAATCAAATTACTAATGAACTCCCACTTAAATAAACATCCCTCAAGTTATCTAAGTGATACGTGATCCAAATCAACTAACCCATGTCCGATCAACACGAGAGATGGGGTAGTCATCAATGGTGAACATCTCTATGTTGATCATATCTACTATATGACTCACGTACGACCTTTCGGTCTCCAGTGTTCCGAGACCATGTCTGTACATGCTAGGCTTGTCAAGTTTAACCCAAGTATTCTGCATGTGCAAAAATGTCTTACACCCGTTGTATGTGAACGTAGAGTCTATCACACCCGATCATCACGAGGTGCTTCGAAACGAAGAACTTTGGCAACGGTGCATACTCGAGGAGAACACTTTTATCTTGAAATTTAGTGAAGGGATAATCTTATAATGCTACCGCCGTTCTAAGCAAAATAAGATGCATAAAGGATAAACATCACATGCAATCAAAATATGTGACATGATATGGCCATCATCATCTTGTGCTTTTGATCTCCATCTCCAAAGCATCGTCATGATCTCCATCATCACCGGCTCGACACCTTGATCTCCATCGTTGCATCGGGGTCATCTCGCCAACTATTGCTAACGCATAGCGATAAAGTAAAGCAATTACATGGCGCTTGCATTTCATACAATAATTAAGAGACAACCCTAAGGCTCCTGCCGGTTGTCGATATTACAAAACATGATCATCTCATACATCAACATATATGACATCATATCTTGACCATATCACATCACAACATGCCCTGTAAAAACAAGTTAGACGTCCTCTACTCTGTTGTTGCAAGTTTTACGTGGCTGCTACGGGCTTCTAGCAAGAACCGTTCTTAACTACGCAAAAACCACAACGGTGATTTATCAAGTTTGTTGTTTTAACCTTCTTCAAGGACCGACCGTAGTCAAATTCGATTCAACTAAAGTAGGAGAAACAGA
Organism: Thinopyrum elongatum; assembly: GCA_011799875.1. Lineage (NCBI taxonomy): Eukaryota > Viridiplantae > Streptophyta > Magnoliopsida > Poales > Poaceae > Thinopyrum > Thinopyrum elongatum. The sequence continues at coordinate 156,587,595 of CM022298.1, forward strand.
CACCCGCCAGCCACCTTTATGCAAAACTAGTTGCATGTCAGTCGGTGGAACCGGTCTCATGTGCGTGGACATGTAAGGTTGGTCCGGGCCGCTTCATCCCACAATACCGCCAAATCAAAATAAGACGTTGGTGGTAACCAATATGACTATCACCGCCCACAACTCTTTGTGTTCTACTCGTGCATATCATCTACGCATAGACCTGACTCGGATGCCACTGTTGGGAAACGTTGCATGGAAAACAAAAAAAATTCTAGGCACACGCAAGATCTATCCATGGAGATGCATAGCAACGAGGGGGAGAGTGTGTCTACGTACCCTCGTAGACCGTAAGCGAAAGCGTTTGTTAACGCGGTTGATGTAGTCGAACTTCTTCGCGATCCAACCGATCGAGTACCGAACATACGGCACCTCCGCATTCAGCGCACGTTCAGCTCGGTGACGTCCTTGCCTTCTTGATCCAGCAAGACGGTGAAGTAGTGGATGAGTTTCGGCAGCACGACGGCGTGGTGACGGTGGTGGTGATGCTATCTCCGCAGGGCTTCGCCTAAGCACTACGAAAATATGACCGAGGGACAAAACTGTGGAGGGGGGCGCCGCACACGGCTAAGAGATTGTCATGGTTATGTGTGGCGCCCCCCTCCCACATATATATAGGTGGGGGGAGAGGTGAGCAGCCAGGAAGCACCCCAAGTAGGGTCGAATCCTACTTGGGCTCCTGCCCTGGCCGCCCCCCCCCCTACCATATATGCCGGAGGGGGAAAGGAAAGGGGGGAGAGGGAAGGAAGGAGGAGGCCGAATCCCCCTCCTTCCTTTCTCCCTTAGGCCGGCTGCCATAGGGGGTGTGCCAGCCCGTTGTGGGATGGTGTGCTCCCCTCTAATGGCCCAATAGGCCCATCTTCCTCCCGGGGCTTCCCGGAACCCCTTCCGGTGATCCGTTGACCACCCGGTACCTCCCGAAACACTTCCGGTGTCCGAATAGTATCGTCCTATATATCAATCTTTACCTCCGGACCATTCCGGAGCTCCTCGTTGAAGGAAATATGCCCTAGAGGCAATAATAAAGTTGTTATTTTATATTTCCATATTCATGATAAAGGTTTATTATTCATGCTAGAATTGTATTGATCGAAAACCTAAATACATGTGTGAATACATAAACAAATACCGTGTCCCTACTAAGCCTCTACTAGACTAGCTCGTTGATCAAAGATGGTTAAGGTTTCCTAACCATAGACATGTGTTGTCATTTCATAACGGGATCACATCATTAGGAGAATGATGTGATGGACAAGACCCATCCGTTAGCTTAGCATAATGATCGTTCAGTTTTATTGCTATTGCTTTCTTCATGTCAAATACATATTCCTTCGACTATGAGATTATGCAACTCCCGGATACCGGAGGAATACCTTGTGTGCTATCAAACGTCACAACGTAACTAGGTGATCATAAATATGCTCTACAGGTATCTCCGAAGGTGTTTGTTGAGTTGGCATAGATCAAGACTAGGATTTGTCACTCTGAGTATCGGAGAGGTATCTCTGGGCCCTCTCGGTAATACACATCATAAGCTTGCAAGAAAATGACTAAGGAGTTAGTCATGAGATGATGTATTACGGAACGAGTAAAGAGACTTGCCGGTAACGAGATTGAACTAGGTATGAAGATACCGACGATCGAATCTCGGGCAAGTAACATACCGATGGACAAAGGGAATTACGTATGTTGTCATAACGGTTCGACCGATAAAGATCTTCGTAGAATATGTAGGAGCCAATATGGGCATCCAGGTTCCGCTATTGGTTATTGACCGGAGAGGTGTCTCGGTCATGTCTACATAGTTCTCGAACCCGTAGGGTCCGCACGCTTAACGTTCGATGACGATATAGTATTATATGAGTTATGTGATTTGGTGACCGAATGTTGTTCGGAGTCCCGGATGAGATCATGGACATGACGAGGAGTCTCAAAATGGTCGAGAGGTAAAGATTGATATATAGGACGATGGTATTCGGACACCGGAAGTGTTTCGGAGGTCACCGGGTACTTATCGGGTCATCTGAAGGGGTTCCGGGCACCCCCGGCAAAAGATATGGGCCTTATGGGCCAAGAGGGGAAACGCACCAACCACAAGGGGCTGGTGTGCCCCCCATATGGGCCGGCCTAGGAGGAGAAGGAAAGAGGGGAAGGGAAAGGAAAGAGTGGAGTAGGATTCCCCCTTCCTTCCCTCTCCCCCCCCCCTCTTTCCTTCCCCCTCGGATAAATATGGCAGGGGGGCGCCACTTGGGGAGGACCCTAATTCCTGCTCGTCCTCTAGTAGGTAAATGATAAAAAAGATAATTTTTTATGTGTGGAATGCTACCTAGCATAAACTCGATCATATATCTAATCATGGCATGAATATTAAGACATAAGTGATTCAAAGCAATAGTCTATAATTTGACATAAAGACATCAATACTCAGGCATCCCAACAAACAATCGTGTCTTTCAAAATATCGACGCTAAAGAAAGCTATCCCTACAAAATCTTATAATCTTGTCATGCTCTGTCTTCTTAACATAAAGTATTTATCATGCACAACCCCGATGACAAGCCGAGCAATTGGTTCATACTTTTTAACGCGCTTCAGCTTTTTCAACTCTCACGCAATACATGAGCGCAAGCCATGGATATAGCACTACGAGTGGAATAGAGTATGATGATAGGGGTAAATATAGAGAAGACAAAAAAGTAAGAAAGTCTCACATCGACGCGGCTAACCAACGGGCTATGGAAATGCCCATCAATTGATATCAACGTGAGGAGTAGGGATTGCCATGCAACGGATGCACTAAGAGCTATAAGTGTATGAAAGCTCAATATGAAAACTAAGTGGGTGTGCATCCAACTTGGTTGCTCATGAAGACCTCGGGCATTTGAGGAAGCCCATCATCGGAATATACAAGCCAAGTTCTATAATGAAAAATTCCCACTAGTATATGAAAGTGACTACATATGAGACTCTCTATATGAAAAACATGGTACTACTTTGAAGCACAAGTGTGGTAAAAGATAGTAGCAATGCCCCTTCTCTCTTTTTTTATTTTTTTCTTTTTCTTCCTTTTTTTTCTTTTTTTTTTCTTTTTTTCTTTTTTTCTTCTTTTTTTTTTCTCTCATTGTCCAGAGTCTCATCCCGACTTGTGGGGGAATCATAGTCTCCATCATCCTTTCCTCACTGGGACATGCTCTAATAATGAATAATGATGATCATCACACTTTTATTTACTTATAACTCAAAAGAAATAAAAATTACAACTCGATACCTAGAACAAAGTATGACTCTATATGAATGCCTCTTGCAGTGTACCAGGATGTGCAATGATCTAGCGTAACAACGATATCAAAAAACAGACAAGCCATGGAAATATCAAGCTAGCTATCTTACGATCATGCGAAGCAATATAACAATGAATGCTCAAGTCATCAAATCGGAGCCGGTGAAAGTTGCATGGCAATATATCTCGGAATGACTATGGAAAGGCCATAATAGGTAGGTATGGTGGCTGTTTTGAGGAAGATATAATAAGGCTTATGTGTGATAGAGTGTATCATATCACGGGGTTTGGATGCACCTGCGAAGTTTGCACCACATCTCGAGGTGAGAAAGGGCAATGCACGGTACCGTAGAGGCTAGCAAATTGCGAAAAGGTAAGAGTGCGTATAATCCATGGACTCACATTAGTTATAAAGAACTCATATACTTATTGCAAAAGTTTATTAGCCCTCGAAGCAAAGTACTACTACGCATGCCCCTAGGGGGATAGATTGGTAGGAAAAGACCATCGCTCGTCCCCGACCGCCACTCATAAGGAAGACAATCAACAATAAATCATGCTCCAACTTCATAGCATAACAAGAGACTATACGTGCATGCTTCGGGAATCACAAACCTTAACACCAATATTCTTACTAACCACAACCGTTTACTAGTACCTCCCACATATTACCATCTCTATATCGCAAAACTATTGCAAGGAATCAAACATATCATATTTAGTGATCCATAAGTTTTATGTAGGATTTTATGACTAACCATGCAATTGACCAATTCCTGTTGACTCTCTAAATTGATATAAGTGAAGCATGAGAGTTTAATTCTTTCTACAAAATACCATGCTCTAATAAGTATAAGTGAAGCAAAAGAGCATTCTACAAATAACGGTTTTCTATGTGAAGAGAAACAGGCAATCCAAACTTCAAATGATATAAGTGAAGCACATGAAGCATTCTATAAAGCCACACTCAAAAGATATAAGTGAAGTGCAATGAGCATTCTATAAATCAAACATGGACTATATCATACCAGCACGGTGCATAAAATAAAAATGAAAAATAAACACAAAATACGCTCCAAGATTCACACATATCACATGAACGAAACGAAGATGAAAACATACCGATACTTGTTGAAGAAAGATGGGATGCCTTCCGGGGCATCCCCAAGCTTAGACGCTTGAGTCTCCTTGAATTTTTACTTGGGGTGCCTTGGGAATACCCAAGCTTGAGCTCTTGCCTCTCCTCCTTCTTCTCATATCGGGACCTCCTCGATCTTTGATCACTTCATCCACACAAAACTCAACAGAAACCTCGGTAAGATCCGTTAGTATAATAATGCAAATCACTACTCTAAGTACTATTGAAAACCAATTCATATTTTATTTTTGCATTGTATCTACTGTATTATAACTTTTCCATTGCTTATACCACCGATAAAAATTGATAGTTTCATCAAAACAAGCAAAACAATGCATCAAAAACAGAATCTATCTTAAACAGGACAGTCTGTAGCAATCTGAACACCTACCATACTTCTGTTACTCCAAAAATTCTTAAAAACTAGGAAAAAATAAAAAATTTGTATAGAAATACTGTGCAAAAAGTTTCAGAAGCTTTTGACGTTCCAGTAAAAAATGTAAAATCGCGCACTACAGCTAAAGTTTCTGTTTCTGCACCGCACATACCAACAAGCAATTAAATCATCCTAAAGGCAAATCTTGGCACATTATTTTTATAATAAAATGGATTTGTACAAGGGGATAATTATTTTTGTTGAAAATTTTCTGTAATTAAGATTCACAAAGTTTCCATGGGCATGAACAAAGTTCAAGGCTAGCTCCCACTTTCACAATTCTCGTCCCTCTCACTTTCACTTTTCTTTTTGTGAAGTTTTAAGTTCCTCTCTATATTTTTTTGTTTTTAAATTTTATAAAAGCACTCAACAGAAATAAATGACTCTCTAAAACTTCCGGATTGTCTCCCTGGCAGAGCTTTCTTTAAAGCCATTAAGCTAGGCATAAAGTGCTCAAGTAATGAATCCACCCGGATCCCAAGGTATATCAAAGCCAATTTTAATTAACAATGATTTGGCATTTAGTAGCGACCACAAAGAAACATATATCATGCAATGACGAAGTCTAACTCTCTTCCTATGCATCGGCATGTCATACAAGAACAATTCATGCACATCAAGTAAAGGCCAATACATAGCATAAGGAGTTTCTTGCAATTCTATCATATTGGAAACATAGAGAGGTGGAGATGTGGTTCCTCTCTCATAATAATTACAAGTAGGAGCAGCAAGCACATGCATATTATATTCATCAAAATCATCATGTGTAATGGTAAAAGGCAACCCATCAATGTAATCCTTAATAAGAGCAAACTTCTCCGATATAGTGTAGTTTGGAGAATTCAAAAAGATAATAGGACTATCATGTGTGGGTGCAATAGCAACAATTTCATTCTTAACATAAGGAACTATAGCAAGTTCATCTCCATAAACATAATTCATATTGGCATCTTGGCCACAAGCATAGCAAGCATCATCAAAAAGGGATATTTCAAAAGAATCAACGGGATCATAGCAATTATCATAGCATTCATCCTTCGGTAAGCATGAAGGGAAATTAAATAATGTGTAAGTTGAAGAGTTACTCTCATTAGAAGGTGGGCACGGGTAGCTAATTCGCTCTTCCTCCTTTTGTTCTTCGCTCTCCTCATCATCTTTTTCATCCAATGAGCTCACAGTTTCATCAATTTCTTCTTCCATAGACTCCTGCAAAATATTAGTCTCTTCTTGGACAGCGGAGACTTTCTCAATAAATATATAAATATCGGAATTGCATTTATAATTTTCATAGCAATATTTAAGGATGGCAAAATTTTCAGGTCTATAAACATCATCATCAAAAGCTTCATGCTTTAAAAACAAAGATTCAATTTCATAAGCACCCTTAAAAGCAACAAATTCTTCTATTCGTTCCACATCATAATAATCATATCTACCATTGGCATAAGAAGCCAAGGTTTCATTATCATTAAATTTGCATGTAAAGGGAAGGTGTGGAGCGTTCATCCTAGAGCAACAAGTATAATCATATCTTTGGCATAAATTCCAAGCATACCAATGCAACATATCAATTTGATCCCATAATAATTTCCCTTTTTGTGTCAAGCGATAATCCCTAAAGTATTCACATTGATCCAACGTGTCTCCCATTATCAAGTTGAATGGGGTTTTCTCAGGATTATCGAAGTAGTGCATAGTATTTTTCACATAACGAGAATCGAGGGTTTTAGGAGGTTCCCCATCTCCATGAGTAGCAAGTACAACGAATTTTTTGGTGTTTCGTGTTCCATATCCATAACTAAAGATAGAGAACAACTTAGAACAGGAAATAAAAACTACTTAGTGATAAAGCAAACAAGCACACACGGGAATATTCACCCCACGCTATTGCTCCCCGGCAACGGCGCCAGAAAAAAGGTCTTGATAACCCACAAGTATAGGGGATCGTTTGTAGCCTTCTTCGATAAATAAGAGTGTTGAACCCAACGAGGAGCTAAAGGTAGAATAAATATTCCCTCAAGTTCTATCGACCACCGATACAACTCTACACACACTTGACGTTTGCTTTACCTAAAACAAGTATGAAACTATTTTGCAAGAATAAAACTATGAGTACTTTGCGAGAATAAAACTACGAATAAATTGCAAGGTAATAAAAGTGGATAGCTTTTGTCAACAAGAAAGTCATTTGTCCCTAGGCAATTGATAACAAGTACCGGTAATCATTCTTGTAATTTTATATGAGGGAGAGGCATGAGCTAACATACTTTCTCTACTTGGATCACATGCACTTATGATTGGACCCCTAGCAAGCATCCGCAACTACTAAAGATCATTAAGGTCATGAAACCCAACCATAGCATTAAGTATCAAGTCCTCTTTACTCCCATACGCCATAACCCACTTATCCGCGTTTAGGCTGCTGTCACCCCCGCAACATCGACAATAAGCAAACCATGAACATATTGCAACACCCTACAGCGAGGATCTCTCATGTTTGCGCGAGACGGAGGGCACCGTAGGACAGCACCATAAATAAACTATACAATCATACCAACCAAGATCATGATTAACCCATAGGACAAAACGGATCTACTCAAACATCATAGGATAACCAAATATCATTGGGAAATAATATATGGAGTTGAGCACCATGTTTAAGTAGAGATTACAGCGGGGAGAAGGGGTGTTACATCGCTGCATAGAGGGGGAGAAAGTTGGTGTTGACGGTAGCAAGATTGTTGACGTAGATCGCCGTCACGATCCTAGCCCCGACGGCACTCCGGTGCCACCGGGAGAGAGGGGGAGAGAGCCCCCCTCCTTATTCTTCTTCCTTGGCCTCCCCCTAGATGGGAGGAGAGTTCCCCCTCTGGTACATGGCCTCCATGGCGGCGGAGGGGCGGGAGCCCCTCCGAGATTGGATCTCCCTCTCTGTTCTCTTCTATTTCGCGTTCCCCAGATCTGGCCCTTCACCGTTTCTTAAATTCCCGGAGATCCGTAACTCCGATTGCGCTGAAATTTTTACACGATTTTTTCTCATAAATTATCTTTCTTGCGCCAGAAGAAGGGCCCCAACCGACTTTCGATGAGGGCACAAGATACGTGGGCGCGCCAGGGGGTGCCCGGCGCGCCCTGGTGGCTTATGGTCATTGTAGACCCCCGTTTGCGTTGATTCCACCTCCCAAAAATCATAAATATTCCAAAATAATTCTCCGTAAATTTTTATCGCGTTTGGACTTCGTTTGATATGGATTTTCTACGAAACAAAAAACATGCAACAAACAGGAACTGGCACTGGGCACTGGATCAATAGGTTAGTCTAATAGATCATATAAAAAGTTGCCAAAAATATGTGAAAGTTATATAATATTGGCATGAAACAATAAAAAATTATAGATACGATGGAGACGTATCAGACCCCAAGTAGGATTCGGCCTACTTGGGCGCCTCCTGGCAGCCTCCCCTCTCCCCCCTATATATATGAGGAGGGGGGGCGCCTAGCACACACCAGACAATTGCCTAGCCGTGTGCGGCGCCCCCTCCATCGTTTACACCCCCGGTCATATTTTCGTAGTGCTTAGGCGAAGCCCTGCGGAGATCACTTCACCATCATAGTCACCATGCCGTCGTGCTGACGGAACTCATCTACTACCTCGACGTCTTGCTGGATCAAGAAGGCGAGGGACGTCACCGAGCCGAACGTGTGCAGAGCGCGGAGGTGTCGTGCGTTCGGTACTTGATCGGTTGAAGCGCGAAGAAGTTCGACTACATCAACCACGTTGTGAAACGCTTCCGCTTACGGTCTACGAGGGTACGTAGACACACTCTCCCCCTCGTTGCTATGCATCTCCATGGATACATCATTGCGTGTGCGTAGAATTTTTTTTGTTTTCCATACAACGATTCCCAACACTCGTCATGTCCGTGATCTCATCCGGGACTCCGAACAACATTCGGTCACCAAATCATATAACTCATATAACACTATATCGTCAATGAACGTTAAGCATGCGGACCCTACGGGTTTGAGAACTATGTAGACATGACCGAGACACACCTTCGGTCAATAACCAATAGCGGAATCTGGATGCCCATATTGGCTCCTACATATTTTACGAAGATCTTTATCGGTCAAACCTTATGACAACATACGTAATTCCCTTTGTCCATCGGTATCTTACTTGTCCGAGATTCGATCGTCGGTATCTTCATACCTAGTTCAATCTTGTTACCGGCAAGTCTCTTTACTCGTTCCGTAATACATCATCTCGTAACTAACTCCTTAGTCACTTTGCTTGCAAGGCTTCTCATGATGTGTATTACCGAGAGGGCCTAGAGATACCTCTCCGATACACGGAGTGACAAATCCTAATCTCGATCCATGCCAACTCAACAGACATCTTCGGAGATATCTGTAGAGCATCTTTATGATCACCTAGTTACGCTGTGACGTTTGATAGCACACAAGGCATTCCTCTGGTATCCGGGAGTTGCATGATCTCATAGTCGAAGGAATATGTATTTGACATTAAGAAAGCAATAACAATAAACTGAACGATCATATGCTAAGCTAACGGATGGGTCTTGTCCATCACATCATTCTCCTAATGATGTGATCCCGTTATCAAATGACAACTCATGTCTATGGTTAGGAAACCTTAACCATCTTTTGATCAACGAGCTAGTCTAGTAGAGGCTCACTAGGGACACAATATTTGTTTATGTATCCACACATGTATTTAAGTTTCCGGTCAATACAATTCTAGCATGAATAATAAACCTTTATCATGATTAAGGAAATATAATAATAACCATTTATTATTGCCTCCAGGGCATATTTCCATCAATATAATCCTAGCCCATTGGGCCTAATCTGACCTAATATAATCCTAGCCCATTGGGCCTAATTTGACCTAGTGCAAACACTGCCATGAGCCTAGCATGTCTCTACATGTAAAACAACAAAGTGGTATGATCTAAAATAGCCGGGATAGGTTGCCCCGCACCCTTTCACTCACATCCCTCCACTCTCCCTTTCCCTGACAGGTGGGCCTTTACTGTCAAGAGTGTCTCCCACCTCAGGTAGACGCTGACCTGGACCTCTCCTTCGCCTAGGCCGAGGATCGGTCCGGGACTACCGTGCAGACGTCCGCCCGCCATCTGCATTGGATCAATGACCAACTCGTCAAAGTCGGGCTAGAGGAATCCGAGCACGCCGCCCTTGCCCTTGCCGCGCCTAGTGGCAAGGGGAAGAGTGCGCCTGTGGTCGACCATCGCGGCTAGGCGGGTGTGGCCCATTGGATGCGTCGGGCGGAGGCAGCCGAGCGGATGTGCCGCGAGCGCCAAGCGGTGATCAATTAGGACTGCGAAGGAAGGATGACGGCAGCAGCAACGACGAAGGTGACGGCTGCCTCGAAGGCCATGCCTACGACTACGAGGTCACCGTCCGGTACCTTGCTTAGCTTAATTTAGGTTCAGTTTAAATTTCCTTATGTTTAGTTGAACTTTGTTAAATTCCATTATTTTTTTAGAGGTATAGCAGCAGGCCTACTCCATCAGACTGGTACATTCGTTCAGCATCAAAGGACGAAGACTAGGTGGAACGTTTGCCGTAATCACTTGGTCTCCACTGCTTCTGGTCAGCGCAGCCAGGCCATGTGCCAGGGAGTTCTTGCCACGATTGACATGGCATACAATGTACCCTGCGAACGACGACATGGCCTCCTTAATGTCCATTATTAGTCCATAGCAAGGAGATCGCGAGGGATTCTTGGCAGCCAGCTCTGTCACAATGGTTTGACTATCCATCTCAAGGACTATTTGGCCATTATAGATTCCAGCCAGCTCTTGGAGCCCGACCAAAGCTGCTCTGGCCTCGGCTTCCTCGGCACTGCAGCTGCGCTGCAGCTTCTTGCATGCCGACAGGTAAACTATCCTGCGATGATCCCGAGCCACTACGCCTGCAACGCTCACTCCCGTTTCAGCCTCAAAGGCAGCGTCGGTGTTTAGTTTGACTATACCTCGATCCGGAGGCGACCATTTCATGCCCATCGTTTCGCTCTGTCGCAGGGTTGCTTCAGACCAATCAACAGTCTCCTTTCCGCCTGTCAGAGCTGCTGCGGACCCTGCGAGCCTTAACTCTTCCTCGTACTGCACCAAATACTGCACTGACCCTGTAATTGTCAGTTTGCCATCGTTTCGGATGCAGTCCTCCCGAAAGTACCAACAGCGCCAGACAAGCAGCAGAATTTTGGCGCGGGTATTCTCATTTTCTATGTCCAGCAACACTTGGAGCCAATCGTCCCCTGTGTACCAAAATTTACATTCTGCCGGTAAGCTCCAGACTTTCCGCATGGCCTCTCTGAGTGCTCTGCTTTTTGTGCATGTGATGACTGCATGGTACTCATCTTCCTTTCCATTCCCGCATATACTACAGGTACCATCCGTTTCAAGAGTTCTTCTACGTTTATTTTCCTCGGTAGCTAGTGTGTTTGTCGCCACCCTCCATCCGAAAATTCTTACTTTTCCGGGTACCCTTGCCTTCCAGATGAGGTCCCAAATGCTGCGATCATTAGGGTCTCTAGTCGAGCTAGAGGTGTTGTTGCTTGCCTGGGTCTGGCTAGCAGCAGCCAACTTGTGGGCACTCTTAACTGAAAAATTCCCGTTCCTCTCATAGTGCCAAGCAACGTGGTCCTCCGCAGCCAAAGACGGGATATTGAGCTTGCAGATTTCATCAGCATCAAAAGGGTAGAATAATTGCCTAATTAATTCCTCGTCCCACTCCTTTCTATCCGGGAGCATGAGCTGGTTAACCCACCGAATGCGTGATCTCCTTATAAAGGATGCCGTCTTCAGCCCCTCTCTCCTCGGTATCCATTGGTCCCGTTGGATCTGTATGTTCCTCCCATCACCAATTCGCCAAATTAGGCCTTTTTCAGAAGTTCCAAACCAAACTCGATGGCTCTCCACACTGGGGAGGCATCCGGCGCGAAAACGGTGTCCAGTAGGTTTCCATTTGGATAGTACTTTGATTTAAGCACTCTCGCACACAAGCTATCTGGGTTTTGAATGAGTCTCCATCCTTGCTTAGCGAGAAGGGCCTGGTTGAAAAGATGCATGTCTCTGAACCCAATACCACCCCCTCTCTTGGGTTTTGTCATTTTATCCCACGACATCCAGTGGACCTTCCGATTACCCTCCTTGTCTCCCCACCAAAAGTCCCTAATCATCCTCTCATACTTCTCGCAGAAACCTTTGGAGAGCATGAAGACACCCATGGTGTAGGTTGGAAGGGCCTGGACCACTGATTTGACGTGGACCTCCTTTGCTTCATATGACATGAACTTTTCTGACCAGTCATTACATCTTTTCCCAAACCTATCCATAATTGGTTGGAACTGGTTGTCCTTCATTCTTCCTTCCGGAGTTGGTAAACCAAGGTACTTGCTCTCAAAGGTGTCTGACTGCACACCAAGGATAGTTTTAATACCCTCCCTCGTTTCAACCGGGCAAACCTCGCTGAAAAGAAGTGAGCATTTGCTAGCACTTAACAGTTGACCAGTGCATCTCTGGAATGTGTCCAATACTCTCTTGATGGTTCCAGCTTGCTCTGTGGTGGCCTTGAAGAAGATTAAACTGTCGTCAGCAAAAAGAAGGTTTGAGATACCTGGGCTATTTCTTGCAATCTTAATAGGAGTCAAATTGTTTTCAGCCATCTCCTTCTTTAACAGGTGCACCAAGCCATCCGCGACAAAGAGGAAAAGATAAGGGCTGAGAGGATCCCCCTGTCGCAAGCCGCATTTTGATTGTAAATGTATCAAAATTTAACAAATATCGTCTAATTTGCATGAATTTCATTTGTCTTTTTGAATTGTCCATTTGAACTAGCGTGGAGGATTGGTGCACGGGATTAGATCGCCGCTCCTCCATCTATTGGCCGCGGACACGTCTGAATGTATCCGCAGACATTTGGTGTGTTCATTTTGGTGAACCACCGGTGGAGTTGCCCTAATTTTATTTGGGTATATGCACCACCACAACTGCACATTAGAATGGGTAGGTAAGTGGTTGGTGGAGCACTGAGCAAAGGAGTTATCCCCTTAATCATCCATATCTTCACTTTCAAACATGTGACCCTAAATTGATTGATTGCTTTAATAGTTCATTTTTAGCTTAAAAAACCCGGCGTGATGAAGCATCGCCATCTTTGCTTGACCAGCGCCGATACCATTGACGAAGCCTTCTTCCTCCCACAGACGAAAGAGGTTGGAGAGTGGAGACGAAACGAGTGGTGGGGTAGGTGGCTAGTAAACGAAGCCTCGACGTTGATGGCATACTCTAGCCGCGAAAAGCATCTCGACAGATGCATCTGGACATGGGGTCAAGTCGTACTAATTCAGTTCAAACATGTGGGCTGCTTCGTGGCTGAGTTAACGCACCTTCCTCGCAGCCTGCTTCGACCGCACTGCCGATTTACCGACAGTAACCACATACCGTCGTAGATCGGCAGTTTTGCTGCTGGCCTGGCGTGCTGGGACCGGAGCTGCGTTTGTCTGGGTAAAAGTTTGAGCTGAACTTTGCCAGCGGGTTGCGGCGAGAAGAAACCGTCGGGTTGGCAGATCTTTTACATCCGTTTTGGGCTGAAAAATTAGTACTACTCCGTTTTGGACTGAAAGATTACCGTGGGAGCTTGTGGACGTTCAACCCACGGTAATTTGTCTGTTCAATAGTTTCTTTTCTGACTAGTAGCTGATTAGTTTCCTTGTGTCTGATAGTGCGACGAGATTTGTTTTTGCTTACCCATGATTGTTTAGTCCTAGCAGAGGTTAGTCGCACTGGAGTTGGGATTAGCGTCAGCAGAGAGCAGTCAAACTAATTGGCTGTGTTCTGGCAAAAAAAAAACCTAATTGGCTGTGTTGTGTGCTACTGCTAATTATTTTTGTTGAAGAGGAAGCCACTGCTAAATAAACTAGTTTTTGGCATTCGCCGCACGTGTAATGCGTTGATGCGAAGAACGGTTCAAATGAGTCGTTTTTTTACATTGTCGTACTCACCTACAGTATGTTACCAAAAAAAAAGGGGTACGACCTGTGTGTATGTGTCTGCTGTTTCTTTGTCCCTGTGCAGCTATTGTTTTCGGCTTACTATTGTTTGCTGTTCTTCTCTTACGACGACCTGCTCGTTGGGATTCAGAGAACAAAAGATGCTGCTTCTCGTTTCCTTATTCTTTTTGGATGTCGAGCCATGACAAACTTAATATTAATTAAGAGCATCTACAGCGGGAACTTCCTAATTTAGACATCTAAATGTCCGCGGGCACTGATCGGGCGGACACACCTCAAATTTTCTTTCGTATAACCGAACACCTCAATTACAAAATCTCAAATCCATACATCGACATGCAACGCTATGTAAACAATGCAACACACATCGTTCCGCTAGTACACCAGGATATACCATCGGACTAGCAACATTTGACATATTCTACCTACATACTAGCTATGAAGAATATCATCTACGGCTGCCATTGCCTCTGTCGGTGCCTGTGTGGTTCTTCTCGTGGAAGTAGTAGACAAAAATGCAATATGGATCAAGCCGAATCTGCTCGTCACGGGAGTTGTCCGACCCGTTGTTGTCCTCCTTCTCCTCCTTGGGGGCAGTCCAGCCATGGGACGGATCGCTCGATTCTGCTCTTGGGTGAGGGCACGCGTGTTCCTCCGCCGCCGCTTCTTTACGATGCGGGCACGGATGGCTTCCTCTTCTGCGTCAGCGCGCCGCCGCCGCCATGTTGGCAGCGAGGCGGGCCTTGGTCACCCTCATCTTCTCCTTCCCACGGCGGGCACACCGGTCCCGGTAACTCTCATACTACGGCCTCCTGGAGATGGGGAAACTAAGGGACCGCGATGATCCAGCCCCGGAGGATCCGAGCGCCCGTTGCGCCGATGCAATGGATTCGCGCCAGACATGACCTGTCGTCGGTCGGGCGCAGTCCTCCCGGAAGCGGCGAAGGGCAATGCAGACAACCATTGCCTCCTCCACCCCGCATGGGACGACACCCCAGTCGACGGATCTGGAGTGGTCAGAGTCAGATCTGCTGCCCGCCATGCCGGGGGAAGGCCGAAGATTGTCGGGCTGGAGTTTGGGGGTGGATTGAAGTGAAGTGGAGTGGAATGCAGTGGCTAGGGTTTGGTCCGGGGAGCAGATGGGGACGAATATATGTGTGGTTGAATGGGTCAGCGTGGGCCGACTCCGACGTGGCAGACACGTCCAGTCATGTCCGGGGCACCCCGTAGTCCATACGTGCCTCATATTTGGGCTGGATATGAGGGGTGCCGGTCAGTCCAGACGTTTGAGACCGATTGAGGAGCCCGTCTGGGTTGCATTTTCTTGACTGGTCAGTGATCGGACCGCCGCCTAACGTTTAAGGGGTTTGAGGTGCCCGGCTGTAGATGGACTCTAACCGAGTAGAATTAGGCAAGCTATTGCTCCTCAACATATTATCAAATTTACTGTAAAGCTATGCTTTCTTTTTGTCCGTCTCAAACGTGACGGCAGTGCGCCGCATGGATCAACATTCTTTCTATGTAGGGTGTATCACCTGATTCACCTAAATATATAATTGAAATGTCTTTTATCCAAAAAATAACAATTACTGTAATGCTTGATCATTTTTTTTCAAAAAGGAGGTTGAAACCCGAGCCTCCGCATCAACGTGACGCATAAAACTATTCTTATTTATTTTTTATTAAGCATAATGCATAATAAAAAGCAACCACGACCAAATCATTATAAGATATGAAATTAACACATATGACTATGTTGACTTTTTTTCGTAGCTACACCTTCAAGAAGGAATATTGTCCTTGCGACATCGTTGCCACATCCGACCAGAGACGACAAGGACAAGAATTTTCATCCTGCTTGCCGAGACCAGACAATGAAGACCAGCTCAATAGGAAGAAGACAACGCCTTCAACAAGGTAACGCCACAAGTTTGTCACTGTTGTGCGTGACCAAATGAAAAGATTCAGTTTGGATAGTAAATTCCTAAGGAAGGGCTATAATCCAAATAAAGGAGGAGCTAGCGAAGAGTTCGAATTTCAATAATTAGGGAGGGGAATGAAACACTTGTTTTTCATATTATTATTTTAATGTTTAGGACACGCGAAGCAAAAGGTCAGGACAAGAGTTTTCATCCCAACATAACCCGGTGTTTCAATCAAAATTTTGATGACGAGTCGTTATGGCCAAAAAAACGCTAGCAGATTGTTGGGACGCCTTCTCACCTACGATCACCTTCACAGCCATCAGATGGACGTCTATGTCTCGACACGAAATTGAAAGATGCCACTCCACACCGACGCGAGTAACGCTATACCATCCACCACCATACGGTTGAAGCTGCTGGCTCGTTGGTAGTAGCCGACAGGAAACCGCCAGTGCGTCTCTTGCTCATCAGCGCAAGTATTATAGTGGGCTTATAGCCGGCTTACATGATAATTTTGCCTATATGGAGGAAAGAGACATGAAAAAGTAAGGGGAGTGGACTCTCATGCAAGAGTCTAACTATACGCGTGATCCTAAGAAAAACAATAAATATGAAAAATAAATAGAGAGAGGGTGAAAAAAAATAGTACTCCTATAATCAATCTTATATAACTGAGCTTATTATACGAGAGACTATAAGTAATAACTACAAGTGACATGGTAACATCATCTACTCCCTCCGTCCTTTAAAGAGTGTACTTCCAACTTTGTTGGAAAGTCAAATTTTTTTATGTTTGACCGTATTTATACAATAATACATCAACAATTATGCCATCAAATTAGTAGCATTAGATTCATGATAAAATATATTTTTATCATATACCTATTTGGTTTCACAAATATTGATATATTTTTGCATAAACTCGGTCAAACTTTGAGATAGTTTGATCCTCCAACAAAATTGAAAGTACATTTTTTAAAGGACGGAGGAAGTAGTCAGCAGCTATACTATTAACCATGCTCTCAGAATATCAGCAGACATTTATCTACGGTCCCACAGATGCAGGGCATGGGCTTCCATGCGTCGGGCTCATCTTGACTTGGAGTATCTTTGGCCCCGAACCACTGTGTCGACCACAGGCATCATGCAGCGTGGCAAATTGTTTATCTGAAAATAGCAGTATCATGGTGAAACAAATGCCAGAAAACGAGATGAGTTTATGCGTACAGTGCAGCCTGAACGTAAAATAGTAGTCCAGTCGCGCATGCAGCCATCCGTGCGGCGTGTGGTGGAGCATGTGGAACGTGCCTTCCCTGTTCCCTCGTGTTACCCGTGCCGGCGATTCGTGATAAGCGATCCCGAAGGGGCGCGCGACGCACCACCCCCGACCCCGCCTCGTCGCCGCCGCCGCCGCCTTCTCCCGCGGTCGCACACACCGCCGTGCCGCGACTTGGACTTGTGGTGGTGGCGACGCAGATGCGTGTGTCCAAGAGACGAGCCATACGCGGCACCAACCAAGCCCACCCGCTCACTCAGTCGTGCGTGAGTCGTGGCACGGGTGGTTGGTGCGTCCAGACTGCCGCGACGGAAGAGGCTCGCGCCACGTCGACGCCGTCGGTACCGGGTGGGACACACCACCGTGGTTGCTGTCTTCGACACTCGACACCCTCGGTACCGGGTGGGGCACACCATGATCGCTGTATTCGACGCCCTCGGTACCGGGTGGGGCACACCACCACCGTGATGTCTCGGTCGCTTGCTACTAGCTTCTACGTTAGGTGAGACAAAGGTACAGTGTGCTTCGCGGGACACTTTGGTCATATATATGCCACTCATGTTCGTGGAACTGCCGAAACAGTGCCGGCTGCCCTCGACCGAGTAAAAAGCACCAAGCACCAATGTCTTGGAAGCAAGTTTCAGGATAGACAATAAGTTGCTTATCCGTGAGGAGCAAGGTAATTAAAAAGGGTCTGGCTAGGTCTCAGTCGACTGAGACTTAACCAAGTCTAAGTCAAGTGATATAGTATGTAAGAAGAAAAAAAAAACTGAAAATAATTTTTGCACGAATCTTCATGCAAAATCAAAAGAAAATATTATCGACTGAGACATAACGAAGTCTAAGTCGACTGAGACTTAGCAAAACTGAATTAAAAACACGCTTCACCCGGAAAAAAAAATTAAAAACACGCTTGAAACAAGGTTTTTCTTCCAATCAGCACAAGAAATGGACCGATCCACGTGGAATTCCTGCTGCCCGGACGCTTTACAGGTTACAAGATAAACACCACCGCTCCAGGATGCTATACAATATCTTGACACTGCACTTCTTTCCCAAGCCGCCTGCAGATTAACGTTGCACGTTGCTAAGCATAGGAGTACAGGCTTACAATTTTTAGGAGCACGCTAGAGCAATCATCGCCCTGTAAGTCACATACGGGGTCAGATATAGATTGCAATTTTCTGTAGATAGCTTAACGGGGTCAGATATAGATATGGATTTATCCCGCAAAAAAAAAAAGATATAGATATGGACGATGATATGCTAGAAAGTTGGTCCAAAGGTTTAGGACATTTATTGAAGTTGTGTAATAGATAAGGAAGCCTTCCCAAAACTCTGCATGTCATCCCGGGATGACAATGGATGGTCTTAACGTTATGTTTAGCAACTAATATTTGGCTACTAAAATTACGTCGTAACTAAAATTAATTTTTATAAGCACGTGACTAAGAGAAAAGATACTCTTCGCATTATCTTTAGCAACTAATACAGTATTTGGCCACTAACATTATGTGGTAATTAAAATTATTTTTTATAAACACGCGACTAAGAGAAAATATGCTCTTCACATTATCTTTAGCAACTAATACTTGGCTACTAACATTATGTGGTAATTAAAATTAAAATTATAAACACATGACTAAGAGAAAAGATGCTCTTCGCATTATCTTTAGCAACTAATATTTGGCTGCTAAAACTATGTGGTAATAAAAATTAATTTTTATACACGTGTGACTAAGAGAAAAGATGCTCTTCACATTATTCTTTAGCAACTAATATTTTTTACTAAAAAATTATGTGGCAATTACAATTACAATTTATGAACATGTGACTAAGAGAGAAGATTTTCCAGAGTTGACAAAAAAATTCTCATTTTAAATGCAAGGCACACACTATTTCCTAGCTTCTTTCTCTTTAGTCTCAACAATTGTTATACGTGTCATAGCCAAAACCAATGTATCCACCACTAAAATTCATGTTTTGTTTTTTTAACACAATGCAAGCACAGATGCCCAGTTGCCCACATACATGCACATGCATTCAGCCCTACAAACGCACACACACCCACCACATCTTGAGATTGATCAACTCCGACATTGGTTTGATCTAAGTTGGACGCGGAGCATGTGCTCTTGAGCTCAAATGCTCCCCAAAGAGCAGTAAAACCGAAAAAGTAGTGCTTGAAAAATTGTGAGTTTTTTAATTTATCCTGAAATGGGGTTCATGGAAGTTGAGGAAAAAATAAAATAAAAATCTGATAAACTTTGACAAATTTTTTGTGTGCTTGCAAAAAGTTATCATAAATGACATTTGTGGAAGTCGTGAAAAAAATCGTTGCTCCAAAAATGCTATTTTTGAAAGCATTTGGAGTGTTGATTTTTTTTTTTGCAATGACTTCTTCCACGAATGCCATTTCGTGCTAAAATTTGTCAAGCACACAAAACATTTGTCAAATTTGCCACAAATTCTATTTGCTCGTTTGAGCTCGGGAGCAGAAGAGGACTTTCGATCTAAGTTTAATTTTATGAGAGATCTTTATTATTCATCTATATTTTAGTTTCTCTCATATGGCATTATATAATCATCTACTACTACTGAATTAACTCGCATCGTAACTCTTACCAAGAATATTCACAATCGCCGAGTGTTGGCACGGCTCCGATTATGTTGTGTTTAGTTTTACAAAAAGAATATTCACATCACCACTTCTTATAAAAGGAAAATGAACATTGGCCTATTGAAAAATTGGCCATGATTCAAACAAAAACATGTTTTTTTTAATTTAACCCTTACAAGACAAATGAGCATTGGCCTGTTGAAAATTGGCCATGATTCAAACAAAAACATGTTTTTTTTAATATAACCCTTAGAAGACAAATGAGCATTGGTCTGTTGAAAATTGGCCATGATTCAAAGAAAAACAATTCTTTAAATATATAACCCTTACAAGAAAAATGAGCATTGGCTTGTTGAAAAACTACCCATGATTGTAAAACAAAAAAAGAAAATTTTATTTTGTAACCAAAATATGGATGGGTTGGTTTTTGGCAAGAATCCAAAAAATACCCTAAAAACAGCTATCGCCAACCGCGGTCATGCGGATACGTGCGTACACACACGCCATCTGCCCATCTTGTCCCAGCTGAGCCGATCTATACCCGAGCTGAGAGAACGGACCAGTTCCAAGTTCCACCGTGTACGTATCAACCCACAGCCAGGTGTACCCCACCGCCCGTGCGCCGCGGACCCTTTTGTCATACTCGCCACCAAACCCCCCAAAAGTTTCTTTCCACGTAAAAAGCCTCCACAAATCCGGTCTCCGGCACGGCCAAATCTACCCCCGCATCCCCTCCCCTCGCCGTCCCGTCTCGTCGCCAACCACCAAATCCCCCCGCCACCCCACCAACCCTCCCCCTCTCCCCGGCGGCCGCCCGGTATATAAACCCCGACCGCCACCCCCATTTCCCCCAGACCACACGACTCGCCCTCCGCACAGCCCCACCTACCGACCTACCGCCCGAGCCGCTGCGCATCTCGCCCCTCGGCCCCTCCCCTCCCCTACCGTCGCAACAACAATGGCGCTCGCCACCAACTCCGCCGCCGCGGCCGCAGCGGCCGCCGCGCTGTCCGGCGGCGCGGCCCAGCCCCGCCGCGCGGGGTTCCTCCCCCTCAAGCGCCGCACCATCTCCGCGGTGCACGCCGCCGACCCCGCCAGGAGCGGCGGCGCGTCCGTCCCGGCGGCCGCGGCGGCCAAGACCTCGTCCCCGACGGTGGCGTCGGAGGCCGCCGCCGCGGCGCGGCCCGCGAGCTGGTCCGTCGACAGCTGGAGGAAGAAGAAGGCGCTGCAGCTGCCCGAGTACCCCAACAAGGAGGAGCTCGACCAGGTGCTCAAGACGATCGAGTCCTTCCCGCCCATCGTGTTCGCCGGGGAGGCGCGCCACCTCGAGGATCGCCTCGCCGAGGCCGCCATGGGCCGCGCCTTCGTCCTCCAGGGCGGCGACTGCGCGGAGAGCTTCAAGGAGTTCAACGCGAACAACATCCGTGACACCTTCCGTGTGCTGCTCCAGATGGGCGCCGTCCTCATGTTCGGCGGCCAGGTCCCCGTCGTCAAGGTACACACCGATGATTATACACAAACCGAATTGAATTGAACCTGGTACGCCCATCGGTCGTTTGATCTGTGAGATCTGATCCGATCTGCTCCATGTTTTTCTGCACACGGTAGGTGGGACGGATGGCTGGCCAGTTCGCCAAGCCCAGGTCTGACAACTTCGAAGAGAAGGACGGCGTCAAGCTGCCGAGTTACAGGGGCGACAACGTCAACGGCGACGCCTTCGACCTCAAGAGCCGCACGCCTGACCCCGACAGGATGATCAGGGCGTACGCCCAGTCGGTGGCGACGCTGAACTTGCTTCGCGCTTTCGCGACAGGAGGCTACGCAGCTATGCAGCGGGTCATCCAGTGGAACCTTGATTTCATGGATCACAACGAGCAGGGAGACAGGTGAGAAAAATTATGCCTTTTGTCATTCAAATTTTTAGAAGAACTTTTGGTGCGGAGCTTGGGCACTCGCTGTCCTGTTAAAGTATCGGTGTTGAATTTCTTCCACATATATCCTTATCATGATAAGGCAAGTGATAGGTTGCTGGGACAAGTATTAACCTATTCTAGTAAAAATCTTGTCATGTCAGTAAAGATTGGTGGACATATTCTTGAGAGTATGACACTTAGTCCTGTTCTTGGAATATGCAGATATTTTCAGTTGTAGCCTCAATAATAAGTAGAAAAGCTTTTTGTGTGGTTCTTCACTGCTTGCCGATGTTTAAACAAATCACATGGTAGTTCTGGGTTCATCAATCAGTAGTTGGTAGGAGTGGACGAGTGGCCATATTAGTATGTGGAAACTTTCGCTTTAGATGTCCTTTTCTTTCAAGCTTTCTTTCTCTGCACCTAACTTTCTGAATGATTCATCGGGGATTTGCTCAGTTTTAGTTGTATGAATCTTCCTAGGTGTCGCTGTGCTGCAGTATATACTCAGAATATGCCAATTGCCCATGCAATTGGTGTGCGTCCAATTAAACACCAGTAACCTTTGTTGGAATTAATTTTTATTACTAAGCCGTGTCGTGTTAATATAGTCAATATTTTCTTCAGGTGTGTATAGGTAAGTCAAATAATGTATATTCATGAAGTCTTTTTATTTCTCTGGAAAAGATGGTGCTCTAACAAAGTTTCTTACTGGGTCATCATCAGAATAAGGCATAATAAAATGGCATGAATCTTAATGAAGTCTTTTTATTTCTCTGGAAAAGATAGGAATATGATTTACTAATAAGAACAAATCGCCGACGGACTGCAGAAATACTATTAGCATATTCGTCGCTGCTTATCTTACTGTAGTTTGCAGAATATATATTTCTGTAATTGCTGGATCAATATCTTATCTAATGGTCTAAGTGCTTCTGTGGAATGGTGTATAGGTACCGTGAGTTGGCACATAGGGTGGACGAGGCTCTTGGCTTCATGACAGCAGCTGGGCTGGGGATGGACCATCCGATAATGACGACTACTGACTTCTGGACATCCCACGAGTGTCTCCTCTTGCCATATGAGCAGGCTCTTACCCGCGAGGACTCCACAAGTGGCCTTTTCTACGACTGCTCGGCCCATATGGTGTGGGTTGGTGAGCGTACTCGTCAACTCGATGGGGCTCATGTTGAATTCCTCCGTGGTATTGCCAACCCTCTTGGCATTAAGGTCGGTGCTGAATTCATTTTAAGATTTGGTCAAGTGAAGTCTAAATGCTTTTTCAGTGTATTTGGATGATGAAATTTAAAATAACATGAACTTGTGGAATGTAGGTGAGCGACAAGATGAACCCTGCTGAATTGGTGAAGCTGATTGACATTTTGAACCCTTCAAACAAGCCGGGAAGGATCACCATAATTACAAGGATGGGGGCTGAGAACATGAGGGTGAAGTTGCCTCATCTCATCCGTGCTGTTCGCAATTCTGGACAGATTGTCACATGGATTACCGACCCCATGCACGGAAACACCATCAAGGCCCCATGTGGTCTGAAGACTCGTCCATTTGACTCTATTATGGTGAGTATCTTTCTACTCCAGACCCTACTGCATTCCTAAACATTGTGGATGAAACTGAAACTCATGACATGGCAAAATAGGTTCTGGCCATTTCTTTCACAATCAAATGTTTTCTGATGATCCAAAATTCATATGAACAATTGAAGTTAAATTTGTGTTGATTGCTCAACTGCCTATGGAAGTGGGTGAATGAAAGATGGTTGCTCTTGCTGTTCCATCTGTGACATCTTGCTTGTTGCACTTTCTGCTGCATATATCCCTACAAAATATTTTATTACAGTGAAGAGCCTAAAGCTTGATTCTAGATATATTGGTTGCAACAATGAGTTTCTATTTGTTAAACAACATTTCCAGTAATTTACAAGTTTCTTTTGTCCTATATTTATTGCCCTAACATTAACTTTGTGTTGATCAACAGAACGAGGTGCGTGCATTCTTCGATGTGCATGACCAAGAAGGAAGCCACCCAGGAGGTATCCACCTTGAAATGACTGGACAGAATGTCACCGAGTGCATTGGTGGATCGCGGACTGTGACCTTCGATGACCTGGGTGACCGCTACCACACCCACTGCGACCCAAGGCTGAACGCGTCGCAGTCTCTGGAGCTCGCTTTCATCATTGCCGAGAGACTCAGGAAGAGGAGGATGAAGTCAGGACTCGCCAACAACCTGCCACTGCCCCCATTGGCTTTCTAAGCAGGAAGCACCAGGGAGGAGGGGTTAGATAGTTGGCATTTGCAAGCGGTAACCAAATGGGCATTCCATTGAGTTTGTATGGTGGGCTGCTCTTTGCACAAGCTGTGTGCTTATGAGATGTTGGTACTTGTCGAGGACAGCAGGGGGGTAGCGTACTCGTGGTGTTGCACTATGTTTTGTTTCTTTGTTTTATTTTTGAGTGTTTGATCTGTTTGAGCCTTTGTGACCCGAGAAAATAAAAATAATATGAGTTACCTTTGTTAATTTATTTATTCCTCGTTGTTCCATTTATGCGGTGATGTAAAATCTGTCCTCTCAAACATGTCAAATATTTTTTGAAATCGTAAACATTTTTCAAATTTTCAAACATTTTTTTACAAATTCATTATCATCTTTTATAAATTCATGAACATTTTTTGAATTTTGGAACACCTTTTGAAATTCACAAATATTTTTTGTTTTTAATAAATCATTTTGTGAAACGCATGAACAGTTTTTGAGTTCATGAACTTTTTTGAATCAATGATCATTTTTTTAATGATGAACTTCTTTTGAAACTTGAGAATAATTTTTGAAATTCGCACAATTTTCTTATCAAAACATAAGGCGTGTCATAGTGAGGGAGTATGTGAGTTATTTCCGGTAGATCCTCGATAGGGTGTACTAGCTATATGAGTATATCGATTGGGAAATAGACAAGGATTACCCATGTTTATGTCCTCACGGAGGAGGTAAAACCTTATTTCTTCTCGTGTATATTGCTTATGTATAGGGATTACAAAGATCGAGGGATTGAGCAATAGCTCTGAGGTTCTGTATCTAATCGAGTATTCTGACCCTAATGTATATGGGTACCAGGATCTAGGGTTACATAATCCTAGTCGGTTGGAGGAGCGCTGGTTTCCTCGTCGTGTGCCCCAAATCCTCTGGGTCCTTCTCTGATTAGGTCCATGGGCCGGCACTACGACCAAAGGCAGGAACCGACCTAGGGGGCCCTGATTCGTGTTGGCTTACTCACGCCGACTTTCGATATGTTAAAGCACCTCTGGCCATAGCACCGTTAGTAGCCCCTGAGACAGGCTCTGGTTGAAACTGCTTAAGAGGGGTACACGTTTAACTTTGCAAGACAAGCTCTGACTAGAACACTGCCCAAAAGGGTGTCCTGTTGTACATACCTGCAGGCCACACATGTATCTGCTATCTCAGGCACGTGTTATGAGTTTATGCACACATTTATTGAGCTTTGCCGTCATATTTTTGTAGTGAATGTGTAGGTTTTACCACAGTAGTCATTTTTATCATTTATGGTTGTTGACTGTGTCCCACTCACCATGGGGCCCGTCTGAAAACCTACACGTCTCGCCAGCTCCCCACCAGGTTGCTAGGGCATTAAACTCCAAACATGAAAATAGACGGTCGTGATAGAAGGCAGGGCACATCTGACACCCGATGCTTGGGTTCAAATATTTTGCATCAAAGTTTTGGGGCAGCTATGGAGTTATTTAGAATTCAGTTCTTGGACCTTATTACTCATGTGTTCATTTTGTAGGTCTATGACAACACAATTGTGCTATGGCTGATTTGTTCCCTCTTTTGTTGCTGTTATCTGCGCTGCCGCTGGTCTGCTTCCTTGGAGATGATTTCTTTGGTGCAATCACAAACTCCACACATGAAAATACAGATTATTTAGAGTTTGATTCTTTTAATTATTTTAGCAATGCTAAAAATTCGAAAACTACAGAAGGTAAGAACCATGTTACATGATCTTCTTGTGCTCTTTTGACTGAAAGTAGTAGAATGCTCTTAAACTTGGAGATGATTTCTTTGGTCTAACCACAATATATCATGCAAAGTTATTCTTTGAGGCAAAAAGTTTTTTTCTCTGAACAACAGATTTGCATGTGTGCCAAATTGCCAATGCTTAACATTTTCAAACTGGGCATGCATTCAGACCAAAAATGTTATCCTATTTTTTTTTTTGCGCGGGGAAAGGACTTTTATTCCAAATTGAGAGAGTTACAGTCGAAAGACAAAAAATCCTCGATACATGGCGGTCCTAGATGCATCCACACAGCCATGGTACACTCAATACGGCTATAATTTGCCAGACGATCGGCAACTCTATTCTGATCCCTAGTCAACTTCTGGGGAATAAACTCCCTGTCACACATCAACTCCTTAATTTCAGCCACGAGATGACCATATGCCAAACGAACTAGTCCATCCCCTGATAGACAGGATAAAGCCTCACTTGAGTCAGATTGGACAATGACTGGAAGACTGGAATGTTGTATAGCAAGCGCCATTCCTTGCATAATTGCATGTATCTCCGCTTCCAATGCTTCGTTACAATTGAAAAGAAACCGATATGCTGCAAAAATAACTGAACCATCATGTCGTCGAAGAATCATCCCTACCGCTGCCGCGCCGGATTCCACTGAAAAAGATCCATCCACTGAAAGAGCAACGTAATCAGTGGTCGGGGTGGCCAAGGCTTAGGAACATGAGTAATCCTCACTTCTGGTATGGCCGATAGTTACCGACAAAATAAATTTTACCCACTCATCTTGAGATAAGCTAAGGTTGGAACTTCTTAAAGAGGGTGCCAGTCGATTACGATAAGCTAAGGTGCCTGGCGATTACAGCTACGCGTGGCTGCAGCAAGCAGAAAATACCAATACAAGGTTCGCAGATTCAGTGGTTCAGAAAAACGAGATAAAAGAACAGAAAATTAAGATACCTAGCGATGCTGAATCTTTTTGACGGTGTGAACTGCCTTGGCTTCCTCTGTTCTAGACGATGTCATTGTAGCTATTTCTATCACTTTCTATGTCCCATGTTCTATTTACGTCTGCTAACTCTCAGTCTGATAAACCTGCTACTGACAGGTTTTGTTCATGACTAGTATATGTCTACGTACTTTCTATCAGTTGGAATATATTATCCTTGGTGATACTAATGTTTCTATCTTTCACTGTGATAATGAAGTTATGTTTGGCAGTCGCAACAACCTAGGGTGCGCCGGCATTTTGTGGCAGTGGCAAACAGATCATAGGCCATATAAAGCACCGTTAAAATTAAACACGTCTATTCTATTTCAGAAGCAGACCGGTTTGTTAGTTTCAGCTCGAGTAAATTGCAGAAAACCATCAGTTTGAAGGTTAGCTTTGCGAAAAACACTACAATACATTTTTTTTGTAAAAAACACCATGTCTTCAGTAATGTTTTTGCAAAAGACACTGATCGGCGGATCGGGCTCAGTTAAGTGAGTTTATGACGGGTGGGGCCCATTTTTTGCCTATGTGGCGTGACTTTTTGTGCCAGGTGGATTTTAATCTAAAATTACAAACTAGACCCTAGAATTTTACATAGACACCCCTAAATCAAAAATGAAAAACGCAATTAGCCCCCGCTTCTCGTTCTGCAGCAGATCGGCGGCGCGTTGTCCGATTTGTCCGTCGGCGGTGGATGCAGAACGCCGTTGCTCTGGTCGTCGTCCTCCCGCTGTAGCCCCACGCGCTCACCACACGGAGCTGTGCCCAGGTCGCCGACTACTGCCGGGACAGGCTCCACGCCGCGCTCGCCGAGGAGCCGCGCGCCGTGGAGGACCGTGTCGGCGGCTGCGACGATCTGAGCTCTCTGGACTCCAAGAAGCAGTGGGGGAAGGCGTTCGTGGACTGCTTCTGCCGCGTGGACGCCGAGGTCGAGGCGCCGGACACCGCGGGGACGACGGCGGTGACCATGGTCGTCTGCTCGTCCCACAGAATAGTCTGCAACTGCGGGGACTCGCGGGCGGTGCTGTGCCGGGGCAAGGCGCCATTGCCAGTGTCTGTAGACCATTTGCAGAAAGCCGATGTGGCCGGATCCGGATGGGGCACGACGGCGGCCTGGGCAGGGGGGGGGGGGGGGGGGGGGGGGGGGGGATTTGGGGGGCTTGACGCCCCCGGCTTAATCGTGCACTAATCATTCACGTAAACATGCACGATCAAGCACAGGGACTTACGGGAAGATATCACAACACAACTCTAACATAAATAAACGGAGATCCACAATATTACAGACCAGGGATCACGAGGATCCGAATACATAAGTCAGTCATACAAATAATATCTGAGTACAGACATAGTTAACCAAGGTTTGCCTTAATAAGGCTAGCACAAACATCGACTCTAGATCGAAAGGCGAAGGCCTCCTGCCTGGGAGCCTCCGATCCTACTCCTGGTCGGCTGGCTCGATCCAGTAGTAAGTACCGTCTGGACCCATCTGGTAGTAAGCTCCTGCAGTGGCATCTGGCTCCAGGGCTTCAACGTCTGTTGTATCACCAAGTAAGGGAATATAGGGAAAAAGAGGAAGCAAAGCAACCGTGAGTACTCATCTGAAGTACTCAGCAAGCAAGGATCTACACTACATATGCAACATTATCAAGAGGAAAGGCTGTATATGTGGACTGGGCTGCAGAAATGCCAGAATATAGAGAAGGCCTAGTCCTATCGAAGACTAGCATCTTCAAATCTTCACGAAGCCACCATCTTGCAGCAATAGAAGAGAGTAGAATAGCATTTTATTAAGCAAACATGTTGAAGTACAGCTTAGAGATCCTTCCTCGACTCCCTGCGAGAAAGCGATCCCGAAGCTTCAATTAAGTAACAAGTATCCAGTTCAAGTAGTAGATCGGGGTACACAAATTGAGCGTCCTTTACCGTAGGACCGGCTATCGATAGATGTTTTCTTCCCTGCAGGGGTGCACTACTATTACCCAACACGCTCGATCGCCTCTGGCCGGACACACTTGCTGGGTAATGCCCGTCCTCCGGAGATCGACACGAAGCAGCGCCCTACCTAGGCTCAGCAGAGAGGTCAGCACGCCGGACTAACCTATGCACCCAGAGGTCTTGGGCCATCGCCCTGGGCACCCTGCGCGTTGCGAGACTGGCCGGGGTGCAGGCGCGACACTGAACTCGTCAGTGAAGTATCCAGCCCATTCCCGACAATCAGCCCGCACGGTGAACCGTGACGTCTGAAGAGCTTTCGGGAGAAACATACGACGTAGAGGGCCCCATAAACCATAATCCCGCGTGGTGGTAGTGCGTATAGGGCACGTCGACCCACTCAGATCAAATACCCAAATCTGATAGGCTGATTTAGTAACACGCGGAGACGATCAGAGTTTCTGAAACTCCGCCACAATATCACACTCGAGTGCCCTTCCGGCACACCCGACATCATAGATCCCCTGCGGGTAGCCATCAGGGTCGACCCGCCTGTAACAAAGGTCAAGGTAACCGTGTGGTCATAACATCAAGGGGGAAACCCCGATGAATCACCCTCGGTGGATTCCACTCGATGAAATCATCAGGGTGAACGTATGAGGCATCACCCTCGAGGTTCACACTGAGGGGTTGCACGACAGAGTCGTATCGGAAGTGGAGAAGGAGGAATCACCCTCGATGACCACGACCGAACAGCTACACTGCAGAGTATTCATCAGGAGTGCGTTACGAGGTATCACCCTCGGCACTCGATAGTAACTATGCAGAGTCGTACAACTAAGGGGGTGAAGTGAGGTGTCGGTCTCTGGTCGTCGATCACGTTGATCGAGTAGTCGATGATGAAGCAGAGGCAACAAGGGTAAAGTGATGGGGGTCACTGATGGTTCACTACCAACCTATACTAAGCAGTTTAACATAGGCAGGTAAGGTAACAATAAACAGGTTACAAAAGCAGGCTATGCATCAGAATAGGAGCAAACATTAACAGTAGCAAAATCTAATGCAAGCAGGAGAAATGGAATGGGCGATATCTGGATGCTCAGGGGGGGGGGCTTGCCTGGTTGCTCTGGCAAGAAAGAGGGGTCGTCAACGGGCTGCTTGTCTGTAGCCACTGTTCAAGATATCTTCCGATATTCCGATAAATCGGCCGATTTATCGCTTACCGTTGTGTGACCGATAAGATAAATTGGCCGATAAATCAGCCGATATGGCGATAAATTGGCCGATATGCCGATAAACTGACGGATTTACCCCTTATCATGGGTCGACCGATAAGTTCCCGATAAACGATATCCCCAACATTGTCTGTAGCGTAGTCGTACTCAGCTGCAACGGCGTCGGTCTCGGCGTCTATCGAAAGAGAAGGAGGGGGAGAGAAACAGTAAATACGGAGCAAACAAAGCATCACAAAATATTACAAGGCAATACGCGGTGCCAGGGGTGATCTAACGCAGGGATAGGTGATACCGGCGAATGGGGAAAACATCCGGGAAAGTATCCCCGGTGTTTGGCAATTTCGGACAGACGAACCGAAGGGGGATTGTTGCATGTTCGCTATGCTAGGGACGTGTGGCAGACAAACGGACTACATATTCGGATTCGTCTCGTCGTTCTTAGCAACTTTCATGTAGAAAGTTTTTTTTCATCCGAGATGCGGTTTATTTTATATTATTTTTCAAAGTTTTAAGTCATTTTGGAATTAACAGGATTAATTTAAATAAAAACATTTACTGCATCATCCTGACATCAGCATGATGTCAGCAGTCTGTTGACTGGGTCAAACTGACGCGTGGGGCTCGGTTGTCATTGGCTGTTTAACTAATTGACAGTTAAACAGTTTGATTAGCAGGTTAATTAAGTTAGGCTAATTAACCTAGATTAATTAAGTTAATTAATTAATTAATTATAAATTATTTATTTATTTATTTTAACGTTCTCAGGGGCGGCCCCACATGTCATTTGGCCAGGGGGGCCTTAGCGGGCGTGGGTACGGGCGTGCGGGCGCAGCCGCAGCCCGCCCGGTAGCGATGCGAGGCCGGGGCCGTCGGCTGCGGGGAGCAGGAGGGCGCGCGCGCCGCGGGACGGTGAGGGCACTGCGGCAGTGCCGGCGCGGGGAAGGCGACGGGGGGGGGGGGTGGGGGGACTCGTGGGCACAACTCGTTTGCCGCTAGCCTCTTCAGGGCTAGGCGGATCGGCTCTTGCTCTATCTCTGCTAAGTCGATGGGCGGCTTGCGGCGCAGGAGGCTGCAGCAAGCGGGGCGAGGAGGGAGCAGCGAAGCAGAGCAGCATCGGGCAGAAGGGCGAGCGGGGCAGACAGGCGAGGCGCGGCGGGCGTAGCAGGACGGCGATGGGCGCACTCGAGCGGCACAGGGGCGAGCAGCAGAGCGCATGGGAGACAGAGGGCGCACGCGGGGTCCGAGCGTGGCAGAGGTCGATCCACAGCAGCACGCAAGGGGGCGGGGGAAGAGAGGAGAGGAGCAGAGCTCACATCGGAGCATGTAGGGGGGCCAGGGGAGCCAGAGGGGCCCTGCCGGCGAGGTCCGGCGGCAGGCGCGAGGGCGATGCAGAGGTGCAGGTTGTGGGAGGCCTTCGTGCAGAGGAAGAGGAGTCGCATGAGCGGAGCTGACGAGGGAGGCGCAGGAGGAAGGGAGCCGCGAGGAGGAGGCCAGGGGTGGCGGTGCTCGGCGCCGGCGGGCGGCGGCCTCTGGGGAGCCGCGGCTTGGGTGTCGGGCGCCCGCTCCACTGAGCGTGCGTGCGTGCGTGTGGCGGCGCGGGTGAGGGGACGAGGGAAACGGTGGGGGATCGAGAGAGAGGGTGGATCGGGTTAGGGTTAGGTGGGTGAGGCCATATAGGCTATGGGGTGGCGGGCTGGGCAGTTTGGCTGGGCCGCTTGGCCATCTGGGCCAAGGCCCAGCGGGGAGGGGGTGCTTCTTTTTATTTTATCATTTTGTTTTGCTTTGTTTTGTTTTATTTATTTACTTTTTGTTCTTATTTTATTTTAGTTTTATAAAACTTAAACCTAGTCCCAAAATTAATGTTTTAGTTTACTCTACTGCCACAAGGTGTTTGGTACACATTCAACATAGTTTATATCTTTACAATTCTTAAAAGGGCATTTAATTAATTGTTCTACCGCTGTTTTATTTATTTTAGAACTTTAAACACTTTGTAAAATGCTGGCTTCTCCACCAATATTAACTAAGAATTATTTCCCACATTTCGAACACTTTTGTTTTAATGTTTGAAACCTTTTACCGTTTAACTTGATTTTAAATTTCAAAATCGAACGGGCTTTGAATCAGAGTGAGTTTAGTAGCAATAACAGTGGTGACATGGCATCATTAGTAGGGGGTTACTGTAGCTTAATTATCCGGGCGTCACCTAAACTGTTATGCCACGTAAGCAGAAATCGGACCCCATATGTCATAAACGCACTAAACGAGCCATATCCGCCGATCAGTGTTTTTTGCAAAAATATTACTAAAGACATGGTGTTTTTTGAAAAAAAAATTATTGTAGTGTTTTTTCCGCATCCAAGACCCTGGACGACCGAACAAAATCACTGTTTTGACCTTGTCAGAAAATCATAGCACAAAATGAACTCGAAGCCAAATTATTTCACGATCTGACCCTTTTAGCAACGCCATATGTAACACCCCTGTGTAATAAAGCACTGTGCTCTTATGTTAAACATGCCAAGTCATCTTCATTTGCAATGCTTAATCATAGTGGTAAAATCTTTCAATTCAAATTCTTCTCTGAAAACAATTCAAATCCAACGTGAAATATGAAGTTGCTGAAAAATGTTCACCTTCTAGCAAATTTTCCAAAACAATTTGCTGTTAAGGAAAAACAACATCACCATCAACTCAAAATGGGCCTAAGTATTTAAAACAGTGCCAAAACAACACTATTAATGCCATTTCCATTTTTGAAAATTTCAAATGGAATCAAAACTTGTCCAAACTTTTTGTGGCAGAGCACAATATCCCATAGTATTTGTTTTGGCCAGGCACACAGTTTTGCTAAGTCATTTGGTGGCTATTCTATTTACAAAAGCATGCTGCTAAAATAAAACAGAAAACAAAAATGGAAAAGGCCTAAACTGGATTGGGCCTAAGTGCACAGTGCATAGTGCACTCAGCCCAGCCCAGTAGCCTCTTTCTCCCTCCTCCCCTCTCTCTCCATCGCCGTGTCAGCTTGCCCGTGGCTGCGCGCGTGAGCGCCGGCGAAACGGCGACACGACGACGCCACCGACGCGAGAGGATAAGGCCGAGGCCTCGTCCATTCCCCCTGGACGCCTCGCCACACTTCCCCCTCCCTCCATCGCTCTCTCCCTCGTTTTCCCATCTCACCCGAGCACCACCATGGCCTCGCCGCCGTAGAACGCGCGGCCACAGCCACCACCTCACCTCACTGCCGTGTCCCTCGTCTCCGCCGACGTCGTCTGCTTCGTCCCCGTCCACGAGCGCAAGCCGGGGAGCACCGCAGGCCGCGGATCAAGCCGCCCCCTTCCTGTAACACCCCTATGTAATTGCCACTGTGATCAGCTGCTAATAATGCCAAGTCATATCATTTGCAGTGCTTAAACAAAGTGGTTAATCAAAGCAACTCAACTCCATTTTGAAAATCAACTCAAATTCAAAAGTGAAATATGAATTTGATCAAACACTGTTGGAAAAAATGTTCATTAAATGGCAAATAATCCAGGAACATTTGTAAAATCATCATCATTGAAGTTGGAGTTAGATAAGTGACTCTAACAAGATGAAACAACACCAAAACAGGATATTTAAATCCATTTAAAATCATTTCAAACACAAATGTTTTCCAACTCTGTCCAAATCACTTTTTGGTGAGGGCTAAAATGGCACTGTAATATTTGGACTAAGTCCCACATTTTACAAAAATGCAAAAGTGCCCTAACTAAATCAGAACAGAAATGAAATAAAGAAAAAGAAAACCGAAAAGGAAAAGAATCAGTAAAGGCCACTGTGCACTAGTCTAAGTGCACAGTGCCACGAGGCCCAGCCCACTAGGCCCGTTCCTTCTCCCTCCTCATGCGTGTCGGCACGCCCCTGGCCGAGCGTGCGTGCGCGCGCCGGCGAGCGCGCGACACCGCGGCGGCCACCGACGATACAGGGCGAGGGAGGGGATAAGGCCGACGCCCTCCACTCCTCCCTGGCCTCTCCGTCATTCTCCCCCCTTCTCGCACGCTCGCCTCGCCTCTCCCTCTCCTGCCAGATCCGTCGCCGAGCGCCACCGACGCCGTGGCCTTGCCGTAGAGGCGGCCACCGACGTCCCCGAGCTCAGCTAGCACGCCTGCGAGCTCCGCCGTCTTCGACTCCTTCGACTCCGACCGTGAATGGAGGTGGGGAGGCCCTGATGAAACCAGAAGGCTCCGCCCCCTTCCTTCTCTGACGCCGGCGCCTCTCCGGCGATTCCCGCCGTTCTGCTGCTACTAAGCCGTCACCGGGCCACCTTGTGCCTCCCCGGTGAGCTCCTCGTCCTTCCCAATCCCCTGCTGGTCCTAGGGCGTAGCCTAGCTTCCTCTTCCACGCACGCCCGACGCGCCGCCGCTCGCGCACGTCGCCGGCGTGTCTCCGGTGAGCCATTGGCCAAGGGCTAATGCCCGTTGTTCTCACCGCATCGAGTAGACGCCGTAGTAGTCTCGCGCTGCTCGTTTAACACACCGCAGCCCCAAGCCCGACGACGACCGAACTCCGGCGGCCGCCGCAGAGCTCGCCGCCGTCGATGCTCGTTGTTTCCGGCCGAGCCACCGCCACCACTCGACGCGCGAGTTCACTAGCTATCAAACGCACCTAACCACGGCTCGAACCGAGCTCTGTAGCGCGAATCCGAGCAGCTCCGGCGACGCGCCGCCGCGTTTTTGGTCACCGGCGCAACTCCGGCGCCGGCCGCCGACGTGGCTGCCACGTGGGTCACCCCTGGGTCACTGCCAGTGGGTCCCACGGGCCCAGTTGACCACGCTGACCGTGGTCAACGTGCTGACGTGGCCGTACAGTGAGACTGACACGCGGGCCCCACCACTTTTTAGATTAAGAAAAACATTTAAATAAATATAAAACTGATTAATTAGGCTAATGTCTCACCGACATGTGGGGCCCACCCCTCTAATCACTCTGTTAACTGAAATAATCCACTGTTAGTCTTAACAGAGACTAACATGTGGGTCCCACTGGACCCACATGTCATGTTTGACTGGTCAGCGACGCTGTTGACCGCTGATGTCACAGTGACGTCATAATTCACTTTTCTGTAAAATAAATAAATTCCAAAAATTCAAATAAACTTTGAAAATTAATAACTTTTAAACCGTAGCTCGCATCATAGCCTAGCACGCACCGTATTGCAATTGTTTGCATTATGTTTACCTGTTTCTTCCCCCCTCTTCTCTCTCGGTAGACCCCGACGTTGACGTAGCTCCCGAGGCAGACGCAGCTCAGGAGTACGACTACGTCCCCGACGACACCACAGGCGACCTTGCCCTTGCCCCAGAGCAAACAGGCAAGCACCCCCATTTTGAGCATGCCTATATCGCCTATTCTCTTCTCTCTTATGCTTGCATTAGAACTGATACTGCTACTGTTTTCCTATATCTGCTGCATAGCCTGATTATTGTAACCTGCCTTGCTACCTTTCTGGTTATCCTAGACTGATTAGTTTAGGCTGGGTAGAGTCCCGACAGAGACCCCCACTTGATCCCGACTGCCCCGCTGGATGTCAGAAGACCCGACCATCGGGATTGAAGACCAGGCCCCGGCACCGCACGTCACTTCCCCCTTTAGTTGCCGACACTGCTGGGTTACCGTCGGGTGCCGAGGGTGATACCTCGTCAGCACTTCTGATGATAACCTTGTAGGTTAGTTAATCGGTCGTGGTAAGCGAGGGTGATTCCTCCTACACCACCCCCGATAACGACGTCGTCGTGGAACACCTCAAGTGTGGACCTCGAGGGTGATTCCTCCTTCGTTCACCTTGACGGTAACATCAGCGGGAATTCCATCGAGGGTGATTCCTCAGGGTTCCCCCTTGGTGTTGGACACACAGATACCATTGATACTGTGACTTGCACTAAACCATGTTACTAAAGACGGGTCGGCCCTGAGGGGTACCCGCGCGAGCTTAATGCGAAGTGATGTGGAGTCGGGTTGACCTGGATGGTGCCCGCGAGATAACACGAGGCGTGGCCGGGCATTCTTAGCCCTTGCCGCAAGTCCTCGAGACGGGGCGACGGGGTCACATCGATCGTGAGTCTCTGCTCATTTCCGCGCGCTCCTAATCCACTACGGTTTGGATATTTGATCCGAGGGGCCTCTGGCCCTATAGCACTAACCAGCACGTGGGCATAGTATGGGCGTTCTGCGTCGTATACATCAGCCGAAGCTTATTTGACGTCAGTAAGGAGCGGCGCACGCCAAGTTGGACTGGGAACGCAACCGCGCTTGTATAAGGGGTTGCTAGGTCTGCTCTCGGTGGCCCCGTAACGTGCAGGAGTTCCCGGGGCGATGGCCCAAGACCCCTGGGGGCATAGGTTTAGTCCGGCGTGCTGACCTCTCTTATAAGCCTAGGTCGGGTTGCGGCGTGTTGCTTAGCCGAGGCCGGGCATGACCCAGAAAAGTGTGTCCGGCCGGAGTTAAGCGAGTGTGGTGGGTAAGTTGGTGCATCCCTGCAGGGAAGAAACTTCTATCGATAGCCTGTCCTACGGTAACGGACACTCGGAGTTGTATCCCGATCGGTACAACTAGAACATGTGATGAGAACTGGATAGTACGGCTCTGGGATTGCTTTCTCGCAGGGAGTCGAGAAAGGATCTCAGGTCGAGGTTGATGATACTACTACTACTACTTTACATTATGTTCATCTGTTCTCTTCTATTGCTGCTAGACTGTCGAAGATTGTTGAAGATGCTAGTCTTCGATAGGATTAGGCTTCCCCCTCTATTCTGGCATTTCTACAGCCCAGTCCACATATACAACCATTCCTTTGACAATGTTGCATATGTAGTGTAGATCCTTGCTTGCTGAGTACTTCGGATGAGTACTCACGTTTGCTTTACTTTCTTTTTCCCCCATATTCCATTTGATGCCACCAGACGATGGAGCCCCTGAGGCAGACGCCCCAGCCGATGACCAGTACTACTACTCGCCTGGCGAGTACTACTACTACGAGGAGCCGTTTGACGACCAGGAGTAGGATCGGAGGGTCCAGGGCAGGAGGCCTACGCCTTTCGATCGTAGCTTTTTATTTTACCCCGCCTCTGTGAAGGCCTATTTCTCTCTCTGTAATATATCTGTACTCAGATATCTGATGCTTCCGCTGACGCTTGTATGCCATCGAGCTATGTATTCAAGCCCTCGAGGCCCTGGCTTGTAATATAAAGCTTGTATGACTTTATTTATGTTTTAGAGTTGTGTTGTGATATCTTCAAGTGAGTCCTTAGGCTTGATCGTGCGCATTTGCGTGTATGATTAGTGCACGATTAAGCCGGGGTCGTCACAGGTTGGTATCAGAGCCGACTGCCTCTAGGAATCCCCCTTCCCAATTCCTTGGCTGAAGTTGAGTCTAGTGGTCAAAAATTGTTTTACTAACTTGGCTGTGTGGCTTACGGGCCCACGTCGCCAACTGGGTGGTATTAGGATCTTTTATTCCTCGTCTTTACTCTGGGATTCTAATCTCTCATCTATTCGGGTTTAATTTTTTTTACTAACACCGACATTTAGGATCTCGTTAATTCTATCCACTCGGAGAGCTGGATTCAGTGCGATTTCCGTGTCTTTGATCTGATTAGTCTGATAATCATTTTCCTTTCCATTGTTTTGTTTAACCTTTCCTTCTGAGATCGGTTATATTTCTCATTGTCTTATGACAACCCTGAACCTCTTTGTTTCAGATGGATCGACTGTTTCCACCGCGGCCTACAACCCAGCTTGTGCGTCACACTTGGGCTCGTGATGCCCCTGGATTTCCAGCTATTCTGACTGCCCTCCTGAGTAGGCTGGGTTACCGCTGGTATCCCGAGTACATGGTCTATGAGGTTTACCGCGAGTTCAACCAGGAGCAGTACTATGCTGAAGTTCGGATCTATGATTAGTAGAATGACTCGGACACCGAGCTACATCTTTTCCACGGTATAGGCGTGACGATTGAGATGGCAGTTCATGATGCCGCCTACTCTGCTGTCGCACGTCTCCGAGGAGAGCACAATGCTAACTTGGATGATTCTGTGTTTCGGTACATTCCGTATGCACCTGTTGGAGATGCTACTGGATTCTACACAGCTATCTGTGCCCCGTACGAGTCTCGACACTATGACCCGCAGATTCTGATTCAATGCACTCAGGCTCTGGATCGCACTGTTCGGGCTCTTGCCGTCAAGTTGTTCGCCACTCGAGCGCGCTATTACGAGGCTATGACACAGTTGCTACCAGCTGTTTGTGCAGGGATACATCCGAAGTATATTCTTTACCCACGCAGGACCGAGATGCCGCCAGGTATTGATTGGCCTGCAGTGGGAGGTCACACGCCTGCACGAGGACCTCTTCTTACAGTTCGAGACCGGGTTCTGCATCAGAGTGCACATGGAGCACAGGATCCTGCCACGACGAACATTCGTCGTCCGCACTTGCAGTTACCCCGTTTCAGTGGTTTTCTCCGACGCTGATGTAGCCTTTGCTATGTCACGTTGTGTACTTCCTTACCGCGTGCCTGCGTGCCACCTAGTGTGTCTAGCTTTTCAATTTGCGTCGTTATGCTGCCCGATTGTAACCGACTGTGTATGGATCTGTATGTCTTAATGACTACTTTTAGCATCTATTGCACTCTTTCAATAATGTCGAGTTACATCATGTTTATTGTTAAACACTTGCATAAGCTATTGCTGAAATACCCCTGTTGAAATAGCAGGATGGCTGACAACAACCCGCCACCGCCGCCACCACCTGATTACATGGCAGCGATGATGCAACAATTTGAACTCAACCGCCAGTTTATGACGGGGATTATGCAGCAATTCCCTCGTCCTGATGCTAATCAGCAGCCACCTTCCATCACCCTGCCAGAATTTATGAGGCTCAGTCCATCGTTTTTCCGCAACACAGTCAACCCACTGGATGCAGATGACTGGCTGCGTGACATCTCTCATGAGATGGAGTCTGCTGGTGTTACCCAAGTTAACTATGTCACTTTTGCGACTTATCTTCTGAAGGGTCCCGCAGCCCAATGGTGGTCCACTCACCGACAGACCCTGCCACCTGGTACTGTCGTCACTTGGGCAGAGTTCAAGATTGCTTTCCGAGCCCGCTACATTCCTCTAGCTGTCATAGCTAGGAAGAAGGCTGAGTTCCATAGCCTTGTTCAAGGAAACAAGACTGTGGAAGTCTATCAACGCGAGTTTCTAGACTTATCTCGCTACGCTGAAGAGGACATTCCTACTGATGAACGAAGGCAAGAGAAGTTCCGTGAAGGACTACATCATGATATACAGTTGGCTCTCCTTGTCCAAGACTATCCTGATTTCGCCACCTTGGTGAATAAGGTTATTATGGTTGAAACTGGACTTAAGAAGCATAAAGAAGCGTCCAGACGCACCCGAGAAACGGGCTCATCTTCGGGCTCATCTTCCCAGAAGCGACGCATCTGGTTTCCCCAAGGCATGTTCCGTTCAGCAGCTCCTGCGAACAGGCCCTCTTATGTTGCACCACGCCTGCCACCTCCACCACCGAGGCAGCCTCTGCCAGCTCCAGCACCTCGAGCTCCAGCACCTTGTCCTGACAGCGGACTATGCTTCAAGTGTGGCAAGCCAGGTCACCATGCTAGAGATTGTTCTCAGAATCAGAATCAACTGGCTCTCCCTTCTGCTGGCCGTGGTATTGGCCGTGGTATTCATCAACAGCGCAACAATAATGCCAGACCTTCTTATGGTCGTGGGCAGTACTACCACGTCAACATGTCCGAAGCTCCAGATCAACCAGACACTGTGATGGGTACACTTCTCGTTAATTCAGTACCAGCCTCTGTTTTATTTGATTCAGGAGCATCGCATTCCTTCATGTCAGAACATTTTGCACGCATGCATGACATTAAATGTGAATACATGAACACACCCTTATTGGTACATACTCCCGCGGGCGGTTGCCAAACCTCTGCGGTTAGCTATAATGTTCCCGTTGAAATCGAAGGGTTGGAGTTCAGTGTGTCTCCCATTATTCTGAAATCGTCCAAGATTGACCTTATTCTGGGAATGGATTGGTTGAAGGCCCATTACGCCTCAATCAATTGCGCCACCAAAGTTGTTCACCTCTTGCGCCCCTCGAATGAGATAGTGAACTACCATGCTCATATCACTCAGAACGCTGAGGCTCAAATCTATGCCTTGAACGCGTTGAACGCTTCCCCGCTTGATGGGATCGAGAATATCCCAGTTGTCTGTGACTTCCCGGATGTCTTTCCAGAAGAACTTTCAGGAATACCCCCTGCTAGAGCTGTCGAGTTCGTCATCGACTTGAAGCCTGGCACCACTCCTATTGCGAAGCGTCCTTACAAGATGCCTCCGCACCACCTCATCGAGCTTAAGGAGGAAATTGATAAATCCTTAAGGAAGGGTTTCATTCGCCCTAGTTCCTCTGCTTGGGGAGCACCTTCTCTCTTTGTCAAGAAGAAGGATGGAACTAACCGTTTGGTGCAAGATTACCGACCAATCAACCAGGCAACCATTCAGAATAAATATCCGCTTCCTCGGATCAACGATTTATATGATCAACTCGCAGGATCTTCGGTGTTTTCTAAACTCGACTTGAGGTTGGGTTATCACCAGATCCGTGTCCGCGAAGAGGATAATCCGAAGACTGCATTCGTTACTCGTTATGGCTCTTACGAGTACACAGTCATGTCGTTTGGCTTAACAAACGCTCCAGCTACATTCTCCCGCCTAATGAATTACATATTCATGGATTACCTCGACAAATTCGTCGTGGTATATCTGGATGATATTCTGGTTTATTTGAAGAACAAAGAAGAACATGCTGAGCATCTTCGCCTTGTTCTAGAGAGACTTCGAGAGCACCAATTATATGCCAAGTACTCTAAGTACGAATTCTGGCTTTCTAAGGTAACCTACCTTGGACATGTTATCTCCAAGGATGGTATCGCAGTTAACCCGGAGTGCGTTCAGGCTATTCTTGACTGGACCCCTCCGAAGAATGTCAAGCAAGTCAGAAGTTTTCTCGGGCTTGCAAGTTATTGTCGTCGTTTCATCGAAAATTTCTCTAAGATTGCCAAGCCCCTGACTGATCTGCTCCACAAAGGCGTTAAGTTTGAGTGGACAGACAAATGTCAGGAAAGCTTCCAGACTCTTAAGGACAAGCTGACTTCCGCTCCAGTGCTTGCTCCTCCAGACTCTCGCAAAGATTTTGTGATCTTCTGCGACACCTCTCGCCAAGGATTAGGCTGTGTCCTAATGCAAGAGCGAAGAGTAATTGCTTATGCTTCGCGACAACTGCGTCCACATGAAGAGAATTACCCAGTGCATGATCTTGAACTTGTTGCTGTGATTTATGCTTTGAAGCAGTGGCGTCATTACCTCCTTGATAATCGGTGTGAGATTTACACCGATCATCAGAGCTTGAAGTACTTATTCACTCAACCGGAACTTAAACTTCGTCAGCAGCGTTGGTTGGAAACAATCACCGATTATGACTGTGGAATTTCCTACACTCCTGGCAAAGCTAATGTGATGGCTGATGCTTTGAGCCGCAAGTCATATTGTAGTAACCTCATGGTAAAGCAAGCTCAACCCCAGCTATATGAAGAATTGCGCAAACTGAATCTCTGCATCATTCCGCAAGGTTCTCTTAATAACCTTGTGATACAACCAGATCTTGAGAAAGATGTCAAGATTGCGCAAGCCAGAGATGCTGAAATTGGTCAAATGAAAAGGGAGATTCACCTTGAAAAATACAGGGATTTCTCGATTGCTGAAGATGGAACCTTGTATTTCAGAGACCGCATTGTAGTACCTCGCTTCGAACTGATGACTGACAAAGTCATGAAGGAGGCCCATGATACACCACTGTCTATCCATCCAGGTAGTACTAAGATGTATCGTGACCTTCGTCAAAGGTACTGGTGGTCTAGAATGAAGCAGGATATCGCTCGGTACGTTGCTGAATGTGATGTGTGCCGTCGCGTTAAAGCAGAACATCAGAAACCTGCTGGAATTCTTCAACCACTTCCTATTCCTCTGTGGAAATGGGATAAGGTTCAAATGGATCTCATTACTGGCCTTCCCAAGTCTCAGAAGGGTCACGATGCCATTCTTGTCGTCGTTGACCAACTCTCCAAGGTTGCGCATTTTCTGCCAGTTAAGGAGACTATTACTGCTAGTCAGTTAGCAGAATTGTATATCTCCAGAATTGTTTCACTCCACGGTATTCCGAAGGAGATTAGTTCGGACCGTGGCAGCTTGTTCACTTCCAAATTCTGGGAAAGTTTCTAACAAGCCATGGGAACTCACATTACTTGGAGTTCAGCTTATCATCCACAATCACAAGGGCAAGTTGAGCGCGTTAATCAAGTGCTTGAAGATATGCTTCGTGCTTGTGTTATATCTTTCGGTAAGAAATGGGAGGAATCTCTCCCGTATGCCGAGTTCTCTTATAATAACAGCTATCAAGCCAGCTTGAAAATAGCCCCCTTTGAGGTTCTTTATGGTCGTAAATGTCGAACCCCTCTGAATTGGTCAGAAACTGGGGAACGACCTCTTGTTGGACCAGACATTATTCAACACGCTGAAGAACAAGTTAGAATTGTCCGCGAAAATCTCAAGGCAGCTCAAGACCGTCAGAAGAGCAATTATGATCGCAAACGATGGGGTCTAACTTATCAAACAGGTGACCAAGTTTATCTCCGTGTCACTCCTATGAAGGGCACCCGTCGTTTCGGGATCAAGGGCAAGCTAGCTCCTCGCTATATTGGTCCTTTCCGCATCGTGGCTAAACGTGGACAGGTGGCTTACAAATTGGAGTTGCCACCTCAATTCTCTCATATTCATGATGTCTTCCACGTGTCACAACTTCGTAAGTGCTTCAAGGAATCTCCGCACCGTGCAGTGGATCATGAGATGCTCGAGCTGCAAGATGATCTATCTTATAAGGAGCATCCGATCAGCATCCTTGATGAAGCTGAACGTCGTACTCGTCAGAAGACGACCAAGTTCCTGAAAGTGCAGTGGTCGAATCACACTGAAGATGAAGCCACCTGGGAACGCGAGGATTATCTTCGGAAAGAATATCCCGGACTTTTCCCTTCTACCTCCTAAATTCTCGGGACGAGAATTTCTTTTAGAGGAGGAGAACTTGTAACACCCCTATGTAATTGCCACTGTGATCAGCTGCTAATAATGCCAAGTCATATCATTTGCAGTGCTTAAACAAAGTGGTTAATCAAAGCAACTCAACTCCATTTTGAAAATCAACTCAAATTCAAAAGTGAAATATGAATTTGATCAAACACTGTTGGAAAAAATGTTCATTAAATGGCAAATAATCCAGGAACATTTGTAAAATCATCATCATTGAAGTTGGAGTTAGATAAGTGACTCTAACAAGATGAAACAGCACCAAAACAGGATATTTAAATCCATTTAAAATCATTTCAAACACAAATGGTTTCCAACTCTGTCCAAATCACTTTTTGGTGAGGGCTAAAATGGCACTGTAATATTTGGACTAAGTCCCACATTTTACAAAAATGCAAAAGTGCCCTAACTAAATCAGAACAGAAATGAAATAAAGAAAAAGAAAACCGAAAAGGAAAAGAATCAGTAAAGGCCACTGTGCACTAGTCTAAGTGCACAGTGCCACGAGGCCCAGCCCACTAGGCCTGTTCCTTCTCCCTCCTCATGCGTGTCGGCGCGCCCCTGGCCGAGCGCGCGCGCGCCGGTGAGCGCGCGACACCGCGGCAGCCACCGATGATACAGGGCGCGGGAGGGGATAAGGCCAACGCCCTCCACTCCTCCCTGGCCTCTCCGTCATTCTCCCCCCTTCTCCCACGCTCGCCTCGCCTCTCCGTCTCCTGCCAGATCCGTTGCTGAGCGCCACCGACGCCGTGGCCTTGCCGTAGAGGCGGCCAC
The DNA here is from genome assembly GCA_011799875.1 of Thinopyrum elongatum. Lineage (NCBI taxonomy): Eukaryota > Viridiplantae > Streptophyta > Magnoliopsida > Poales > Poaceae > Thinopyrum > Thinopyrum elongatum. The sequence continues at coordinate 156,631,478 of CM022298.1, forward strand.
CGACGTCTCCGAGCTCAGCTAGCACGCCTGCGAGCTCCGCCGTCTTCGACTCCTTCGACTCCGACCGCGAATGGAGGTGGGGAGGCCCTGATGAAACCAGAAGGCTCCGCCCCCTTCCTTCTCTGACGCCGGCGCCTCTCCGGCAATTCCCGCCGTTCTGCTGCTACTAAGCCGTCACCGGGCCACCTTGTGCCTCCCCGGTGAGCTCCTCGTCCTTCCCAATCCCCTGCTGGTCCTAGGGCGTAGCCTAGCTTCCTCTTCCACGCACGCCCGACGCGCCGCCGCTCGCGCACGTCGCCGGCGTGTCTCCGGTGAGCCATTGGCCAAGGGCTAATGCCCGTTGTTCTCACCGCATCGAGTAGACGCCGTAGTAGTCTCGCGCTGCTCGTTTAACACACCGCAGCCCCAAGCCCGACGACGACCGAACTCCGGCGGCCGCCGCAGAGCTTGCCGCCGTCGATGCTCGCTGTTTCCGGCCGAGCCACCGCCACCACTCGACGCGTGAGTTCACTAGCTATCGAACGCACCTAACCACGGCTCGAACCGAGCTCTGTAGCGCGAATCCGAGCAGCTTCGGCGACGCGCCGCCGCGTTTTTGGTCGCCGGCGCAACTCCGGCGCCGCCCGCCGATGTGGCTGCCACGTGGGTCACCCCTGGGTCACTGCCAGTCGGTCCCACGGGCCCAGTTGACCACGCTGACCGTGGTCAATGTGCTGACGTGGCCGTACAGTGAGGCTGACACACGGGCCCCACCACTTTTTAGATTAAGAAAAACATTTAAATAAATATAAAACTGATTAATTAGGCTAATGTCTCACTGACATGTGGGGCCCACCCTTCTAATCACTCTGTTAACTGAAATAATCCACTGTTAGTCTTAACAGAGACTGACATGTGGGTCCCACTGGACCAACATGTCATGTTTGACTGGTCAGCGACGCTGTTGACCGCTGACGTCACAGTGACGTCATGCTGACATCATAATTCACTTTTCTATAAAATAAATAAATTCCAGAAATTCAAATAAACTTGGAAAATTAATAACTTTTAAACCGTAGCTCGGATCGAAAAAGTTAAAACATGAAAGTTGCTCAGAACGACGAGATGAGTCTGATCGTGCCGTCTGTTTCCATGTCGGAACCCCCTACGTAGAAGAACTCGTAACTCCGGACCCGTATCCGGCAGATGAATAGTGCACACACCCTGGTTATTAAATCTCAGATTAATTCTAAAAATAACTAAAATGACTTAGATGCATAATTAGGCAACCCTGCACCGCATCATAGCCTAGCACGCACCGTATTGCAGTTGTTTGCATTATGTTTACCTGTTTCTTCCCCCCTCTTCTCTCTCGGTAGACCCCGACGTTGACGTAGCTCCTGAGGCAGACGCAGCTCAGGAGTACGACTACGTCCCCGACGACACCACAGGCGACCTTGCCCTTGCCCCAGAGCAAACAGGCAAGCACCCCCATTTTGAGCATGCCTATATCGCCTATTCTCTTCTCTCTTATGCTTGCATTAGAACTGATACTGCTACTGTTTTCCTATATCTGCTGCATAGCCTGATTATTGTAACCTGCCTTGCTACCTTTCTGGTTATCCTAGACTGATTAGTTTAGGCTGGGTAGAGTCCCGACAGAGACCCCCACTTGATCCCGACTGCCCCGCTGGATGTCAGAAGACCCGACCATCGGGATTGAAGACCAGGCCCCGGCACCGCACGTCACTTCCCCCTTTAGTTGCCGACACTGCTGGGTTACCGTCGGGTGCCGAGGGTGATACCTCGTCAGCACTTCTGATGATAACCTTGTAGGTTAGTTAATCGGTCGTGGTAAGCGAGGGTGATTCCTCCTACACCACCCCCGATAACGACGTCGTCGTGCAACACCTCAAGTGTGGACCTCGAGGGTGATTCCTCCTTCGTTCACCTTGACGGTAACATCAGCGGGAATTCCATCGAGGGTGATTCCTCAGGGTTCCCCCTTGGTGTTGGACACACAGATACCATTGATACTGTGACTTGCACTAAACCATGTTACTAAAGACGGGTCGGCCCTGAGGGGTACCCGCGCGAGCTTAATGCGAAGTGATGTGGAGTCGGGTTGACCTGGATGGTGCCCGCGAGATAACACGAGGCGTGGCCGGGCATTCTTAGCCCTTGCCGCAAGTCCTCGAGACGGGGCGACGGGGTCACATCGATCATGAGTCTCTGCTCGTTTCCGCGCGCTCCTAATCCACTACGGTTTGGATATTTGATCCGAGGGGCCTCTGGCCCGATAGCACTAACCATCACGTGGGCATAGTATGGGCGTTCGGCGTCGTATACATCAGCCGAAGCTTATTTGACGTCAGTAAGGAGCAGCGCACGCCGAGTTGGACTGGGAACGCAACCGCGCTTGTATAAGGGGTTGCTAGGTCTGCTCTCGGTGGCCCCGTAACGTGCAGGAGTTCCCGGGGCGATGGCCCAAGACCCCTGGGGGCATAGGTTTAGTCCGGCGTGCTGACCTCTCTTATAAGCCTAGGTCGGGTTGCGGCGTGTTGCTTAGCCGAGGCCGGGCATGACCCAGAAAGTGTGTCCGGCCGGAGTTAAGCGAGCGTGGTGGGTAAGTTGGTGCACCCCTGCAGGGAAGAAACTTCTATCGATAGCCTGTCCTACGGTAACGGACACTCGGAGTTGTATCCCGATCGGTACAACTAGAACATGTGATGAGAACTGGATAGTACGGCTCTGGGATTGCTTTCTCGCTGGGAGTCGAGAAAGGATCTCAGGTCGAGGTTGATGATACTACTACTACTACTACTTTACATTATGTTCATTTGTTCTCTTCTATTGCTGCAAGACTGTCGAAGATTGTTGAAGATGCTAGTCTTCGATAGGATTAGGCTTCCCCCTCTATTCTGGAATTTCTGCAGCCCAGTCCACATATACAGCCATTCCTTTGACAATGTTGCATATGTAGTGTAGATCCTTGCTTGCTGAGTACTTCGGATGAGTACTCACGTTTGCTTTACTTTCTTTTTCCCCCATATTCCATTTGATGCCACCAGACGACGGAGCCCCTGAGCCAGACGCCCCAGCCGACGACCAGTACTACTACCCGCCTGGCGAGTACTACTACTACGAGGAGCCGTTTGACGACCAGGAGTAGGATCGGAGGGTCCAGGGCAGGAGGCCTACGCCTTTCGATCGTAGCTTTTTATTTTCCCCCGCCTCTGTGAAGGCCTATTTCTCTCTCTGTAATATATCTGTACTCAGATATCTGATGCTTCCGCTGACGCTTGTATGCCATCGAGCTATGTATTCGAGCCCTCGAGGCCCTGGCTTGTAATATAAAGCTTGTATGACTTTATTTATGTTTTAGAGTTGTGTTGTGATATCTTCAAGTGAGTCCTTAGGCTTGATCGTGCGCATTTGCGTGTATGATTAGTGCACGATTAAGCCAGGGTCGTCACACTTCCGCCTCGGTCGCCGGCGATCTTCCTCCTCTCCGGCGACTCCTGCTGCTACTAAGCCTATCACCGGCCTCCGTGTGCCGCTCGGTGAGCACCTCATCCTTCTCCCTCTCTCTGGATGCTCCTGCGCGTCCCCTAGCTACCTTTTCCCTGAGCACCCGAACGCAGCGCCGTGGAGCTCGTCGCCGGCGAGTCTCCGGTGACCTTTTGGTCACGGACTAGTGCCCAACGTGCTCGCCACATCGCGTAGAACCTCCCCAGCCTCTCCGTTTGCTCGCTAGCTCGCCGTAGCACCGTTTCCCTCAGCTCCCATACGCGCCGCCGCCTCCGCTCATCACCGGCGTCGTTTTCGGCCAAGTCCGGTCATGCCACCACCACTAATCGACGCGGCGTCGAGTGGCCGTTCGAACGCGCCTAGCCGCGCTCCCTCCCGTGCCCTGTAGCCGTTTTCCGGCGAGATCCGAGCCGCGCCGCCGCGTTTTTAGTCGCCGGCGTTGCTCCGGCGCCGGCCGCCGACGTGGCACACCTGGGGCCCACCCTTGGGTCGCTGCCAGCGGGCCCCATGGGCCCCGTTGATTGGGTTGACCCAGTCAACGTGCTGACTGGGCAGCCCAGTGCCACTGACATGCAGGCCCCACCGCGTATTTAGTTAATTAAAACATTTTTATAAATAAACTTAATTAATTATCCCAATCAGTCACTGACATGTGGGGCCCAGTAGCTAATTAGTCTCTGTTTAGTTTTAATTAAACCCAGTTAAGCTTCTGTCACTGCCATGTGGGACCCACTGGTCAGGTTTGACCTGGTCAGCCGCCCTGTTGACTGCTGATGTCACTGTGATGTCATGCTGACGCAATAAACCTTTTCTGTTATTTTGAATAATTCCAGAAAATACTTTAATCTTTGAAAATTCGTAGAATTTAAACCATAGTTCAGAATGAAAAACTTTATATATGAAAGTTGCTCAGAACGACGAGACGAACCCAACCGTGCCATCTGTTTTTGTGTCGGGACCCTCTAGGGAGGTGAACCCGCAACTTTTAGCATGTTTCTGATAGATGAATAGTGCATACATACCGGTTAATAAATCCAACTTAAATCCTAAAATAACTAATATGACTTAGACATGCTTTTAGGCAACCCTGCAGTGCACCATAGCATGACATGCTTTGTGTTGCATATGCTTGCTGTGTATTTATCTGTTTCCTCCCCCCTCTTCTCTCTCGGTAGACCCCGGTACCGATGCAGTCCTCGAGACCGACGCAGCTCCGGAATTCGACTACACTGTTGACGACCCTTCTCTTGCCGCAGAGCTTCCAGGCAAGCACCCCCCCCTTGAGCATGCCTATATCGCCTATTCTTTCTCTCTTATGCTTGCATTAGAAATTGCTGCTGCTACTGTTTATCCTATCTCTGATGCATAGCCTATTTTTGTAACTGCTGTTGATACCTACCTGCTTATCCTAAACTGCTTAGTATAGGCTGGATAGAGATCCACCAGAGACCCCACTTTGACCCAGTTGCCCCCGCTGGATTATCAGATGACTCGATCAACGTGATCGACAACCAGGCCCCGGCACCGCACATCACCCCCTTAGTTGTACGACACTGCAGCGTTACTATCGAGTGCCGAGGGTGATACGTCGTTTAGCACTTCTGATGTTAACTCTGTAGAGTAGCTATTCGGTCGTGGTCATCGAGGGTGATTCCTCCTTCACCACTCCCGATAACGACGCTGTCGTGCAACACCTCAAGTGTGAACCCATCGAGGGTGATTCCTCCGAGTTCACCTTGATGGTTACATCGAGTAGGAATCCAACGAGGGTGATACCAAGGATTCCCTTGATGTTATGGACACACGGATACTTGGACTTTACAACTGTTACTTCGAAAGGCAGGTCAACTCTGAGGGGTACCCGCGCGAGCCTAAGTAGCGAGTGATGTGGGGTCGGGTTGACCTGGAGGGTACCCGAGAGATAAATACGAGGTGCGGCCGGGCATTCTTAGCCCTTGCAGCAAGTCCTCGAGACGGGGCGATGGGGTCACATCGATCGTGAGTCTCTGCTTGTTACCGCACGCTACCAACACACTAACAATTTGGATATTTGATCCGAGTGGGCCTTTGGCCCGATAGCACTAATCATCACGTGGGAACAGTTATGGGCACTCTGCGTCATATGCATCAGCCGAAGCTTAATAAACGCCAGCGACTGAGTGGCGCGTGCTGGGTTGGACTGGTAACGCCCTGCACTTGTATAAGGGGGGCTAGGTCTACTCACCGGCCGCGTTCGCAACGTGCAGGAGTTCCCGGGGCGATGGCCCATGACCCCTGGGCGCATAGGTTAGTCCGGCGTGCTGACCTCTCTATTAAGCCTAGGTCGGGTTGCGGCGTATCGTTTGGCCGAGGCCGGGCATGACCCAGAAAAGTGTGTCCGGCCGGAGTTAATCGAGCGTGGTGGGTAAGTTGGTGCACCCCTGCAGGGAAGAAAACATCTATGCATAGCCGGATCCTCGGTAACGGACGCTCGGAGTTGTATCCCGATCGATACAACTAGAACTTAATGATGAGATGAGAAATGGATATTAGGGTTCTGGGATAGCTTTCTCGCAGGGAGTCGAGGAAGGATCTCTGGGTGAGGTTGATACTTAATACTGCTACTACTTTATACTGTACTAATCTACACCCTTCTAATGCTGCAAGACCGCTGAAGATGCTAGTCTTCGATAGGACTAGGCCTTCGCTCTATTCTGGCATTTCTGCAGCCCAGTCCACCTATATAGCCTTTCTTTGATAATGTTGCATATGTAGTGTAGATCCTTGCTTGCTGAGTACTTCTGATGAGTACTCACGGTTGCTTTGCTTCCTCTTTTCCCCCATATCCATTTGATGAAACCAGATGACGGAGCCCCTGAGACAGCTGCCCCCGCCGACGACTACTACCACCACCCTGAGGGTGGTTACTACTTCGAGTTGACCGACGACCGGGAGTAGGTTCGGAGGGTCCTAGGCAGGAGGCCTGCGCCTTTTCGATCCTAGCTTTTGTTTTGCACCGCCTTCTTAAAGGCTTATCTTTTTCTCTTTTATATCTGTACTCAGATATCTAACGCTTCCGCTGATGCTTGTTGACATCAAGCTTATGTATTCGAGCCCTCGAGGCCCTGGCTTGTAATATAATGCTTGTATACCTTTATTTATGTTTTAGAGTTGTATTGTGATTCCTTCAAGTGAGTCCTTAGGCTTAATCGTGTGCATTTGCGTGTATGATTAGTGCACGATTAAGCCGGGGCGTCACAAGTTGGTATCAGAGCCGACTGCCTGTAGGAACCCCCCTTTCCAACTCCGTGGACGAAGTTGAGTCTAGTCTATGAAAACTAATTTACTAATTTGGCTGTGTGGCTTACGGGCCCACGTCGCCAATTGGGTGGTATTAGAATCTTTTATTCCTTGTCTATACTCTAAGACTCTGATCTCTCTTCTATTCGGGCTAAAGATTTTACTAACTCTGACATTAGGTTCTCGTAACCACTTCGTCCCAGAGAGCTGGATATCTGTGCTTATTCCTTACCATTGATCTGATTAGTCTGATAATCATTTTCCTTTCCATTGGTTTGTTTAACATTGCTCTCCGAGTTGTATTATACTTCTCATTGTCATTTGACAATCCTGAATTTCCTCTGTTTCAGATGGATCGTTTGTTTCCACCACGCCCTACGACGCAGCTTGTGCTTCGCACTTGGGTTCATGATGCCCTGGTTTTCCAGCTGTCCTGACCGCCCTCCTGACCAGACTAGGCTACCGCTGGTACCCCAAGTACATGGTCTATGAGGATTACCACGAGTTCAACCAGGAGCAGTACCATGCTGATGTTCGTATCTATGATCAGCAAGATGACTCAGACACTGTGTTGCACCTTTTTCACGGTATCGGCGTGACGATTGAGATGGCAGTCTATGATGCCGCCTACTCTGCTGTCGCACGTCTCCGAGGAGAGCTCAACATTAGCTTGGATGCCTCTGAGTTCCGATACATTCCGTATGCCCCTGCTGGAGATGCTACTGGGTACTACACAGCTATCTGTGCCCCGTACGAGCATCGTCGTTACGACCCGCAGGTTCTGATTCAGTGCACTCAGGCTCTGGATCGCACTATTCGGGCTCTTGCCGTCGAGTTGTTTGCCACTCGAGCATGTCTCTACGATGCTATGACACAATTGCTACCAGCTGTTCGAGCAGGGATACATCCGGAGTACATCCTTTACCCGCGCAGGACTCAGATGTCTGCTGGTATTGATTGGCCTGCTATTGGAGGTCACACACCTGCAAGTGGGCCTCTTCTTCCAGCTCGAGACCGGATTCTGCATCAGAGTGCACATGGAGAGCAGGATTTTCCTGCGACGGCCATTCATCGTCCGCACTTGCAGTTACCCCGTTTCAGTGGTTTTCTCCGATGTTGATGTAGCCTTTGCTATGTCTCGTTGTGTACTTCCTTACCGCGTGCCTGCGCGCCGCCTAGCATGTCTAGCTTTTAAATTTGTGCCATTATGCTGGCCGCATGTACCCGACTCTGTGTAAGGATCTGTATGTCTTAATTGACTACTGTTAAGTATCTATTACACTGCTTAATTATTGTCGTGTTACATCATGCTTGTCGCTAAACACTCGCAATTCTTTTACTAAACTACCCCTGTTGAAACTTAGCAGGATGGTTAGACCAGGTGGTCGTGGTCGTTGTCGTGCCCCTGAACACCCACCACCGCCAGATTATATGGTAGCTATGATGCAACAATTCGAGCTCAACCATCAGTTCATGACTAGGATTATGGCTCAGTTCCCGCATCTGAACAACCAGAACCAGAACCCTGCTTCAATAACTCTATCGGAATTTGTGCGTCTTAACCCCACTCAGTTTCGTAATTCTGATAAGCCACTGGATGGTGATGACTGGATTCGCGACATCACTCACGAGATGGAGTCTGCAAATGTCTCCCCTGCCAACTTTGTCACCTTCGCGTCCTTTTTCTTAAAGGGTCCCGCTGCTCAATGGTGGGACACACACAAGCGTACACTGACTGCTGGAACAGCCGTTACCTGGCTTGAGTTCCAGGCTGCTTTTCGTGCCCGATATATTCCTCATGGAATCATGGACCGGATGAAAACCCAGTTCCGCAACCTCACTCAGGGCAACAAGACTGTCAAAGCCTATCAACGGGAATTCCTTGACCTGTCCCGCTATGCTGAAGAAGACATCAACACGGATGCTCATAGGCAGGAGAAATTCCGTAATGGACTCCACCCAGACCTCGAGCTTGCACTTGCTGCTCAAGACTTCACCGACTTTGCTACCCTTATGAACAAGGCTATTCTGGTTGAGACCGCTCAGATCAAGCACAAGGAGTCACAGAAGCGCTATCGTGAAGCGGGCTCATCTTCGGGCTCGACCTCACAGAAGTGCCGCTTATGGATTCCCCAGAGCATGTATCATCCAGCCGCTCCCGTGTACCGGCCTGCTTATGCTGCACCGCGTCTGCCCCCCTCCACCACCAAGACAGCCTCTGCGAGCTGCACCACCTCGAGCTCCAGCACTCCGTCCCGACAGTGGACTCTGCTTCAAGTGTGGCCATCCAGGTCACCATGCCAGAGACTGCTCACAGGGTCGGAATCAGCTGGTCCTTCCTCCTGCTGGCCGTGGTAGTGGCCGTGGAATTGTTCAGCCGCGCAATAACAATGTCATGCCTTCTCATGGTCGTGGACAGTACTACCATGTCAACATGGCTGAAGCTCAGGATCAACCAGAAACTATGATGGGTACACTCCTTGTTAATTCAGTACCAGCATCTATTTTATTTGATTCAGGAGCATCACATTCATTCATGTCAGAAGATTTTGCATTCATGCATGGCATCAAGTATGAGAAGTTGCACCATACGTTAGCGGTAAACACTCCTGCGGGCCAATGCCAAGCCTCCATGTTCAGTCCGAAGTCACTATTGAGATTCACAGGTTGAAGTTTCAGGCATTTCCCATTATCCTGAAATCTTCCAAAATTGATCTTATTCTGGGAATGGATTGGTTGAAGGCTCATTACGCCTCAATCAATTGTGCCAATAAGGTTGTACACCTCCTGCACCCATCAGATGAGCTAGTGAATTACCATGCTCATATCACTCAAAATGCCGAGGCCCTAATATACGCTCTAAATGCGTTAAATGCTTCTCCGCTTGAGGGAATCGAAAACATTCCAGTCGTTCGAGACTTCCAGGATGTTTTTCCAGAAGAACTTCCAGGAATACCTCCTCTTAGAGCTGTCGAGTTTGCCATCGACTTGAAGCCAGGCACAACTCCCATTGCGAAGCGTCCTTATAAGATGCCACCGCATGAACTTCTAGAGCTTAAGGAGGAAATCGACAAATCACTCCGCAAAGGCTTTATCCGTCCAAGTTCCTCTGCCTGGGGAGCACCTTCTCTCTTTGTCAAGAAGAAAGATGGTACGAATAGGTTGGTCTAAGATTACCGTCCTATCAACCAGGCAACCATTCAGAATAAGTATCCACTTCCTCGGATCAATGATTTGTATGATCAACTTGCTGGATCATCAGTGTTTTCTAAACTCGACTTGAGGTTGGGTTATCACCAGATCCGTGTCCGCGAAGAGGATATTCCCAAGACTGCATTTGTTACTCGCTATGGCTCTTATGAGTACACTTTCATGTCATTTGGCTTAACAAATGCTCCAACCACATTCTCCCGTCTGATGAATTACATCTTCATGGATTACCTCGACAAGTTCGTCGTGGTATATCTAGATGATATTCTGGTATATTCGAAGAATAAGGAAGAACATGCTGAACACCTTCGACTTGTACTGGAAAGGCTCCGAGAACACCAGCTCTATGCCAAGTATTCCAAATGCGAGTTCTGGCTTTCGGAAGTAACCTACCTTGGACATGTGATTTCCAAGGATGGAATTGCTGTTGACCCGGAACGAGTTTAGGCTATTCTTGACTGGACTCCTCCGAAGAACGTCAAGCAAGTGAGAAGTTTTCTCGACCTCGCAAGCTATTGCCATCGATTTGTCAAGAACTTTTCCAAGATTGCTAAGCCTCTGACTAACCTGCTTCACAAAGGCGTTAAGTTTGAATGGACAGACAAATGTCAGGAGAGTTTCCAGACTCTCAAGGACAAGCTAACTTCTGCTCCAATGCTTGCTCCTCCGGATTCTCGCAAAGACTTTGTGATATATTGTGATGCCTCTCGTCAAGGATTAGGCTGTGTCCTAATGCAAGAACGAAGAGTAATTGCGTATGCTTCGCGACAATTGCGTCCACATGAAGAAAACTATCCAGCATGATCTTGAACTTGCTGCAGTGATTTATGCATTGAAGCAGTGGCGACACTACCTTCTTGGTAATCGATGTGAGATATATATATACTGATCATCAAAGTCTGAAGTATTTGTTTACTCAGCAGGATCTCAATCTTCGCCAACAGCGATGGTTGGAAATAATTACGGACTATGACTGTGGTATTTCATATACCCCTGGCAAGGCTAATGTCATGGCTGATGCCTTAAGCCACAAATCCTATTGTAACAACCTCATGGTTAAGCGAGCTCAACCTCATCTTTATGAAGAACTGCGCAAGCTGAACCTGCATATCTTTCCACAGGGTTCTCTTAGTAACCTTGTAATACAGCCAGATCTCGAGAAGGCTGTTAAGAGTGCGCAAGCTAAAGATGCTGAAGTTGATCTGATGAAGAAAGATCTTCACCTGGAAAAGTACAGGGATTTCTCGCTGTCTGAAGATGGAACCTTGTATTTCAGAGACCGCATTGTGGTACCTCGCTTCGAGCTTATGACTGACAAGGTCATGAAGGAGGCACATGATACCCCGCTGTCTATTCATCTGGGTAGCACCAAGATGTATCGTGATCTCCGTCAAAGATACTGGTGGTCTAAAATGAAGCAGGATAATGCTCGATATGTTGCTGAGTGTGATGTTTGCCGTCGCGTTAAAGCAGAACATCAGAAGCCTGCCGGAATTCTACAACCACTTCCTATTCCTTTATGGAAATGGGATAAGGTTCAAATGAATTTCATTACTGGCCTTCCCAAGTCACAGAAGGGTCACGATGCTATTCTTGTCGTCGTGGACCAACTTTCTAAAGTTGCACACTTTCTGCCTGTCAAAGAAACTATCACTGCTAGTCAGTTAGCAGTTATATATCTCCAGAATTGTATCGCTCCACGGTATTCCGAAGGAGATCAGTTCGGACCATGGCGGTCTTTTTACCTCAAAGTTCTGGGAAAGTTTCCAAGAAGCTATGTGAACTCATATTACCTGGAGTTCAGCTTATCACCCCCAATCCCAAGGCCAAGTCGAGCGAGTCAATCAGGTTCTCGAAGACATGCTTCGGGCTTGTGTTATATCGTTCGGTAAGAAGTGGGAAGAATCTCTTCCTTATGCGGAATTCTCATATAACAACAGCTATCAAGCCAGCTTGAAAATGGTCCCCTTCGAAGTACTTTATGGACGTAAGTGTCGAACCCCTCTGAATTGATCAGAAACTGGGGAACGACCGCTCGTGGGTCCGAATATTATTCAACACGACGAAGAGCAAGTCCGTATCGTTCGAAAAAATCTGAAGGCGGCTCAGGACCGCTAGAAGAGCAACTATGATCGCAAACGATGGGGTTTGACTTATCAACCTGGTGATCAAGCTTATCTGCGTGTCACTCCTATGAAGGGCACTCACCGTTTCGGAATTAAGGGCAAGTTAGCTCCACGCTACATTGGTCCTTTCCGCATTGTTGCAAGACGTGGTCAGGTGGCATATAAATTGGAGTTGCCGCCACAATTCTCTCATATCCACGATGTCTTTCATGTGTCGCAACTTCGTCGTTGCTTTAAGGAGTCTCCCCACCGAGCAGTGGATCACAAAATGCTCGAATTGCAAGATGATCTTTCATATAAGGAGCATCCGATCCGCATTCTCGATCACGCTGAACGTCGGACCCGCCAGAAGACGACCAAGTTTCTGAAAGTGCAGTGGTCTAATCATACTGAAGATGAAGCCACTTGGGAACGCGAGGATCATCTTTGGGAGGAATACCCCGACCTCTTTCCTTCTACCTCCTGAATTCTCGGGACAAGAATTTCTTTTAGAGGAGGAGAATTGTAACACCCCTGTGTAATAAAGCACTGTGCTCTTATGTTAAGCATGCCAAGTCATCTTCATTTGCAATGCTTAATCACAGTGGTAAAATCTTTCAATTCAAATTCTTCTCTGAAAACAATTCAAATCCAAAGTGAAATATGAAGTTGCTCAAAAAGTTGCTGGAAAAATGTTCACCTTCTAGCAAATTTTCCAAAACAATTTGCTGTTAAGGAAAACAACATCACCATCAACTCAAAATGGGCCTAAGCATTTAAAACAGTGCCAAAACAGCACTATTAATGCCATTTCCATTTTTGAAAATTCCAAATGGAATCAAAACTTGTCCAAACTTTTTGTGGCAGAGCACAATATCCCATAGTATTTGTTTTGGCCAGGCACACATTTTTGCTAAGTCATTTGGTGGCTATTCTATTTGCAAAAGCCTGCTGCTAAAATAAAACAGAAAAACAAAAATGGAAAAGGCCTAAACTGGACTGGGCCTAAGTGCACAGTGCACTCAGCCCAGCCCAGCGACCTCTTTCTCCCTCCTCCCCTCTCTCTCCATCGCCGTGTCAGCTTGCCCGTGGCTGCGCGCGTGAGCGCCGGCGAAACGGCGACACGACGACGCCACCGACGCCCACCAACGCGAGAGGATAAGGCCGAGGCCTCGTCCATTTCCCCTGGACGCCTCGCCACTCTTTCCCCTCCCTCCATCGCTCTCTCCCTCGTTTTCCCATCTCACCCGAGCGCCACCATGGCCTCGCCGCCGTAGAACGCGCGGCCACAGCCACCACCTCGCCTCACCACCGTGTCCCTCATCTCCGCCAACGTCGTCTGCTTCGTCCCCGTCCAAGAGCGCAAGCCGGGGAGCACCGCAGGCCGCGGATCGAGCCGCCCCCTTCCGCCTCGGTCGTCGGCGATCTTCCTCCTCTCCGGCGACTCCTGCTGCTACTAAGCCTATCACCGGCCTCCGTGTGCCGCTCGGTGAGCACCTCATCCTTCTCCCTCTCTCTGGATGCTCATGCGCGTTCCCTAGCTACCTTTTCCCTGAGCACCCGAACGCAGCGCCATGGAGCTCGTCGCCGGCGAGTCTCCGATGACCTTTTGGTCACGGGCTAGTGCCCAACGTGCTCGCCACATCGCGTAGAACCTCCCCAGCCTCTCTGTTTGCTCGCTAGCTTGCCGTAACACCGTTTCCCTCGAGCTCCCGTACGCGCCGCCGCCTCCGCTCATCGCCGGCGTCGAGTGGCCGTTCGAACGCGCCTAGCCGCGCTCCCTCCCGTGCCCTGTAGCCGTTTCTTGGCGAGATCCGAGCCGCGCCGCCGCGTTTTTGGTCGCCGGCATTGCTCAGGCGCCGGCCGCCGACGTGGCACACTTGGGGTCCACCCCTGGGTCGCTGCCAGCGGGCCCCGCTGACTGGGTTGACCTAGTCAACGTGCTGACTGGGCAACCCAGTGCCACTGACATGCGGGCCCCACCGCGTATTTAGTTAATTAAAACATTTTTATAAATAAACTTAATTAATTATCCCAATCTGTCACTGACATGTGGGGCCCAGTAGCTAATTAGTCTCTGTTTAGTTTTAATTAAACTCAGTTAAGCTTCTGTCACTGCCATGTGGGACCCACTAGTCAGGTTTGACCTGGTCAGCCGCCCTGTTAACTGCCGATGTCACTGTGACATCATGCTGACGCAATAAACATTTTCTATTATTTTGAATAATTCCAAAAAATGCTTTAATCTTTGAAAATTCATAGAATTTAAACCATAGTTCAGAATGAAAAACTTTATATATGAAAGTTGCTCAGAACGACGAGACGAACCCAACCATGCCATCTGTTTCCGTGTCGGGACCCTCTACGGAGGTGAACCCGCAACTTTTAGCCAGTTTTCGGTAGATGAATAGTGCATACATACCGGTTAATAAATCCAACTTAAATTCTAAAATAACTAATATGACTTAGACATGCTTTTAGGCAACCCTGCACTGCACCATAGCATGACATGCTCTGTGTTGCATATGTTTCTGTGTATTTATCTGTTTCCTCCCCCCTCTTCTCTCTCGGTAGACCCCGGTACTGACGCAGTCCCCGAGACCGACGCAGCTCCGGAGTTCGACTACACTGTTGACGACCCTTCTCTTGCCGCAGAGCTTCCAGGCAAGCACCCCCCCTGAGCATGCCTATATCGCCTATTCTTTCTCTCTTATGCTTGCATTAGAAATTGCTGCTGCTACTGTTTATCCTATCTCTGATGCATAGCCTGTTTTTGTAACTGCTGTTGATACCTACATGCTTATCCTAAACTGCTTAGTATAGGCTGGATAGAGATCCACCAGAGACCCCACTTTGACCCAGTTGCCCCCGCTGGATTATCAGATGACTCGATCAACGTGATCGACAACCAGGCCCCGGCACCGCACATCACCCCCTTAGGTATACGACACTGCAGCGTTACTATCGAGTGCCGAGGGTGATACCTCGTTTAGCACTTCTGATGTTAACTCTATAGAGTAGCTATTCGGTCGTGGTCATCAAGGGTGATTCCTCCTCCACCACTTCCGATAACGACGTTGTCGTGCAACACCTCAAGTGTGAACCCATCGAGGGTGATTCCTCCGAGTTCACCTTGACGGTTACATCGAGTAGGAATCCAACAAGGGTGATACCTCGGATTCCCCTGATGTTATGGACACACGGATACTTGGACTTTACAACTGTTACTTGGAAAAGCGGGTCGACCTTGAGGGGTACCCGCGCGAGCCTAAGTGGCGAGTGATGTGGAGTCGGGTTGACCTGGAGGGTACCCGAGAGATAAATACGAGGCACGGCCGGGCATTCTTAGCCCTTGCAGCAAGTCCTCGAGACGGGGCGACGGGGTCACATCGATCGTGAGTCTCTGCTCGTTACCGCACGCTACCAACACACTAACGATTTGGATATTTGATCCGAGTGGGCCTTTGGCCCGATAGCACTAATCATCACGTGGGAACAGTTATGGGCACTCTGCCTCGTATGCATCAGTCGAAACTTAATAAACGCCAGCGACTGAGCGGCGCGTGCTGGGTTGGACTGGTAACGCCCTGCACTTGTATAAGCGGGGCTAGGTCTACTCACCGGCCGTGTTCGCAACGTGCAGGAGTTCCCGGGGCGATGGCCCATGACCCCTGGGCGCATAGGTTAGTCCGGCGTGCTGACCTCTCTGTTAAGCCTAGGTCGGGTTGCGGCGTAACGTTTAGCCGAGGCCGGGCATGACCCAGAAAAGTGTGTCCGGCCGGAGTTAATCGAGCGTGGTGGGTAAGTTGATGCACCCCTGCAGGGAAGAAAACATCTATGCATAGCCGGATCCTCGGTAACAGACGCTCGGAGTTGTATCCCGATCGATACAACTAGAACTTAATGATGAGATGAGAAATGGATATTAGGGCTCTGGGATCGCTTTCTCGCAGGGAGTCGATGAAGGATCTCTAGGCGAGGTTGGTACTTAATACTGCTGCTACTTTATACTGTACTAATCTACACTCTTCTAATGCTGCAAGACCGCTGAAGATGCTAGTCTTCGATAGGACTATGCCTTCTCTCTATTCTGGCATTTCTGCAGCCCAGTCCATATATATAGCCTTTCTTTGATAATGTTGCATATGTAGTGTAGATCCTTGCTTGCTGAGTACTTCGGATGAGTACTCACGGTTGCTTTGCTTCTACTTTTTCCCCATATCCGTTTGATGCAACCAAATGACGAAGCTCCTGAGACAGCTGCCCCCGCCGACGACTACTACTACCACCCCGAGGGTGGTTACTACTTCGAGTTGACCGACGACCAGGAGTAGGTTCGGAGGGTCCCAGGCAGGAGGCATGCGCCTTTTCGATCGTAACTTTTTTTTTGCACCGCCTTCTTAAAGGCTTATATGTTTCTCTTTTATATATGTACTCAGATATCTAACGCTTCCGCTGATGCTTGTTGACATCAAGCTTATGTATTCGAGCCCTCGAGGCCCTGGCTTGTAATATAATGTTTGTATGCCTTTATTTATGTTTTAGAGTTGTATTGTGATTTCTTCAAGTGAGTCCTTAGGCTTGATCGTGTGTATTTGCGTGTATGATTAGTTACGATTAAACCGGAGCGTCACACCATAGCCCGTGACGTTTCATCTCCACATAAAAATGCCGCGTTGCTGCCCTGGCCCCACTCGCTGACGTGGCAGGCTGGAAACGCCGAGACAGATTGCGTTTCCGGAAACGCCGAGAGCGTTGGCGTTTCTGACCAGCTTGTAAACGCCAAGGCCATGGCGTTGCTGCCATTGGTACTACTCGGTGCCACTAGCTTCACTGTTGGTGTGGATATATAGTGAGACGTCCAATCGATCCCGAAGGAATTTCTTCGGTTTTATTATCATCAGGCAGCCAGATGCATGTGTGCGCGCCGTGCAAATGCATGGCCATGTCTCCCTACGCGTAGTGCTAAGCACACCACATGCATGGTGCATGCAGACATGCTGCTGCTATGTGGTTAATTAATCGGGAAACAGTTAAAAAGCAAGCCATCATGATGCATGCATGCATGCCGTGCTGCTCTGAAGCTGCAGGCAGGCGACGCAGGCATGGGATGGCAGACGACGCAGCATGGAAACGCCAAAGCTCATGGCGTTGCTGGACAGGGCGGAAACGCCAAAGCCTCTGACGTTTTCAGAAACGTAAATTAGCGTTTTCAGCCTGCCACGTTAGCGAGTGGGGACAGCTCTACGTGGGGAAGAAACGCCCAAGCGTTGATCTGGTGGCGCGCTTCCTCCGGCGCGCCGCGGAAGTTGACGGTGCTCGCCTCGGCCTTGTATGTGCCCACGACGGCTAAGCGGAAGGCCGGCTTCAGCGGCCGCGTCAGATCGCTCCACACGCCGCACGCGAGCGCCATAAGGGGACCGCCTGAGGCCGACCTGTCTTGGAGCGCGGCCGCCGCCATGCGAGACACGAAGTTCTCGAGCTCGCCGCGCAGGACGCGTAGGATCTCGTCCGGTGTGGCGTCCCTGGAGCCGGCGGCCAGGAGCGACAGAGCTGTGTAGATGGACATCGGCGAGAAGATTAGGTTGTCGTTCGTGCTCCCCTCGGCGAGGCACCTCGCGAGCCCGGCGGCGAGCGCTGCCAGGCCGCTAGAGCCAGAATTCCCCATCGGCGCTACTACGTTGAACTGCACCGGCAAGTGTCTGGTCATTGGCAACTAGAATCCTCTATCATGTAGCCGATGCTCGTTAAGTGCACCCCGTTGTTTCCGTTGCACAATCCGCGTCGGGCTGTTGCCATTGCTAGGGTCGACGACATGCCCAGCAAACATGATCGCGCCGGATGCCTCCTCGACTGCGAAATACGCGAAAGGATGGTCGGCGACGAAATCTACCCTCGGCTCCGGCATCATCATGGGAGCACATCCAAACTCCGCACTCATCATGGTGACAGCCGCAGCTTCCGTCCCTTCCTCGTTGACCTTGATGACAGCCTTATGGATGACCTCTCGAACGACCAATGGCAAGCCGAGGTCGTCGTGCTCCACCATGTCCGACAGGTCAGAACCCATGCCGAACGGCAGAACGAGCCCCAGCTCTTTGAGGACTCCAACGACGCTGCTCGAGTAATCAAGCTTGAACATGGGAACCCCGAAGTCGCCGACCTTGACGGAGATCGCCGGCAGGTGGTCATGCACGAAGCCCGGACGGGAGGTTATCTCGTCGACGAGGCCCCGCAGGCCGTCGTACGCAGGGGCGGACCCAGGATTCTGCCAAGGCCAGGGCCCCAGGCTGCCACATTTCCTCTATAGTGCCGCTACAGTGCGCGATATGCTATAGTAAACGAAGCAATTTATCTTCACGCCCCAGGCCCAGGCCCCCCCGGCCTGGGTCCTGGATCCGCCACTCGTACGCGTCCGGCAGGAAGATGCACATAGAGTATCGTGTGGGTGGCTTGAAGCTTGCCGTCCACTCGCACGATGTATATCCTCGCTGCGGCATCTTGTACGGCAGCGTGAGCACCTTGAACCCGTCGTGCACGGCGACGAGGTGGCGGGCGGGGTTGCGCATGAAGGGCACGTCGACGGTGGTTCCGTCGCGCCGATGGAACGGACGGTCCCTGGTGTCCCTCTCCTCGAACGGACGGGCCCACTCGCCTTTGAAGTACATGGCGCTCGCGAGCACGACGTCGGTCTTCCGGCCAAAGGTTCTCGGGGAGACGACGTCGTTGATGAGGTTCCTCGTGGCCTCGGCGACCCAGGCGTTGATGTGCTGCGCCGCTCCCGCCGCGTTCTCCCAGAGATCCAGTGCGCGCGCCTGCGCTCCGTACGCGCCGGCGACGGCCTCGCGGTAGGCCGGCTTCAGCGGCCGCCGCTTGTCGACCCACACGCCGCTCGCGAACGCGACGCTCGGCCCGCCGGATCCGGACAGGTCCTGGAGCGCGTCGTCCGCCAGGCGCGAGATGGATTCCTCGAGCTCGGCCCGGGAGGGCGCGCCGAGGAGGCGGAGGACCTCGTCCAGGGTGCCCCCGCGGGCGCCGGGCGCCAGGAGCGCGACGGCCGCGTAGATGGACAGCGGCGAGAAGACGAGGTTGGTGCTGCGGTTTTCGTCGGCGAGGCGCTTGGTGAGGCCGGCGGCGAGCTCCGCCAGGCCAGAGCCGGACTGCCGCGACTTGTTGGTCGGCCACGGCCAGGCCATCATCTCCGCGGAATCCGTCAAAGCCGCTCGCAGGCAGAAGACGTACGTACAGTTCGTTCGTGGCGATTTTGCTTTGCTTGGCCAGTATATAATGCAGAACGCACGGCGTCCGATCTGATTTGGAGTCGGTTTCGTTCTTTCATATGATGACTCAGTTCGGGCTAATGCGGCATTTCCTGTTGCGCAGTACCTACTCTCTCTCTCTCCCATAACGTAAGATTTGATCTTGCATGGATTTGGATTAATTTGGATTAAACTGATGCATTAATTTGGATTAATTGAAGTGCATATATGCCACTAGATGAGTAGGAACATTACATGCATTGATGAATTCTTTTTTAATTACTGCATGCAAATATTAGATGAATAGGAACATTACAAGCATGAATGAATTCCTTTTTAATTACTGCATGCAAATATTTAATGCACCTCAAAATCTCAATAGAAGATGAAGATGAGCCCTTCAAATCGGAAAAACAAAAAAATTGAGATGAACCTTATAAACCGTAAAGGAGGGAGTACCATCATATTGGTGCAATTTCACTTGGGAAGAAGATACCATCATATTGGTGCAATTTCACTTGGGAAGAAGATACCATCATATTGGTGCAATTTCACTTCGGACACATTTCATTCGGAATATAAACAGTACTATAACAGATAAATTAGGAATAAATGAGCAAATTAAAGTACTAGGACATTTCAAATGGATGATAAGACTTGGTTGCTTACAGCTCTACTTGAGTAGAAACTAACATAGAATTTCAGTAACAAAGTCCAGCCGATAAATACCCATGTTCACGCAAAATATCATCAACTACGAACTCAAGAAAGCTGAAAGTAGTGGGTAGTTTTGTCCAACTAATGGAAGACTGTAAACATCTTAAGCAGAGGCAGCAGGAGCCTTGATAGCAGCAGAAAGCTTCGACCTCCTCTTGGCCATGCTCTCACTCCGGCGGTCTCTTTGCTCCTTCAGCCTCTGTGCAAGCAGCTTCTGGTACTCTGCAGCCTCTGACTTCTTCTTGGCAATCCTCTTCTTCTTGTCAGCGATTCTCGCACGCTTCCTCTGGAGGGTCAAGGGTGTCACAAGACGCTGGATCTTGGGAGCCTTGCTCACGGTCTTGCCTGCAAATAACAAACAATATTGTCTGCGTAAGAAACAAGTAAATTAAAGACACAATGTGAATTGTAGAGGATGTTTTTCTTTAGCAGGCTCAAGACAAGCATTATTATATTAAGACTTTAAAATTTCTTCAAGAACAATGGAAGAGGGTAAAATAACACAATATAATTCATCAGTAAGCGAACAAATCAAGGAAAGCTCACCCTTCTTGTTTGTGAAGGACCTGCGGTATGTGTTGACATACTGGCGGACATCATCATCCTTGCCAAGGTTGAAGAGCTTCTTGATCTTGGAAGCCCTCTTGGGTCCCCTCATCCTGGGCTTCTCAGTGTCGGTCAGGCCTGGCAGATCATTTGTACCCTTCTTGACAATCACCAAGTTAATAACAGACAGGTCTTGGCTGACAATGCAACCACGGACAGACTTCCTCCGGCGCTCACCAACACGCCTGCCATGTCCACGGAAGCAAGATGTGCCTACAAAAGTGAGGCAAAAGAAATACAGGTAAGAGTTATGGCTTAAGAGAGAGAAAATGTCTGCAAGAAGTACAATGAAAATAAAGTAATACCGCTGTGAAGCAGAAGGCGAACACGCCCAGGAGTTAGCACTCCTTGCTTCATTGGGAAACCCTGCTTATCGCAGCCACCCATGATCTTGAAGATATAGCCCTCAAATTCCTGAAAAACAGAAAATGGTAGATATCTTCAATCAAAACTACCAAAATATCATCTGCAGGTTAAGTGTGATGAAATCAGTTACCAGTAGATTACCTCACCCAGAAGATGACCAAGTACCTCCTGGGAAATCCTCTTGTCATAAAGGTTCCGCCTGTAGTTCATATGAAACTATTAGATATCCATATCAAAAAACAAAGGGTAACTCCAACTGTAATATTTTGTCAAACAACAGACTAAATTCCTACTACTATATTGATCGTTGACTACTAAAAGCCTCAACTCAACATTGTGTAATCACAGGGTACATAGTTTACTATGTTCCCCAAAAATTATCAGTACTGAGCATCACAAGATGGTTGAAACTATTAGTTGTTAATCGATACGATGCTAGAGAGAAAATCATCAGACATAACTAGCTGCACCACAGACAAGTAGCAATTACAAGAATTTGTGGGATGGGTGTAGTTTCTATGCACAGCCCTATGTTTTGCACTAATGCTATATGTACACACAATCAAATGTGCTCAAAGTAAAATGTAAATCAAATGTGCTAAATGCAACTTGAAACTACATTTGAACCAACATAGAAACAAAATAGTGACTTTTGTGACATGGTGTAGTTATCAAAACTGTTACAAGAACACCATCCATAACGCTGACAGAACTTCCATTCTAGTTCCCTAACACCAAAAGCTTCGACATGATTCTAATCGCACCATAACATTTATAAGAGCAGCATATTAACAATTCCGAGAAATCCAATCTAACAAAGTATATAACAGATTCTCCAAAGTCCACACGCCAAGTGTTAGATGCACAAGACGACAGCATTAACGAGTTCACCAAACTAATACGGGCCGGCCACAAGGATCCAAACTGAATAGCAAGGCGATTTCCCAATAGAAGCGTGGTAGACTACACGATGCGGGTCTAATAATCTCTAGAGAACGAATGCGGAGCTGAGAAACACTCACAGCTTCTGGTCGTCATCGATCTCCACCTTCTTTTGGCACCCCGTGGTGGGGTTCGCGATGTTCAACTGAAACCAACGCAAAAACCACACGAATCAGGCGCCCGCACAAACGCAGATCACAGCGGAGCACATCGGGAATTAAGGAGCAGGTGCGAACCTTCATGGTCAAGTTGCGGCGCAAGCTCGCGGGCCGCGAGCTGGGGAGCGGTGGTGCGGCGGCGGCGGCGGCGCTAGCGCTAGGGTTTGGGGGCGAGGATGCGTGCGTGGGGAAGATGTGATGAGCTTATAAAGGTGGGGGGCGTCGGGGAGAAGTGGAGTGGGCCGTTAGGGTCCAGCCAGCGGGTGCTCGGTTGATCTGGGCCATTCTCAGCGAAGGAGGGATGGGTTGGACAAGATTAACCGGCCTAAAGTTTCTCCAAAAAAAAAAAGATTAACCGGCCTAAAGTGTAAAATGGGCCTATGCCCGCATATGCTTCACACGGTCCCTTCAAAAAAAAAAAGATTCCCCTAAAAAAACATAAATAAAGAAGGTCATCTTTGTATTCCCCTAAACATTATGATATGAAATAAAGTGTGTTGTTCTTAAAAAAAAAGAAGCTTTGCCTCAAAAAAGAATTTAAAAATAAAGAAGGTACTATGAAAATTAATGTTGATGGTGTTGTGGGTAGACAACTAGACATGGAGATAGAGGTGTTGTTGCTGTGATTTTGTCGTGATCATCTAGGGAACTACATGGGCTCGTTGTCGATTACTTCCATGGGTATAACTGATGTGCCAAAGCTAGAAGCTCTTGCATGTCGCGAGGCAGTGGCATTGGCAAAAAACTTAGACATCTCTCGGGTCCTAATTTC
Source organism: Thinopyrum elongatum (assembly GCA_011799875.1). Classification (NCBI taxonomy): domain Eukaryota; kingdom Viridiplantae; phylum Streptophyta; class Magnoliopsida; order Poales; family Poaceae; genus Thinopyrum; species Thinopyrum elongatum. The sequence goes on from CM022298.1 coordinate 156,654,402, forward strand.
TTTGGATTGTGCCACGGTGATTAAAGACGTTGAAGCGCGTCAAGGCGGGAGACATGCGGCAATTATTCAGTGGATTTGTGCTGGATCACTAAAGTTTGTGGATTGTAAGCTTATGCATGAAAGTAGGACTCGAAACATTGAGGTTGGTAGTGTAGCTAATTTTTCATTATCTTTAGGAGTTGGAAGGCATGTGTGGTTTCTTCAACCTCATTATGTTGTAATGATTCCGATGAATTTACATGAATAAAGAGTCGTTATGCCTGTAAAATAAATAAATAAAGAAGCTCACTTAAAAAAAACTCCCCTAAAAAACTTAAAAAAAACATAAATAAAGACGCTGATTTCAACAAAAGAACATAAAGAAGCTCATGATTCTCAAAAGAAAAAAACATAAAGATGCTCAAGTTTCTCAGAAAAAAAAAACTAATCTGCTTGGTCCAGAGAGGTGTGGTTCTGTTTTACTTTTGGTTTGGAACACGAAATACTCTACAACAACAACAACAACAACAACAACAACAACAAAGCTTTTAGTCCCCAACAAGTTGAGGTAGGCTAGAGGTGAAACCCATAAGATCTCGCGACCAACTCATGGCTCTGGCACATGGATAGCAAGCTTCCACGCACCCTTGTCCATAGCTAGTTCTTTGGTGATGCTCCAATCCTTCAGGTCTCTCTTAACGGACTCCTCCCATGTCAAATTCGGTCTACCCCGCCCTCTCTTGATATTCTCCGCACACTTTAGCCGTCCGCTATGCACTGGAGCTTCTGGAGGCCTGCGCTGAATATACCCAAACCATCTCTGACGATGTTGGACAAGATTCTCTTCAATTGGTGCTACCCCAACTCTATTTCGTATATCATCATTCCGGGCTCGATCCTTCCTCGTGTGGCCACATATCCATCTCAACATACGCATCTCCGCCACACCTAACCGTTGAACATGTCGCCTTTTAGTCGGCCAACACTCAGCGCCATACAACATTGCGGGTCGAACCGCCGTCCTGTAGAACTTGCCTTTTAGCTTTTGTGGCATTCTCTTATCACAGAGAATGCCAGAAGCTTGGCACCACTTCATCCATCCCGCTTTGATTCGATGGTTCACATCTCCATCAATACCCCCATCCTCCTGCAGCATTGACCCCAAATACTCTAGTTACCCCAAAAATAAATTTGAACATTATAGCTGCCCTAAAAAAGGAAATACTCAATACTAGGTTTTTAAATTGCAATACTAAAGTAGTTTAGAATAGTAGTACAAACCCTGTAAAAATAGCATCAGTACATAACCGGGTGAGATCGTAATAACAAAAAGTAGCATAGGATGAACACAAGATGGATCAACAATTAGGACGATCCCTCCAACTAATATAAACTGCTGCCCGCAAACAGACAAACAAAAAAACCTACTCCCTCCGATTCGTATTATACTTGTCGCTGGTTTAGTACAACTTTTCGGAGGGAGTAATATAAACTGCTCAAGCACAATGAGAAGCAAATCACCAGGAATCCAGCTGAGGACACCAAACACATATGGAAGTGTAGTTATACTTATATTTTATCCACAGCGTCACTACCAACAACGGTTACAGAAAACACATGTAATCATACAACAGCACAGCGCAACCCTCTGAAACAAACGACACAACAGAAGGATGAACACATTACAAACACAAAGCCCACACCACCAAGGGGAACCGACACGCCTGCTCGTCACAACGCGCACACGAAGTCGCCGCTGTCCTCGACGTCCGCGTCGACGTCGTCTATGTCGTCGAGCTCCATGCTCCCTAGCCCGGGCACCGACAACTGCCCGGCGAACTTGGATCCGTCGCCCGGTATCCGCGCCTCCTGGATGATGGCCATGATCTCCTCCAGGGTCTGCGGGGGAGCGTTGACGCCGACCATGTGCAGGCTCATCTGGTACTCGTCGGTCATCTCGATCGGCAGATTCTTGAGGAACCACGGGTGGTTCTTGATCTCTTGGATGGTTATTCGCTGCAGGAAATAGCTGGTGAGAATGCAGGTATTCAACGTATCTGTTTGGAAACATAGCTGTTTGGGGAGAAGGATTACTTGCTCAGGGTTTGCCACGAAAATCCGGGACAGCAAATGTCTGCATTCCATTGAAATCCGGACGTAATCAGGTACTGAGTATTGTACGCTGAGTATCCTCTGCAAGGATCTTATAAACTTTTACTCCCAAGCATAATTAATGGCATGCGCTGAGTCAAGCAAAATGGAATGAGGATATGGTGCAGTTGATTGTTGGATGAACTCACAGTAATTGTCTTGCGGAAATTCTTCGGTTCGTCTGGGTCCTCAAAAGGATAAGCACCCACAAGCATCACATATAGGGTTACCCCACAGGACCAGACATCAGCGACCTGAATTGTAGAGTGATGTTTGAAGGTTTCAGGTGAAGGATCATGAACACTTGACAAGAGAAACAGTAAATAGAAATTACCTTTCCATCATATTCCCTTCTAGAAAGGACCTCGGGGGCGATGTAGGCAGGAGTACCGACGGTCGATTTTGGCTGAGAGTGCAACACAGAGGACTGAAAAGAAGATGTATGGGTAAGTATACTGGCTTAGTTAGTAAGCAGGTGATTATAAATGTCATAATCTGCTGTGGATTACCTTGGAGTAACCGAAATCACATATCTTAAGCCGGGGCGCTTCGCTCCCATCCAGGAGCGTATTTTCTAGTTTCAAATCTCTATGACATATTTGCTGCAGTTGTAACAGGATATGGTTATGTGCTATGTGCTACTTCTAAGCTGCTCTTGTAACTTAATTTGAAATAGTTGTGTACCATGGAATGGCAATAGCTAACTCCTGAAAGCAATTGTTGGAAGAAGAACCTAGCCTGTTGATAAGAATGAATAAGTCGATAAATCATCAATACAATGGCATGCACGTAACTATTAATTATCATAAATTGTGGTGAATATTGTATACCTCATTCTCGCTAAATTTTCCAGAACTGCAGATCCTTTCGAATAGCTCACCACCAGCAGCGTATTCCATAACTATGGCCAAATGTGTGGGAGTTAGCACAACCTGAAAAACTAAGTGATCACTTTTAAGTCCTGCAATCTGGATATGATAATAGATAGTACTTGAGAAAATAAGACACAATGATTTTTAGCGCTCAAAGGAAATAAAAGGAGTTAAACTGAGAAAATCCTTGGTCAATTTGGACTAAGAAAATTATATATTTTTAGACCAGCTCAAAATATTAATCAATCGCTTTCATATTTGCACACTTTTACGCAAAAGGTGGGATTATAGAAGCAAAGCTTCTTTTGAGACAATTCCATTACATGTATAACTATCCAGAATAAATATTTCTTATGGTTATGGTGTCTGTCTCTGTAGTGTCTTGAAGAAAGAAGTATGATTGTGTTCAAATTTAACTATGGGGCTAGAGTTACAACTTTTTTGGCTTGTCCATGCATTCACTCGTTCTGAACTGCAGTTAGAATCAAATGAAGTGGTTCTGAACTGCAGTTAGAATGCATAGCATGAGCAAGATTTTAAGTCCAAGAATAACATTAACATGCAACACTTGAACAAGAGGCTATGGTGTCCTGCTAGGCCACGGTCGCTTCCAATAGTCATTTAATGAAAGTTTGCATTGCGGCCCATAAGCAATTATGGTATCTTCAAACAACTTAATGATGGTCTCAATTCTCAACACCAGCGACAGGTCCACAACAGTATTACCCAAGTTAGAGGGCATGGCATTAGGACAAGCTACTGAATGCTGATAAGCATCCAATCATCCAACAGAATTAATATGTTCTCACAAACAGTTGAAAAAGTAGCCCACTAGTCATACACATGGAATGAATAAACATAAAATTACCATATAAGTGAGAATAAGGGTCTATGGGAATATTCATAGCCACACATGGTATATGCTTCAGACTACTCAAAATAGGAAAACCGCTGTGCGCATAAAGTATAACAATAAAGGTCCGCATCACTACCAAAAGTGTCCTTTCAAACGCTGCAACTAGTATAAAGTTTTTCTTTACAATATTCCAATTGTGCTATTGAAGTTAATGGATGGATAACAGAAAGACACCACTTTCTTGCTGGAATGGGTACACGCCAGAAGCTTAGAAGAGTTTTGAGTTGAACATTACATCATATCATGTTTTTTTTTGTGTGTGGGTGTGGGTGGGGGGGGGGGGGGGATTCATTCTAATGTATGATTTTGAATGCATTTTAAACACTACTTTTATGAAGTTTGAAGAATTTTCAGCAAACACATTGCAGTGAAATTTGCAAAAGAATGATTATTTTATTAGCAGCCAGTAGGACTTAGATCATACGACCTAAAGCCAAAGCTTGGGTCCACAGATTTTTTTTTTTCAATCGCTTTTTAAAGTCATTATATGTAACACATGGTCGAAAAATTTAGAAAAAATGTTTCGAGTTTCCGAAAATCATTGGACTGAGGTAACGCGCATTGTCATATACATAATGATGACACTGGATTCAAATATTTTGAGTTTGTATTAGTATTTCCATACAGTCAGAAGGGACTTACCTCTTTGAATCTTACAATGTTCGGATGCCTCAGAGATCTGTGGTTCATAATCTCCCTTTGAACATTCTCATCAATCTACCAAAGCAGAAGAAGAAGAATTAAAGCTCCACCTGACAAACTAAAGATACTCAAATACCACGTCCAAAATGGCTTAGAGAACCCAGATAAGGTAAGGTGAATGGTTTTCTCCACATAAACAGCGAAACGTGAACAATAAAATGGTCAGAGGTGGTGGATGTAATAGACCAAAAATAATAAATGATTGTGTGTGCATAATGAATTATAACTTGTAAGGCAGCATAAGAAAATAATCAAGTAGTCTTGACTAAGATACATGAACCAAATCCCGCTTATAGTCCAAAAACAAACTAACCATACCGTGCTATAACAGTATCATTGATTGAGTGAAAGATGTTGAGAGCCAATGATGATAAGCAGGAAAGGTGGGGGGAATGTCCGTGAGAGGCTGAAGTGAACTACAAGTAATAACACATGCTAACCGATATGACCGTGTGAATTAATTAGTAAAGAGGGTTTACCTAACATGACAGTGTTTGCTACTTCGTTTTGTTGAGCAGACAGAAATTTTGCTAATTCTGTACGGGTGTCTACCAGCTTTGTGGAAACTTACTTCACTAAATGTTACACCTTAAGCAAGCCAACCATGGTTCTGCATAATCTAACAAAATGCAACACAGTCCAAGGAGACATTCCAAAACTGGACAGACCGTTCACTTGGGCTGCAGCTCAGCTGCAAAACGGGACAGGGTATATGGATTTGGTTGGCGATCCTGGTACAAAGATGGAACACTGTGAATAGATGTTTGCCCAATTTACAACTAAGGTGGACAGGACTTGCACTAATTAGCACAAGGTAGGTGGAAAGTTCATCTATTTAACCAATATAATAGCGATGAGCAGAGGAACGACTGCATTGACCAGCCAAGTGCGATTTAAGGCCAAGATACCGAATATTTTGCTAAAATTGAAGACCCATGAATTAAAAGCATCGAAACTTGAAGGAGAATTTCAGAGACTGAAACGGAGCACAGGTCGGGTCATCAGTAGCACAGTGGATCATCCAATCCCTTGACTCTGAGCAAACTAGTACTCAGGCGGCCCAGATAGCACCGAATTGGCAAATCTACCGAGTACTATTACCAGCTAAACACCGGCAGTCCGGATGAAGAACCCCCCTCTACGAATCAAGAACCCGGACAATACCCGGGAAAGGACGGATTAGACACGGAGGGGAATGAATTTAATTGGGGTTCACCTTGTGCCCCCTCTCGATGAACTTGACGGCGAAGAGCTCCTTGGTCCTGACGTCCCGGACCAGCTTGGCCACGCCGAAGTTGCCGGACCCTATGTCCTTGATCACCTCGTACCGCTCCATCCCGGACCCCCTCCGTCCGTCCGTCCGCAGCTCGTAGCCACCACTGGAGCGAGAAGCGGCAGCAGGCCACCGGTGGCTGCCGGCTCAGGCGGGTCGGTCAAGATTCAAGCACCGAACGGAGCCAGTGGCGAGTGGAGTGGACAACAGGAGGGAGGGAGGGAGGAAGCACCCGGGCGAGGAGAGGGAGCCGGGCGGGGGAGGGGGGAGGAAGGTGAGGGAGGGGAGTGCGCTGCGGTGTGGGAGGGCTGGGGCTCCTTTTGACGAGGCCGGGTGGGTCGGGTCGCAGTGCGTGGGGAGAGAGACGTACCCATGTAGCCATACCGTCCGTCGTGGGTCGAGCCGTCGCCGGCTACGGTACGAAGCGGTCGCCGGCTCGCCTTGCTCGATGGTGATTAATTTGCAGAATTCGGAAAACTTCTCCCGGAATTCCCGTTTCAGCGGTTCGTGCGGATCAGTAGCAGGCATTTTCTTCCACTGCCAGTTCCAGTGAACTCTTTACAAGTGTGCCCTGTTATTTATTTATTTATTTTGCGAAAATGTGATAGGTTGATGATAAATTTCAGTATCCCATAATCTTTTTTCCAAATAATGGTGAGGGTGTTGATGTAAATGTGAACCCTCGTTTAAACATGTTTTCGGATTTATTGTAAATCGGAAGGTTTTCCCACCAAAAGAAACTCAACCAGCCCAGAGTTGTACCATGCGTGTAAGCAATAAATAGAAAAGCCTAGCTCCATTGATGGAGCTACGTGCAAGCCCGGCTGCAGGGGGGCACAACCCCAACCTTGAGGTTTGTAAAGAATGACTGGGACTGAAAAAGAAAGTGTCGGAACACCCTCATCTCAACAACATCAAACTAATGCAACACCATGACCTTCTTCATTGCCACAACATTATAACGAGAAAAGAATAGATCGAAAGGAATAAGCAGACAGATTAAACATATGATGCCCAATCACCATCGCCATGCTGCCCAAAACAAGTGCTTGCAACCCTGTCAAATGGGAGCTCTTTGTTGGGCCCAAATTGCAACCACGTCTAAAATTTGAGAAAGAATCAAGCATAGCATACGGTTTCAACAGTACCTTAGTCAAACTACTATCAAGACAAACTCTTTGCGAGAACGCACGTATCTAGGAAGTGAATACAAAAAAAAAAAATGTGTACCGATATTCACGCTAACAATAATCCACTAGTATTTAGCAGTTGCAACAAAAAGCATATGAATTCATTCTGGAAAACCATAAAAAAAATGTTTTTATCTCCAATTCAATCCCTTTATACTAGCCTTTTCAAAATAAAATAAGTGAGGTAGGTGGTATGGTTTACGGGCATGTATGATTTGCCACCAAATCATTGCTTCACCAATATATTTTTTTCTTCGAAAAGGAGGTTGAAACTTTCGGTCCCTACATCATTGTGAGGCGCATAGGGTATCGAAAAAATGAACCGCAGTCGAACCATCAAGATACGAAATTCACGTTTACGACTAAGTCGACTTGTTCCGCAACAACGCATTCAATGGGATAAGTGTCCTTGCGCCATTGTCGCTACGTCCGATCGGAGACGACGTGGACAAGGATTTTCGTCGTGATTGTCGACTATCACAATAATAATAAAGTAGACAATGCCTTCAACAAGGTTGCAATGCAAGTTCTTCGCCGCTGAGCCCAATCAATAAAGATCATGATACGAGTTTTCAACCCGAACGTGACGTGGTATTCCAACCAGTGGATCATTCGATAGTCGTATCCGTGAGTACTGCACGCCAAGCCAAAATGACACTAGCAAATTGGTGGAAAGTCTTCCTACCTTAGAACACAACCATGGTCGTTAGGGGGCTACCCATGTCTCGGTGCGGATCTAGTTGCTGTCACTCCACATTGGCACGAGTGACACGATGCATCCACCATAACATCGAAGTCGCTACCCCGGTGCCAGATGCCGACGGAAAACCACCAGTGTGCCCCAAACTCATTAGCTTGCGCCACCAAAACAAAAATCTTGTTTGTGTCACCGACGAACACCCACGGTGCTGCATGCGACCACGGCCGCCGTGCCTATAGAGTATACATACATCATCACGCCCCTTGATCTCCTTGTTGTGATCATCGATGGCCGCTACCCCCGCCGCAATCATGACCAGCAATGGTGGCGGCGGCCACCACCATGACTAGCCTTCACGGGCACATAATCGCGCCGCATCGGCCCTCCCTTGACCACCTCGACAAGGCTCACCCCCAAGGCCCCATCCTGGTGCTGCTGATGAGGTGGTGCCTGCTACCACCTCTGCGAACTCCGACACTACCAACTTGTCAAAACCGCTCATCTTTGTTTGGTTTTGATAAAATGATGTACTATCGTGTCTTTGACATGTGGGGTCGTGGGTCATGAAAGGGTCAAATATTCTAAACCTTTTTGCATGGAATCAATCACACTCTACAAAATTTCTCTGCTACGTTACCGTGCTTTATGATCCACAAAGTCTAACTTGGGATTCAGGAGTCGGTGTCCAGTGAACAGCAGCAGCGCCGCGCTCACAAAACTTCAGCTCGTGACGTTGACTCGACGGCCAATCAAAATCCACGAGGATGGAAATTGGGTGTCGGTCCCCATGATCTCTCAAGCGTCCGGACTTATAATTTGCCATTTTCAACAGTCCTTGATTCGTTAAAGAATTTCCATCATTCTTCCAAGATGCCGCTGCCTAAAGTTGCACGAGAGGGGCACAAATAGAAGCGGATGGTAGTACGAAAAGGTGCCGATGCTATCACCAGAGAAATCCTTGCTCGCGGCCTGAAAATCACGAAACCCGCCGACGTGTTCAGATCACGCTCCATAAGAAAACTGTGATTCGTGTGGATTAAATTGGGTCACGGATGCGCTCAGACCCGCTGAACCCTAAAGAATTCGGAATGTCCATATGGCGTCGCCCTCACCAGGAGAGGCAAAGATGGGACTAACTTATGAGCAGGAAAAGATTCATCAGTCTGCTCAAATGATATGGCCGGATGAGCAGGAAAAGATGCTGCTACAGCTGACACATCACATTAGATTAAGGATGTGTGGCTAGATATCGTTTCGAGTTTCAACCCTGCTAAAAAAATGTCAGATCAATTCGAGCATCATATCTGGGTCATACCTTATTCAATCATCAAGCTGATTTAAACACTTTTTCCTTCTATTTTTCTTCTTTTCTGAGACATCATAAATAGCAGGAAAAGATGCCACTACAGCTGACGCATCACAAAATAGTTTAAGGATGTGTGGCTAGATATCATTTCAAGTTTCAAGCCTGCTGAATAACAATGTCAGATCAATTCGATTCAGTGGGCATTATTGCATCCTCTCTGGGTCATACCATATTCAATCATCAAGCTCTTCTAAAAAAAATAAAAAAAATCAATCATCAAGCTGATTTTTCCGCAAAAAGATAACTAAAACTAAATCATCAAGCTGACTTAAACCTTTTCTTTTGCGACGGAACAAAGCCGATTTAAACCCCGAAAGTATGATAAAAGAATTATTCGGTTTTTGTCACTGATAATGCGCAGATTACTAGTAGTATATTACAAATTATGCGACCTAGCATTATCGTTCAACCTTGCTTTTCGGAAGAAAAAAATTTTATCAACAGCAAAGCAGATGTGCATTGTTGAACATATTATGTGCATGTATCTGTTAGGATAATCTCCTACCGGCCCCGCCTCTAGTTTCCTTGTATAGATGAGGCTGAGGGCTGCCCTTGTACTTATATACGTGCGCTGTGCACCCGAGTAATACATCGAGAGTTGCATTGCCTTCAACATGGTATTAGTTTCCTTCCCGATCAAACCCTAGCTTCCGCTCCTCCCTAGCCGCGCCGCCGCCGCAGCACCCCGCTGCCGCTGCCGCCATCTCCCTGCGCCGCCGCCGCACCCTACCCCGCCGCCGCGCGCGCCTCTCCTTCACCCGATCCCTCTCTCCCTCCTGATCTCCCTCCCACCCGAGCCGCCTCTCCTTCCCCCGATCGCCACCACCCACCCGAGACCGCCATCGCCAAACCCAACCGCGCCGCCACCGCCTCGGTCGCCGCGCCGCACCACCCACTCCTCCCGATGGCCTCTCCCCACTCCTCCGTGTCCATCCCCTCCAACCCCTTCGACGGTCCGGCTCCTCCTCCGGTAGAAATCGTTCGTGATCTTGACATCTTCGCTCGCGTGCCCGTCATCCTCGACTACGCCACCTCCACCTACTACGCCTGGAAAACCTACTTCTCCCTCGTCTTCCGCGAGTATCACCTCATCGATCACGTTGATGGCTCCGTCGACATCGACCTCATGTTCGCGGACGACGACTGGATGACCATCGACGCCACCATCACCCGCTGGCTGTACCAAACCATCTCTAAGGACATCTTCCACACCATCGTGTGCGACACTGATGACGCGCAGACGGTGTGGGCGAAGCTGAACGGGCTCTTCACCGACAACGCCCTCCAGCGCCGCGTGTTCCTTCAGCAGGAATTTTTTGGCTGCCATCAACATGATTCGTCTATCGATGATTATTGTATGCGCCTTAAGAAACTTGCTGACGTGCTCCTCCTTAGCACGCTCACCGCCGGCCTGAACGAAGAGTTCAGCAACGCGGCCTCCAACCTCACGTTTCTTCCGGACCCGACCTTTCCTAGGGTTGTGGCCTATCTTCGGTTGGAGGAAAGGAGGATGAAGATGGTGAAGTCCCGGGCCACACACACGGCGCTCGCCGCGGGAACCTCCCGCGCCGCCCCTCCCACGGCTCCGCAGCCGCCGCGACCTCCACCGCCGCCGGCTTCCTACTTCCCGGCGCCCCGCCAGCCGCAGCAGCAGCAGCTGCCCCCGGCACCCTGGGCCACCGCGCCCAACCCTTGGACGGGGGTGGTCCACGCGTACACGATGCCCGTGCCGCGGGCCCCCGTCCCGGCCGGGATCCTCGGCCCCCGCCCCGGCGCCCATCAGGCGATGTACGCTGCCCCGGGCGGCTACCCCGCGGCCGCGCCCGCCTACCCCGCCGCGCCCCCTGCCGCGGCCGCCGCTCTCCCGCCGGCACCCTGGGATCCGGCCCTCCTCGCGGCGCTCCACTCCGCTCCTACACCCAACACATACACCGGAGGCGGCGACTGGTATATGGACACCGGGGCTACCGCCCACATGACTTCCAACCCTGGTAACCTCAACTCCGCATATCCAGTTTCTACCGCATGTCGTATCACTGTTGGGGACGGTTCATCCCTTCCCATTACTCATGTCGGTCATGGTTCCTTTCCGTCTAACTCCATGCCTATACATATGTCTAATGTCTTAGTTTCACCTGATTTAGTCACCAATCTTGTTTCCGTTCGTTCTCTTACACGTGAAAATCCTATAACTGTTGAATTTGACGAAGTGGGTTTTTCTGTCAAGGACGCCCGTACCCGGATGGTACTCCACCGATGTGACAGCCCGGACGGCCTCTACCCGGTGCACTCCACCGACACCTCCGCCTCTACTCCGGTCGCTCTCTCCGTCACGGTGGACCTTTGGCATGCTCGGCTGGGACATCCGAACCCGGCCACCCTTCGTCATATTCTTAGGACTTTTTCATTCACGTGTAATAAAACCGATGATCATACTTGTCATGCATGCCGTCTCGGCAAGCACGTCCGCCTTCCGTTTAGTGCGTCCTCATCGGTGGCGTCATATCCATTCGAGTTGATTCATAGTGACTTATGGACATCTTCTGTTGCCAGTAATACGGGTTTTTTAGACTATCTTGTCTTGCTTGATGATTTCTCGCACTATGTGTGGACCTTCCCGTTGCGACGCAAATCCGATGCACTCTCCGTTCTCACTACCTTTTACTCCTATGTCGCTACGCAGTTTGGGCGCCCCATTCATGCCTTGCAGACTGACAACGGGAAGGAGTTCGACAACGTCGGGGTTCGCACCCTCCTTGCCACACATGGCACGATTCTTCGTCTCACTTGCCCGTATACCTCGCAACAAAATGGTCGCGCCGAACGGATCCTTCGCACCCTCAATGATTGTGTGCGCACTCTTCTCTTCCACGCTAACGTCCCACCCCGGTTTTGGCCGGACGCACTCTCCACCGCCTCTCTCCTCATCAACATTCGTCCGAGTCGTGCTCGTGGGAACTTTGCACCACATCATCTCCTCTTCGGTAGCCCCCCCTCCTATGACGACCTTCGTGTCTTTGGATGTCTCTGTTATCCTAGCATTGCCTCCACTACTCCTCATAAACTCGCACCTCGCTCCGTGGCATGCATCTTTCTCGGATACACACCAAACACCAAAGGCTATCGTTGCTACGATCCGGTCTCCCACCGAGTCTTCACTTCACGGCACGTTTACTTTGACGAGAGGTCTTTTCCTTTTCACCAGGTACCGCCGCCGGTCGACTCGCCATCGTCTCTTGCGCCCACCGGCGCTACTCGAGGTGGCCGCTCACTTGCGCTCGGGCCCCCTGCAGCGCGTGGGCCTCCCCCCGGTTTCGGCGGCGCCCCCGCGGCGCCTGGGCCCCCGTCTGGGTCCGCGGCGTCGGACCTGGCGCCCTCACCCGCCGCCCAGGCTCTCCCGCCGGCCCGGCTGCCTCTTCGCCGGCGGCCACGGCGCCCCCGACTCCCGTTGAGTCCGTAGCCCGGTCAGCGAGCGCATCCCATGCGCCTGACCCTGGCTCCTCGACGGCCTCCCAGGTGATCCCGATGGGCTCTTCGTCGACCTCGCCCTCGGTTGATCCCTCCTCGCCGGCCTCGTCGGCCTCGTCGCCGGCCCCGTCCTCGCCGGCCCTGTCAGCCCCGCCGGCACCCACGGCCCCTCCGACCGCCCCGGACACCCGCATGGTCACCCGTGCTCGCGCCGGTATTCACCGCCCCAGCACGCGCTACTCCGCGGATGAGTACCTTCTCGCTGCCTCGACGTTTGCACCGTCACCTCTCCCGTCGTCAGCTCGAGCCGCGCTTCGCGATCCGCATTGGCTCGTTGCGATGCAGGAGGAGTTCGATGCGCTGATGCGTAACCGCACCTGGCAGCTCGTCCCACGGCCCTCTCATGCCAACGTCATCACGGGCAAGTGGGTCTTCCGGCATAAGACTCGTCCTGACGGGTCTCTCGAGCGCTACAAGGCTCGATGGGTGGTCCGCGGGTTTCGTCAGCGTGCCGGAGTCGACTTCACCGACACCTTCGCCCCGGTTGTCAAACCGGGCACGATTCGCGCGGTCCTTCAGCTCGCGGTCTCTCGCGCCTGGCCGGTGCATCAGATGGATGTGTCGAATGCGTTCTTGCATGGCCATCTCTCGGAGCAGGTCTTTTGTCAGCAGCCCACTGGCTTCGTCGACGTGGCTCGTCCTGACCACGTGTGCTTGCTCTCCCGCTCATTATACGGGTTGAAGCAGGCCCCTCGAGCCTGGTACCAGCGCATCGCCGCCTTCCTGCAACAGCTTGGGTTCCGAGCTACTCGCTCCGACGCCTCGCTGTTTGTCTACCACCAGGCTCCGGCGACTGCTTACCTGCTCCTCTACGTCGACGACATCATCCTGACGGCTTCCTCGCCAGAGCTCCTTCGCCAGCATACTGCTTGCCTCAGTGCCGAGTTCGCCATTAAGGACCTCGGCCCGTTGCACTACTTCCTCGGTATTGAGGTGGTACGACGCGCCGACGGGTTCTTTCTTCACCAGCAGCAGTATGCACAGGACCTTCTTGAGCGGGCAGGCATGCTTAACTGCAAGACTGTCCCCACGCCTATCGACACGAAGGCCAAGGTCTCTGCGCTCGACGGCTCACCCGCGCCGGATGCGGCGTTCTACCGCTCCATCGTCGGCGCCCTCCAGTACTTGACGCTCACTCGGCCGGACCTGCAGTACGCTGTCTAGCAGGTGTGTCTCCACATGCACGCCCCTCGCGACACTCACTGGAACCTGGTGAAGCGGATTCTTCGGTACATCCGCGGCACCATGGCTCTCGGTCTTACATTGACGGCCTCGACCTCGACCGACCTTGTTGCCTACAGTGACGCCGATTGGGCTGGCTGTCCGGACACACGACGCTCCACATCAGGCTACTGCGTCTACCTGGGTCCCTCGCTCATATCGTGGTCGTCTAAACGACAACCCACGGTGTCCCGCTCTAGTGCTGAGGCTGAGTATCGTGCTGTGGCCAATGCCGTCGCCGAGTGCTCCTGGCTCCGGCAGCTTCTCCAGGAGTTGCTCCTTGATGTCCCGAAGGCCACCATTGTCTACTGTGACAATGTCTCTGCAGTCTACCTCTCCGCCAACCCCGTTCATCATCGTCGCACGAAGCATATTGAGCTCGACATTCACTTCGTGCGAGAGCAGGTGGCTCTTGGGCGCATCCGCGTTCTTCATGTTCCCACCGCTCAGCAGTTTGCCGATGTTATGGCCAAGGGGTTACCGACGCCTACATTTGAGGAGTTCCGGTCCAGTCTATGCGTCACTGGTGACGTATCGACTGCGGGGGGGTGTTGAACATATTATGTGCATGTATCTGTTAGGATAATCTCCTACCGGCCCCGCCTCTAGTTTCCTTGTATAGATGAGGCTGAGGGCTGTCCTTGTACTTATATACGTACGCTGTGCACCCGAGTAATGCATCGAGAGTTGCATTGCCTTCAACATGCATGTTCAGCAAAGTGGCAAATCGTACCACTGGCAAGCCCTCTCTTCTCTCTTCTATCTTCTTCGGGCAACATACCGGAGTGCCGGATGGGCACATGACTCCACTCATGCACTTTTCCGAGCCCCATGTGATGCGTCAACTTTCCTCGCCCTGATCCGATCATCATCATCCGAGCATCCATCTGCCTTTGCCTTGGAATTCTGGTAGGTTCCAGGGCTACCTGTCCTGCGGCTGCGTCGCACACGATGGTGCTAAGCTGGAATTGGAAAATTTCGAATCCGCTGGGATGGAACATTCCATTGAAAATGTAGCCAGGAGTGGAAACTTCTGGAGGAGAATTCTTAGACGCAGCCATGTTCCTTGGGATGCTTCGAGATATCTGCTCAGGATATGCTAGTATATACACTGTGGCTGTCAGGCTCAGGCACCGAACTTCCAGCGATAAACAACGGGTTAGATGTACTAGATGCTCAGGCACTGGTAGAATGCATGTACGTATTCCACTCTGGTTCTGGTTCTGGTTCAACTGTTGCTTGCAGAGAAGCAGCCAAATGCGGCGGCCTGATTGATCTAGGACGACTAGAGTTTCTGAATCGCATAGAAATAGACGAGCGCGCAGCAGCAGCAATCATTGCTCGAGTTCGGTGTCGCGCTAGATGCTATCTAGAGTAGAATCGTGACGCCGATCGATCCCCTTCGTTTTGACGATGATGATTGCCCTAGCTGACAGCTCTCTCGAGCGTCTCTTCCAGAGCAGTCTAGCGTTTCTCGTCGTGGATTGATACGCTCAAATACTACAGTAGCTGTCGTAAGAAAATGATGATCGAGCAGCGAGCCTATCGTTAACTGATTATTAGTTCCGGGGGAAGAACACTTGTGCACCCGTGGTGCGACAGTTTTGTTCCTTGGCGGCGCATTTACAGCGCCGCCGGTGCCGGAGTCCGGAAACGGCAGACAGGGCACCACATCAAACGGCCACAAAAATATCACATGTGCTCGCATGTTTGTCCACGACACATGGGGCCGGGCCGGCGTGGTCTTGGTCACATGGCCTGCTTCTGCTTGCATCGACCAGCAAGGGCACGCCGATGCAGATACATATAGATATAAGACATGTGTGTCTCTCAATTTCGAGCGGCGCCACGTTTACGGCACTGTTGGGTCGCTGCCGCCCCTATCGATGGATCGAACGAAAGCTATAGACGGCATCGCCGCTGAACCGGTCGCCGGTGGATCCATGGTGCGCGGGCGGTCCCGTCGTGGGCGAACAGAGGTCGGCGTCACGCCGGAATCAAATCTCTGGGTGGGCAGACAGTACGTACGGTGCGCTACCCGACGTCGTGCTCGGTGCCCCCGTCGATGGACCACTCCACTGTCTCGTACGGCCGGTCTACTAGTACTACTACTGTCTACGATGACAGTGAAAACCGCGGGAATAACAGCGACGAGTCCACGTCCACGTTGTCTTTCTTTCACATAAAAAAAGTCCACGTCCACGTCGTTCCAGACCGTAGGTTGGAATTCCAACCGAGCGCCAGCCAGCTAGCCGTGCGTGCGTCCACGCGGTTACAAATAGTAGTATCTGACAACGTAGGGTGAGCAAATTAACCGGCCAAAACCCAGGATGATTGCTGCGTTGATCGATATGGATCCAGGCAGCACGCGGACGTGCGTCATGCAGGCATCCACCGGCCATGAAAAAGAAGTGGATGGCGCGCGCACTGGCTGGCTGGTAGGAGGTGCTCCGAGAACGACAGTGCGTCTGCGTGCGCGGCGGCAGCAACAAATATCCGCCGCCGCCACCGTCCAATCGCATAAAAAGTTATCTCCTGCTCCTCTAGGCCTTTACCTTTCCGGCCGTTGTTTACCGGAACAACACGGTTTCGACCCCCTTTCGCGGCAGCCCCCGACGGGCGACGTGGTACTCGTACGTTGCTATCTCTCACCGGCGCCCGCACCGCACGCGAGTCCCGTCCCGACGCCTGGTACGCGACGGCATCGAGCTGCGAAGGTTCCGCTGGACCCCGCGCCGATACTGGGGCGGTTAGTCGCCGGTCGGCGGAAACGCCGAGCGCGGCGCACGAAAGCCAGCCCCCGGTCTGGTCGAGCGCGCGTTCGTTCGGCCGTTCGTTGGGTGCCGGGTCGCTCTCCGCCGCAGCGACGTCGCGCCGGGACGAGCGATGGCGACGCAGCACGCACGCATGGTCCGTCCGTCCGTCCGGGGAAAATCCGTGTGCGCTTCGTGCTATCTCAATTCCGAATTCCATAAAAACGAAGGTGCAGTGGCAGTCGCCATCGGCATCGGCCATGGCCTTATCGCGTCTTTCCTTCTCGGCGTAGGTGAGGATGATACGTACATCTGGATAAGGCATGCATGCCCTCCTGCGTTCTGCACGTTGGACACACTCACACACTCACACAGATGAGGCATCGTATCTGGATAACGCTGCCAACGAGGTGGATATATAAAGACGATGCGTTCCGGTTCGGTTCCCAGGCGGCACGCAAGCGAGGCGCCGTGCGTGCTTGGTGCTCTTCCTGTACGGTGCACGCATGTCGCTTCATGGTTTGGCCGTCTTGGTAGAGCGAGGAGAACAAACGAGGAAGGAAAAAGCATGTCTACACTAGTGTGTGGCACTATTGGCAATGAGATGAGAGTGGGCTTAGAGCATATACAGCCGGGCACGCCAAACCCGCTTCATACGTCCAGCCTCGCAGCCCGGTAACTGACCGGTCACGATTTTCTGACCCAGATGACCCCCTCAAACGGGGCTCAAACGCCCCGGCTGACCGACACCCCTCGTATCCAGCCCAAACATGGGACGGATATGGGGCGTCCGGACGCGTCCGGGCAATGCCCGTAGGACTGATGAAGGGGTCAAACGCCCCGGCTAACCGACACCCCTCGTATCCAGCCCAAACATGGGACGGATATGGGGCGCCCGGACGCGCCCGGGCAATGCCCGTAGGACTGACGAAGGGGTCCCACGCAGACTCGCCCGGAAACCCGGCGGTCCGACGGACGCCTCCTCCGTCGCCGCGGTGTGAACGCCGCGTGGCACCGCTCCTGCTCGTCGCCCGAGAGCAAATCCGGTTATTTAACCCAGTCGGAGTCCCGCAACCCTAGTCCATCCACCTTCCCCTTCTCCGCGCCGCCAGTTCGAGCCCATCCACCTTCTCTCTCTCCCGCTCCGGCGCTCCGCCATGGTCCGAAGGAGGATCACCTACTACGCAATGCTCACGCCGGAGCGTCGCTACGAGATCCAGCAGGAAACCCGTGCGAGACAAGCCGCGCGCGCCGCCCGCATCGCTCCCGGGTTGCCTTCGGACTCGCCGGAGCCGGAGGAGAAAGAGGAGCAGCCGGGGGAAGAGGAGAGGAGGAGCTGGTCCGATGGAGGTGGAGGAGGCCCAACAGCCTGAGCAGCAGTTGCCAGGCTTCAACATGGAGCAGGCGGAGGCGGAGTTCGCCGTCGCCCAGTTCGACGAGATGGCAGAGCAGCAGGCCATCCTGGAGTCCATCAAGGATGAGGCATATGTGGAGGCCAACCGGGTGTTCCTCCGGCAGGAGCAGGCAGTGTCCGATGCGCTCTTCGCCGAATCGACGCGGAGATAGAGGCGGAGGAGGCCGGAGCGGAGCAGCCGGAGGAGCAAGAGCTGCAGCTGCCGCCAATGCTGCCGGAGCCGGGCACAGATATCGTCGACATCTCCGACGATGAGTAGTTTCGTGATCGACGTAGTACGTAAGTTTATTTCGTTTCATGTCTTTGTATGGATTTAAAAATTTAGTATGAGATGTCTGGATGCAATTAGTGAAATTTAAGGCGTGCCCAACCACTGCCCGCGGACGCGCCCGGCCGCGTCCGTGGGTGTTTAAGGGGCCATATTTGACATATCCGACTGTAGATGCTCTTACCTTTTTTTTTTCTTTTTCTTTTGGCGAGTTGGAATAGTCACGTTTTTATTCATGTCATGGCAATCTCCGAAGCTACCACAGAGTCGATGCACTCTGCTGACACCTGCAAACAAGCCTTACAAAGCTTATTGATTCAACCTTTCCTAGCTAAAACATAGTTGTGCTATTCACAGAGCGACGCACCCAGCCCACCTTAAACTCATCGGGAGTTTGAAGATGTGTTTCAATCGCCTGTATTGAATTCATGCTCCAGCCAGTTGCTCCAAAAGTTCGAACTGATGAAGAGAAACGGGCAATATATTTCAACACACTCCCCCTCACGTCTAGGCTATTTTAGTCCTTAGACGTGGGATTGATGTAGGCCGCAGAATCGTTTTATTTAATATTGCGTTGGCAGGGTCCTGAACTCAAGACCTCTTGGCTCTGATACCATATTGAATTCATGCTTCAGCCAGTTGCTCCAAAAGTCCGAACTGATGGAGAGAGACGGGCAATATATTTCAACAGCCTGGACCACATGCTCATACGCCGACAGATACTTCTCTTGATTAGATCACTTGATTACCACTGCCTATGAATCTATCTTCACTACTAGTCTCCTCACATTGATCTTCATAGCTAGGTTGATAGCACGACGACATGCTAGTAGTTCTGCAAGCTCCGGATCGACAACCGAAGGGGAAAAAACGACCATGCTCCCGCTATGAAGATCCCCTGTCTTCACTACTAGTCTCCTCACATTGATCTCCATAGCTAGGTTGATAGCACGACAACATGCTTGTAGTTTTGCAAACTCCGGATCGGCAACCAAAGGAAAAAATGCCATGCTCCCGCTATGAAGATCCCCTGTCTTCACTACTAGTCACTTCACATTGATCTCCATAGCTAGGTTGATAGCACGACGACATGCTAGTAGTTCCGCAAGCTTCGGATTGGCAACCGAAGGAAAAACTGCCATGCTCCCGCTATGAAGATCCCATTGTGGTCCCTAAGAATGGTGCCTCCGCCGCCGAAGTTTGACGCTTTAGACATAGCCCCATCACAATTTGCTTTTCGCCCACCCATAATCAAGCCTCTCCTAGCATTGAGTTGAAGAGTGTTGGGGAACGTAGAATTTCAAAAAAATTCCTACGAACACACAAGATCTATCTACGTGATGCATAGCAACAAGCGGGGAGAGTGTGTCCACGTACCCTCGTAGACCGAAAGCGGAAGCGTTAAGTAACGCGGTTGATGTAGTCGAACGTCTTCGCGATCCAACCGATCAAGTACCGAACGCACGGCACCTCCGCGATCTGCACACGTTCAGCTCGGTGACGTCCCTCGTACTCTTGATCCAGCTGAGGCTGAGGGAGAGTTTCATCAGCACGACGGCGTGATGACGGTGATGATGAAGTTACCGGCGCAGGGCTTCGCCTAAGCACTACGACGATATGACCGAGGTGTGTAACTGTGGAGGGGGCACCGCACATGGCTAAGAGAAACTTTGATGTGCTATTGGGGTGCCCCCTGGCCATGTATATAAAGGAGGGGAGGGAAGAGGTGGCCGGCCCAAGGGGGGCGCGCCAGGTGTGGGGAATCCTACTAGGACTCCCCAGTCCAAGTAGGATTCCCCTCCTCTTTCCTATTCCTAATAGGAGAAGGAGGGAAGGAGGAAGAGGGGAGAAGGAAGGAGGGGGGCGCCGCCCCCTCCTAGTCCAATTCGGACCAGCCCATGGGGGGCGCGCGGCCACCCCTTGAGGCCCTTCTCTCCTTTCCCGTATGGCCCATTAAGGCCCACTACTTCCCCCGGCGAATTCCCGTAACTCTCCGGTACTCCGAAAAATACCCGAATCACTCGGAACCTTTCCGATGTCCGAATATAGCCTTCCAATATATCGATCTTTACCTCTCGACCATTTAGAGACTCCTCGTCATGTCCGTGATCTCATCCGGGACCCCGAACTATCTTCGGTCATCAAATCACATAACTCATAATACAAATCGTCATCGAATGTTAAGCGTGCGGACCCTACGGGTTCGAGAACTATGTAGACATGACCGAGACATATCTCCGGTCAATAACCAATAGCGGAACCTGGATGCTCATATTGGCTCCTACATATTCTACGAAGATCTTTATCAGTCAAACCGCATAACAACATATGTTATTCCCTTTGTCATCGGTATGTTACTTGCCCGAGATTTGATCGTCGGTATCATCATACCTAGTTCAATCTCGTTACCGGAAAGTCTCTTTACTCGTTCCGTAGTGCATCATCCCGTAACTAACTCATTAGTCACATTGCTTGCAAGGCTTCATATGATGTGCATTACCGAGAGGGCCCAGAGATACCTCTTCGATACTCGGAGTGACAAATCCTAATCTCGATCTATGCCAACCCAACAAACACCTTCGGAGACACCTGTAGAGCATCTTTATGATCACCCAGTTACGTTGTGACATTTGATAGCACACAAGGTGTTCCTCCGGTATTCGGGAGTTACATAATCTCATAGTCAGAGGAATATGTATAAGTCATGAAGAAAGCAACAACAATAAACTTAACGATCATAATGCTATGCTAACGGATGGGTCTTGTCCATCACATCATTCTCCTAATGATGTGATCCCATTTATCAAATGACAACACATGTCTATGGTTAGGAAACTTAACCATCTTTGATCAACGAGCTAGTCAAGTAGAGGCATACTAGGGACACTTTGTTTTGTCTATGTATTCACACATGTATCAAGTTTCCGGTTAATACAATTCTAGCATGAATAATAAACATTTATCATGATATAAGGAAATATAAATAACAACTTTATTATTGCCTCTAGGGCATATTTCCTTCAGTCTCCCACTTGCACTAGAGTCAATAATCTAGTTCACATCGCCATGTGATTTAACACCAATAGTTCACATCACCATGTGATTAACACCCATAGTTCACATCGCCATGTGACCAACATCCAAAGGGTTTACTAGAGTCAATAATCTAGTTCACATCGCCATGTGATTTAACACCAAAGGGTACTAAGGTGTGATCATGTTTTGCTTGTGAGAGAAGTTTAGTCAATGGGTCTGCCACATTCAGATCCGTATGTATTTTGCAAATTTCTATGTCTACAATGCTCTGCATGGAGCTACTCTAGCTAATTGCTCCCACTTTCAATATGTATCCAGATTGAGACTCAGAGTCATCCAGATCGGTGTTAAAGTTTGCATCGACGTAACTCTTTACGATGAACTTTTTATCACCTCCATAACCGAGAAATATTTCCTTAGTCCTCTTAGGTAACTAAGGATAATTTTGACCGCTATCTAGTGATCCACTCCTGGATCACTATCGTACCTCCTTGCTAAACACATAGCAAGGCACACAACTGGTCTGGTACATAGCATGGCATACTTTATAGAACCTATGGCTGAGGCATAGGGAATGACTTTCATTCTCTCTCTATCTTCTGCCGTGGTCTTGCTTTGAGTCTTACTCAACTTCATACCTTGAATACAGGCAAGAACTCTTTCTTTGACTGATCCTTTTTGAACTCCTTCAAAACTTTGTTAAGGTATGTGCTTTGTGAAAGTCTTATTAAGCGTCTCGATCTATCCCTATAGATCTTGATGCTCAATACTTAAGCAGCTTCACCGAGGTCTTTTATTGAAAAACTCCTTTCAAACACTCCTTTATGCTTTCCAGAAAAAAAATTCTACATCATTTCCGATCAACAATATGTCATTCACATATACTTATCAGAAAGACTGTAGTGCTCCCACTCACTTTCTTGTAAATACAGGCTTCACCACAAGTCTGTATAAAACTATATGCTTTGATCAACTTATCAAAGCGTATATTCCAACTCCGAGATGCTTGCACCAGTCCATAGATGGATCGCTGGAGCTTGCACACTTTGTTAGCACCTTTAGGATTGACAAAACCTTCTGGTTGCATCATATACAACTTCTTCTTTAATAAATCCATTAAAGAAATGCAGTTTTGACATCCATTTGCCAGATTTCATAAAATGCGGCAATTGCTAACATGATTCGGACAGACTTAAGCATCGATACGAGTGAGAAAATCTCATCGTAGTCAACACCTTGAACTTGTCGAAAACCTTTTGCAACAATTCGAGCTTTGTAGATAGAAACACTACTATCAGCGTCTGTCTTCCTCTTGAAGATCCATTTATTCTCAATGACTTGCCGATCATCGGGCAAGTCAACCAAAGTCCATACTTTGTTCTCATACATGGATCCCATCTCAGATTTCATGGCCTCAAGCCATTTCGCGGAATCTGGGCTCATCATCGCTTCCTCATAGTTCGTAGGTTCGTCATGGTCTAGTAACATGACTTCCAGAACAGGATTACCGTACCACTCTGGTGCGGAACGTACTCTGGTTGACCTACGAGGTTCTGTAGTAACTTGATCTGAAGTTTCATGATCATCATCATTAGCTTCCTCACTAATTGGTGTAGGCATCACTGGAATTGATTTCTGTGATGAACTACTTTCCAATTCAAGAGAAGGTACCACTACCTAATCAAGTTCTACTTTCCTCCCACTCACTTCTTTCGAGAGAAACTCCTTCTCTAGAAAGGATCCATTCTTAGCAACAAATATCTTGCCTTTGGATCTGTGATAGAAGGTGTACCCAACAGTTTCTTTTGGGTATCCTATGAAGACGCACTTCTCCGATTTGGGTTTGAGCTTATCAGGCTGAAGCTTTTTCACATAAGCATCGCAACCCCAAACTTTAAGAAACGACAGCTTAGGTTTCTTGCCAAATCATAGTTCATACGGTGTCGTCTCAACGGATTTAGATGGTGCCCTATTAAACGTGAATGCAGCTGTCTCTAATGCATAACCCCAAAACAATAGTGGTAAATCGGTAAGAGACATCATAGATCGCACCATATCTAATAAAGTACGGTTACGACGTTCGGACACACCATTACCCTGTGGTGTTCCAGGTGGCGTGAGTTGCGAAACTATTCCACATTGTTTTAAATGAAGACCAAACTCGTAACTCAAATATTTGCCTCCGCGATCAGATCGTAGAAACTTTATTTTCTTGTTACGATGATTTTCCACTTCACTCTAAATTTCTTTTGAACTTTTCAAATGTTTCAGACTTATGTTTCATCAAGTAGATATACTCATATATGCTCAAATCATCTATGAAGGTCAGAAAATAACGATACCCGCCGTGAGCCTCAACACTCATCGGACCGCATACATCGATATGTATTATTTCCAATAAGTCATTAGCTCGCTCCATTGTTCCGAAGAACGGAGTCTTAGTCATCTTGCCCATGAGGCACGGTTCGCAAGCATCAAGTGATTCATAATCAAGTGATTCCAAAAGTCCATCCGAATGGAGTTTCTTCATGCGCTTTACACCAATATGACCTAAACGGCAGTGCCACAAAATATGTTGCATTATCATTATCAACTTTGCATCTTTTGGCATCAATATTATGAATATGTGTATCACTACGATCGAGATTCAATAAACCATTCATATTGAGTGTATGACCATTGAAGGTTTTATTCATTTAAACAGAACAACAATTATTTTCTAACTTAAATGAATAACCTTATCGCAATAAACATGATCCAATCATATTCATGCTTAACGCAAATACCAAATAACATTTATTTAGGTCCAACACTAATCCCGAAGGTAGAGGGAGTGTGCGATGGTGATCTTATCAACCTTGGAATCACTTCCAACACACATCGTCACCTCGTCATTAACTAGTCTCTGTTCATTTTGCAACTCCTGTTTCGAGTTACTAATGTTAGCAACTGAACCAGTATTAAATACCCAGGGGCTACTATGAACACTAGTAAAATACACATCAATAACATGTATATCAAATATACCTTTGTTCACTTTGCCATACTTCTTATCCGCCAAATACTAGGGGCAGTTCCGCTTCCAGTGAGCAGTCCCTTTGCAGTAGAAGCACTAAGTTTCACGCTTAGGTCCAGACTTGGGCTTCTTACGGGAGTAGCAACTTGCTTGCTATTCTTCTTGAAGTTCCCCTTCTTCCCTTTGCCCTTTTTCTTGAAACTAGTGGTCTTGTTAACCATCAACACTTGATGCTCTTTCTTGATCTTTACCTTCGCAGCCTTTAGCATCGCGAAGAGCTCGGGAATTGTCTTATTCATCCCTTGCATATTATAGTTCATCATGAAGTTCTAGTAACTTGGTGATAGTGACTAGAGAACTCTGTCAATCACTATTTTATCTGGAAGATTAACTCCCACTTGATTCAAGCGATTGTAGTACCCAGACATTCTGAGCATATGCTCACTAGTTGAGCTATTCTCCTCCATCTTGTAGGCAAAGTATTTGTCAGAGGTCTCATACCTCTCGACACGGGCATGAGTCTGAAATAACGATTTCAGCTCTTGGAACATCTCATATGCTCCGTGGCGTTCAAAACGTTTTTGAAGTCCCGGTTCTAAGCCGTAAATCATGGCGCACTAAACTATCAAGTAGTCATCATATCGAGCTTGCTAAACGTTCATAACGTTTGCATCTGCTCCTGCAATAGGTCTGTCACCTAGCGGTGCATCAAGGACATAATTCTTCTGTGCAGCAATGAGGATAATCCTCAGATCATGGAACCGGTCCGCATCATTGCTACTATCATCTTTCAACTTAGTTTTCTCTAGGAACATATCAAAAATAAAACAGGGGAGCTATACGCGAGCTATTGATCTACAACATAATTTGCAAATACTATCAAGACTAAGTTCATGATAAATTAAAGTTCAATTAATCATATTACTTAAGAACTCCCACTTAGATAGACATCCCTCTAGTCATCTAAATGATCACGTGATCCATATCAACAAAACCATGTTCGATCATCACGTGAGATGGAGTATTTTTCAATGGTGAACATCTCTATGTTGATCATATCTACTATATGATTCACGTTCGACCTTTCGGTCTCAGTGTTCCGAGGCCATATCTGCATATGCTAGGCTCGTCAAGTTTAACCCGAGTATTCCGCATGTGCAAAACTGTCTTGCACCCGTTGTATTTGAACGTAGAGCCTATCACACCCGATCATCACATGGTGTCTCAGCACGAAGAACTTTCGCAACGGTGCATACTCAGGGAGAACACTTATACCTTGAAATTTAGTGAGGGATCATCTTATAATGCTACTGCCGTACTAAGCAAAATAAGATGCATAATAGATAAACATCACATGCAATCAAAATATGTGACATGATATGGCCATCATCATCTTGTGCCTTTGATCTCCATCTCCAAAGCACCGTCATGATTTCCATCGTCACCGGCTTGACACCTTGATCTCCATCGTAGCGTCGTTGTCGCCTCGCCAACTATTGCTTCTACGACTATCGCTACCGCATAGTGATAAAGTAAAAACAATTTCATGGCGATTGCATTGCATACAATAAAGCGACAACCATATGGCTCCTGCCAGTTGCCGATAACTCTGTTATAAAACATGATCATCTCATACAATAAAATATAGCATCATGTCTTGACCATATCATATCACAGCATGCCCTGTAAAAACAAGTTAGACGTCCTCTACTTTGTTGTTGCAAGTTTTACGTGGCTGCTACGGGCTGAGCAAGAACCGTTCTTACCTATGCATCAAAACCACAACGATTTTTCGTCAAGTGTGCTGTTTTAACCTTCAACAAGAACCGGGCGTAGTCACACTTGATTCAACTAAAGTTGGAGAAACTGACACCCACTAGCCACCTGTGTGCGAAGCACGTCGGTAGAACCAGTCTCGCGTAAGCGTACGCGTAATGTCGGTCTGAGCCGCTTCATCCAACAATACCGCCAAATCAAAGTATGATATGCTGGTAAGCAGTATGACTATTATCGCCCACAACTCTTTGTGTTCTACTCGTGCATATAACATCTACGCATAGACCTGGCTCGGATGCCACTGTTGGGGAACATAGAATTTCAAAAAAATTCCTACGAACACGCAAGATCTATCTAGGTGATGCATAGCAACAAGCGGGAAGAGTGTGTCTACGTACCCTTGTAGACCGAAAGCGGAAGCATTAAGTAACGCGGTTGATGTAGTCGAACGTCTTCGCGATCCAACCGATCAAGTACCGAACGCACGGCACCTCCGCGATCTGCACACGTTCAGCTCGGTGACGTCCCTCGTACTCTTGATCCAGCTGAGGCCGAGGGAGAGTTTCGTCAGCACGACGGCGTGATGACGGTGATGATGAAGTTACCGGCGCAGGGCTTCGCCTAAGCACTACGACGATATGACCGCGGTGTGTAACTGTGGAGGGGGGCACCGCACACGGCTAAGAGAAACTTTGATGTGCTATTGGGGTGCCCCCTGGCCACGTATATAAAGGAGGGGAGGGAAGAGGTGGCCGGCCCAAGGGGGGCGCGCCAGGTGTGGGGAATCCTACTAGGACTCCCCAGTCCAAGTAGGATTCCCCTCCTCTTTCCTATTCCTAGTAGGAGAAGGAGGGAAGGAGGAAGAGGGGAGAAGGAAGGAGGGGGGCGCCGCCCCCTCCTAGTCCAATTCGGACCAGCCCATGGGGGGGCACGCGGCCACCCCTTGAGGCCCTTCTCTCCTTTCCCGTATGGCCCATTAAGGCCCACTACTTCCCCCGGCGAATTCCCGTAACTCTCTGGTACTCCGAAAAATACCCGAATCACACGGAACCTTTCCGATGTCCGAATATAGCCTTCCAATATATCGATCTTTACCTCTCGACCATTTCGAGACTCCTCGTCATGTCCGTGATCTCATCCGGGACTCTGAACTATCTTCGGTCATCAAATCACATAACTCATAATACAAATCGTCATCGAATGTTAAGTGTGCGGACCCTACGGGTTCGAGAACTATGTAGACATGACCGAGACATATCTCCGGTCAATAACCAATAGCGGAACCTGGATGCTCATATTGGCTCCTACATATTCTACGAAGATCTTTATCGGTCAAACCGCATAACAACATACGTTATTCCCTTTGTCATCGGTATGTTACTTGCCCGAGATTTGATCGTCGGTATCATCATACCTAGTTCAATCTCGTTACCGGCAAGTCTCTTTACTCGTTCCGTAGTGCATCATCCTGTAACTAACTCATTAGTCACATTGCTTGCAAGGCTTCATATGATGTGCATTACCGAGAGGGCCCAGAGATACCTCTCCGATACTCGGAGTGACAAATCCTAATCTCGATCTATGCCAACCCAACAAACACCTTCGGAGACACCTGTAGAGCATCTTTATGATCACCCAGTTACGTTGTGATGTTTGATAGCACACAAGGTGTTCCTCCGGTATTCAGGAGTTGCATAATCTCATAGTCAGACGAATATGTATAAGTCATGAAGAAAGCAACAACAATAAACTTAACGATCATAATGCTATGCTAACGGATGGGTCTTGTCCATCACATCATTCTCCTAATGATGTGATCCCGTTTATCAAATGACAACACATGTCTATGGTTAGGAAACTTAACCATCTTTGATCAACGAGCTAGTCAAGTAGAGGCATACTAGGGACACTTTGTTTTGTCTATGTATTCACACATGCATCAAGTTTCCGGTTAATACAATTCTAGCATGAATAATAAACATTTATCATGATATAAGGAAATATAAATAACAACTTTATTATTGCCTCTAGGGCATATTTCCTTCAAAGAGCTCGGTAGCATAGCCGTTGGTCTTTCATTGATGCTTTCCCACTCCTTGATCAGCCTCAGAACCCTTTCCGCTATGCTTCTCGGTTCCTCAATTTCCTTGTCATCTCGAGCATTGTTTCTAGCTAGCCACAACTCAAAGTCCTCTGAGCATCACGACTTTCTCCTCCGCATGCGCCCACGTGAGCCACTAGAGGAACCACCCCCGCAGCATGCAGTCGGATTCCACAGTGGCCGGAAGCTCTAACAGTGGTGCCGAAACCTTATGCGGCATCTCTTTCCAGAAAAGTTGGGAGTGAGAGCAACACCCAAATCCTGTGAATGATTGACTCCCCCCATCCACAAGCTACGCAAAAAACTTCCGCTTTGATTCTCCTATGCAGCAGGTCCATTCCGCCGGCCGGCCTATTCTTTCTTCTTTTTTAAATTTGAGGCAAAAGTTTTGTCTCATCTCATTATTAAAGAAGATAATTGCCTATTTAATTACAGAAAACTGGGCAAAAACCACTACAACCCATGAAGGGGCACCATCAGTCAACCTGGCTATCCACACAAGACTCACACACGCCGTCGAGAGAGGAGCACAGTCGAGGCGGACTACAAGTGCCGTCGTCATCACTTCTCTGAGAGCCAGCGACTCCGAATCCGCAAACCCCCATCGACGTGGCACACACCACAACAACCTGCATGAAGTCTATATCGAGGTATGCCAAAACGTTGGCCACCGGGAGCAGCGATGAGATAACTCTGACTTTGAAGAGGATCAAATGCAGAAGATATATGCAGGACTCGCGCCGACAAAGACCTCCTCGAAGACCACCAAACACTCGTCATTGTGTCTGCCTAGGCCCTTCCGAGGCAGCTCCAACTCCGTGACACAACAGGAAGACCAAGGCGAAACTAGTTGGACATGCTGGAAAGAGCCGACTATTGTCAGGACCCCGATCCTAAGTCACACCGATCTAGCATGTAACACATCATATCACTTTGCGGACTCACGCACGGTATCCCCACGGCTGCAGCCTTACATAGGTTGGGACCGTTTGAGCCTTTTGGCTCACGTATATGATTGTGTCGCTAGCATCCATATGACAGAGAACCCGGGCCGACATGACTAGTCGTAAACCCAAGGTGGCACAAACTTACAAGGACAGGCATACATGATCCAGCAATGCATGTGTCGGTCAGCAGCGAGTGTAACCGGGCTGTAGCAAGCTATCAGGACTCCAGTAAACACCGCGTGACATTTCCCTGAAGGGACAGACACAGGAGCAAAGAAGGACACATGCCGGTCAATCCATGTGTTCCGGTTGGAAGCACTAGGAGGCATTTCCCCATAAGGAAGGCTATCAAGAATAAACAACTAGGTGTCGGATCCCACACATACCAAGCATTTCAATAACATACACACAATATGCTCGATACGTGTAGATACAACATGGCATCACAACAAAACTCTAAGACTCAAAGTATTTATTTGAAAGGCTCTGGAGAGCCATACATAGTATGATATTACAAACAAGCAGCAAGCGGAAGCATAACCATGTCTGAGTACAAACAACTACAAAAGAGAAAGGATGACAAGCCTGACTATCTACAAGACCCTTCCAAGGAGTGAGACCTCTGTCTGGGATTCCCAAGCTAATCGTCGAAACCCACGTAGAACTACTATTGAGACTAAAGTCTCTCTGCAAAACATAAATTAAGCAAACGTGAGTATAAATGTACTCAGCAAGACTTACATCAGAACTATCTACTTATGCATCAGTATCAACAATGGGGCCGTGAAGTTTAACTGCAGCAAGCCAACTTTGACTCAGTGGCTATCCTGTACTACGACTACCAGTATTTGCTTTGAGGTGAGAAAGCGCGCACGAGTCCACATATTCACCATATCAATACACCACTATGGATCCGCTCCCGTCTCCCTACGAGAAGGCCATCCATATCACTCACACTTATATTGCGTATTTTAGAGTATCCACTTCCAGTTATCTATAAACCATATAAGCTTTCCAGGTAGACCATATCCGCGGACGCGGCTATTCGAATAGATCATTAACCCTGCAGGTGTGTGCTTCTTCACACACGCTCTCACCACTTATTGCCGTTTACACGACATGTACTCGACAACCTTCAAGCGGAAGCCCAGCGAGGGTGTCGGCCACGACCTGACTAACCACATGAGACACCAAACGGGTGCCTCGGTACACCGTGCCACGGTGTATCTACCGCATCATAGCCCACCCCTAGGGCCAGCGCTACGCACGGCTCCCAACACATATCCTACAAACACCAGAAACTAGTTGCAACTCCTAGACAGAGATCAAGGCGATTAATAAGTTGAGAGGGGCACTTAAGCATTCCAATGTGTGGTAGTAACTGTCTTGGATCACAAACACAGAACTCAGTTCCTGAGGACGGTTTCAATGAGACAACCCACCAGCATGCACTCCTACATGGCCTCTCATCGCTACCTTTACCAAATCGTGTTCACATACTTAGCTCTCAATAGTAGGACATGATCACCACCATTCCAATCCATCCCGGAAGTATCAGACCTGACACAACTCTAAGCATAGCAGGCATAACAAGCAAGCATGAATGAGTAGGCACATCATGGCTCAAACAACTCCTACTCATGCTAGTGGGTTTCAACTATTTACTATGGCAAAGACAGATCATGCAGAGGAATGGGTTCAACTACCACAACAGGTAACAGTTGAATCGTTGTTATCCTAATGTAGTAAAAGAGAGCAAGAGCGAGAGAGTGGGATTGTATCGGAATGCTCAAAGGGGTTTTTGCTTGCCTGACACTTCTGAAGATAGCATCGTGTCTTCAGTGTCATCGATCACATCGTCTAAACAACATCTACTGAGAGGGGACAAACACTGGCAAACAAGAGGGAACACAATCAATGCAATGCAACAATATGATGCATGATCATGACATGGCAATATGCTAGTCTTTGAGCTAATGCAAAATGCTACCATGTTATTTGAAGTTCATTTGAATCAAAGATTCAAATTCAAACTCCAAAAGAAACATTTAAAATGCCCTTTAATTGATTTGACCTGATCAGCAAGTATAAGTTGTTCAAATATGCATGAAAACGCCATGAACATATTCTTTGGATTTTTTTGGTAATTTTTCATATATAAATGATTTTCATTGGAGTTATAGATTAATTTCTATGAATTTTCAAAGTTTAGTCAAATTTCTGGAATTTATAATTCATTTAAGATTTATTTAAAATCCAAAAATATTTACGACGTCAGCACTGCATCAGTATGACATCAGCAGGTCAACTGAGTTCTCGAGAGTCAAATCTGACCAGTGGGTCCCACTGGTCAGTGACTTAGTTATTAAATAAGTTAGTATTAACACTAACTATAATTTTGCAGGGGCTCTAGGCTCGCATGTCAGTGACTCGGGGCGGAGTCATTAGGGTTAACTAACTACGGCGGTTAGGGTTAATTAGGCGGCCACATCAGCATCGCCGGAGCTCAACGCCGACGACCTGGAAAACACGGCGGGACCGCTCGAAAGGCCATGGGAGCGGTGGCCGAAGTCACTGGGGTGCGGCCCGTGCTCGCCCGCATCTAGGGGAGCAGGAAGCTGGGCGCGGGGTCGCTGGAGTTCGCCGGAAATGAGCTCGGGGCGGCGGTGTTGGCTCGGCCTCGACGGGAAAAGGCCTACGGTGCATGGAGGAGCTCTCCGAGGGGCTCATCGGGCTCCTGGTGAATCAAGAAGAACGATGATGCGTGCGGGAGTGGCTGGTTCAGGCTCTGGACACGGCGGCGCCATGGCCGGCGGCACGGAGCTCTCGGCTCCGATGGCTAGGCTAGCTAGAGGAAGGGGTTGACCGCGGTGATATAGGGAAAATGCTCGGGAGCTCACAATGGTGTCGTAGGGATGGCCAGCGTGCTCGGGGAAGCTCGGACGACGGTAAATCGACGGTGGAGATCTGCGGCGGCCGACTGTGAAGAAGACAATGGTGGCGGCGATGAGGGCCATCCGGGCTCATTCTTGTCAGTGAGATGTTGCAGCAGAGGACGGCGAAGCTGCTGGACAGCTTGGGGAGGCGAGGAGACGGCGGTGGGCACGTTGGTACGCGACGACGCTCTCGAACCCGTACGAGGACAAGCGGGGAGAGAGGCAGAGGAGGGGATGAGGACGAGAGGGAGGCCAGGGGGGTCGAGAGGGATGTGTGGTGACGTCCAGGCGGTCCAGGGGGAAGAGGGGGCAGCCAGGCAGGGTGGAGGTGGGACGTGCGCGCGCGTTCTGGCCACGCGACTTGCCTACCGGCCTGAGGAGGAAGACGACAGGAGCGCTGGCGGGCTGGGCCGTGCTACAGTACTGGGCCAGGTAAGTGGGCTGCCACATTTGCTCTCTCTCATCTCTGTTTTCTAATTCTGCTCTGTTTTCTACTTTGCAAATTTGTTTTGAATTTGGTTTTCAAACCAATTCAATTTTGTTGCTTCTGAAAATATTTGTGGATGCAATATGGACTAATCCAAAGCCCCACACTGATTTTCCAGAATTATTGGAGCTGTTGAAAATGTATATAGCATTTAAAAGGCCCAATTTAAATACTTATGATTTAATTCAAAAATCCAGGATGCCCTAGAAAAATGCGAACCATTTTTGACAGGGGTTTTCAACCAATTAAAAAATGATGAACTTTCTTGAAGGGCATTTTAGGTTCATTGAAAAGTATTTTAGTTCAACCTGGTGATTCACAGGGGTTGTAGGGTTTGATCAATCCCCATTTCAAGTTTCAAAAATTTAAACATGATGCTTGGATGATTATGCAATGATAGGAAACTAGTCTAGGTCTGTGACAACTCACCCCCACTACACAAGAATCTCGTCCCGAGATTCAAGATGTGAGGTAAGAAGACATAGGGGACAGGGAGATGACTCAGTCTTCATGACCCATTGCATTTCTCGAGGACGTTGATTCATTGCATCATATTGATCTTGACATCTTTGCTTTCAAGATCTTTGTCCAACAAGATGACGACAGGAACAACTCTACAGGAATCAATCTTCTTGAAGATCGAGCAATTCAAGATCAACTCATGGGTTGAGACGTAGAAATGTCTCTTGAGTTGAGACACAAAACACACATCAGGATCAATGGAAAGAAGCAGATGTGTAGGAACGAAGTATGTCTACCAGAGGGGGGGGGGGTGAATGGGAGTTTTAAAATTTCTTTGAAAATCTTAAAACTCTCGGAACCCAGCAGCGGAGTGAATGAAAAACAAAGTACAACGAGCTATAACTAAGTACCGAATGGAAACTAAACATGCATCGAGACAAATGAAACGAAAGAAAATAGATCGAATGTAAATATGGGCAGCAGAGGTAACCAGTGATGCTCGATGGCGACAGGGTATTTGTTCGACCAGTTCATCCTTCTGCACAAGGACTACGTCTGGTTGGAGGGGTTTTGACTTAACACGAAAGATAAACTTTCTTCACCCTATTCTCCTCGACAATTGGTTCGTCAACCAATGCCGATCACTCGTGGTAGATACTTGAGGTGATCTCCGAACCTTTACAGACTTCTTCTTCGAGAACCACAATCACTCTTGGTCTCTGAAGAAATTGACAGCTAACTATCTAGAGAGTTTGCAGCTCTCAAGAGTAATAGGCGGAGCATACTGAACTTAGATTCGAGTGATGCTGAACCACTATCTAATTCTTCGGTTCTAGGGGTTTTCTCTCGGTGATTTTTAAACTCAAATCGCTCAAAGAGTGGGTTGCTCAACAATCTTCTCGGAATCAAACGGAGCAGCCACCGGACAAAGCCGACGCGGGATGGTTGTTTATAGCCGCAGCCTTCCCTGGTGGGAAATGACCATTTTGGACACGCGGTCCAGCCAATGGCCAACCGACACATTTACAACGGTTGGATTTTGGAGCAACGGTAACATTACTTGAGGAACAAGCAATGCTAACTCCTCGGTTCTAGACAAATCTCTCGGAGCGAAGAAGATCACAGTCTCTTGCTGGCAAGTATTTGCTCGGAACACAAAGAGATTTCTCTCGCAACTTTCATAGGATTTGGGTTTAGCATCAGAGAATCAAAGTTTCGAATGCTACACCCCTCTTGATAGTACGGTGGTCCTATGACTCAATAAAGAGAAGAAGAACAATGAAATAAATGCTACGTCTTCACTTCGTCTTCAATCTCCTCGGACACAGTCATTTTCCTCTGACAGGCACCGATCCAATTGCTTCACTTCAGCAATTTTTTAGGGGTCACTCTTGTTATCATAATCTTCGGTGATAACCTTCACTGCAGCGCTGGGAGATTACCTTCGTCGTTTAGATCAAACTCCTCGTGACTTCAGGGACCTGTTACTCTGTGTGCACTAGCAAACACATAAGTGCCATACTATTTATGGCAACAAACTCCAAAACATAAGGGGCCTATCATTGCACCAACAATCTCCCCCCTTTTGGACGATTGTTGACAAAATAGATAATCATCGAAGTGAAGATAGATAAGTGAAAAGTAATTTGAACAAGAGTGAATTTGTGTTACTTGACTCGATGATGAAATAGACTTCCCCAAGATGTATGCAGGGTTATAGATATGAGATAAAATTCTCCTACAATTCATTGAAGTATATAGAGGAAATTTCAATCATTCGAGGTAATGATTCGCACTGATGATATATAATCCATCGAGATTGTAGTGCAATCATTCATAACTTCTGATAATAATTCCACCTGCAAAACAAATGCTTTGAGAGAAATAGTGCAGCAGGCGGGGTTATTAACATTACAGCACAACAGTTTTACATCAGAGAGCAGATAGTCTTTAAGGCATAAGTTCAAATCTCACACGAAACCAAACCAACGAACTCCAAAAAGCAAATCTATCGAGAATCGATGTAATTCTCCCCCTTTTTGTTAACTAGTGTCAAAAAGGTGACGAAGAACATGAGTGCAAAAGCTGTGAACTTGATTCACTCGGTGGCATCTCCAGAGGAACTGTCCGAGGAGACTTCTGCTTCGGAAGTAACTGGAATATCTTCATCTTCAACGGCAGCAGATTTTTTGTCAGGAATAGCACCTTGAGGCTTAGATGATGAAGGAACATTTGGATCAGCCACTGGAGTAACACGAGATAACACATTTCCTTCGGCTGGTTTCTCTGCCGGTGAGGTAGCTTCAGATTCTTCGAGCAATTTTTGCAGCTTAAGATGAAGTAGATCAGTTGTCTCTTCTCCATCAGCCATGCTCATTGGTCGAGAAGAATCTTCAACATACTGCATACACCTGTGAATAAGAATAGATGCGAGGGAAAATGGGGATAGGGTTACGAATGCTCACAGCAAAGAGTTTTCGAATGAAAACGTTTTGATGAAGGATTAGATGCAGACTTTGAGAGATGCTTTGAATGAAGGAAATGTATAGAACGAACTAGTAGGTGTGAAGAAAACACTAGTCAGCGTGCTAAGCATTCCATTCATACGAGACATAACGCAAACCCTAGATCTGAATTTTTTCAGATGCGAGGGACAACTACAAACCACATCCGCACAAGATACCTAAGCAGTAAAGATCTAAGATATGCGGTAAAAAATGGAAAGTTTTAACCGCGGACGAACTCGAACGAGAAGAGCGGAAGACCGAGTTCGCACTACACATACCCTAGCTTGGTGATGTGCACCAGCTACGGCGGCGCGGGGAAGAAGATGTCCCGCGGCGGCGAGGAAAGACTCCGGCGACCACTTTCCGGCTGCAAAGCAGCGAAGGGATCGTCGGCATCGAGCTCAAGGAGGAGCGCTGCGGCAGGGCTTCAGAGGAGACGGTGGCGAGGAGGAAGAGAAGTGGATGAGGGAGCGGTGGTGCTGTGGTATTTATATGCGAGGGAAAATAACCGCAGCGAGTGAATCCGATCGAACGACCACTATTGAGAGACTATTGCTATTCAATAGACATGATGGGCTGGCAGCTGATGGATTGCACGTGGCAACCGTCATAAAGATCGTGGTCCTGACTTGGGCGGGAAACCCCAAATTTTGGACTGCTTTCGCCAAAACAGATTAAAGTTTGGACCTAATCTTTATCGAGGTCAAGGACACCAGATAAAGTTTCGGTACCAGATGAAATTGAGCATTCACAACGGAACAACATAGACTAGAAGAGATAGAACAGAGGGAAAATAGGGTCCTAAGCATTTCACTCAGACAACGAAACACAAACACCCGAAGGAATTGCTATGAGAGAAATGCATTCGGACAGACACAAAATCTTTCGATCGAAAAGAAACTCAATGAAAGAAAATCGTGGTGCCGTGACCCACCGTATAAGAACTGTATGACCCCGAGCGTCACACAATTATCGTGGCACCCGGTTAGTCTAGTTCTTCATTAATGTATTCACTCTCAGAAAGAAAATTTCACTTTGTCGAAATTTTCAAACTCTTCGAGTGTTATGCACCCATTCCTTCTAAGATGTGGAAGTGTTGGCACGGGTGCCGAGTCCATCTTACTGCATGTTTGCGAAGTCTAGGATATTTAGATCACACCGTAACACACATAATATTTTCTCATCGAGAGGCTTGGTGAAAAAAATCAGCGAGATTGTCTTCGGTATTGACGTGATTGATGACAATATCCTCTCGAGCAACATGATCGCGAATGAAATGATGTCTGATGGCAATATGGTTGGTGCGAGAATGTTGCACTAGATTATGTGCAATTTTGATAGCACTCTGATGACCCACAAGTATAGGGGATCAATCGCAGTCCTTTCGATAAGTAAGAGTGTCGAACCCAACGAGGAGCAGAAGGAAATGACAAGTAGTTTTCAGCAAGGTATTTTCTGCAAGCACTGAAATAGTTGGTAACAGATAGTTTGATAGCAAGATAATTTGTAACGAGCAAGTAACGGTAACGATAAACAAAGTGTAGCAAGGTAGCCCAATCCTTTTGTGGCAAAGGACAGGCCAAAACGGTATCTTATGATAAGCAAAGTGTTCTTCAGGGTACACGAAAATTTCATCATATCACTTTCATCATGTTGGTTTGATTCGTGTTCGCTACTTTGATAATTTGATATGTGGGTGGACCGGTGCTTAGGTGTTGTTCTTACTTGAACAAACCTCCTACTTATGATTAACCCCCTCGCAAGCATCCGCAACTACAAGAAAAGAATTAAAATAAAATCTAACCATAGCGTTAAACTTTTGGATCCAAATCAGTCCCTTATGAAATAGCGCATAAAATAGGGTTTAAGCTTCTGTCACTCTAGCAACCCATCATCTAATAACTACTCCACAATGCATTCCCTTAGGCCCAAATATGGTGAAGTGCCATGTAGTCGACGTTCACATGACACCACTAAGGGAATCACAACATACATACCGTCAAAATATCGAACACATATCAAATTCACATGATTACTTGCAACATGACTTCTCCCGTGACCTCAAGAACAAAAGTAACTACTCACAAATAATAATCATGCTCAAGATCATAGGGGTATTAAATAGCATAATGGATCTGAACATATAATCTTCCACCAAATAAACCATATAGTAATCAACTACAAGTTGTAATCAACACTACTAGTCACCCACAAGTACCAATCTAAGGTTCCGGTACAAAGATTGAACACAAGAGATGAACTAGGGTTTGAGAGGAGATGGTGTTGTTGAAGATGTTGATGGAGATGGCCCTCCCAAAGATGGGAGAGTTGTTGGTGATGACGATGACGATGATTTCCCCCTCCGGGAGGGAAGTTCCCCTGGCGAA
Source organism: Thinopyrum elongatum (assembly GCA_011799875.1). Classification (NCBI taxonomy): domain Eukaryota; kingdom Viridiplantae; phylum Streptophyta; class Magnoliopsida; order Poales; family Poaceae; genus Thinopyrum; species Thinopyrum elongatum. The sequence continues at coordinate 156,692,390 of CM022298.1, forward strand.
ATCGCTCTGCCGGAGGGCAAAAGTGCTCCTGGCAAAGTTCCGCCTCGAGACGGCTGTGCTTTGTCCCGAAAGTCCTCCCCTTATTTTTTCTAGGTCAAAATGACTTATATACCAGAAGAGGGGCACCGGAGGTGGGCCGAGGAGGGCACAACCCACCAGGGCGCGCCTGGGGGCCCTGGCGCGCCCAGGTGGGTTGTGCCCACCTAGTGGGCCCCCTCTGGTAGTTATTTGCTCCAATAATTCTTAAATATTCCATAAAAAATCTCTGTGAAGTTTCAGCTTATTTGGAGATGTGCAGAATAGGTAACTCTGATGTAGCTTTTTCAGGTCCAGAATTCCAGCTGCCGGTATTCTCCCTCTTTGTATAAACCTTGCATATTATGAGATAAAAGGCATTAGAATTACTCCCAAAAGTATTATTATGCATAAAAACATTATAAATAATAGTAGGAAAACATGACGCAAAATGGACGTATCAACTCCCCAAAGCTTAGACCTCGCTTGTCCTCAAGCGAAAACCGAAATCGAAAAACATGCCCACATGCTTAGAGAGAGAGGTGTCGATAAAAACAAAATACGGACATAGAAGCATCATGCATATTATTATAACAACAAGGGACTTTAACATAAAACTTTCTCACACAACTTTTATCATATAACTTCTCATGAACAAGTAACAATTCATCACAACATTGAAGTATAAAGCATAAACCTTATTGAAAACCAACAAACTATGTTCTCAGTCAACTTTGCAACTACAATTCATCATATTTTCAGGAAGGGTCACGTATCGGAGCCTTTAGGCAAGTCCACATACTCAACCATCATTTAATCTTCTATGATTGCTAACACTCATCGCGTACCCATGAACAAAAAGTTTCAACCGGACACATAGAAAGATAGGGGCTTATAGTTTTGCCTCCCAATGTATCCACCTCAAGGGTGATGTCAACAATAATAACTCATGCCTACTCATATCCAACTAGATATATGTGCCTAGATCTTTCCTCACCACATGATGCTTGCAAAAAGAGAAAATAAAAAGGAATAGGGAAGAAAACTTTGACTCTTCATAAAATTAAATGCATAAAAGTAAAAGATAGGCCCTTCAGAGAGGGAAGCAGAGGTTGTCATGCGCTTATTTGTTTGTATGCCAAATCCCTTAATGCAAAAGAACGTCACGTTATATTGCCCCTTGTGATAGCAACCTTTATTTTGTAGTCCGTCGCTTTTATTACTTTACCATCACAAGTTCGTACAACGCCCAATTTTCTATTACACTAAATGATCCAACACATTTAGAAGCAATTTTTATTGCCTTATTGCACCGATGACAACTTACTTGAAGGATCTTACTTAATCCATAGGTAGGTATGGTGGACTCTCAAAATAAGATTTGGGTTAAGGGTTTTGGATGCACAAGTAGTATCTCTACTTAGTGCGGAATTTTTGGCTAGAAAAGATATTAAGCAAGCACCACATGTTAAAGGATCTATGACAATATAACTTCTATGTGAATATGAACAAACATAAATCATTACGTTGTCTTCCTTGTCCAACATCAACTATTTTGACACAAAATATTTAATGGGGGCTCACAATCATAAAAGATGTCCAAGATAGTGTGTTTGCATGTGAATCTTCTCTTCCTTTATTAATTCTTTCATGAGTTGCATCATTGAATAATGCTATGTTTGTCAATCTCCAACAAATTTTACCACTTATACTTTTCCTTATGTGATGTCATTACTTACCATAAGATTAGCATATGATCTTTTCATTTATTTTCCTTTCTTTTTATTGAGTCATAAAATTAAAGAAACAAAACTCAAACTACTCTTTATTATATATCTCGCACACGATTACATCGATTGATAGTTCACTAAGCAAACACTCGAAAAGAAAGAATCGAACTAAAACTTTTATTCAACTAAATCATAGGAAACTAAAGATCAAACTAAATTAGATAAAGGCAAAGATAGTGGTGGTGATATGATACCGGGACACCTCCCCCAAGCTTGGCACAAGCCAAGGGGAGTTTCCATACCATGAACTCAAGTCTCCTTTGGTGATGAAGAAGGTGGTGATGGAGATGATGAGATAGCATCGTCACCCTTCAGGCTCAGGAGGTACTCTAGTCTACTGATGATGCTCCGGAGGGCAATAATGTGCTCTTGCAACATAATTTTTTCACGAGTGAGATATTTATTTTGCACACGAACCGTTTCAATGATCTTAAAAGCTTTAATCTCCGTAGGAGTAAGATGATCATAGTAAGGTTGAAGGATGTCTTCTTCTTCTGATGCTGGGACGGCTTGCCCTTTTGCCGGAACTTGATCTCCCGCTACTTCCTTGACCTTGTCACCCTTGATGGTCCTCTCTGGTTCCTCTCTTTTTAGCTCTATGTTCATTAACCAAGCACCTCCTTCCACTTTGTCAGAGGAGGGGGAAGATATGATGCCTGGCTTGATAGATCTGATAGAAAACAACAAGAAAGAAGAACAGAAGATTTCTCCATGATACGGTGTTCAATACGTTCGGGGGGTATATAAAGATTTTTTTCTTGGGAAACAAGCAAACGAGAGAAAAACAGAGTCCGGAAGGTACCCGAGGTGGACACAACCCACCTGGGCGTGCCTGGCAAGCCGTGCCAGGCGCGCCCTAGTGTCTTGTGCCCACCAGGGTTGCCTTCCTGGTTGTTTCTTATTTTCCTAATTTTTGTCATATTCCAAAACTGACAAAAAATATTTTTGCGGATTTTTTAGAGTCCGTTTACTTACCGTATCACGTACCTCCTCTTTTTTCATGATTCTGGAGTGTTCCGAAAGGTTTCTTTTATGTGTTCCTCCGGTGTCATGGTTTGAATAATATTGCTTTCAACATTAATATGCGTACCTAAGATATAGTGTTTAATTCTTTGCCCATTGACAACCTTCGGGTTAGTACCTTCGGCATTATTTATTTTGATAGCTCTAGAACGATAAACTTCTTCGATAACATAAGGTCCTTCCCATTTGGAGAGAAGCTTTCCTGCAAAGAATCTGAAACGAGAGTTGTACAAAAGGACATATTCACCCACTTCGAACTCACGCTTTTCGATTCTTTTATCATGCCATTTTTTAACTTTTTCTTTAAACAACTTGGCATTTTCATAAGCTTGGGTTCTCCATTCATCTAGTGAGCTAATATCAAATAACCTCTTTTCACCGGCAAGTTTGAAGTCATAGTTGAGTTCTTTGATTGCCCAATATGCTTTATGTTCTAACTCAAGAGGCAAATGACAAGCTTTCCCATATACCATTTTATAAGGAGACATACCCATAGGATTTTTATAAGCTGTTCTGTAAGCCCAAAGTGCATCATCTAATTTCTTAGACCAATTCTTTCGGGACCTATTAACAATTTTTTGTAGAATTAATTTTATTTCTCTATTGCTAAGTTCAACTTGACCACTAGATTGAGGATGATAGGGTGATGCAATTCTATGGTTAACATCATATCTAGCAAGCATTTTACGGAAAGCACCATGAATAAAGTGTGAACCACCATCAGTCATTAGGTATCTAGGGACTCCAAACCTTGGGAAAATAACTTCCTTAAGCATTTTAATAGAGGTGTTGTGATCAACACTACTAGTTGGAATAGCTTCTACCCACTTAGTAACATAATCAACAGCAACCAAAATATGTGTATACCCATTAGAGGAAGGAAAGGGTCCTATGTAATCAAAACCCCAAACATCAAATGGTTCAACTGCAAGAGAATAATTTGTAGGCATTTCCTGACGCTTACCAATATTACCAATTCTTTGACATTCATCACAAGATAAAACATACTTACGAGAATCCTTGAAGAGAGTAGGCCAATAAAAACCAGATTGCAATACCTTGTGAGCAGTTCTATCTCCCGCATGATGTCCTCCATAAGCTTCGGAGTGACATTTTCGTTGGATTTGTTCCTGTTAATGCTCAGGTACACAACGTCTAATAATACCATCTACTCCTTTGTAAAGATGTGGGTCATCCCAAAAGTAATGTCTTAAATCGTAGAAGAATTTTTTTCTTTTGTTGGTATGTGAAACTAGGTGGTATATATTTTGCAACAATGTAATTAGCATAGTCATCATACCAAGGAGTGTTATGAGAAACATTTATTGTAGCTAGTTGCTCATCAGGAAAGCTATCATTAATAGGTTATGGGTCATCAAGAATATTTTCTAACCTAGACAAGTTATCAGCTACGGGGTTCTCAACTCCTTTTCTATCAGTGATATGTAAATCAAATTCTTGTAACAGGAGAACCCACCTAATGAGTCTAGGTTTAGCATCTTTCTTTTCCATAAGATATTTAATAGCAGCATGATCGGTGTGAACAATAACTTTAGAATCAACAATATAAGATTTGAATTTGTCACAAGCAAACAGAACTGCTAAAAATTCTTTTTCAGTAGTAGCATAATTTCTTTGGGCACTATCTAGAGTTTTACTAGCATAATGGATAACATTTAACTTTTTATCAACTCTTTGTCCTAGAACAGCACCAACATCATAATCACTAGCATCACACATAATTTCAAAAGGCAAGTTCCAATCAGGTGGTTGAACGATAGGTGCAGAAGTTAAGGCTTTCTTAAGTGTTTCAAAGGCTTCTACACAATGATCATAAAAAACAAACGGAACATCCTTTTGTAAAAGATTTATAAGAGGCCTAGAAATTTTAGAGAAGTCTTTAATAAACCTCCTATAGAAACCAGCATGATCGAGGAAACTACGAATACCTTTGATATCTTTAGGACATGGCATTTTCTCAATTGCATCAACTTTAGCTTTATCCACCTCAATACCTCATTCAGAAATTTTATGCCTCAAGACAATACCTTCATTAACCATAAAGTGACACTTCTCCCAATTCAAGACAAGATTAGTTTGCTCACATCTCTGTAAAACTCGATCAAGGTTGCTTAAGCAATCATCAAAAGAAGTTCCGTAAACGGAAAAGTCATCCATGAAAACCTCAACAATCTTTTCACAAAAATCAGAGAATATAGCAGTCATACATCTTTGAAAGGTAGCAGGTGCATTGCATAAACCAAAAGGCATACGTCTATAAGCATAAGTTCCAAAAGGACAAGTAAAAGTGGTTTTCTCTTGATCAGGTTGTGAAACAGGTATTTGAGAAAAACCAGAATGTCCATCAAGGAAGCAAAAGTGTGTGTGCTTTGATAATCTTTCTAGCATTTGATCAATAAAAGGCAAAGGGTAATGATCTTTTCTAGTTGCTTTATTTAATTTTCTAAAATCAATTACCATTCTATAGCCAGTAACAATTCTTTGTGGAATGAGTTCATTTTTATCATTAGGAACAACGGTAATACCTCCCTTCTTGGGGACACAATGAACATGATTTACCCATCTACTATCAGCAATAGGATAGATTATACCTGCTTCCAGAAGTTTTAATATTTCAGTTCTTACCACTTCTTTCATCTTAGGATTCAAACGTCGTTGATGTTCAACAACGGGTTTAGCATCAGGTTCCATATTAATCTTGTGCTGACAGAGAGTGGGACTAATGCCCTTAAGATCATCAAGAGTATATCCAATAGTAGCACGGTGCTTCTTCAGAATTTTTAATAATCTTTCTTCTTCATGTTCTGAAAGGTTAGCACTAATAATAACAGGATATATCTTTTTCTCATCAAGATAAGCATATTTCAAAGTGTCTGGCAATTGTTTTAGTTCAAACACAGGATCACCTTTAGGTGGAGGAGGACCTCCTAGAGTTTCAATAGGCAAATTATGTTTAAGCAGAGGTCGTCGTTCAAAGAAAATTTTATCTATTTCATTTCTTTCATGCATGTGCATACCATTTTCATGGTCTAGCAAATATTGTTCTAGTGGATCAGTAGGAGGCACGGCAATAGAAGCAAGACCAATTATTTCATCCTTACTAGGTAATTCTTTCCTGTGAGGTTGTCTATTAAACTTGGAAAAATTAAACTCCTGAGACTCATCACCAAAGCTAACACTGACAGTTTGTTTATGACAATCTATAGTAGCATTGACAGTGTTCAGGAAAGTTCTACCAAAGATAATGGGACATAATTCATCTTGTGGGGAACCAAGAACTAGAAAATCAGTAGGGTATTTTATTTTCCCACACAAGACTTCAACATCTCTAACAATCCCAAGTGGTGTGATGGTGTCTCTATTAGCAAGTTTAATAGTGACATCTATGTCTTCTATTTCAGCAGGTGCTATGTCATTCATAATTTCTTGGTATAAGGTAAAAGGAATAGCACTCACGCTAGCACCTAAATCACACAAGCCATGATAACAATGATCTCCTATTTTAACTGAGACAACAGGCATGCCAACAACAGGTCTATGTTTATCTTTCTCATCTGGTTTGGCAATTCTAGCAGCTTCATTGCAGAAGTAAATAACATGACCATCAATATTTTCTGCCAAGAGATCTTTAACCAAAGCAACACTAGGTTCTACTTTGATTTGTTCAGTACGTGTAGGTGCTCTAATATTACTTTTGCGAACCACAGTTGAAACCTTAGCATGTTCCTTTATCCTAACTGGGAAATGTGGTGTTTCAATATAAGCAGTAGGCACAACTGGATCAACATTGTAAATGATGGTTTCATCTTTAGCTATGTCGGGTTCTTTAATTTCTTCTTTAATAGGTGGGTGATATTTAAACCACTTCTCCTTAGGGCGATCAACATGAGTAGCAAATGATTCACAGAAAGAGGCTACTATCTCAGAGTCAAGTCCATATTTAGTGCTAAACTTGTGAAAAGCATCGGTATTCATAAAAGATTTAACACAATCAAATTCAAGCTTAATACCCGACTCTTTACCTTTGTCGAGTTCCCAATCTTCAGAGTTGCGTTTAATTCTTTCTAAAAGATCCCTCCTGAATTCAATAGTCTTCTTCATAAAAGAACCAGTACAAGAAGTATCGAGCATGGATTGATCATCATGAGAAAGCCGAGCATAAAAATTCTGAATGATAATTTCTCTAGAGAGCTCATGATTGGGGCATGAATATAACATTGACTTAAGCCTCCCCCAAGCTAGAGCGATACTTTCTCCTTTACGAGGCCAAAAATTATATATATAATTCCGATCACGATGAACTAGATGCATAGGATAATTTTTTTGGTGAAATTCCAATTTCAATCAATTCCAGTTCCAAGATCCAATATCATCGCATAGCCTATACCATGCCAATGATTTTCCCTTCAAAGATAAAGGGAAAACCTTCTTCTTAGCTTCATCTCCGGGCAAACCTGCAAGCTTAAATAATCCACAAATTTTATCTACATATATCAAGTGCATATCAGGATGTTCGGTTCCATCTCCTGCATAAGGATTAGCTAGCAATTGTTCTATCATACCCAAAGGAATTTCATAACCAATATTTTCTGTAGGTGCAGTAGGTTGAGGGGCAACTAATTGTGGTTCCGGTCGAGGTGAAGATACCCCGAACAAACCCCTCAAAGGATTGTTCTCCATAGTAACAAGTGACAATAAATTTCAGCATGTAGTAATAATTTTCCCTTACCAATTTCCACTTACCAAGAGCACTTCACTCCCCGGCAACGGCACCAGAAAAGAGCCTTGATGACCCACAAGTATAGGCGATCAATCATTGTCCTTTTGATAAGTAAGAGTGTCGAACCCAACGAGGAACAGAAGGAGATGACAAGTGGTTTTCAGCAAGGTATTTTCTGCAAGCACTGAAATAGTTGGTAACAGATAGTTTGATAGCAAGATAATTTGTAACGGGAAAGTAACGTTAACGATAAACATAGTGCAGCAAGGTAGCCCAATCCTTTTGTGGCAAAGGACAGGCCAAAACGGTCTCTTATGATAAGCAAAGTGTTCTTGAGGGTACATGGGAATTTCATCATATCACTTTCATCATGTTGGTTTGATTCGTGTTCGCTACTTTGATAATTTGATATGTGGGTGGACCGGTGCTTAGGTGCTGTTCTTACTTGAACATACCTCCTACTTATGACTAACCCCCTCACAAGCATCCGCAACTACGAGAAAAGAATTAAGATAAAATCTAACCATAGCGTTAAACTTTTGGATCCAAATCAGTCCCTTATGAAATAGCGCATAAACTAGGGTTTAAGCTTCTGTCACTCTAGCAACCCATCATCTAATAACTACTCCACAATGCATTCCCTTAGGCCCAAATATGGTGAAGTGCCATGTAGTCGACGTTCACATGACACCACTAAGGGAATCACAACATACATACCATCAAAATATCGAACACATATCAAGTTCACATGATTACTTGCAACATGACTTCTCCCGTGATCTCAAGAACATAAGTAACTACTCACAAATAATAATCATGCTCAAGATCAGAGGGGTATTAAATAGCATAATGGATCTGAACATATAATCTTCCACCAAATAAACCATATAATAATCAACTACAAGATGTAATCAACACTACTAGTCACCCACAAGTACCAATCTAAGGTTCCGGTACAAAGATTGAACACAAGAGATGAACTAGGGTTTGAGAGGAGATGGTGATGTTGAATATGTTGATGGAGGTGGCCCTCCCAAAGATAGGAGAGTTGTTGGTGATGACGATGAAGATGATTTCCCCCTTCGGGAGGGAAGTTCCCCCGGCGGAATCGCTCCGCCGGAGGGCAAAAGTGCTCCTGCCAAAGTTCCGCCTCGAGACGGCGGCACTTCATCCCGAAAGTCCTCCCCTTATTTTTTCTAGGTCGAAATGACTTATATACCAGAAGAGGGGCACCAGAGGTGGGCCGAGGAGGGCACAACCCACCAGGGCGCGCCTGGGGGCCCTAGCGCACCCAGGTGGGTTGTGCCCACCTGGTGGGTCCCCTCTGGTAGTTATTTACTCCAATAATTCTTAAATATTCCATAAAAAATCTACATGAAGTTTCATCTTATTTGGAGATGTGCAAAATAGGTAACTCTGACGTAGCTTTTTCAGGTAAAGAATTCCAGCTGCCGGTATTCTCCCTTTTTGTATAAACCTTGCATATTATGAGAGAAAAGGCATTAGAATTACTCCCAAAAGTATTATTATGCATAAAAACATTATAAATAATAGTAGGAAAACATGATGCTAAATGGACGTATCACACTCTCATTGTCACAATATAGAGGAGTCTTCTTGACCTTGATGCCATAATCCTTCAGAGTCTGCTTCATCCACAATAATCGAGTGCAACAAGCGCCAGTAGCAATATATTCGGCCTCAGCCGTAGAGAGAGATACACAATTCTGCTTCCTTGATGACCAACAAACCAATGATGTACCGAGGAAATGGCATGTCCCGAAGTAGATTTCCTGTCAACCAAGTCACCTGCGTAATCCGAGTCTGAATATCCAACGAGATCAAACTGTGCTCCCTTAGGATACCATAAACCTAAGGTGGGGGTGTGAGCCAAATATCTCAGAATACGCTTGACCGCTTGGTGATGCGATTCTTTTGGTGCAGCTTGATAGCGGGCGCACATGCAACCACTCAACATAATATCAGGTCTGGAAGCACATAGGTAAAGAAGAGAACCAATCATCGAACGACAAGCCTTCTGATCTTAATCCTTACCGTACACATCTGCGTCCAGCTTACCATTCATGGGCATAGGAGGTTTGTAGCCCTTCATTTTGGAATCTTGCATTTTGAACTTCTTCAGACATTCTCTCAGATATTTCTCCTGAGATATGAAAATTCCAATTGCCTATTGACGTATTTGCAGTCCGAGAAAGAACTTAAGTTCACCCATCATCGACATTTGATATTTCTCGGACATCATTTTCCTGAACTCTAAGCTGCAAGCATTATTAGTATAGCCGAAGATAATATCATCCACATAGATTTGACATACGAATAGATCATTATCAACAGCACAAGTGAACAATGTGGGATCGGTGGGTCCTGACTTGAACCCTTTATTGAGCAGAAACTTCTTCAAGGTGTCATACCACGCTCGAGGAGCTTGCTTCAGCCCATATAGAGCCTTTTTCAACCTGGAAACTTTGTTAGGAAACTCAGGGTGTTCAAAGCCAGGTGGCTTTCTAACATAAACTTCCTCATCAATTTCACCATTGAGGAAAGCACTTTTCACATCCATTTGATAAAGCAAGATATCATTGTAATTTGCATAAGTGAGAAGAATACGAATTTCCTCAAGGCGTGCAACAAGAGCATATGTTTCCCCGAAATCAATACCTTCTACCTGTGTATACCCTTCAGCGACAAGACGTGCTTTGTTTCTCACAACAATGCCATTTTCATCTTGCTTGTTCCGGAATATCCATTTGGTGCCGATGATATTATGCTTCTTAGGATTCGGCTTGTCAACCAATTCCCAAACATCATTCAGTTCGAATTGCACCAACTCCTCTTGCATAGCATTCATCCAATCTGGATCATTCATGGCTTCCTCATACTTGGTAGGTTCTACCAATGAAACAAAGGAGAAACTTCCACAGTAGTTAGCCAAACGAGTGCGTGAACGATTTGTGGGTCGATAACCTGGATTCTCGAGTTCATCGAGAATTAATGAAGGATCAACTCGATTAGCCACTCAAGGATGAGGATTTTCATCTTGATGATCATTATAATTTTCATCAGCATCAGCATTTGTATCGCCATTTCCTTCAGGATTGCCATTTTGCTCGGCATTTGGATTCGGGTTGCCATTAGTATTTGGAGTGGCATTTTCTTCGACAGTGGCTTGGCGAGTTCTGCTTCGAGTCACAGGAGCATCATCATCGGAAGACTCAGGTGCATTTCCTTCAAATGGCTTGACGCTCCCAATGGCCATTTGCCGAATAGCATCCGAAATCGGTGGTTCATCTATCACATTTGGCAGGTGCTCCTTTTGGGAGCCATTAGATTCATCAAACCGCACATTTACCGTTTCCATAACTTTCCCATGGTGAGAGTTATAGACCGATAAGTATGCGAGTTCGATCCATAACCAAGAAGAAAACCTTCATGTGCCTTAGGTGCAAACTTGGAAGAATGATTCATATCACGAATTTAACAAGATGCACCAAAAACACGCAAATAAGAAACATTTGGTTTCTTGCCAGTGATAAGCTCATATGAAGTTTTCTTAAGGAATTTGTGAAGATAAACACGATTGATAACATGACAAGCACTATTAATAGCATCAGCCCAGAAGCGAATACGAGTTTTATACTCACTGAGCATTATTCTCGCCATTTCGATGAGAGTTCTATTCTTTCGTTCAACAACTCCATTCTGTTGGGGAGCGTATCCGGCAGAGAACTCATGAGTAATACCATTTTCGTCGAGAAAATCATCGATATGAGTATTTTTGAACTCAGTCCAATTGTCACTTTTGACATGCTTAATTCACACATCATATTCATTCTGGGCCTTCTTAGCGAAGCTTTTGAAGATATCTTGGGTTCAGGTTTTGTCTTCGAGAAAGAATACCCAAGTGTAACGAGAGAAATCATCAACAATGACCAGGCCATAATGACTGCCACCAAAACTTGCATTCTTTTGTGGACCGAATAAATCCATATGAAGAATTTCCAGAGGTCTTGTTGTGGTCATAACAGTCTTTGATGAATGATGCTTCTTGGCCAATTTACCAGCCTCACATGCAGCACAAAGACCATCCTTGTCGAATTTCACATCAGGAATGGCACAGAGATGATTTTTCTTCACTAGAGTCTACAAATTTCTCATACCTGCATGACCAAGCCTTCGGTGCCACAGCAAACCTTTGGTTGCTTTTGCAAGCAAACAAGTTTGGACTGAGGGACCCTTAGAGAAATCCACAATATATAGATCACCTTTTCTAATTCCCTCAAAGATGAAGGAATTGTGAGAGGCCATAAAGACAATGCATTTGGATATGAAAAATAGAACTAGCATGCCTAGATCACATAGCTTGCCAACTAACATAAGATTGAATCCAAGAGACTGAACAAGTAAAACATCATCAATGGGCTTGTCTTTGGATATGGCAATTTTACCTATCCCAATTACCTTTCCTTTGTTGTTGTTGCCAAAAGTGATATACTTCAGATGTGAAGCAGTTAAGTTGGGGTCGACAAACAACGACTTGTCTCCGGTCATATGACTAGTGCATCCACTATCCATTATCCATTCTGTACACCCGGAGACATAGTCCAGCAGAAGAACTAGGCTTTCTTAACCACCCACATCTTTGCAGGTGGCTTCGAAACAAATGAGCGAGCAGGACATGATTTCTTTTGGTAACCATAATTGTTACTCGATGAGTGCGAGCATAATCAAAGGAATAAGCATTGAAATTCTTTCCAGACGAGTGAGTATAGTTATTGAATGAGGTATGCCTGTACTCATTCTGTCAAACTTTTCAAGGAAGTAACGAGCATTTTGAGCCTGCATGGTTAGTAGTGTGGTAACAGGTAATGCTTCAATAGTTTTCTTAGGCACCCATATAGCTTTCTTTGGGGGACCATTCCTTCCGTTTGGTCCAACATAGCGAGCAACAGCCTCACCATATTGGTTTTTGAACAACTTATAGTTGTCCAGAGAATCATCATCAGAATATTCAGGGATGGGAGAGTTGTATCCCGAAAGCAGAGCTGGATCGAGCGTTTTGCTCTTGGCAGGCACCCATACAGTGCGAGGATATTGATCAGGTTCCCAGTAGGAGCCATTTCCATTCAGTTTCCTTTCGAAACCGATGCCTTCTTTCCTGGGATTTTTGTGAAGAATGGATTTCTTCAGAACATCACAAAGTGTTTGATGCCCTTTGAGAGATTCGAACATTCTTTTCTGAAGAAGATCCTTCAACCTAGCATTTTCATCAGAAACAAAACCATCTTCCTTGACAGAGGGGTTAGCATTCATAGATGATTCAGCAGTTGATTCAGCATTGGTTCATTCAAGGCATTTTAAGCAAGGTGGAACAAACACTTCAAGTTTCTCTTTAAGTTGTTGGGTGAGAAGAGAATTTTCTTTGATCAAATCCTCATGATCCTCTTTCAGCGCCTCGAGTTCCTGTTTCCTTTTCAGGTAATCATAGGTCAATCTTTCGTGGTCGGCTGAGAGAAAATCATGACGATTTGACAGTTCTTCCATTCGTGACTTGAGAGTGGAATACTCTTCGGTCAACGACATATTTTTCTCCATCTCTTCAACCAACAACCCTTCAGATTTCCTGAGGGTTTTCTCAATTTTCTCAAGAGAGTTTTGTTGAATATTAGTAATTTTTATCAATTTATCATGGTCATCCTCATCAGAAGAATATTGATCATTGGTGTGAACCTTGTGATGTTTGGAGGATACCTTTTCTTTCAAGGCTTTGGCCATGAAGCAGTAGGCAGGAGATTCATCGTTGCTTGATGGGTTCCCGAAGAAGTTTGTTGCACGGGAGGAAGCATATGCTATGCCAGCCATGCCAGAGTCAGAATCCTCACCGGATTCATCAGCTTCTTCGGAATATGACGATTCTTCTTCATCAGAATCCATTTCCTTGCCAATGTATGCCTTGGCCTTGCGAGAGTTATTCTTACAGTTGGAGGAGGACTTGGAAGGATTTTTTGAGGAAGATCTTGATGAAGATTTTGAGGTGGAGTTTTCCTTCTTCTTGAAGAACTTCTTCATTCTCTTCTCATCACCGGAGTCGTAGTTCTTGCTCTTGTTTTTGCCTCGATAGTTGCCAGAATCATATCTTCCACTAGCACGAATTTCTACTTCCTAGAGAGGGCAGTCCGAAATGAAGTGTCCAGGCTTTTTGCACTTGAAGCAGGTGTATTCTCCAGTAGGTTTTGATGAAGATTTTGAACCGCCAGAGTTGCTTGAACCTTTCTTCTGGAACTGGCTCTTCTTGTGAAAGTGTTGGAATCTTTTCGTGATTAATGCGAGATCCTTGCTGATCCTTTCTGGGTCATCTGAATCTTCTTCGGCATTTCCTTCGGAGGAAGAATCAACCATAGCCTTGAGAGCATGGCTTTTGCGATGGCTTGAACCATATAGATATCTCTTCTCTTCTTCTTGTTCCTCGTGGGCATTTAGCCTTTCCATGATATCGGCAGAGTCAAGGTCTTTGAAATCAGCTCGTTCCCTGATCATCAGAACTAGTGTGTCAAATGAACTTTCAAGTGATCGGAGAAGCTTCTTCACAACTTCGTGGTCAGTGATGTCTTTGGCGGCGAGGCCTTGCAGCTCATTTGCGATGTCACTCAGACGATCGAAAGTTTGCTGACAGCTTTCATTTCCAATGTGCTTGAACCGATTGAACTTTGCTCAAAGAGTATCAATGCGCGCTTCTTTCTGATTTGAAACACCCTCATTTATCTTCTCGAGAATGTCCCACAATTCCTTCATAGTTTCACACTGTCGATAGCGAAGAAATTGAGCACGAGAGAAATGGCCACCAATTTCATCTTTAGCTTGAGCGTCCATCTGAATGAGTTTCTTCTCGGCATCTGTGGGGGCTTGAGGTATTTCAATCGTGAATCCAAACTGCACCACGTTCCACATGTCATCGTCAATGGCTCAGAGACGGATCTTCATCTTCTCCTTCCAGAAGGGATAGTCCATCCCATCGAATATGGGAATCTTGAGATGCAACTTGTAGCTCACTGAAGACATACTTAAACTCCAAGGTTGTTAGACCAAAATGAGCAGAGTCAAGGAGTACCTTGCTTGATACCAATTGTAGGAACGAAGTATGTCTACCAGAGGGGGGGGGGGGCTGAATGGGAGTTTTAAAATTTCTTCGGAAATCTCAAAACTCTCAGAACCCAGCAGCGGAGCGAATGAAAAACAAACTACAGCGAGCTGTAACTAAGTACCGAATGGAAACTAAACATGCATCAAGACAAATGAAATGAAAGTAAACAGATTGATGTAAATATGGGTAGCAGAGGTAACCAGTGATGCTCGATGGCGACAGGGTATTTGTTTGACCAGTTCATCCTTCTGCACAAGGACTACGTCTGGTTGGAGGGGTTGTGACTTAACACGGAAGATAAACTCTCTTCACCCTATTCTCCTTGACAATTGGTTCGTCAACCAATGCCAATCACTCGTGGTAGATACTTGAGGCGATCTCTGAACCTTTACAGACTTCTTCTTCGAGAACCACAATCACTCTTGGTCTCTGAAGAAATTGACACCTAACCGTCTAGAGAGTTTGCAGCTCTCAAGAGTAATAGGCGGAGCGTATTGAATTAGATTCGAGTGATGCTGAACCACTATCTAATTCTTTGGCTCTAGGGGTTTTCTCTCGGTGGATTTTAAACTCAAATCGCTCAGAGAGTGGGTTGCTCATCAATCTTCTCGGAATCAAACGGAGTAGCCACCGGACAAAGCCGGCACGGAGTGGCTATTTATAGCCGCAACCTTCCCTGGTGGGAAATGACCATTTCGGACACGTGATCCAGCCCATATCCAACCGACACATTTACAACGGTCGGATTTTGGAGCAACGGTAACATTACTTGAGGAACAAGCAATGCTAGCTCCTCGGTCTGAGACAAATCTCTCTCAGCGAAGAAGATCACAGTCTCTTGCTGGCAAGTATTTGCTCAGAACACAAAGAGATTTCTCTCGCAACTTTCATAGGATTTTGGTTTAGCATCAGAGAATCAAAGTTTCAAACGCTACACCCCTCTTGATAGTACGATGGTCCTATGACTCAATAAAGAGAAGAAGAACAACAAAATAAATGCTACGTCTTCACTTCGTCTTCAACCTCCTGGGACGCAGTCATTTTCCTCGAACAGGCACCGATCCAATTGCTTCACTTCAGCAATTTTTTAGGGGTCACTCTTGTTATCATATTCTTCGGTGATAACCTTCACTTCAGCGCTGGGAGATTACCTTCGTCGTTTAGATCAAGCTCCTTGTGACTTCAGGGACCTATTACTTTGTGTGCATTAGCAAACGCATAAGTCCCATACTGTTTATGTTAACAAACTCCAAAACATAAGGGGCCTATCATTGCACCAACAAGATGACAAGGGTTCAATTTGGTAGGAAACAATTCCATGCTTAAGTAAGATGGTGCATAGGTTTCAAAGTAGCGAGGAGATAAATTGCCATGATTCCATAACAGGGCACCCTAGGGAAGGTGACTCGTAGAACTATTCCCTTAAGTGGCAATAAGAATTACTTTTGGTTCATAGATCATTGGAACTCTTCATACCAGCCCGAGGCAATTCATAATTGATTGTTTAATGGAATTTGAAAGAATGGCATGCTCAACATGGAATGGAAACTATGATTACAGAACAATCGGCAAGTGGAAGGCACATTCCCATTGATACCGAGGATATAACTGATACGTCTCCAACATATCTATAATTTTTGCTTGTTCCATGTTGTTATATTATCATTCTTGGATGTTTTACAATCATTTTATAGCAACTTTATATCATGTTTTGGGACTAACCTATTGACATAGTGCCCAGTGCTAGTTGCTGTTTTTTGCTTGTTTTTTACTTCACAGAATATCCATATCAAACGGAGTCCAAATGCAGCGAAACTTTTTGGAGATTTTTTTCTGGACCAGAAGACACCCAGTGGGCCAAAGAAGTACCAGAGGGGAGGCCCGAGGTGAGCACAAGACACCTGGGCGCGCCAGGAGGCCCAGGCGCGCCCAGGTGGGTTGTGCCCACCTTGGTGACCTCCCGCACCGCCTCTTCGCCCTATAAATTCCCAAATATGCCAGAAACCCTGGGGGAGTCGACGAAACACAATCCCAACCGCCGCAAGTTCCAGAACCACGAGATCCAATCTAGACACCATCACGGAGGGGTTCATCATCCTCATTGGTGCCTCTCCGATGATGCGTGAGTAGTTTACCATAGACCTACGGGTCCGTAGGCAGTAGCTAGATGACTTCCTCTCTCTCTTTTGATTCTCAATACAATGGTCTCTTGGAGATCTATTTGATGTAACTCTTTTTTGCGGTGTGTTTGTTGGGATCTGATGAACTTTGAGCTTATGATCAGATCTATATCCATGAATATTATTTGAGTCTTCTTTTGATCTCTTATATGCATGATTATTTATAGCCTCGTATTTCTTCTTTGAATCTTTTGTTTAGTTAGGCCAACTAAATCAATTTTTCTTGCCATGGGAAGAGGTGCTTTGTGATGGGTTCGATCTTGCAGTGTTCTTTCCCAGTGACAGAAGGGGCAGCAAGACACGCATGTATCGTTGCTATTAAGGATAACAAGATGGGGGCTATTCCTACATGAATAGATCTTATCTACATCATGTCATCGTTCTTATTGCATTACTCCGTTTCTTCATGAACTTAATACACTAGATGCATGCTGGATAGCGGTCGATGTGTGGAGTAATAGTAGTAGATGCAAGCAGGAGTCGGTCTACTAATCTTGGACGTGATGCCTATATATTGATCATTGCCTTGGATATCGTCATAATTATTCGATCTTCTATCAATTGCCCAACAGTAATTTGTTTACCCACCGTGTGCTATTTTCTCGAGAGAAGCCACTAGTGAAATCTACGGCCCCTGGTCTATTCTTTATCATATTTGCCTTGAGATCAATTTTTATTCGCTTTTATTTTCAGATCTATTATTCCAAAAACCCAAAAATACCTTGCTGCACTTTTTTATTACTTATTTTATTTCGTGTTTTATCAAGAGCTATTTATCCAATCTACCACAAATTTATCTATCTTTTTACCGTGGAGGGATTGACAACCCCTCTTACGCGCCAGGTTGCAAGTATTTGTTCTTTGTGTGCAGGTACCGTTTACATAGTGTTGCTTGGTTCTCCTACTGGATTGATACCTTGGTTTCACAACTGAGGGAAATACCTACCGTAGCTGTACTTCATCATCCCTTCCTCTTTGGGGAAATACCGACAAAGTTTCAAGTGACATCAATAACCTAGTGACTGAGCGTGCTCTCAAGAACTTGAGCATTTCCATATTCATCAAGGTTTGCCAACATCTATGCCAAGAATGTTGATACAACTACATACTACCATGATGAATAACGATGGAGGATGCATACGCAAAGGAAGACACCACTTTCTCAGATTTCACCTTAGCGAGGCCAAGGAAAAAAATCTGGATGATCGACCGAGAGACATTTAGCACCCCGCTTCTAATGTTCTCCTTGATGTACTAGATACCATGATCATGCTTAAAAGCATCAACATAGCCATCAAGTAAAGGTTAGACTTCGGGAGCACAAGATTCCACAAGGAACAACTTCTAGAATAAGTCGTACGGAATCCTCATGGAGATGATGGTCAAATTGCTCAATCAAGATACTACAATAATAGATCTTCCGGCTAGGTGTGTCGGCCAGAACATCAAACTTGTCGGGACCTACATCATAGATCTTGGAAAAGTTCCAACCATCATATCTGCCTAAGATTCAGATCTGGTTGGTAACATGATATTTCAGACAGCATGTTGATACGTCTCCGACATATCTACTTTTCCAAACGCTTTTGCTCTTGTTTTGGACTCTAATTTGCATGATTTGAATGAAACTAACCCGGACTAACGCTGTTTTCAGCAGAACTACCATGGTGTTTTTTTGTGCAGAAATAAAAGTTCTCAGAATGGAATGAAACTTTTTGGAGAATTATTTTACAATAAAAGAAAAATACAGGAGCCAAGAACCACCTGAGGGGGGCCCCTGGCTGGGTGATGGCTCGTGTCCGCGTCAGTATTTTTCCTGAAGAGGAAGGGATGATGCAACACAGCTACGGTAGGTATTTCCCTCAGTGATGAGACCAAGGTTATCGAACCAGTAGAAGAACCACGCAACACTATGTAAACGGTACCTGGACACAAAGAACAAATACTTGCAACCTGACGCGTAATAGGGGTTGTCAATCCTCCCGGGTAAAAGATAGATAAATTTGCAGTAGATTGGATAAATAGATCTCGCGGAAACGCAAAATAAAATAAATAACAAAAAATTGGAGCAAGGTATTTTTGGGTTTTTGGAATAATAGATCTGAAAATAAAAGAGGCAAATAATATATCGGAAAGCAAATATGATAAAGAATAGACCCGGGGCCGTAGATTTCACTAGTGGCTTCTCTCGAGAAAAATAGCATACGGCGGGTAAACAAATTACTGTTGGGCAATTGATACAACTTCAAATAATTATGACGATATCCAGGCAATGATCATTATATAGGCATCACGTCCAAGATTAGTAGACCGACTCCTGCCTGCATCTACTACTATTACTCCACACATCGACCGCTATCCGGCATGCATCTAGTGTATTAAGTTCATGGAGAAATGGAGTAATGCAATAAAAATGATGACATGATGTAGACAATATATATTCATGTAGGAATAGACCCCATCTTGTTATCCTTAATAGCAACGATACATACATGTCATGTCCCCTTCTGTCACTAGGATTGAGCACCGTAAGATCGAACCCATCACAAAGCACCTCTTCCCATGGCAAGAAAAATCGATCTAGTCGGCCTAACTAAACCAAAGATTCAAAGAAGAAATATGAGGCTATAAGTAATCATGCATATAAGAGATCAAAACTCAAATAACTTTCATGGATAAAATAGATCTGATCATAAACTCAAAGTTCATCGGATCCCAACAAACACACCGCAAAAAGAGTTACATCAAATAGATCTTCAAGAGACCATTGTATTGAGAATCAAAAGAGACAGAGGAAGCCATCTAGATACTAACTACGGACCCGTAGGTCTACAATGAACTACTCACGCATCATCGGAGAGGCACCAATGAGGATGATGAACCCCTCCGTGATGGTGTCTAGATTGGATCTGGTGTTTCTGGAACTTGCGGCAGCTGGAATTGTGTTTCGTCGACTCCCCTAGGGTTTTTGGATTTTCGGGGTATTTATAGAGCAAAGAGGCGGTGCGGGAGGCCACCGAGGTGGGCACAACCCACCAGGGCACGCCTAGGCCCCCCGGCGCGCCCAGGTGGGTTGTGCCCCCCTCGGGGCACCCCTCTGGTACTTCTTCGGCACAAGTTGTTCCTTCTGGTTCAAAAAAAATCTCCAAAAAGTTCCGCTGCGTTTGGACTCCATTTGGTATTGATTTTCTGTGAAGTAAAAAACAAGCAAAAAATAGGAACTGGCACTGGGCACTATGTCAATAGGTTAGTCCCAAAAAATGATATAAAGTTGCTATAAAATGATTGTAAAACATCCAAGAATGATAATATAACAGCATGGAACAAGCAAAAATTATAGATACGTTGGAGACGTATCAGCATCCCCAAGCTTAATTCCTACTCGTCCTCGAGTAGGTAAATGATAAAAACAGAATTTTTGATGTGGAATGCTGCCTAACATGTTCATCACATATTCTTTTCTTTTGTAGCATGGACATTTGGACTTTTTATATGATTCAAAGCAATAGTCTAGTTTTGACATGAAGATTTCAATACTCAAGCATATCAACAAGCAACCATGTCTTTCAAAATATCAACACTAAAGGAAGTTATCCCTAGCCCATTATGCTTAATCATTGATCCATTCATGAAACACACTCGCATATTAGCTATACCCAATGCTCTAGTACGATCATAGTGCCCCTTAGTTGGTGCTTTATAAGAGAAGATGGAGACTCAAATAAAAATAAAAATTGCATAAAGTAAATAAAAAGGCCCTTCGCAGAGGGAAGTAGGGATTTATAGAGGTGCCAGAGCTCAAAACGAAAAAGATAGAGATAAAACATTTTGGGTGGCATGCTTTTCCTGTCAACGAAAACGATCGAGTAGTTCCCAATACTTTCCATGCTAGATATATCATAGGCGGTTCCCAAATAGAAAATAAAGTTTATTCCTTTTTCCACCATACTTTCACATTCCACGGCTAGCCGTATCCACGGGTGCCGTCCATACCAACACTTTCCAAGGAATTTATTATTTGACAACATAAAGTAAATTCATTTTTCATTTCGGGACTGGGCATCCCTAATACCTTTGTCGTACTCTCGTGCAATGACAAGTGAATAAACACTCATCTTGAGAATAACACATCTAGCATGGAAAAATATCAGCCACCCCCTACCGTTTCATGAGCGGTACGAGCACACAAAAAGGAAATTTATTTTGAAAATTAGAGATGGCACATACAAATTTGCTTAGAACGGCACGGAAATACCGCATATAGGTAGGTATAGTGGACTCATATGGCAAAACTGGGTTTAAGGATTTTCGATGCACAAGTAGTATTCCTACTTAGTACAAGTGAAGGCTAGCAAAAAGATTGAGAAGCATCCAACCAAGAAACGAAAAATCTCATAAAAGAGCATTAAGCATAACTAACACCGAATAATGCACCACAAGTAGGATATAATTTCATTGCATAACTATTGACTTGCGTGCTTGCATAGGGAATCACAAACCTTAACACCAATATTCTTACTAAAGCATAATTACTCACCAACATGACTCACATATTATACATCATATCACAAAACTATTACAAAGAATCCAGTTTATTTTGTCCAATGATCTTCATGAATTTTTTTATTATATCCCTCTTGAATATCTATCACTTTGGGACTAGTTTCATATGTTGCTTTTGATAGCTCAAACAAATCTAAGTGAAGAACATGAGCATAAAAAAATTTCTTCTCTCAAAATAATATAAGTGAAGCACGAGAGAGTTTCTTCAAAATTACTAACTCTCAAATAAATCTAAGTGAAGCATGAGAGCATTTCTTCAAAAATATTAAATCACACCGTGCTCAAAAAGATATAAGTGAAGCACTAGAGCAATTCCATAGCTAATTTTTTTTAAGTGAAGTACATAGAGCAATTCTAATAAATCATAGCATAGTTTTGGCTCTCTCAAATAGGTGTGTCTAGCAAGGATAGATGACATAAACTAAAAAGCAAAACAAGCAAAGACTCATATAACACAAGATGCTCCAAGCAAAACTCATGATATGTGACGAATAAAAATATATCTCCAAGTAAAATACCGATGGTCGTTAGAAGAAAGAGGGGATGCCACTCGGGGGCATCCCCAAGCTTAGTTGCTTATTTATCTTTGGATAATAGCTTGGGATGCCATGGGCATCCCCAAGCTTAGGCTCTTCTTACTCCTCATTCCTTCACCCATCGTGATCTCACCCAAAACTTGAAAACTTCAATCACACAAAACTCAACAAAACCTTCGTGTGATCCGTTAGTATAAGAAAACCAATCTTTACTTTAAGTACTGTAGAAAACCCATTCAAATTTTGTTATTGCATTATGTCTACTGTATTATAACTTTACCATGGCTTATACCCCCCGATACAAACCATAGATTAATCAAAATAAGCACACAATGCAAAGAAACATAATCTGTCAAAAACAGAACAGTCTGTAAAGATGCAAATTGTTCTCATATTCTGTAACTCCAAAAATTCTGAAAAATTAGGACAACATAGAAAATTTGTATATCAATCTTGTTTAAAAAAATATGAATTGTTTGTCGCTTCTACGAATCTAGACAATTATTTTACTGGATGCAAAAGTTTCTGTTTTTCAACAAGATCAAATCAACTATCACCAAAGCTATCCCAAAGGCTTTACTTGGCACAAACACTAATTAAAATATAAAAAACACAATCATAACAGAGGCATAATTGTGCAAACACTCAACAACAGAAAGAAAAAGGCAAAAATAAATTTTATTCATTGGGTTGCCTCCCAACAAGCGCTATCGTTTTACGCCCCTAGCTAGGCATACGATTTCAATGATGCTCACAAGAAAGATAATAATTGAAACATGAAGAGAGCATCATGTAGCATGTAAAAATACATTTAAGTCTAACATACTTCCTATGCATAGGCATTTTATAAGAAAACAAGTTATCAAGGCAAGCGAAAACTAGCAAATGCAAGGAAGAAGAAAGTAACACTAGTAATCTCAACATAACGAGGGGTAGTTTAGTAACATGAAAATTTGTACAAACATATTTTCCTCTCTCATAATAATTACATGTGGGATCATATTAAAATTCAAAAATATAGCTATCACATAACATATTCTCTACATGATCCACATGCATGGAAAGTTGACACTCTTCCAAAATAGTGTGATTATCATCAAATAAAGTCATGACCTCTCCAAGCCCACTTTTATCAAAAATTTCATAGGATTGATGACTCTCCAAATATGTGGGATTATTTTTACCTAGAGTTGTCACTCTTCCAAACACACTTTCAATATTATTGCAAACATATTCATCATGAGGTTTAAATAAATTTTCAAGATCGTAAGAAGAATCACCCCAATCAAGATCATTGCAATAAGTAGTGGACATAGCAAAATTAGCATCCCCAAGCTTGGGGTTTTGCATATTATTAGCACAATTGACATTAATAGAATTTATAGTAAAATCATTGCAATCATGCTTTTCATTCAAGGAGCTATCATGAATCACTTTATCAAAATTTTTGGATTCACGAATCTCAAGCAAAACTTCATAAAGATAATCTAGTGCACTCAACTCACTAGCAATTGGTTCTTCATGATTGGATCTTTTAAAAAGATTAGCAAGTGGATGGGGATCCATATCAATAGATTTTTAGCAAGCAAAGATGCAAGCATATAGGAGGCACATGGCAACACAAGCAAACAAATGATCGAACGAGAAAAAGGCAAACGAAAAAGAAAAGGCAAATAAAACGACAAATTTTGTGAAGTGGGGGAGATGAAAACGAGAGGCAAATGGCAAATAATATAAATTGCAAGGAGATGAGATTTGTGATTCGGAACCTGATAGATGTTGATGATGTCTCCCCGGCAACGGCGTTAGAAATCCTTTCTTGATGGCTCGTGTCCGCGTCAGTATTTTCGCCGAAGAGGAAGGGATGATGCATCACAGCTACGGTAGGTATTTCCCTCAGTGATGAGACCAAGGTTATCAAACCAGTAGGAGAACCACGCAACACTATGTAAACGGTACCTGCACACAAAGAACAAATACTTGCAACCCGACGCGTAAGAGGGGTTGTCAATCCCTCCCGGGTAAAAGATAGATAAATTTGTAGTAGATTGGATAAATAGATCTCGCGGAAACGCGAAATAAAATAAATAACAAAAAATTACAGCAAGGTATTTTTGGGTTTTTGGAATAATAGATCTGAAAATAAAAGAGGCAAATAATAGATCGGAAAGCAAATATGATAAAGAATAGACCCGGGGGCCGTAAATTTCATTAGTGGCTTCTCTCGAAAAAAATAGTATACGGCGGGTAAACAAATTACTGTTGGGCAATTGATAGAACTTCAAATAATTATGACGATATCCAGGCAATGATCAATATATAGGCATCACGTCCAAGATTAGTAGACCGACTCCTGCCTGCATCTACTACTATTACTCCACACATGGACCGCTATCCATCATGCATCTAGTGTATTAAGTTCATGGAGAAATGGAGTAATGCAATAAGAACGATGACATGATGTAGACAAGATCTATTCATGTAGGAATAGACCCCATCTTGTTATCCTTAATAGCAACGATACATACGTGTCATGTCCCCTTCTGTCACTGGGATTGAGCACCGTAAGATCGAACCCATCACAAAGCACCTCTTCCCATGGCAAGAAAAATCGATCTAGTCGGCCTAACTAAACCAAAGATTCGAAGAAGAAATACGAGGCTATAAGTAATCATGCATATAAGAGATAAAAACTCAAATAACTTTCATGGATAAAATAGATCTGATCATAAACTCAAAGTTCATCGGATCCCAACAAACACACCGCAAAAAGAGTTACATCAAATAGATCTCCAAGAGACCATTGTATTGAGAATCAAAAGAGAGAGAGAGAGGAAGCCATCTAGCTGCTAACTACGGACTCATAGGTCTACAATGAACTACTCACGCATCATCGGAGAGGCACCAATGAGGATGATGAACCCCTCCGTGATGGTGTCTAGATTGGATCTAGTGTTTCTGGAACTTGCGGCGGCTGGAATTGTGTTTCGTCGACTCCCCTAGGGTTTTTGGATTTTTGGGGTATTTATAGAGCAAAGAGGTGGTGCGGGAGGCCACCGAGGTGGGCACAACCCACCAGGGCGCGCCTGGGCCCCCTGGCACGCCTAGGTGGGTTGTGCCCCCCTCGGGGCACCCCCTGGTACTTCTTCGGCCCAAGTTGTTCCTTCTGGTCCAAAAAGAAATCTCTAAAAAGTTTCGTTGCGTTTGGACTCCGTTTGGTATTGATTTTCTGCGAAGTAAAAAAAAGCAAAAAACAACAACTGGCACTGGGCACTATGTCAATAGGTTAGTCCCAAAAAATGATATAAAGTTGCTATAAAATGATTGTAAAACATCCAAGAATGATAATATAACAGCATGGAACAAGCAAAATTATAGATACGTTGGAGACATATCACTGGGCAGAAGACACCAGGGCACGCCCCCCTCTGGCGCGCCTTGGTGGGTTGTCCCCACCTCATGGCCCCGCAGACCCTAATTCCGACGCTATAAAATCCTATTTTCGGAGGAAAAAATCAAGGAGAAAGTTTCATCGCATTTCACGATACGGATCCGCTGCCACCTCCTGTTCTTCATCGGGAGGCCAGATTTGGAGCCCGTTCGGGGCTCCGAAGAGGGGAATCTTCGGTCTTCGTCATCACCAACCCTCCTTCATCGCCAATTCGATGATGCTCCCCACCGGGAGTGAGTAATTCCTTCGTAGGCTCGCTGGTCGGTGAGGAGTTGGATGAGATTCATCATGTAATCGAGTTAGTTTTGTTAGGGCTTGACCCCAAGTATCCACTATGTTCTGAGACTGATGTTGTTATCACTTTGCCATGCTTAATGCTTGTCACTAGGGCCTGAGTGCCATGATTTCAGATCTGAACCGTTTATGTCTTCACCATTATATCTATGTTCTAGATCCGATCTTGCAAGTCATATTCACTTATTACGTGTTATGATCCATAAACCCCAATGTGACAGTAATTGGGATACTTTCCGGTGATGACTGTAGTTTGAGGAGTTCATGTGTTCACTATGTGTTAATGCTTTGTTCCGGTTCTCTATTAAAAGGAGGCCTTAATATCCCTTAGTTTCCTTATGGACCCCGCTTCCATGGGAGGGTAGGACAAAAGATGTCAGGCAAGTTCTTTCCATAAGCACGTATGACTATTTACGGAATACATTCCTACATTATATTTATGAACTGGAGCTAGTTTTGTATCGCCCTAGGTTATGACTGTTATATGATGGATATCATCCAACGAATTCACCGATCCAATGCCTACGAATTTTCCACATATTGTTCTTGCTAAGTTACTACTGTTGTTGCTACTGTTACGCTTGCTACAAAATCATTGCTATCACTGTTACCATTATTGCTACTATTATCACTTCTATCAAAACTATCATATTACTGTGCTACTGATCACTTTGCTGCAGATATTTAATCTCTAGGTGTGGTTGAATTGACAACCAACTGCTAATACTTACAAATATTCTTTGGCTCCCCTTGTGTCGAATCTATAAATTTGGGTTGAATACTCTACACTCGAAAACTGTTGCGATCCCCTATACTTGTGGGTTATCACATGTCTGGAAAAGAAAGTCTGCAACAAAAATCGACGAGATGATGTTGCGAGATTCTCGGGAAATGAACTACGATAGCAAGCTCTAAAACATGAGCTGGATTGTAAGATGCATGTGAACACACTGTCCGGAACAAGCATGACCACAATCAAGTCTTACAGCAAAACACTGCCGAGTTTTGGTTGGGAATCATCATTGAGGATATCAAAGTCCTAGCATAAGTCATGATTCTTAAGAAGGAACTTTTTCTCCCTGAACAAATCAATCAGTGGCTTGGTGTGCTAGGGAATACATATGGAGTGGAGGTAATTAATCTACCAAACCATAGAATACATTCGCAAATGCATAACTGACCTGGGATGATTCCAAAGGAAGCAAAAACAATCTTTCTCAAATTCACGACGGCAACTTGCACCTATTGCACGTGAACTTGGAGAAAGTCACTTCTTGCACCAAACATATACTTCATGAACGGGACATGAAGATAATGCTTACAAAAGTTTCCAACACTAGCTTGATGTTCAACATGAATCGTGGAGATGCTGAAAATGTTGTTAATGGGCTCAACAACAGTTTATCAAGATTTCCATATAGATGGAATTCCATAACTATGTGAACAAAGTGATAGCATTGGTCAGACCAACAAAATATAATGATGCATGCTCGAGGAAAAGACCACGAGTAAGACAACATTACGAAAATCATTGGTTCTGATTTTGATTTGACGATAGCCCCTAATCAAACCAAGGATTGGATAAGACAATAGATCCACCAACTGATCACGAGGGTCAGTCGATGAAGATATCATCTTTCTTCAACACACATACATAAAAGATATCCCTTCAAAATGAACTACGTTATATCAAACTTTTATCTTCCAACTCTCCAAGTTGTTGTTTAGTTTAACCAACTAGTTCAGGGTATCCAACACAGATTCTTGGAGAAGGGGTGGTTTATGGGAAACCAACTTGACCACGAACTCAACATAATGGTCAGGGAGCAACCTGGTGATACTTCCGGGAAGATATCCGGAAAATCTTGAACCACCGATATGCTATTAAGCTCGAGAACGATCTTGCTTTTCAGGGCAAGAAGATATGATCAAAAGAGTGAGGGGTTGACACCACCCTAACTCATTGATCGAAGAGTGCACCAGAATAAGGACTAGGTAGCACGATGAATCCTTAGAATGATAATTCAATAACCAACACATTAAGAATGAGATTATCATCCATTAACTACCAAGCAACGGGGTTGCTAGGAGTACTGATTTCACACACCATAGTTCACTTGTCGACATTCCGGTTATAATAACACAGAAACCGAGGAATGAATAATAATGGCGAGAAGTATGACTGTATCAAGAATTCATAAGTGATGCAATTCTCACGACATTCCTGACATAAAGATGGTAATACTCCAAGGTAGAACAAAACAAAAGCTGGATTGGCATTTTGATTTGCGGAATACAATTACTTTGACCCAATCCTAGATATGGATGAGGTACCGGAGTTTGTTTCTCCTAGTCATTCTGAAGTAGAACGGCTTGACGGACCACAAGAATAAAAAGGCATCGATGAACACGAATGCACAACTACTCCTGACTATCAACTGATAGGCGAGGGTCAGAATACAACTACAAAGGGAACAACTCAAATGAACACATGATTTTCTGAGTTGTGAATGCATGGATTAGCATGTCAAACAAGTTCAACATATTTCTTCCAAATAACCCATGCAGAAAGGTAGGACTGGCAGATTCACAATATAATGAAATGGAGAACTCACCAAGAGCACTCTTGTTGTGATCTTTGGTTCAAAAGAACTTCTGCCATAATGGTTCACGGTATTGGAAGAATGATATACCACAGACCTCAAGGACTATCACAAATGTTACTAATATCCTAAAGGAACAAGCAAACACTATCAACACAAAGTAAGTAGAGTGAATCTTGGGTTCAAGAACCCAGGAATGGAATACCTATTAACTAAATAACATCACAAGATGCTTTCGAGAATGGTGGCCAGAATCATCACACTGGGAACACAAAACAAGGCTAGATTACTAGGTGGTTTTTTAAGATTCCCTAGTGTCATAATAATAGGTTCAACATATATGTCAAGGCAATGGAGTACCTCAACACACTGATTAGTGCGGTTAATCTGGCCTAAAAGGACACCGGGAACAGGGAGGAAAGATTTGCAAATGCATCAGATTCTTTAGAGACCTTGGATAACTCGAACAACATAATGGATGTACCCGCATGAATATGAGACAACCTGCAACATAGCAATTGAATTCTTATGGAGACACCGATTCGAGAGGACAACACCTATCCTATAAGTCTCGAGCATAGTAACTCGTCATCCTGATAGATAGATGAGAAGGCCTAGTTCTTAATCCTCGTTGATAACCCACAAGTATAGGAGATCGTTTGTAGCCTTTTTCGATAAATAAGAGTGTCGAACCCAACGAGGAGCTAAAGGTAGAACAAATATTCCCTCAAGTTCTATCGACCACCGATACAACTCTACACACACTTAACATTTGCTTTACCTAGAACAAGAATAAAACTAGAAGTACTTTGTAGGTGTGGATAGGTTTGCAAGATAATAAAGAACGTGAAAATAAAAGTTAGGTGCTGTTTAGATAAAGAAACAATTAAGTTTAGTAAAACGAGTGTGGATTGGTGGTGGTAGGATTTGCGGAATTGTCCCTTAGCAATTGACTACGTTACTAGACCGATAGCAAGTTTTTATGTGGGAGAGGCCACTGCTAGCATGTCGTCCCTTACTTGGAATTCTATGCACTTATGATTGGAACTATTAGCAAGCATTCGCAACTACTAACGTTCATTAAGGTAAAACCCAACCATAGCATTAAGATATATATTGGTCCCCCTTCAATCCCGTACGTATCAATTTCTATGTTTAGGCTGAAGCTGCTGTCACCCTTGCCCTCCAATGCATAGTCCTATCAAAGTACAACTAACCCTATGGTGTGATCCACAGGTGCGCTCATATGAAGGGCACCAAAGGACAACAACATAATCACAAGCAAATTAAACCAACCATAGCAATTCACCAATTACCGATAGGACAACAAAAATCTACTCGGACATCATAGGATGGCAACATATCATTGGATAAAAATATGAAGCATAAAGCACCATGTTCAAGTAGAGGGTACAACGGGTTGCGAGAGAGTGGACCGCTAAATATAGATGGGGGAAGGTGATGGAGATGTTGGTGAAGATGACGGAGTTGTTGGAGTAGATAGCCGTCACATGATGATTGCCCCGGCGGTGTTCCGGTGCGACCGGGAGAGAGGGGGAGAGAGACCCCCTTCTTCTTCCTCTTCCTTGGCCTCCCCCCTAGATGGGAGGAGAGTTACCCCTCTAGTCCATGGCCTCCATGGCAGTGGAGGGGCGAGAGCCCCTCCGAGATTGGATATGTCTCTCTGTTCTCTTCTGTTTCGCATTCCTGTTTTCTGGCCCTTCACCGTTTCTTAAATTCCCGGAGATCCATAACTCCGATTGTGCTGAAATTTTTACACAATTTTTTTTTCATAAATTATCTTTCTTGCGCCAGAATAAGGGCCCCAATTGACTTATGGGGAGGGCACAAGACACCTGGGCGCCCCAGGGGGTGCCCGACGCACCCTGATGGGTAGTGGAGGGCGTGGGCCTCCGTTTGCGTTGATTCCACCTCCCAAAAATCACATATATTCCAAAATAATTCTCCGTAAATTTTTATCGCGTTTGGACTTCATTTGATATGGATATTCTGCAAAATAAAAAACATGCAACAAACACGAACTGGCACTGGGCACTGGATCAATATGATAGTCCAATAAATCATATAAATGTTGCCAAAAATATGTGAAAGTTGTATAATACTGGCACGAAACAATCAAAAATTATAGATACGATGAAGACGTATCACCCGTTGAAAAGAAGAGGCTGACTCAGAGTTAGAATGACACAAGTATAAGGAGTAAAAGAGCCTTACGTTCCCTTCCGCAATCAATTCCCTTATATAACTAAAGCATTTCTAGACCCAACTTCGACCAGTTTGGCTTGGTAATCCTACAGGCAGTCAGGCTCTGATACCAAAACTGTCAGGACCCCGATCCTAAGTCACACTGATCTAGCATGTAACACATCATATCACTTTGCGGCCTCATGCATGGTATCCCCACGGCTGCAACCTTACGTAGGCCGGGACCGTTTGCGCCTTTTGGCTCACGTATATGATTGTGTCGCTAGTATTCATATGACAGAGAACCCAGGCCGACATGACTAGTCATAAACCCAAGGTGGCACAAACTTACAGGGACATGCATACATGACCCAGCAATGCACGTGTCGGTCAGCAGCGAGTGTAACCGGGTTGTAGCAAGCTATCAGGACTCCGGTAAACACCGCGTGACATTTCCCCGAAGGGACAGACACAGGAGCAAAGAAGGACACATGCCGGTCAATCCATGTGTTCCGGGTGGAAGCACTAGGAGGCATTTCCCCATAAGGAAGGCTACCAAGAATAAACAACTAGGTGTCGGATCCCACACATACCAAGCATTTCAATAACATACACACAATATGCTCGATATGTGTAGATACAACATGGCATCACAACAAAACTCTACGACTCAAAGTATTTATTTGAAAGGCTCCGGAGAGCCACACATAGTATGATATTACAAACATGGGTCTCATGACCCAACATACAAAGTCATACAAGCAGCAAGCGGAAGCATAACCATGTCTGAGTACAGACAAATACAAAAGAGAAAGGCTGACAAGCCTGACTATCTACAAGACCCTTCCAAGGAGCCAGACCTCTGTCTAGGATTCCCAAGCTAATCGTCGAAACCCACGTAGAACTACTATTGAGACTGAAGTCTCTCTGCAAAACATAAATTAAGCAAACGTGAGTACAAATGTACTGAGTAAGACTGACATCAGAACTATCTACTTATGCATCAGTAACAACAATGGGGCTGTGGAGTTTAACTGCAGCAAGCCAGCTTTGACTCGGTGGCTATCATGTACTACGACTTCTAGTATTTGCTTTGAGGTGAGAAAGCGCACACGAGTCCACATATTCACCATATCAGTACACCACTATGGATCTGCTCCCGTCTCCCTACGAGAAGGCCATCCATAGCACTCACACTTATCTTGCACATTTTAGAGTATCCACTTCCAGTTATCTATGAACCATATAAGCTTTCCAAGTAGTCCATATCCGCGGACGCGACTATTCGAATAGATCATTAACCCCGCAGGGGTGTACTTTTACACACACGCTCTCACCACTTATCGCCGTTTACGCGACATGTACTCAACAACCTTCAAGCAGAAGCCCAACGAGGGTGTCGGCCACAACCTGACTAGCGACACGGGACTCTAGTCCAGGTTTATCGCTTATTTGAGTTCCATCTGGAAGGAAGTCCGGCCGAGGTTTCCACTACGGCCCCAAACGATGTGTGCAGGGTTCCCGAACCCACCAAACGGGTGCCTCGGTACATCGTACCACGGTGTATCTACCGCATCATAGCCCACCCCTAGGGCCAGCGCTACGCACGACCTCCAACACATATCCTACAAACACTAGAAACTAGTTGCAACTCCTGGACAGAGATCAAGATGATTAATAAGTCGAGAGGGGCACTTAAGCATTCCAATGCGTGGTAGTAACTGTCTTGGATCACAAACACATAACTCAGTTCCTGAGGACGGTTTCAATGAGACAACCCACCATGCACTCCTACATGGCCTCTCATCGCTACCTTTACCAAATCGTGTTCACACACTTAGCTCTCAATAGTAGGACATGATCACCACCATTCCAATCCATCCCGGAAGTATCAGACCTGACACAACTCTAAGCATAGCAGGCATAACAAGCAAGCATGAATGAGTAGGCACATCATGGCTCAAACAACTCCTACTCATGCTAGTGGGTTTCAACAATTTACTGTGGCAAAGATAGGTCATGCAGAGGAATGGGTTCAACTACTGCAACTGGTAACATTTAAATCGTTGTTGTCCTAATCCAGTAATAGAGAGCAAGAGCGAGAGAGTGGGATTGTATCGGAATGCTCAAAGGGTTTTTTGCTTGCCTGGCACTTCTAAAGATAGCATTATGTCTTCAGTGTTATCGATCACATCGTCGAAACAACGTCTACTGAGAGGGGACAAACACCGGCAAACAAGAGGGAACACAATCAATCAATGCAACAATATGATGCATGATCATGACATGGCATTATGCTAGTGTTTGAGCTAATGCAAAATGCTACCATGTTAGTTGAAGTTCATTTGAATCAAAGATTCAAATTCAAACTCCAAAAGAAGCATTTAAAATGCCTTTTAATTGATTTGACCTGATCAGCAGGTATAAGTTGTTCAAATATGCATGAAAATGCCATAAACATATTCTTTAGATTTTTCTGATAAATTTTCATATATAAATTATTTTCATTGGATTTATAGATCAATTTCTATTAATTTTCAAAGTTTAGTCAAATTTTTGGAATTTATAAATCATTTAAGATTTATTTAAAATCCAAAAATATTTATGACGTCAACACTGCATCAGTATGACGTCAGCAGGTCAACTGAGTTCTCCAGAGTCAAACCTGACCAGTGGGTCCCACTGGTCAGTGATTTAGTTATTAGATAGGTTAGTATTAACACTAACTATAATTTGCAGGGGCTCTCGGCCCGCATGTCAGTTACTCGGGGCGGAGTCATTAGGGTTAGCTAACTACGGTGGTTAGGGTTAATTAGGCGGCCATGTCAACATCGCCAAAGCTCAACGCCGGCGACCTGGAAAACGCAGCGATGACCGCTCGGAAGGCCATAGGAGCGGCGGCCGAGGCCACTGGGGTGCGGCCCATGCTCGCCCGCATCCAGGGGAGCAAGCAGCTGGGCGCAGGGTCGCCGGAGTTCGCCGGAAACGAGCTCGGGGCGGCGGTGCTGGCTCGGCCTCGACGGGAAAAGGCCTACGATGCACGGAGGAGCTCTCTGAGGGGCTCATCGGGCTCCTGGTGAATCAAGGAGAACGATGACACGTGCGGGAGTGGCTGGTTCGGGCTCTGGCCACGGCGGCGCCATGGCCGGCGGCATGGAGCTCTCAACTCCGATGGCTAGGCTGGCTAGAGGAAGGGGTTGACCACGGGGATAGAGGGAAAACGCTTGGGAGCTCACAACAGAGTCGTAGGGATGGCCAGCGTGCTCGGGGAAGCTCGGACGGCGGCAAATCGACGGTGGAGATCCGTGGCGGCCGATAGTGAAGAAGATGATGGTGGCGGTGATGAGGGCCTTCCGGGCTCGTTCTTGTCAGTGAGAAGTTGCAGCAGAGGACGGCGAAGCTGCTGGACAGCTTGGGGAGGCGAGGAAACGGCAGTGGGCATGTTGGTATGCTGCGGCGCTCTCGGACACATACGGGGACGAGCGGGGAGAGAGGCAGAGGAGGAGATGAGGATGAGGGGGAGGCCAGGGGGGTCGAGAGGGATGCATGGCGACGTCTAGGCGGTCCAGGGGGAAGAGGGGGCTGCCAGGCAGGGTGGAGGTGGCGCGGGCGCGTGCGCGCGTGTTCTGGCCACGCGCCCTGCCTACTCGCCTGAGGAGGGAGACAACAGGAGCTCTGGCGGGCTGGGCCGTGCTACAGTACTGGGCCAGGTAAGTGGGCTGCCAGGTTTGCTCTCTCTCTTCTCTGTGTTTTCTAATTCTGTTCTGTTTTCTACTTTGT
Source organism: Thinopyrum elongatum (assembly GCA_011799875.1). Classification (NCBI taxonomy): domain Eukaryota; kingdom Viridiplantae; phylum Streptophyta; class Magnoliopsida; order Poales; family Poaceae; genus Thinopyrum; species Thinopyrum elongatum. Next base: position 156,726,730 of record CM022298.1, read on the forward strand.
AAATTTGTTTTGAATTTGGTTTTCAAACCAATTCAATTTTGTTGCTTCTGAAAATATTTGTGGATGCAATATGGACTAATCCAAAGCCCCACATTGATTTTCCAGAATTATTGGAGCTGTTGAAAATGTATATAGCATTTAAAAGCCCCAATTCAAATACTTATGATTTAATTCAAAAATCCAGGATGCCCTAGAAAAATGCGAACCATTTTTGACAGGGGTTTTCAACCAATTCAAAAATGATGAACTTTTCTAAGGGCATTTTGGGTTCATTGAAAAGTATTTTAGTTGAACCTGGTGATTCAGAGGGGTGCTAGGCTTTGATCAATCCCCATTTCAAGTTTCAAAAATTTAAACATGATGCATGGATGATTATGCAATGACAGGCAATTATTCTAGGGCTGTGACAAGTATCAAGTCTTACCGCGACTCTACACCGCACACCACCAACATTGTTGCCAAACATGACACCACTCCGAACCTCCACATCGTCAATTGACCGCTACCAACCACAATATGGTGCAAGTCTAGTCCTGAGAAAGCACACAGATAATCACCATCTTCGAGATGACGCCCTAAGGAGGGGAAGCGACATGGATTGACGCCATCGTCCGACCTTGCACCGCAAGGTCAAGGTCTTCACCCGAAGATGAGATCCGAGGCTGGGGAGAGAGAAGATCTCGGCAATGACCCCCAAGGAGGAAAGCGACGTCCACGGACGCCATTTCATCAAGCTTTTGCCAAGAGCACCCCAAGCCAAGCATGATTTTTTACTTTATTAGACACGCCCACTTCCCATAGAGCTACCCACCCCCGGTGCATGTTAAAAGGATTTGAGGTGGATGCATGATTAGTCCTCGTAGCGTTCATGGCCATTTTCAGGTGGTAAGCAAATCATACTGTGAAAATGCCATTTTTGTAAAGTTTCATGATCGGAAATCTTTAGCACCTCGACCACCCACTGCCATCTTTTGATCTTCATCGCTTCGCTCTCCAGGGACACCATATAGACTGCCCCAGACCTGCTGCCCTACTGTCCACCTAGATCCGGATGCCATGCTGGAAAAAAGTGGTCGCCCCAAACCTCATGGGTTTGCTTGCAAAGGAGGCTGTTGCGCAATGAGAGAAACCAAAGAAAAATGATGAAGAGAGGGGGAAAACTAAGAGATAAACATCTCTATTTAGGGTGAGCTCAACATATCAGGGTCACAACTCACAAATGGGTGGCCTCAACTCTTGGCGATGGATGAGAGAAAACTAATCGATGGCCTCACCTCGTTGAGTCTAGTTGGATGGGCAGGGCAGCACCAAAGTGCTACCTCCATGGTACATGCCCTCGGAAGCTTCTGTTTATCCAAAAAAGAGTGGCTTACTTACTTCCGATCTACTCACTATCGTGGCCGCGATGGCTACAAAATTGATACCACAATGACATAGGCCAATTTTGAATCTCACATACACCCGGATTAATAGTAAAATCCGAAAAAGAGTAAAACATTTTTTTTGTTTTTTTAGAAATATTGATGAGCGTCTCACTTGGGTACAAAAATCCGTGATGAAATTACTTTCATGGAGGTCTGAAAAAATTGATGTTCCAAAAGACATTTTTTTTGAAGAATCAATTTTGAATTTTCCCCGGACATTCACGAATGTTAGTCCATCATGAAACTTACAAATAGGCGAAACAGTGAGCATTGTTTGTTGTAAAAAAACCATTTTTATTTTTTAAAATTGTACTATTCACCCGGGTGCATATGATCTTAGCATCATAAGAGGACTTTTGGCAAGAGAAGAGCACACTGGCTGGCTGGAGGGGTGCGTGTAGGGGGGGAGGGGGGCGGCGTTGATATGTATTGCGTGTGCGATACATCACGTCCGTATCGCTCGGCATGTGCTCGCCTACACGTTTGCCTGGGTGGGCCGGCCCAGACGTCCGAGCGCTAGTTTATATTTACCGATGTGTCTGTTGCAAACAATACGAACACTGTAGTAAACCAAAAAGAACTATATGAACCGAAAAAACAATGTAGCGTACCGGACACACCGCAGTGCGCAATTGTTTTTAGTTAAAAAAACTAGTTACACGTATATTTCCTTTTACCTTCTTTATACATATTTCAAAAATTGGTAATGAATGCAAAAAAAATTCAAATGCGAAAACTTGTCATGTATTTGAATTTTTTCATGACTTTAAAAAATGTCATGGATATGAAGAATTGTTCAGGAATTCAAGAAAGTATTCACGAGTTAAAATTGTTCATGGATACATAAAATTGTTCATGAATTCAAAAAAAGTTCAATTTTTTAAAAAAATTATGAAAACATTCATCAATTTGAAATATTTTTTGCAAGAAAAAAGAACCAATTCAAAATTTTCGTTATATAATTTTTTTTAATTTTTTTGGAAAAATGTGAGCATTTTTTGAAATAAAAAATACGTTTGGGAAAGTGCGAACTATTTTTGAAATCCTGGTCATTTTTTGAAATATGTAAACATTTGATAAAATATTAAACAAAATTCGATGGTCTGATATTTTTGAAAATTTGTGTTTTTATAAAAAATACACTAAAATAAAATAAAAAATAAAAGATCGCGAAAACAGAAGAAAACACAAAAATTTGAAAACAATAAAGAATGGAAAAAACTTGCCAGCAACCTTCTAGAAGGCTCCCAAGAAAAACGGTCTAATGGGCCTGCCCAACTCGTGGCCCTCGTGGGCGATCAAGGTGATATAGATCGCAGAGAAGAATACATATCATTTGCTGTTACGGACTCGACCTATTTACATTCCTCTTGTTTGACACTCATACGACGGCTTCACCTATATACAGTAGCCCAATATTTTGTCTGAGATTTAAAAAAAATACATTTCAGAAATATGTTGCTTCTCCGATCCATATTAATTATAACATTAAATCAGGGATAATTAATATGGATCGAAGGGAGTATAAACATTATTTTTAAAAAGTGTAATTTATTTTTTATACATTACGAAAATTGGAAAAACATTACTGTATCTTTTCCTAATAATAAAGCAGTTATTGCTTCTGCCCGCTCATCGTCGTCACACCATTTTGCAGAAAGGCCCCTCTAATTTTGTGTATTGAACCCGCAATCCAACATTAAGCTGCCACGAAAAATGATTCGCTGGAAAGAATACTGCTACGCATCTGGTTCCTGGCCACGACCCTGGCCAGGCCGAGCCAAATCCACCTAGCCGCCGCCGCACCGCCCGCCGCCGCGACCGACCTCAACCCGCCCGCCGCCGCGGCCGCACCTCTGCCCGCTCGCGAGCCTCCACCAGCGTGCCCCACTCTGCGCCGCCTGCGGCGTAGCGCGCGCCGCCCTCCGCTGCCAAATCGGCGCCCACCGGGCCACGCTCTATGCCGGCTGCCCCCACGCGCGTGCCGCTCCTCGCCATCCGCGGCGGTCCGGTGGCTGCGCTCCGTGAAGCGGAGGCTGGACGGGGAGAAGAGTGGTGGGGGCAGGGATGGGGAGGGAGAGGGGCGGGGATGGGGAGGAAGAGGGGCGGCGCGGGTGGAGGCGGAGGAGGAGACCGCGGCGCTGCGGGGCGAGGTGGAGGAGGAGCGCCTCGCCGCGACCAGCACTGCCAGAAAGGCCATGGCCATGGTGCGGGGAGCCCTGGTGGAGATGTCGGGCCGTCACCTTAGGCGGACGAGCCCCCTGCAGTGGATCCATGTCCGGTGGCTGTGGTCTCAGTCTCCGCTAGAAGGTGCGGGGGCGGCTCACCGATGACACGGCTGTCAGTGACGGGTGCGGCAGATTGATGGCGCGGGGGCCTGAGGTCGCGGGGCGGCAGTGCCTATCCCCATCCCCTGCCACATGCGTTCTGGGCACCGACGAACGAGGCTAGCACCTCACTATGGTCACAGTTGTCTGAAGAAATTGGAGTGGAGGTCTGTAACTCAGCTCACCTTAACTAGGGGATCGGGATGCATCATCCGCATACTTAATTTCTTGATACATCTTGCCTTTTACCGATCTCTTAGTCTGTTCCCATCCGTAGGAAGAACTGGACTGATGCTCCTTTATCTTGCTCACAGTTTCCCTTTCTTGATTTGCAATATTAAAGCTTGGTTTCAATGCTTGAGCCAATTTTTTTGCTTCAAACGATTCACTCAGGTCCTGTGCAGCGTGTTTGCAAACTTGGCGCGTGATGTTTGTACAATTTTGGTTGTTCTTTTTCTATAGATTCCAATCTGATGTTCTGCACATTGATGTGTGTGTATCTGTGTTCTTGTGCAGCTAGGTTGTTCATGGGAGCCATCGGCGGGCTGATCGGCCTCCCCAACCCATGTCCATGAGGTTGTTGACTCCATCCTCCTCTGCCCCAATCACCGGCCTGGACCAGGAGCATCTTCTACGTTGCAAGCAAAGACGATGAAATACCTGGACCATCTTGTACGAGGTAAGAAATATGATTTATCCATCAATCAATGGTGGGTAGCAAGTAGCTCGAAGTAGACAACAAATTTGGACACTTTTCCCTGTTTCCACTACGTGTTAATGTATCAGGATGTGTGGCTAAACTTACATGGACTAACTGTGCTCATGAAATAGTTGGGTTCGTGTTGCATCGTTGTTGTTCAACCTAATCTTTGTTGTTCAAGTAACATGTTAAACTTACACGGAAGCCAATTCAAATGGTTTCAGTACAGCTGTACAACCAGCTGCTAGAAAAGGAAATTACCTTCCATGTAGCCATCAGGGTTCAGGAAAGGATAGTTCACTTCGAAATCGGCTGATACACACATAGTATTTTCACTCTGTTCAAATGGCATCCCGAGGAATTCCTGATGATTTACATTTAACAGTTAGAGTGAAGATGAATGAGAGAACACTAACTCCTACTAGCATCATACAATAATCGCCATTATTATGGATACAAGAAAGTATAGATATTTTGTTAGGCAGTATCTGAGCATTATTGGCTTGTGATTGTGGCCAAGCATAAACTGACATAGTGACATATTTCAGCAATTTCCCAAATTAGTTCAAGTACAGTGTTGCAAAATTGTACCTTTTTATAGGAACAGAGTCATGCATAAAATGGGCCGATTTTCTGGCAGATAGTCCATGCTTTGTACAAATAACCACGTGTAAAACTTATTTGAGTGGCTATTGGAAAAGTTGTTGCTTTTGAACCTTCCATGTCAAGAAACTAGAAATATTTTTTATGTGTTTTACCCTGGCTCCCACATCAGACTGTTGTTCTCATGTTTGTTCCCCAAGTTGAGAATAGCAAGAAGATACTTATTCTCCATGGTACAAAGACTAGCGCAGTTTTTGAACTTCATGTTGTAGTTAACATTTTTTTAGATGTTCGCTGTAATTAACCTTGGTTTCAGACTTGATATGATAGTCCATTTGAGATGCATTGCATATTGATGCTGATAATTTTATTAGCACGCAATAAGATGCTCGCGTTAAATTTTTAAAAATTAAAATATGATGCTCGCTATAATTTGTTTTGCGGGTGAAATTTCATGTATGTGGGAAGGATAGACAATGCAAGAAACCAAGAAACCACATAGGGATGTCATGTTTGATGCACATGTTGATGATGTGGAATAATTTGTTATTCCAGTATCCCACGTGTATTGGACATCATGAAACAATATGTATCACGTTGCAACACACGGTTAAAATTTAATTGTGGCTCTAACGATTCGGATTTGCATCAAGGTGCTCGTGGTAAACCTCATCTGTGGGAACTGGTAAAAGATGAAAATTGCATCAATTTATATTATGTTTTGCTGAATAATATAATAATTTACCTATCTGTTTTAAGGTGGTGTGCTAACTTATTTGTCAGAACATTTCTAACCACATCAATTGTGCTCTTTGACAAATCCCAAACAACCAGGTATAGATATACGTCTTGATTAGGCCGCCTAATCAAGAGAGCAAACTTTCGTAATATTCTTGCAGTTCTCTCAATTATGAGCTAATCAGTGTTATATGTCTTTGGGGAAGCTTTATCTATTTATTTCGGTGTCTGCATATATGACAGGTCTAGACTGTATGGAGGTGGTGATTGATGTTGTCTTGGATGTTAAGTTGTGATTAACAAATGTTATTCTGCTTGGGAACATAGAACTGGGCTATTGAGACTTGCTTCTAATGGTTATGCCTTAGATCATGAGAAGGTAAAGTGCCACCCGGCTACAAAAGAAAATTGATGGAAATCAGTTTTTTTGTATGTTACAGATCATCAATTATGTATATGAAACTGTATTCTGCCTTGAACATCATACTAAAAAGAAGAATGGGATGATTTTCAAAATATACAACGATATAGCAGGTGTGTAGGATTAGAAATAGACTGTGAATTGGTGATATAGCAGGTGTGTAGGATTAGAAATAGACTGTGAATTGGTGCTACGCCATTTCCCTTGGATATTTTGACTGCCTTCCTAAGTTAAGGCAACAAATGCATGCATTCTTTCTGTTTTTCCTCTTGTCCAATTTTTTATTGAAGATCAGTAGAAGAAACAACATTGTTGAAGATTTGGTATAAAAATATCAGGTCATCTCTAGCGGAGCGCCGCCTCCGCTAAGGCGATGACCGGGGTCGCCAACTCACACATCATAGAGCTAGATCGAGCGGTAGATGGCGGTCCTGCAGAGCAGAAGAAGTCTCTACACCAAATACACCAACGCTGCTTGATGGCGACTGGTAGCATCAGCCTCGGGGATTAAGAGGAAATGGGGCGCTCTACTTTCAGATTAGCATCAAGCTTGATGATGTGGTAACCTGCTAGGATGGGTGACATTTATCTCTTTTCCTTGCATCTCATGCTTTGATTTGGGTGTTGTTTGGTTTGTTCAAATTTATCACTATGTTCTGGAGTGACTAATAAGTGTCGCTGGAATATTAGAAAGAGTGTTCTGGAGCGACTAATGAGTGTTTGTTTTGGTGCAGAGACTTCTTCTGCTCTGCATCTCTCTGGAGCGAATTTTTGGTGCAGAGACTTCTCCAAAACTAAGGCCATGGCCTGGTATGCCTCTCTCTCACTGACGCTACATCTGGAATCAGTTCCCCTTCCCCGCGAAAGAAAGCAGGCAGGCAGAGCACAGGGTCAGCAATACATGGACCTTTTTGGCGGGAGAGGTAGATCGCCGGTGGAAGATCCACAGCCACAGCCAGGAAGGGCGTTGGGGGACTAACTCTGATGCGGGATGGTGAAGGTGACGGGGTAGAGGGAACGCGTCGGTGGGGAGGTGGGTGGGTAAAAAGAATGAGAGGATCCTTGGCTGCTGTTTGCTATCGATTTGGAGAAGTCAAGATACATGCGGGGAACACTGGGTGACGTTCAGGGGGTGCTTCTTGTTCGGTGTTGCCGCGTGCTAGATGTTCAGACAGACAGCGAATTACAAGCTGGTAGATGCACTTCCTTTTTTGGACAGGAAGCTGCTAGCTGCATCAACTTAATTTAATGCTAATAGATGCATGTTCTCTCTCCGTGAAGAGTGACCAAGGTAGTGAATAAATAAAGAGAACAAACTTAAATTAGTGTTTAAGTTTCGTGTTGTCCCTGTATGCATCACAAAAAAATAGTATTTGCATTTATGACCATGTTGGAGCTGGTAAAAGCAATTATGAAATGCCGTGGAGGCCTTCGTGCAAGAGGTGGAGATGAACCCTGTTTCAACTCCTATCCGGGCTCGGCGGTCAATCGCAACCATCATTGAGATAGAGGTAAGTGTCGTGGATGATTGTGGCCACCGCTGACACCATCTTCGGACATTTTCACCGGTAGTGTGACGCCCGGATAGTTAAGCTACGGTAACCATATACTAATGATGCCACGTCACCACGATTACTGTTGTTAGTTTCATGATGATTCAAATCTTGTTTCGAATTCAAATTCAAAATCAAGTCAAGCAATAAAAGTTTTCAAATATTAAAACTAAAGTGTTCGAAATGTAGCTAATAAATCATAGATGATTAGGGTGGTGAAATCACATTTTTATAAATTATTAAATGCACTAAAATAAATAAAACAACAGTTTAAACAATTAAATAAATGCCTTTTATAATTAATAAAATACTAAACTAATTTATTTGGGTGCCCTAGTTAATGTGGCAGTAGTATATTTCGTTATACTAAATTAGGAACTACTTTTATCTTTTTAGAATTTAAAATAAATTAGAGACTAAAAGAAAACAGAATAGGAAAATAAGTAAAAGGTAAAAATAAAACAAAAAAAAGAAGAAAGACCCCGGCCCAACTGGGCCATGTCCCAACCAGGCCGGCCCACCCCGGCCTACACATACCCCCCACACCCCGAAACCCTAGCCTCTCTTGCTCACTCCCCTCCCGTCCCGATCTGGATCGGGATCGATCCCCACGCCCCTGCGTTCGCTTCCCCGACCCGACGTCGCCCGACGCCCACCGTCGCTGCTCGTCGGCGCTCGCCGTCCCCGTCCCTCGTTCCCGTCCTCCTCCTCGCCGGACCACGTCGCGCCATCGCCGTCGCCTGCGTTGTCTTCCCCAACCTCGGCCGCTACCGCTTCCGTCCCTCGACCCGCCGCCCCGGTCGAGCTCGGGAGCGGTCGACCTCCGGCCTCCCGAGCTCGTCCTCCGCCTCTGTGAGCTCCTCCATTCCCCCCCTCGCTTATTCTCGAGCTCGGTTTCGAGCTCGAGCACGCCCGCTGCCGCGCCCGTAGCTCCTCCGCCCGAGTAGTCGCCGCGCTCTGCCTCGCCCAGGCCCCGTCCTACCCGCGTCCCAGCCGCGCTCGTCGCGCGCAACCTCTGCTGCTCGCGTGCTGCATCCGTCGCCGGCTCCGCCCGCCGTTGCCACGCTCCTCCCCAGGGCCGCGCCGACCTGCTCCTCCCCGTCACCGCTCGCTCCCCCGCCGGCGCCCGCGCCTTGGAAGCCCGCATCGCGCCCCTCCTTGCCTTGCTGCAGCCATTGTTGCTGCTGCTCAGCATCGCCGCCGCTCGCCGCCGGCCCCCGTTGCCCCGCTTCGCCTACCGCTGCCCGCGCCGCGCCGACTGCGCTTCGCCTCCCCCCCGCTCAACCTCTCCGGCCGCCGCACTCCGCCCCGCGCCCTACCTCTCCCCCACGCGCGCGCCTGGGGATGGCTCCTGTCGCCGGAGCCCCTGGCTCGCTCGCCGGCCCGACCGCGCCTCCCCCCCCGCTTCGCCCCTCGCCGCATCTCGCCGCGTCGGCCACCTGGCCGGCGCCGTGGTCGCCGGCACCCCCCCTGCAGCGCTCTGTCGGGTTATGGCCCCCGCCCAGCACCCGGTCACCCCACGCCCGATAGCCCGCTTGCCCGCTCCAGTGGCCTTTTGTGCCACTGGCAGCTGGGGCCCAGCGCCCTAAAAAAAGAAGAAGTATATATATAAAAAATATAATTAATAATTAAATTAATTAATTAATTAACTTAATTAACTTAATCTAATTAACCTGTCTAATTATAATAAATAACTCTGTTAATTAGTGTAGAGACAATGACATGTGGGACCCACCAGTCTGGTTGACTGGTCAACGGTCAACTTTGACCGCTGACATCACGATGACATCATGATGACACAGTAATTCTTTTTCTTGAATTAATTAAATAATAATAATCCCAGAAAATGTTTAAATCTTTATAAATTAATATGAAATAATCCGTAACTCGGATGAAAATACTTTGTACATGAAAGTTGCTCAGAACGACGAGACGAATCCAAAGACGCTCTCCGTTCATCTGCCACACGTCCCTAGCATAGCGAACATGCAACTTTCCCCCTCCGGTCCGTCTGTCCGAAAACGCGAAACACTGGGAATACTTTCCCGGATGTTTCCCCCCTTTGCCGGTATCACCTACTGCCGCGTTAGGGCACACCTAGCACCGCTCATTGTCATGTCATGCATCGTCATGCTTTTGTTTGCATTATATTTATTGTTTCTTCCCCCTCTTCTCTCATTAGACACCGAGACCAACGCCGCTGCTACCCAGTATGACTACGGTGTTGACGACCCCTCCTTCTCGACTGAGCTTGCAAGCAAACCCCCTTTGATCAACCAGATATCGCCCGCTCTCTTCTCTCTTATTCTTGCATTAGGTTTGCTACTGTTGTTGATTCGATAGCTCCTATTCTGTTGCATAGCCTGTCATTGTTGCTACAATTGTTGATACCTTTACCTGCTATCCTAATGCTTAGTATAGGTTGCTAGTATTACATCAGTGGCCCTACACTCTTGTACGTCTGCCATGCTATACTACTGGGCCGTGATCACTCGAGAGGTGATCATGGGTATATACTATACTGTTACATACTTATGTTGATGATTCAGAGATGGGGGCTGAAGGGGCAGGTGGTTCCATCCAGGTAGTGGTGGGCCTGGGTTCCCGACGGCCCCCGAGTGTTACTTTGTGGCAGAGCGACAGGGCAGGTTGTGACCACCTAGGAGATAGGTGGGCCTGATCCCTGGTCGGCGTCCGCAGATACTTCAAATAACACGCTTAATGAGATCTGGATATTTGATCTGAGTCTGGCCACTGGCCTATACGCACTAACCAACTACGTGGGAACAGTTATGGGCACTCGACGTCGTGGTATCAGCCGAAGCCTTCTTGACGTCAGCGACTGAGCGACGCGCGCCGGGTTGGACCGCGTAACACAACTTCCTTTGTAATGGAGGTTGCTAGGTCTGCTCACCGGCCGCGTACGCAACGTGCAGGTGTGCAATGGGCGATGGGCCCAGACCCCTGCGCGCTTAGGTAGGGCTGCGATGTGTTGATCTTCCGAGGCCGGGCATGACCCAAGAAAGTGTGTCCGGCCAGAGGGATCGAGCGTGTTGGGTAATGTGGTGCACCTCTGCAGGGAAGTTTATCTATTCGAATAGCCGTGTCCCTCGGTAAAAGGACGACCCAGAGTTGTACCTCGACCTTATGACAACTAGAACCGGATACTTAATAAAACACACCCTTTCAAGTGCCAGATACAACCCGGTGATCGCTCTCTCACAGGGCGACGAGGAGAGGATCGCCGGGTAGGATTATGCTATGCGATGTTACTTGATGCTGCACTTGCTACTCTCTTCTACATGCTTCAAGATGGAGGTCGCCAGAAGCATAGTCTTCGATAGGACTAGCTATCCCCCCCTTTATTCTGGCATTCTGCAGTTCAGTCCACAGACACTACCCATTTCATTGATACCAATGCATATGTAGTGTAGATCCTTGCTTGCGAGTACTTTGGATGAGTACTCACGGTTGCTTTGCTCCCCCTTTTCCCCCTTTTTCCATTCTTCTCGGACGTCGCAACCAGATGCTGGAGCCCAGGAGCCAGACGCCACCATCGACAACGACCCCTACTACACCGAGGGTGCCTACTACTACGTGCAAGCCGCCGACGACCAGGAGTAGTTTATGAGGATCCCAGGCAGGAGGCCTGCGCCTCTTTCGATCTGTATCCCAGTTTGTGCTAGTCATCTTATGGCACCTTGTTTAACTTTATGTCTGTACTCAGATATTGTTGCTTCCGCTGACTCGTCTATGATCGAGCACATGTATTCGAGCCCTCGAGGCCCCTGACTTGTATTATGATGCTTGTATGACTTATTTACTTTTAGAGTTGTGTTGTGATATCTTCCCGTGAGTCCCTGATCTTGATCGTACACGTTTGCGTGCATGATTAGTGTACGATTGAATCGGGGGCGTCACAAGTTGGTATCAGAGCCGACTGCCTATAGGAATCCCCCTTCCTAACTCCTTGGCCGAAGTTGAGTCTAGTCATTGCAAAACTTTTTCTAACATGGCTGTGTGGCTTACGGGCCCACGTCGCCATTGGGTGGTATTATGATCTTTTATTCCTCGTCTATACTCTGAGACCCTGATCTCTCTTCTATTCGGGTTAAATGATTTTACTAACTCTGACTCTAGGTTCTCGTAATTACTTCCTCTCGGAGAGCCTCTTACTCCAGATGATTGCTTGGTGCGCCGAAGGATTCCAAAGATACTCTCCGATGCTATCCCGAGAACTTGTGCTCATTGCGTTTGCCATTCCCTTCCACCGTCAACCCCTATAGATAACTACATGCTCTTGCCATTCTTACATTAGTCCCCAGTTGCTCTTGTTATTACAAGATACCCCGAAATACTCGATGTTGCTCCGAGAATCCTTGTGCCTACTGCCTTGCAGCTCTTTTCCGCATTAATACCCCCACGAACAATTCCTCATACTTACCGGGGATCCGTCCATCCCTAGTTGTTCAGGTGTTTCACAAAATTCTTCGAAATACTATCCGATTTTTCGGGAATCCTCCACAGCCTATGGCTCTTGAAATTCTTGTCTGCCTGCAATTTGGTTAATTCCAAATGCCTAGCAATATTCTTTGACGTCCGTTGCCTTTATCATCTTGAGTCCCTTGATTCAATATGTTGCGAATGTACGCAATCCTTAATCAAATCCTAGAATTCATCCTTTCGGCTCAGATGTCATTTTAAACATGAGCTGGATCTCGACCAATCAAATTGCCATCGATTGTACCCCTGAGCCTACTCAACTTTTCCATCCTTGATCAGAGCATTTGCTTCTGATCCCTTGATTTGGAAATCATAATTCTTTTTGCATTTGAGCTTTGAGTTAGTCAGTTGTTTCTATAATCTGATCTCCTTGCCTTCTTTCTTCCTTTGGTTGAGTACCGATACTCACAACAGCTCCGTTGTGGACCGCCAGACCCATTGCTGGGTTAATATCCGATGACGTCATTCATATTCAATAACTTTGGAAGTTCTTTCCTTGATACATAATGCCTTGGAAAAATGTATCCTCTGCTCTCTCACCCATGCTCTGCTTTCGAGCTGGTATGTTTTACTCCTGAAATTTGTGTTATATGTTCCTAAGATGCCCCGATGGGTTGAACCTATGCCTTCCCTAATATGTGTAAATTCGTAAGTTATGCGAGTTATACTCTACTGGCTTTTCGTCAGATGAAATTTCAACACTACAACATCTTCAAAAGCGAGAAGTGAATGAAAAGTTGTGCATTGGAGAAGTTGGAGTCGACCTTGAACTTTGTGTTCATGCCCATGGACACGATGTAGATCTTATCATGGAAGCTTCTCTTAAATTAATTATCCCCTTGGTATAAGTTCATCTTATATCTGGGATTTGATCTTTTGCAATCATGGTTCCGGCCATATTGTTCTTCTTTGATCCCGTTACTCGGACAAGTTAAATTACTTGTCTTCTGCACATCATTTCACCTGTTAAGCATCTATTCTACTCTACCTTCGAGTATTACCCCCTGGTATCTCAAGGATATCAACCCATTGCACTTCATCTTATGAATTTCTGATGAAGTAATACCTTTCCCCGTCATAGTCACTCCACGGGTTCTGGGTTATCGTCAACCCAAAAACACCGGGTTGTGAATCGAATCAACACTGAGATTCAGTACTCCCAGTACTTTGTTGTTGAGAATTTTAATACTCCATCACGTCATTCCTAGCCTGATCGGCTACATCATTATCATGCTAATTTTAACTATGCTACCTGGTCCTTCCCGGAGCACAATTCTCGATGATGAGCTAAGCTTACGTCGATCTTCCTCATCATATCGCTCCACCTTTAACAGCAAACTTGATTTCGAGTTTGTGTCGAACCCATGGTTCCAATAACCTTTCGCTTCATCATTCCTTTGATTTGATGTCATCGCCGATCGATTACATCTTCATGGAATCTTTCGACAAATGTGTCGTGATCTTCATCAGCATTCCGAGCTTTCTCCAGGATATCAATTGAATTCATGATGAGAAATACCATCCTTGCCCCTCGATGATTTGTGTTATCATCGACAACATTACTGCCTTCCCTCCAACACAAACTTGTTCAGGTTATGGAGCTCTTTGCTATCCAGTTTGTATTATGTTCTACCTTGAAGTATTACTGAATTTTATGTCAAGGATGTTGCGAGGATTGCTTAACCTCTTAAGAATTCTTGGTATAGTGATACTTCTCACAATCACCATTCTTTTCTTGGTCCCCATATTGTTTCTAACCGGAATCCCGACAAATGGACTGTGATGTGTGTAAGTCCAAAACTTCTAGCAACCCTATTGCTTGAAGTTAATGGTTGATAGCTTGATTCTTAGTCTATTCGTTATTGAATCACCATTCTAACATCGATCATGCTACTTAGTCCATCCTTCTAGGTGCACATTTCGATGAATGTTTACTCGTGGATGTTCTCCTCGAACATACTTCGTTATCTACTTCGGTATGTCCAATATTACCTCCTTGTTCACATAATTGTGGAAATCCATCCTTTGGAAATCTCGATGAATTATTGCTGAGTCCATCAGCCACCTCCTCATCCTTTCCTTGGGTTAATGATGAACTCATGTTTCGGAACTCGCTTCCATAGTTCATTTCCCGAGAATCTTGCAATGTCATCTCGTCAATTTGTGTTGCACCTTTTCTTCTCAGGTATCTTGAGTCTAAGGTATCCTGACCCTAACCAGATCTGAATCTTAGTCGGCTATGATGGTTGGAACATATTTCTAAGAGTTATAACCCTGGTCTTTTATGTCCCGGCAAGGTGATGGCATGCCTAGCACACCTGACCGGAGGACCTATTGTTATAGTCCTTTTTAGCAAGGATATCCATTCTTCCATGAGGAAATTGTAAGACTTATTCTACAAGTTGTTCCTGATGGATCCTTCATGTATCCGAAGTCTGAACTTTGCTTGAAGACCATGTCAATGCTATCTCGAAGCATGTCTGTGGTACTCTGAATTTCAATAAGAACATTTGAAGCACAAAGCTAAATTTTCTTTATCAATTATCCAAACACCGTCATTTGGGTAATGTCATGAAATTCCTCTCCCCTTACCTAAATGGTTTTCTAGTTTCTATCCTGTCATGGATATCATGCTCTGCTTGCCCTTGGGAAGGATATACCCCTGAAATATGTGTTTAAACACATTTTTCCTTTCCATTGTTTTGTTTAACCTTCCTGTAATCTAACTTAACTGAGCAGTGATAATTCCCTGCTTAGGTAAGCACCTCGTTGTACCACTCTGTCAGTAAAACCCAATGTTGATGACATTCCGGTAACCACCGATGGACGAGAACTTTGCCTATTGGTCTGCCTCGTTCAACGAGCAGGAAAATGGTTCTCTTCGTCTCTCACCCTTGGTACCGATGCTGTTACCGACATAACTGACAGGCTATCCTCTGAAATGCCTTGCTTACATGATCATGCAAGACGTCACCGCCTTTCCTACTTTTAACCCACATGGTGGGCCCATAACCCACAATTCCACAGGATCGAAACAAGACTCTCCTGTACACCCCCTGTTCCCAAGGTTGTTCCTCGCGTGTGGCCTCGTATGTAATTCACGAGCCACCTTCGAGAGATCATCAAATTCTGCTATCAGACACAATACTTATTTCCATTGCCTTGAACCCCTTTCATGCCCTGTTTCAGACATCGAACGATTGCCTGCCCGCTCGAGACTTCCCATGATACCTCCTTACTTTGCTCTCGATATTTTCTTAAGTTTCAATTCGAGAGTTACTCTCTGCCACCTTCCCTGATGTTATCGACCAGATAGTCAACCTTGCAGAGGCCCGTTCTCCCGGAATACCCACCCTTTATTCTTTCGTAAGTACGATGAAGATTGCGAAGAAAGGATGACGACTTCATCATGATGACCAGAAGCAGAGAAGCGAAGACATCAACGTAATGGATCGACCTCTTCGAGAAGAGCAACCAAGACCGAGAAGAATCGTTAGAAATTTCGTAACCTAGTCTTTCCCCCCTTACCCTACCCCTTAAATCTCGGGACGAGATTTCTTGTAGTGGAGGAGAATTGTGACGCCCGGATAGTTAAGCTACAGTAACCATATACTAATGATGCCACGTCACCACGATTACTGTTGTTAGTTTCATGATGATTCAAATCTTGTTTTGAATTCAAATTCAAAATCAAGTCAAGCAATAAAAGTTTTCAAATATTAAAACTAAAGTGTTCGAAATGTAGCTAATAAATCATAGATGATTAGGGTGGTGAAACCACATTTTTATAAATTATTAAATGCACTGAAATAAAAAAAACACCTTAAACAATTAAATAAATGCCTTTTATAATTAATAAAATACTAAACTAATTTATTTGGGTGCCCTAGTTAATGTGGCAGTAGTATATTTAGTTATACTAAATTAGGAACTACTTTTATCTTTTTAGAATTTAAAATAAATTAGAGACTAAAAGAAAACAGAATAGGAAAATAAGTAAAAGGTAAAAATAAAACAAAAAAAAGAAGAAAGACCCTGGCCCAACTGGGCCATGTCCCAACCAGGCCGGCCCACCCCGGCCTACACATACCCCCCACACCCCGAAACCCTAGCCTCTCTTGCTCACTCCCCTCCCGTCCCGATCTGGATCGGGATCGATCCCCACGCCCCTGCGTTCGCTTCCCCGACCCGACGTCGCCCGATGCCCACCGTCGCTGCTCGTCGGCGCTCGCCGTCCCCGTCCCTCGTCCCCGTCCTCCTCCTCGCCGGACCACGTCGCGCCATCGCCGTCGCCAGCGTTGTCTTCCCCAACCTCGGCCGCTACCGCTTCCGTCGCTCGATCCGCCGCCCCGGTCGACCTCCGGCCTCCCGAGCTCGTCCTCCGCCTCTGTGAGCTCCTCCATTCCCCCCCTCGCTTATTCTCGAGCTCGGTTTCGAGGTCGAGCACGCCCGCTGCCGCGCTCGTAGCTCCTCCGCCCGAGTAGTCGCCGCACTCTGCCTCGCCCAGGCCCCGTCCTACCCGCGTCCCAGCCGCGCTCGTCGCGCGCAACCTTTGCTGCTCGCGCGCTGCATCCGTCGCCGGCTCCGCCCGCCGCTGCCACGCTCCTCCCCAGGGCCGCGCCGACCTGATCCTCCCCGTCACCGCTCGCTCCCCCGCCGGCGCCCATGCCTTGGAAGCCCGCATCGCGCCCCTCCTTGCCTTGCTGCAGCCATTGTTGCTGCTGCTCAGCATCGCCGCCGATCGCCGCCGGCCCCCGTTGCCCCGCTTCGCCTACCGCTGCCCGCGCTGCGCCGACTGCGCTCCGCCTCCCCCCCGCTCGACCTCTCCGGCCGCACCAGCGCCGCCGCGGCCGCCGCACTCTGCCCCACGCCCTAGCTCGCCCTCACGCGCACGCCTGGGGATGGCGCCTGTCGCCGGAGCCCCTGGCTCGCTCGCCGGCCCGACCGCGCCTCCCCCCCCGCTTCGCCCCTCGCCGCCTCTCGCCGCGTCGGCCGCCTGGCCGGCGCCGTGGTCGCCGGCACCCCCCCTGCAGCGCTCTGTCGGGTTATGGCCCCCGCCCAGCACCCGGTCACCCCACGCCCGATAGCCCGCTTGGCCGCTCCAGTGGCCTTTTGTGCCACTGGCAGCTGGGGCCCAGCGCCCTAAAAAAAAGAAGTATATACAAAAAAAGATAATTAATAATTAAATTAATTAATTAATTAATTAACTTAATTAATTTAGGTTAATTAACTTAATCTAATTAACCTGTCTAATTATAATAAATAACTCTGTTAATTAGTGTAGAGACAATGACATGTGGGACCCACCAGTCTGGTTGACTGATCAACGGTCAACTTTGACCGCTGACATCATGATGACACAGTAATTCTTTTTCTCGAATTAATTAAATAATAATAATCCCAGAAAATGTTTAAATCTTTATAAATTAATATGAAATAATCCGTAACTCGGATGAAAATACTTTGTACATGAAAGTTGCTCAGAACGACGAGACAAATCCAAATACGCTCTCCGTTCATCTGCCACACATCCCTAACATAGCGAACATGCAACTTTCCCCCTCCGGTCCGTCTGTCCGAAAACACGAAACACTGGGAATACTTTCCCGGATGTTTCCCCCCTTTGCCGGTATCACCTACTGCCGCGTTAGGGCACACCTAGCACCGCTCATTGTCATGTCATGCATCGTCATGCTTTTGTTTGCATTATATTTATTGTTTCTTCCCCCTCTTCTCTCGTTAGACACCGAGACCGACGCCGCTGCTACCCAGTATGACTACGGTGTTGACGACCCCTCCTTCTCGACTGAGCTTGCAAGCAAACCCCCTTTGATCAACCAGATATCGCCCGCTCTCTTCTCTCTTATTCTTGCATTAGGTTTGCTACTGTTGTTGATTCGATAGCTCCTATTCTGTTGCATAACCTGTCATTGTTGCTACAATTGTTGATACCTTTACCTGCTATCCTAATGCTTAGTATAGGTTGCTAGTATTACATCAGTGGCCCTACACTCTTGTCCGTCTGCCATGCTATACTACTGGGCCGTGATCACTCGGGAGGTGATCATGGGTATATACTATACTGTTACATACTTATGTTGATGATTCGGAGATGGGGGCTGAAGGGGCAGGTGGTTCCATCCAGGTAGTGGTGGGCCTGGGTTCCCTACGGCCCCCGAGTGTTACTTTGTGGCAGAGCGACAGGGCAGGTTGTGACCATCTAGGAGATAGGTGGGCCTGATCCCTGGTCGGCGTCCGCGGATACTTCAAATAACACGCTTAATGAGATCTGGATATTTGATCTGAGTCTGGCCACTGGCCTATACGCACTAACCAACTACGCGGAAACAGTTATGGGCACTCGACATCGTGGTATCAGCCAAAGCCTTCTTGACGTCAGCGACTGAGCGACGCGCGCCGGGTTGGACCGCGTAACGCAACTTCCTTTGTAATGGAGGTTGCTAGGTCTGCTCACCGGCCGCGTACGCAACGTGCAGGTGTGCAACGGGCGATGGGCCCAGACCCCTGCGCGCTTAGGATTTAGACCAGCGTGCTGACCTCTCTGTTGTGCCTAGGTAGGGCTGCGACGTGTTGATCTTCCGAGGCTGGGCATGACCCAAGAAAGTGTGTCCGGCCAGAGGGATCGAGCGTGTTGGGTAATGTGGTGCACCCCTGCAGGGAAGTTTATCTATTCGAATAGCCGTGTCCCTCGGTAAAAGGACGACCCAGAGTTGTACCTCGACCTTATGACAACTAGAACCGGATACTTAATAAAACACACCCTTTCAAGTGCCAGATACAACCCGATGATCGCTCTCTCACAGGGCGACGAGGAGAGGATCGCCGGGTAGGATTATGCTATGCGATGTTACTTGATGCTGCACTTGCTACTCTCTTCTACATGCTTCAAGATGGAGGTCGCCAGAAGCATAGTCTTCGATAGGACTAGCTATCCCCCCCTTTATTCTGGCATTCTGCAGTTCAGTCCACAGACACTACCCATTTCATTGATACCAATGCATATGTAGTGTAGATCCTTGCTTGCGAGTACTTTGGATGAGTACTCACGGTTGCTTTGCTCCCCCTTTTTCCCCCTTTTCCATTCTTCTCGGACGTCGCAATCAGATGCTGGAGCCCAGGAGCCAGACGCCACCATCGACAACGACCCCTACTACACCGAGGGTGCCTACTACTACGTGCAGGCCTCCGACGACCAGGAGTAGTTTAGGAGGATCCCAGGGAGGAGGCATGCGCCTCTTTCGATCTGTATCCCAGTTTGTGCTAGCCATCTTATGGCACCTTGTTTAACTTTATGTCTGTACTCAGATATTGTTGCTTCCGCTGACTCGTCTATGATCGAGCACATGTATTCGAGCCCTCGAGGCCCCTGGCTTGTATTATGATGCTTGTATGACTTATTTACTTTTAGAGTTGTGTTGTGATATCTTCCCGTGAGTCCCTGATCTTGATCGTACACGTTTGCGTGCATGATTAGTGTACGATTGAATCGGGGGCGTCACAGGTAGGAACCCAGTCTCGCTCGCTCTGTCAATTGCATAACCTGACGGTGCGTCCAGATCATAGTTTCTACTCTCAAATATAGTGTTTCTCCATGGTGGCAAAAGAAGAGAAGCGACAATACGATAGGGTCGCTCAGGACATGCAAGGATTTTTTTATCCCGTTGCAACGACATGTAATGATTTGTTTACCCCGTTGCAACGCACGGGCACATGTGCTAGTCACTATATAAATGGTCAGATATATTTACAGTTAAATCTTTACCTCATATTTAAATTTACTTTTTATATAAGAATATTTATGTATTAAAAATCACGTGCTTTAAAATAAATGTTCATGCAAAATACATTTTCATATGATTTGGAAAAAAATGTCCAATTATTTTCCTAGAAAAGAAAAACATAAAGTCATAACTGATAAAAGGAAAACATGGAAAACAATATATGAACAATAAAACAAAATGGTAAGCAATAGGAAAAACAAAAGCAAAGTAAAATAAGAAAGAGGAAAACAACAACAACTCAAAACCGGCAACATAGGCCGGTCCACACATGCGCAATTGCATGTCAAATACTCCCTCTTTCTGAAAATATTTGTCGGAGAAATGTATAGAAATATATATATCTAAAACTAAAATACGTCTAGACACATTCATTTCTCCTACAAGTATTTCCAGACGGAGCGAGGATGATTTTGCAATTGTTAGTTCACTCGGACTTGAAGATGCGCCAAACGAGGAAGAAAGAAAGGCAATGACTATGTTCGACTTGCCTAGTTTTTGTTTGTTTGTGTAAGTCGACTTTCCTAGCCATTGGATTTCAATCTTCTTCCTCTTGACTTCTTCTCTTCTTTTTAACCGCGACCAGCTACCCACCTCACATGCCTCCGGCTCGCCTCCATGCCTCACATTTGGCTGCGATGCTCACCACATTGTCCCCTTCTTCAACAAGTTAGCTATCTAATCCTAGCAATAGTGGAAGCTACAATGGCTTGCACACTCATCATGTTTCCTCGCCTTTGTCAAACACTAGATGACCCGTTGCGCCGATGGCGCAAAGGGCGAGAGCGAACCAAACTTTCAAACCATGCAAGTAAGTATATTTAGAGGCCTATCATAAAATCCTTGAAATATAAGGAAATAGATATTTAGAAAATTATGTTCATACATAGATTTATATATTACATTGCATTGTAGGTTTATAGGCCAAAAGAAAGGCACGAGGTAAGTTAATAAGGACCTTTTGTAACTCAAAACCAAACAGAGGTGTAACTAACGGTGAATTATCAACATTAAGAAAAGCGAGTGATTTGGTAAATGATGGATAGAATCAATGTGAAACACCCAGACACGGCAAACAGAAAATTAGGAAATCCTTATCGGGAGCCCTGGGTGCATAACACAGAAGCAAATTTGTGTCTAAACAGTAGAGAAATCTCACGAGCTAACATAAAAATTGGTTGCCGCCAACGTTGAAGACTGCTCTGCTGGAAAATAGCCACACTGGCATCAGCAACATCATTTCCCAGAGAGAGACTATTCCTGGCAGCCTGCCAACAAGAAGATGTCAAGGTCCAGCCCCAAAAATACTCATGCTGAAAATAATAATTTTTTCATAGGATTAGTATCTCTGTAAACAAGATCCAATTGGTTGAGGAACATTACTCAGGAGCAGTGGGTTTTGGGGCTTTCAGCAAGCAAGGAGAGAAAAGGGCAAGACTCAAACTCATCATGGCTGACAAAAGGCCATATATGTGAGGTGCAGCACCAAAACAAGGAGGTGAAGGAGATGTACCTGTGGCTCTCAGATAGAGCCTAGTTTTTTTTACCTCGCCTATTTCTTTCCAAAGCCATGACCAACAGCAGCGAAGGACATGTGAAAGGCAAAGAAAGTGAGAAAACAGATACATCATATTACTAAGCAAAAGCAAGTAGAAATACCAAATTGAGAGGCAGAACTATATGAAAACCAAAATGTAGGCCAAGTAAAACAGAAATATCAGTGATTTTCTCGAGATCACACGTGAGACGGCAGTCAGGGACATATAATTGCCCTCTGGGTAAACACGGGACTCTTTAAGTACAGCAAACAAAAGATAAGCCTGAACATGGCTTTTATTTATAGTCACAGCATAACACAAGCTTACTGAAAACTGTCGTCTCTTCAGTATAATATTGGGTGCTTCTACCAAGCAAACAACAATATTGTGGAAATCTGATAAGGAAGATAATTTTAGCTTACATACAGAAGCCTAGCCTGTTCAGAAAAGCTTTCTGGGTGTGCACTAACCAACAAACGACGTGCATATATTTAGTAAAGTGCATATGCACATAAGCATGACTACCGGCAACATATGAAGATTTGAAAAAATGCAAGATACCACAACCATTTTTAAAATTTGAACATATGAGGATTTTGACAAATGCAAGATACCACAACCATTTTTAAAATTTGCATGTCTTCATGAATATTCTTAATATCCTGGCAACACTATATTAGTACTACTTGAGGAAATAAATAAGAAAATGACACTCACATAGGAGTTCTAGGGTTTTATCATTTCCGCTTTACAATCCGAATAAACTATATAGTTGTTCCGCAGATAATTACATGACATGACAATGTCATTGACCATAGTTTTAAATAGCCGGGCCCGCTATAGCCTTCTCACCAGGATGCCGCTAAATGGTTGCCTTCACAAATAGCCCGCTTTAGCCTGCTATAGCTCCGCTATAGCTGATTTGGAGGTCCACCGCTATTTTTCATAGCCCGCTATTTAAAACATTGGCATTGACAAATATCCATCTTTTATGGCATGAACATATATTTCTTGACCACAATTATTATTGAGAAGTGATGGGTAGCTCACTATATAACATCGTCAACACCAGGAAAATATAGTAAAGCGGTCAGATCCCACAACAAATATTATACACAGAGCTCGGAAAGAGAACTATCTAGAAAACAAACTTACATGTAAAGTTACTGCATAGGTGAGCATGCCTCGCCAAGCAAGTTCCTTGTGGGTTCTATTACAGCCAACAAATAAAGGATATCATCGGATCAGTAGCATAAATATTTTTCTAAACAACTTTGCATTCTAGTATTACACATCTGACATCACCAACTATTTCACTATCTATCTACTGCCCCTATAAAAAGCACGAAGTGCGGAGATCTAAAACTTAATCCTATCCATCTAATCACACCTATACGGTTCAGATTAGTCACTAAAACATGTTTGGTCTAAAACAGGTGTTTAGCAACTGCCTTCTTGGCCGCACGCTCGCACTAATCTATACAGCCTCCCCAAACTCACGCACGCACGCCTCCCTCTCACAACGCTGGCGCTTCTTGGCCTGGCTCATCTCTTCAGCCTTTGCACCCACCACGCCCGCCTCTCCGGCCGAACAGCAACAGCACGCACGTCCCTCATCCCTCGTCGTCGCCTCACCTGCACCCCGTCGGCCCTCCCTACGCTCCATCGCCACCTGCCCACAAAAAATAAAAGAAATTGCCGGTCATCACCGAAACAACCCAGAGGATTCTTCCATCTCGACCGCCGCGGCGATGGATTTCTCCGGCGGGAGCCGGCGGGGACAGGGGCGTAGCGAAGCTGTCCGAGGTGTATCCGAGCACGCGGAGGCTGCTGATCTCGGCCCGCGTCGAGCGGCTCGCCTCGGCACCAACGCCGTCCTCCTACTCCTCCTCGGCGCCGCTCGTCGGCGCGACGGACCCGGCGGGAGTCGACGTGTGCGGAGAGATCCAGTGCGTGTGCGTGCTGATGGACCGGCCCTAGCGCTCCGTCCCCGCCAAGGGCCAGCGTGTTCTCTGGAAGATGTGAGGATGCTCTTCGACGAGCCTGGGCAAAGCCTTTGAATCATAACACTTTCCAGCAATTTGCTGCAGCAATTAGCAATCTAACCATGATGTTTACGTATTATTTAATGAAGAATGGCTGGAGCTAGGTCGGCCCCTGATTCCTTCGCAGATTGATTTGGTGTTTGCGCCAGTGTTGACCCCGTCGTCATGGTTTGTATGTCTGTGTGTTGCAGGCTTGCAGCCCGGAGCAAAAACCTAGGCTGAACGCCGAATGCCAGGCGGCGGACGCAGCGGTGCTCTTAAGGACAATTTGGCAAAACGCAATTGGACAGGATCTACAAGATGTAGCTTCTGTGATCGTGATGAATTCATCAAACACCTCTTTCTTGACTGTCCATTGGCAAAAATTTTGTGGCGGTCGGTCCACATAGCATTTAATATTACTCCTCCGAATACTATCAACATGTTATTTGGGACGTGGCTAGATGGGATAGATTCAGAGACAGCGAGACATATCCGTGTAGGAGTATGTGCTTTATTATGGGCAGTTTGAAACTGCAGAAACGATTTGATTTTTAACAGAACAACAAATATTCATTTTTTGCAGGTTATATTCTGGACCACTGCACTGATCCGTATGTGGTCGCTACGCACTCCGACGGAGGCCAGGGAGCGTATGGTTACTGGATCTATCCGATGGAAGACGATAGCACGGGTTATTTTCAACCGGTTTGGATGACGGTCATGTATTAGGATAGGCGTTTAGTGTTTCCTATCTTATTTTTTTGCCGGCCGGTTGTGGCTATTCTGTTATTATGTTTATGCTCTTTGTGAGCCTTTTTTCTTTTTGAGACCTGAAGACTTTTGTTGAACCTTTTGCTTATTAATAATATGGCCATATGCATCGTTCTGATGCAGAGGCCGGGGGATAACCCCTTTTCGAAAAAAAGAAAAAAAAACGCGATAGGCTCTCCACGATCGACAGGGTCAGCTCCTACTGCCTCCCGGAGCTCAGGCGCATCCATGTAAATCTTGCGCTCTATGGCCTGGTTTGTGGTTGTCGCAGGTTTGGTCAGGGCATGGTTGGTGATTCCCAGGCTTGTCCGTCTTGATCTGTGTTGTCTAATGTTTCTGTGATTGCAATTGAAGACGCCTGTGATCATGGTGGGGTGTAAGCTGAACCTGAGGGACGACTAACAGAACAGGCTTGACCAAACTTTGCGCCTCGCCTGATCCAAGTCAAAAAGATAACCATTGAATCAATTTGCATTGGTAACCTTTTATTATGTCAAATCGTTGATTGTTCACCATGAAACTGGAATGCTCAAAATGTTGATACGCGCAGTTGCTCAGCCTCACGTAATATCCCAACAGTGTTTTTTTTTTGTAATTTTGATTGTTCATTACAATACTAGATACTATGCTCAAGTAGGTTTACTAAAACAGACTGTTAATGAACCACAGGTGCCGAAGGTCTTCTACCATGCCCAGAAGGCACTGCTTCACTCCAGTACTCCTCCATTTTATCAAAGAGGCCCAATCTGTAAAGCCATGCTGTGTGAGGGTTTTGAAGCGGATATTCATTCTATGCGACCACGACAGGGATGGAGCTCTCAGCGATGTGGAGTTCAATGATTTCAGGGTTGTATTCACTGCGTTCGACATGCTTTCTTATGTTAACGTACGGCTGACTAATCACTCATATTATGGTGAGGTTGTTCCGACGCGCGGGAGGGGGGGGGGGGGGGGGGGGGGGGGGGGGGGGGGGGGGGGTGGGGGGGGGGGGGGGGGGTGGGCGTTCGATGGGAGACCGTCATGCTTCCATATGTTAACATGCGTCCTCAGTTGAGTCTTGACGTTACCATTAGAGCCAGGAATCCTCATATTATCATGAGGTTGTTGAGCACATGAGCATGTAAACTGCCTATTTTTTGGTTGCTCGGTATGTGGAATTCATGTTGCACATCATGGGGAGATGATGTATTTTTGTTCTATATAGTGTTATTAGTGTGAGGTTAATGGATGCACATGGTTTTTCAAGTTACTATTGAGAACTTATCTCATTCATCTTCAATTATCAATTGCCTCTAAATATGTGAAGTTGGACAAGAAACTGAATATGCATGAAATGTAGTAAGATAGAGGTATGTATTCTTTTTCTACTTGAGAGTCTTAGATTTCCAGTGGAGTTTTGGTTTCTCCTATCGAGATCGTAGACTGGATGTTTATACTATGTATTCAAGCTATTCCCACACCAAAGGTCTGTTAGTGTGGAATCGGATTTTCCTGTAGTGTGATTACTATATGAACTTATTTGCGTGTTTTTTTTCACTTTTATTTGTATATGCTGTCCAGCTATCGGCATTATGCAAAAATAGGGCAAAAAGATTCAGATATATGATTTGAGGTTCGTACTAGAGAAGTGCTGTGAAGAACATGTAGTTGCTTTTTTTATTGGTATGTAGTATGAACTGATCACATCTTTTCACTCCCCTTCCTAGCTCTTAGGTTACATGCTAATTATTAACTGGGATAAGAAAAATATATAGTCGTGACATGAGGAGCCTCATGTTTTAGACGGTCATTCAAGTACTTATTATCAACTATTGATTTTTGTAATATTTATTAGTAGTGCATCACTACAACTGTTTTTGCTTATTTTTATTCAACTGTTTACCTAATAACTAGGATGCATGTGTATTTTCTTTAAGAAATACGTGCATTTACGTGTACGCTAACTAGTAAAATTAAACAACTCTATGAAAATGGATGGTAAACAAGGTATGAGAAGGAGATTCCGATGGCTCAGCTTGGCCAATCATTGGGGAGCCCGAGGAGCCGATAGCTTAGTAACCAGGGCCTCTTCAAATACAAGAGCTCAAAACACTTAAATATGTATGAGCAATTGGCATTTTTGAATTTGTAGCAACCTGAGAAGCTAGCAACATACCTTGGCATCAGTGAATGTGGATTTGCAACACATCCAGACATCCAATAGATCCAAAGTGCACACATAATTATAACAGTAGACCATAGGGTATCCCTTGCCAAGTTCTTTATTATTCCATGGCCAGTGAAAATGGAGCAGTGTGATGTCACACTATTGGTACAGAAAAATAGCTGCAACAACGAAAAGAAAAACTGAAAATTGTGCTTATCGCAGTATAGTGCCTGGCCATCAATAGTTTGCATCAAATCTCAGCAAACCTCTAAATACATATATCGTGAAGTTCTTCTAATACTCTAGTAACATAATCTAAATTGACCGATGCGGAATCCTTCAGAACTCATCGTCTGACATAAAACCGGTGAAATCAATAACACAACAGAACATTAAATGTTTAGTTTTACTTCAAGGTATTTTTTATTTACATATCCAAAGCCATCGGCGCCTAACATTATCAAATTATAATAACCAGCATGTCACACTACACATTTATTTGACTTGAAATGGAACTCTACATGTCCTCATCAATGCTATAGAAAAATTAAAGACTGTCGGACTCCTGCATGAATACGCATGGATGCAGTAAAACTATATTTCTTGGAGCAACCGGCCTATCGACAAGGTTGCACATGAATAATTAGTATAAAGAATAGGGCAGGGAACTAATTATATATGTAATGGAAGAGAATAAGAACTATACCTTTTGTTGTCAGTATAGGCCAATGCAACTATTGGTTCTGCAAGAGAAATTCTACATAAGCTGATAAGCATTGCAAAGTTTGCAGATCTCAAAAAATTATTGAGGTGTATGATTACATCTCAAGTCCTTTGATACCCAACTTTAGAGCAAGTTTCTACCAAAGGGACATCCCAAACTATTTTGAAATGTACTACGTAAAGGAACTTTAGTAAAAACTGGAAATTATTTACTGAAAGGAACTATCTGAAAATTAACTCTGCAAAAAACTCAGAATTATATTTTTTCCCAAAAGTCCGAGAAAAGAAATCATCTGGTTGCTACCCGAAACAGCTAACTGTCTGTTTCTTTTATTCAGTACTCCGTACATGGTTTCCAAACTCTGGTCTTTTATTCAGTACTCCAATACATAACTGGAAACTTATTTTCCTAATAACTAGATTAGAAAGTTAAACTATCCCCTGTTAGTAATCACAAGGTAAAACCTAAGGATATGCACTATAGTAACAAAAGAAGAGCAAGCAAGATATACAACCCATTAAGCATCACACGTACATAAAACAAATTTTATCTGGATAGATTGTATTTATAGCATACCTTTCGCAAGCAATTACTCGAGGATGTAGGCATAGCAACCTCATTTAGGTAGCAATGGGAAACCCTCGCACAAGAAGCTAATTTAAAACCGAGAACTGGAACATGAACTCCACATATAAATTAAGCAATGAAAAGGGCGGATCGGGAGTCTAAATAGTGCCTTTATATGAAGGGGAGAACTTAATATGTTAGTCCCATATAGATAATCACAATACATGAACCCTGACATAAGATGATCTGGCTGTGTCCCTCCAAAATATCGATGATAATTGTGGTATTCTACTCCATAAAACAGAACATGTTGTGTCAGATTGTGATGATAAATCCTTGAGTTTTTCGGGAGCATCATTATATGTTTTTATGATAAATTGCAAATATACCAATGCATTATTTGGAACTCATTTTCGTTAACAAGAAAAATCATAGGAAAAGAGAGTGGACATTAACAATCTCTAAGATTAGCTTAATCACACTGTGTCATTACACACTAAAAACTACAGGAAGGGAAACTCACACCACATGGCTACGTGTTTTCATCAGGTATGCCACACAGTTTATTTTACCAAATTAAAATTGGGAGGGATGGCGATGATGAGATTGGTCAGTTCTCTAACCCAATCTATAACGAAATATTTCTTATTTAGTTTTTTCAAAGTAAATGCGGAAGACATGCTTGAAACACAGATTTTGTTAGAACAATAGTTGTTTAACAACGCAAAATCACTTCAAATTCTCAATAAAATAGATATAGTAAATATGTTCCGTTTTGTAGAGAAACTAACATGCCGGCCATATCCAACACCATCACTAAATGATTGGCGAGCTTGACTATAAAGAGCGGAAAAACCTCTCCCAATCATTTTACTAGTTCCCTTGAATTAATGGAACAAAGAAATAGGAAGAATAATGAATGGTTGTACACGAGCACTAAATTGGCAGCCTACACACTTGTGTTTCTCTAAATTTTATTCCTATTATTCTGAATACGAAAACACCTCTGAGTTTAGCTATGCCTATAAGAAAAATGTAAGTAGCACAAGCATTTAATGAAATAGTGCAAAGACAAGCAAAAGAACAGTCCATTTACCTGAAGTGACAAGGAGAAGCTGTAGGATCGAAAGTATGTCTAGAGGAGGGGGGGGGGAGGTATTAGACTACTTGACAAATAAAACCTAACATTTTCCCAATTTTAGTTGTAGGTAGATTTTAGCAATTATGACAAGTCAAGCAACATCCTACACATGCAATTCTAAGAATATAGTAGCGGAAAGTAAGACATTGCACATGTAAGTAAAGGAAAGGTTTGGAGAAGACAAACGCAATGGGGACACGAAGATTTTTGGCGTGGTTCCGATAGATGGTTCTATCGTACATCCACGTTGATGGAGACTTCAACCCACAAAGGGTAACGGCTACGTGAGTCCACGAAGGGCTCCAATCACTAATGGTCCACGAAGAAGCAACCTTGTCTATCCCACCACGGCCATCGCCCACGAAGGACTTGCCTCACTCGGGTAGATCTTCATGAAGTAGGCGATTTCCTTGCCCTTACAAACTTCTTGGTTCAACTCCACATCATGTCGGGGGCTCCCAAGCGACACCTAACCAATCTAGGAGACACCACTCTCCAAAAGGTAATAGACGGTGTGTTGATGATGAACTCCTTGCTTTGTGCTTCAAATGATAGTCTCTCCAACACTCAACTCTCTCTCACAGATTTGGCTACGGTGGAAGAAGGATTTGAGTGGAAAGCAACTTGGGGAAGGCTAGAAATCAAGGTTCAAATGGTAGGAATGTAATCTCTTGATCTCAACACATGAGTAGGTGGTTCTCTCTCAGAAAATGAGTAGTGGAAGTGTAGGCACGTTCTGATGGCTCTCTCACTAAGTAAGAGGGGTGGAGGGGTATATATAGCCTCCACACAAAATCCAACCGTTACACACTTTTGACCCAACTCGGTGGCACCGATCAGAAATCTCGGTGGCACCAACTTGTGTAAAATATATGAACGTTAGGAAATCTCGGTGGGACCGACTGAAACATCTCGGAGGGACCGATGTGCAATGGTAAAGGCAAACCTCGTTTCGATGGCATCGATTGCATTATCTCGGTAGGACCGAAGTGAAGCAATAAGGCAACAGAGAGGTTGGCAAGCCATCTCAGTGGGACCGATTGCAAAACTCGGTGAGACCGAAATAATTGCAACTGGTTACAGAAGGTTTGGCAGGCCATATCGGTGGGACCGATTGCAGAACTCGGTGAGACCGAAATAATTGCAACAAGTTACAGAGAATTGGGCAAGCCATCCCGGTGGGACCGAGAACCATATCGGCGACTCCGATTTGTTAGGGTTTGGCTGTGGCAGTGTCCAGATGAACTCGGTGGCTCCGGATAGAGAAGTTTCGATGGGGCCGAGTTGGAATGAAGGGTTTTGGACAGATTTGGATAGAGAAAGTGGTTGAGGGTTTTGGAGCAATATGACTAAGTACTTGAGCAAAAAGATCATAATCAAAACCTCATCCCCTTTTAATAGCATTGGCTTTCCTATGGACTCAATGTGATCTTGGATCACTTAACCAAAAATGTAGAGTCTTGAGCTTTTTCCAATCCATGTCCTTAGCATTTGAGGGGTCCACAATCACTAGTCCTTGCCATGTCAATCATTGAACATCCTGAAATCTTTACTTGAATGGATATTAGTTAAATGAGATATACATTGTTATGAATTACCAAAACCACCCGGGGATCAGTTGCACTTTCAATCTTCCCCTTTTTGGTAATTGATGACAACATATAGATCAAAGCTTCGACAAATGATTAAATGAATGAAATGCATCATCGCTTTGAGAAGTATGTGGTAAGCAAGAGCTCACCCTAAATTTGTGCATTATTAAAAAAATTACGTTTGAATGCAAATGCACAATCGATTAGGATCATGGGCCACTCTTCCATGTCACATACAACTTGGTGGAGCGCACAAAATGATATGATTGGAATAGTAAGCACGCATCACCAAAACAAAAGTGAGTGATCATACAAGGATAATGATAATAATAAGCATTGGGCATAACATGAAGCATAGTATGATCAAACACACACAAACAAAGTATCTCACAAGCATACTGAACAAAGTAGCACGGACCAAAAAGCAAAAATTTAGAAAAACCCACGAGCAAAAGCAAAGCAGGACTCTCTCTTTCTCTCAAAGCCTAAAGATCTAAACAAATTCTCCCCCTTTGGTAACAAGTACCAAAAAGCTTGAATAGGTATAGAGCTATGCATTTCTCTAGGCATGATCCTCGGCAGCTCCTGGTGGCGATCTCTGGCTGGCAGCTCCGGTGTGCGTAGATGGCGTTGAGAGAAGTGCGTCTGCAAAAGTTTCGGCTGATGTCTGCTGTGCTGGTGGAGTAGAAACTGACGGTGGCACTATTGAAGCAGCAGAAGGGGCAGAATGTGTTGCTCTCGTGTCTGCAACAGGTACAGCAACAGACCTGGATGCCCTAGGCACTATCTGAAATCTGTCAGTGGTCGGTCTGTCATCTCCACTATACTCTGCAGCAACTCTAGCTGCATCAACGTCATCCCTCAGCTTCTCCATGATAGTCTGAACATCTATGATCTTCACATCAAGATCATGAATCTTTGTCTCGACTATCCGCTCTAGGCTCTCCTGGTTCTTGGTGAGGTTGGCCAGACTTCGCTCAATCCTCAAGGTTGCTTCTAGCAGATAAGTCATTTGATCATTCTTTGTCTTGAGGTTGGCAATGGGAGCATTGGGAGCAGATGCTTCTTTGGCTGCTTTAGCTGCATCAGCTACCTGTATCTTCTCCTGTGCCTCAGTAGATGTAGGATGAGAAGGATCCATCACCACTACATTATCCTCGAATTCTGGCAACAAAGGGAGATGCTCGCAATCAAGAAGATATGTGCTCGTTCCAACCTTGGAGTTGATGAGCAACTAAATGTGCGGAGCAAAACCACATGATCTCTTTTGGTCGACCGCATTCCTCTTGATAGTTTCAACAATTAAGCTCATCACCTTGAACTTCTGAGGTGTATCAAAGAGGTGCAGAAGGTTGATGGAGTGGCCACGAATCATCTTGTCATCTCCAGACTTGGGAAAAAGACTGTGCCTCAAGATAGTGTTAATGGTGGCCAAACCAGACATCAGGTGCTTCATGGATCCTAGTTTGTGTGTCTGAAGGTCGTTCTGAGGAATAGACTTGTACATGTTCTTCATGGAATTATGGTCCATCTTGGGCTTTGCAAATACATCAATATCATTCTCTTCTTCTTCTGGAACACCAAGAAGAGCAGCACACTCAGAGATGGTTGACTGGTATCTATTTCCCTCAGTCATCCACACAATCCTTCCGTCTGGATAGAAATGAGCAGTAGAGTAGAATTGCGTGATCATCTGATCATTCCACTTGGTGAGCTTTTTCCCAACAAAAGCATCAACACCAGCAAGCCTGAATCTCTCATGAACATGGGGGAAGTTGTCTTCATTTTCATCGATGTACTCTCAATCCACCCATTTCATGTCACTGACTATAGGCTTCTTATCTAGCAGCACAGTTTTATAGAAATTTGTTGCTCTCTGATGTGAAAACGGTAGTCACAAGCAGTCCTCCTTCTGACCGCATAGGGATCAGACAATCTCCATTGACGCAAACCTTTATCTTTCCTCAACCTCATGTTCTGTGCAATGGGATGAGCATTGTCATGCTCAGGAATCTTGGGTCTCAACTTTCTGAGCACTAGTGGCTCATCATCAATATCAGCTTCAGGCACTGGGGCCTTGTTCTTCTCACTAGCGGAAATATTTCTTGTAAACCTCTTGGGTGCGGGAGCTTTGGGTTTAGATTTGGAGGTGGCAGCAGTCTTCATTGCATCTGACATAAGTTTCTGAGACTTGGCAGGAGGTGGATTAGTTGGTTCCTCCTCTTCCTCTTCCTCTTCTTGATCAACAATCTTTTGCCAACCACATATTCCTCTCCTTCCTCTTCTTGCCTGCGGCTTCAGCCTTTGAGCTAGTTGGCTCCTCAAGTGTGAGAGTGAACTTGGTTGTTGTGGCTTCTGAAACTTTGTCTGCCTTGGAGAGAGGGACTTTCCTTATTGCAGTTCTCTCCTTGGCAGAGGCAGATGGTCTTGAGCTAGGAGTTGTTCCATATTCCTTTGCAAGCACAATCTTTTTCTTCTTTGATGTAGCTTCACTTGCAACAAAGTCCTCATCCTCATCATCCGAAGTTCTCTTATTTCTTGCCCTTGTAGAAGCTTTTGGCAGTTCTGGAGAACTCCTTTCTCCCTCATAATAGCTGCCTTCAGGACTAGAGCCTTCACTGAGGTCAACATTAGCTTCTGAGGCATTCTGACTGTCACTAGCATCTGACATCTTGCAAAAGCTGACCCTGTGAATAGATGGGTATGGGCAGAGTAGATGAGTCATCACAAAAAGCAGATATTTTTGAAGAAATTTGAGTTCAAATCTTAGTTCCAAGTTTTCACAGAAGGCATTTCGGATCCATCGAGTTGATCATCTCGGTGATACCGAAGCACTTAACAGAAACATGGCAC
The DNA here is from genome assembly GCA_011799875.1 of Thinopyrum elongatum. NCBI lineage: Eukaryota > Viridiplantae > Streptophyta > Magnoliopsida > Poales > Poaceae > Thinopyrum > Thinopyrum elongatum. Next base: position 156,760,157 of record CM022298.1, read on the forward strand.
ACAGTTTCAGTCAGACCAATATGTGGCTCGGTGTCTCCGATATGCTAGGGTTTCATTGAAACTTTACTTTTGGTCTCACCGATTAGTACAACTCAGCGGCACCGAGACGTACTAGTGCAATGGCCAGGGCTAAATCGATGACTCCAAAAATCTCAAATCGGTCGGTCCGAGATGCATTTGGCGGAAACTTAAACCTAATTTTTTTTGCTCGAAACTAATCTATGGAATTTGCAGTGGATAAGAAGATTTCAATCTGTGGAAAGAATAATGGCAATCCATCCGTGCATTGAATCAGAATTTGGAAAACGGAGGGGGTCGAATCTCACCCTAAATTGGTGGAGATTCTCAACGGCGGCAATGGCGGGGAAGATTCCCGCTGACGGTGATGGAATCTGGCAGCGAGGGCACGCAGGAGACGAGGGCGACGATCTGAAGACCAGGGTGACGGCAGCAACGGGGTGCGGGAACGTGACGCTTGAAGAAATTTTCAATGTACGGGCCGCAGATGTATATATACCCGTGTGGTGTCGGTGGCTCCGAGTTGAACAACTCGGTGGCACCGATATGTATAACTGCTTAGCAGTATAGCACATCGGTGGCTCCGAAATGTTCAGTTCGGTGACACCGAGAAGGAAAACTAGATCAATCTAAATAATTTCATTTTAACCGAGTTTGAGTGAATTGGTCCAACCGAAACAAATAAAAGGTTTTGGAGTTCAGTCCTTCTCAGATCGATGACTCCGAGTGCGCCTCACCCGGAGGGTCCGAATATGACTTGTTCAATTTTTGTGATGTAGCAAGAATAGAATTTGAGACAAGAAAGCATAGATAGCTAGAGGAGGTGCTTAGGCATTCTTACACATCCACTTGGTCAGAAAAACCAAAAACAACAAATGGATGTCCTCGAATGAAGAAAAACATCCATACCAACATGCTCACACAATACGGTAGCAAATGAAATATGTGTCAAACATGCACACCAATTCTAGCATCTATCAAGCAATTGGTGATGACTAGGTCATCTATATATGAGTATATTGACTTAGGAGTCAAATGAGAACATTTGATCATAGGTCATACTCATCGTTTAAGCACAAGTGGGGTTACCACTTTTACATAAAGCATTAATGTGTTCACACCATTAGAGTAGCTTTAGCTCAATTTTTAGAGCAAAGCTCCCCCCTAGATGTGATATCCCCCAAAGAGGGATGAACTAACCTTGAGTTTTGTCGATGATCACTTCATGTAGATAGTGAAGATGTGGATGCTCAATGTTGATGTAGTCCATCAAGAGTTGGGAGCAATCCTTTGGAATTTTGCACTTTCAATACCTACATGGGTTAGTCCCACAAGGAACATACAAGGATATCCATAGACATAGAATGAATTGCACATATGATGATGTCCATGAACGCATTGAATACCTTGGCCCTTGTCTTACCAACAAGAGGGTTTGTGACTCCATGAACTAGTGCAAGATGTTGAAGTTGGTTGCACAAGTTCTTGCCAAAATGAATATGAGTGAAATATGTTGGTGGAGTCACCCTCAAGAACACTCTAGTTCTTCTTATTTGGGACCCACATCAACTTGATGGGAATACTTGGAGTTGTAATCGAACTTGATGAAGTAGAGCTTGATGTAGTCTTGGGAACCCATTTGACCAAGACTCGAGGTGCTTCTTCAAATGAATCAATATCTTCTTGAAGCTTGTCCTTGCCTTTTAGCTTGTGGTCTTATGGTGGAAGATCATCTTGAGCTTGTGTCCCCTCAAAATAAGTGGGGGCATATTTCTCTTGTTAAGGAACAAACTTCGTCTTGGGGTGTTGATCTTCTTCCCATTCAACTCCATTGGCATTGAACTTTCGTTCAAAACGAACACCTTGATTCTTCCGGTGCCTTCCTTGCTTGCACACAATTTCCTCAAATTGCTTACTCCCAGCAAGACTCTTGTAAACACCTTTCTCTATAATTCCCTTCAATAAGCTATTTTCTTACTCAAGTGTAACTTGTCTAAGAGGATCATTAGTGGAATCAAGAGAATTACTAGAAGCAACAATATTGGATTTAGCATTGTTATTGTTACTACTAGAAGAAGAATCTTTCTTACTCTTGTTACTAGAATTAACTTGTGGCATATAAGTAGATAAGAGGAGACGTTTGGCAATGTAAGAAGAACTATTCTTTCGAAGATCATCATTGATTGCTTTTAGGAACTCATGCTCTTGCTCTAAATTTAGCTTCTCGAAGCGTAGCTTCTCATGAGTTCTTAGGAGATCTCTATGATCTTCTTAAGTTGTTTCATGAGCTAACTTAAGAGTGTTTAGTTCCTAGGTAATGGCCGTGGGAATTCTCAGCCTCGCTACAGCAATGTCAGGCCTTTTTATGGTCGTGGGAAGGCCTTCCATGTCAACATGAATGAAGACCCCGAACAACCAGCAACTGTGATGGGTACACTTCTTGTTAATTAAGTACCTGCAACTGTTTTATTTGATTCAGGAGCATCGCATTCATTCATGTCAGAGCATTTTGCACTCTTGCATGACGTTAAGTGTGAAACACTACACCATCCGTTAGTTGTAAACACTCCCGCGGGTCGGTGCCAAGCCACCATATTCAGCCCCGAAGTCACTGTTGTGATTGAAGAGAGAAAGTTCCAGGCCTTCCCCATAATTCTGAATAATTCCAACATTGACCTTATACTGGGAATAGATTGGTTGAAGGCTCACTACGCCTCAATCAATTGTGCCACTAAAGTTGTACACCTCCTTCATCCATCAGATGAGTTAGTGAATTACCGAGCTCACATCACTCAGAACGCCGAGGCTCAGATTTATGCCTTGAACGCGTTGAACGCTTCTCCGCTTGAGGGGATCGAGAACATTCCAGTCGTGTGCGATTTCCAGGATGTCTTTCCAGAAGAACTTCCAGGAATACCCCCTGCTAGAGCTGTCGAGTTTGTCATTGACTTGAAGCCTGGCACCACTCCTATTACGAAGCGTCCTTACAAGATGCCTCCGCACCACCTACTTGAGCTTAAGGAAGAAATCGATAAGTCACTTAAGATGGGCTTCATCCGTCCTAGTTCCTCTGCCTGGGGAGCACCATCTCTCTTTGTCAAGAAGAAAGATGGTACGAATAGGTTGGTTCAAGATTACCGACCTATCAACCAGGCAACCATTCAGAATAAATATCCGCTTCCCTGGATCAATGACTTATATGATCAACTTGCTGGATCATCGGTGTTCTCTAAACTCGACTTGAGGTTGGGTTATCACCAGATCCGTGTCCGTGAAGAGGATATTCCGAAGATTGCATTCGTCACTCGTTATGGCTCCTATGAATACACCGTCATGTCATTTGGCCTAACGAATGCTCCCGCTACGTTCTCCCGCCTGATGAATTACATATTCATGGATTACCTCGACAAGTTTGTCGTGGTATATCTGGATGATATTCTGGTATATTCGAAGAATAAGGAAGAACATGCCGAACATCTTCGTCTTGTTCTAGAGAGACTTCGAGAGCACAAGTTGTATGCCAAGTACTCCAAATGTGAATTCTGGCTTTCTGAAGTGACCTACCTTGGACATGTGATTTCCAAAGACGGTATTGCCGTTAACCCGGAGCGAGTTCAGGCTATCCTTGACTGGACCCCTCCGAAGAATGCCAAGCAAGTCCGAAGTTTTCTCGGTCTAGCAAGTTATTGCCGATGATTCGTCGAGAACTTTTCCAAGATTGCCAAGCCCCTGACTAATCTGCTCCACAAAGGCATTAAGTTTGAGTGGACAGACAAATGTCAAGAAAGTTTCCAGACCCTCAAGGACAAGCTTACTTCTGCTCTAGTGCTTGCTCCTCCTGATTCTCGCAAGGACTTTGTCATATATTGCGACGCCTCTCATCAGGGATTAGGCTGTGTCCTAATGCAAGAACGAAGAGTAATTGCATATGCTTCGCGACAGTTGCGTCCGCATGAAGAAAACTATCCAGTGCATGATCTCGAACTCGCTGCTGTGATCTATGCTTTGAAGCAGTGGCAACACTACCTTCTTGGTAATCGGTGTGAGATCTATACCGATCATCAGAGTCTGAAGTATTTGTTCACCCAACCGGATTTTAATCTTCGTCAAGAACGATGATTGGAAACGATTACGGACTATGATTGTGGTATTTATTATACTCCTGGCAAGGCTAATGTGATGGCTGATACCTTGAGCCGCAAGTCCTATTGCAATAACCTCATGGTTAAGCAAGCTCAACCCCAGCTGTATGAAGAATTGCGCAAGTTGAACGTCTGTATCGTTCCGCAGGGTTCTCTTAGTAACCTTGTGGTACAGCCAGACCTTGAGAAGGCTGTTAAAGAAGCGCAAGCCAAAGATGCTGAAATCGATCTGATGAAGAAAGAACTTCACCTCGAGAAGTACAGGGATTTCTCGATTGCAGAAGACGGAACCTTATATTTCCGAGACCGCATTGTAGTACCTCGATTCGAGCTTATGACAGACAAGGTCACGAAGGAGGCTCATGATACACCTCTGTCTATCCATCCGGGTAGTACCAAGATGTATCGGGATCTTCGTCAAAGGTATTGGTGGTCTAAAATGAAGCAGGACATTGTTCGCTATGTTGCTGAATGTGATGTTTGTCATCGCGTGAAAGCAGAACATCAGAAGCCTATTGCAATTCTTCAACCACTCCCTATTCCTTTATGGAAATGGGATAAAGTGCAGATGGATTTCATTACTGGTCTTCCCAAGTCTCAGAAAGGTCACGATGCTATTCTTGTCGTCATCGACCAACTCTCCAAAGTTGCACATTTTCTACCTGTCAAGGAGACTATCACTGCTAGCCAGCTAGCAGAGCTGTATATCTCCAGAATTGTTTCACTCCACGGTATTCCGAAGGAGATCAGTTCGGACCGTGGCGGTCTTTTCACGTCCAAGTTCTGGGAAAGTTTCCAACAAGCTATGGGAACTCACATTACATGGAGTTCAGCATATCATCCTCAATCCCAAGGCCAAGTCGAACGAGTAAATCAAGTGCTTGAAGATATGCTTCGCGCTTGCGTTATATCATTCGGTAAGAAATGGGAGGAATCTCTCCCGTATGCCGAATTCTCTTATAACAACAGTTATCAAGCCAGTTTGAAAATGGCCCCCTTCGAAGTTCTGTATGGACGTAAATGTCGAACCCCCCTGAATTGGTCAGAAACTAGGGAACGACCACTCGTTGGACCAGACATTATTCAACACGCTGAAGAACAAGTCAGAATTGTCCGAGAAAATCTCAAAGCAGCTCAGGACCGCCAGAAGAGCAATTATGATCGCAAGCGATGGGGTCTAACTTATCAACCAGGGGATCAAGCTTATCTTCGTGTCACTCCTATGAAGGGCACTCGTCGTTTCGGAATCAAGGGCAAGCTAGCTCCTCGCTATATTGGTCCTTTCCGCATCGTAGCTAGACGTGGACAGGTGGCATATAAATTGGAGTTGCCACCTCAATTCTCTCATATCCATGATGTCTTCCACGTATCGCAACTTCGTAAATGCTTCAAGGAATCTCCACACCGCGCAGTGGATCATGAGATGCTCCAGTTGCAAGATGATCTTTCTTATAAGGAGCATCCCATCCGCATTCTCGATGAAGCTGAACGGCGAACTCGTCAGAAGACGACCAAGTTCCTGAAAGTGCAGTGGTCGAATCACACTGAAGATGAAGCCACTTGGGAACGCGAGGCTCATCTCCGGGAAGAATATCCCGACCTCTTTCCTTCTACCTCCTAAATTCTCGGGACGAGAATTTCTTTTAGCGGAGGAGAACTTGTAACACCCCTGTGTAACTACCACTGTGATCACTGCTAATAATGCCTAGTCATATCATTTGCAGTGCTTAGTCATAGTGATTAACCAAAACAATTCAAACTCCATTCTGAAAATCAACTCAAAATTCAAAAGTGCAAAAATAAATTTGCTCAAACATTGTTGGAAAAATGTTCACTTAATAGCAAATATTCCAGAAGCACTTATAAAATTATAAGTGATGATGATGGGATTATCTAAATGACTCCAACAAGATGGAACAACACCAAAACAGCAATATTTAATACATTTAAAATCATTCCAAATTTAAACAAACTGCAAATCTGCCCAACCCAATTTTTGGTGAAAGATAATATTGCATTGCAATATATGGGCCAAGTCTCATATTCTATAAAAGTGCACCAGTGGCCTAACTAATTCAAAACAGAAAATAAATAAAGAAAATAGAAAACAGAAAAGGGAAAATAGGAAAAAGCCATTGTGCACAGGCCTAAGTGCACAGTGCCAGGAGGCCCAGCCCACCAGGTCCATTCCCTTCTCCCTCCTCCCCGTGCCGCTGCGCCATGGCCGCGCGCGCGCGCGCCGCTCGCGCGGCGACACGCCGGCGCCCACCGACGAAACAGGGAGGCGGAGGGGATAAGGACGAGCCGACCACTTCCCTGGACGCCTCGCCATTCTTTCCCCCTCCCTCCATCGCTCTCTCCTTTTCGATCCCGTCGACGCCCGAACGGATCCGCCGCCGTGCGCCGTCGCCACCGTCATCCCCGTGCCTCGCCATGCTGTCCATCGTCTCCACCGTCCTCGACTACCCCTTCCCCGTCCACGTGCGCGAGCAGGCGAGCTCTTCTCCGCCTGGATCGAGCCGCCCCCTTTGCTGCTGCCGCCGCCGATCCCCGACGTCTTCGGCGACGCCCGCTGCTGCTACTAACTTGTCGCGGGTCTTTCTGGACCGCACGGTGAGCCACAGCTCCTCCCCACTCTCCTTCCTCGCTCCGGTTTGCCGTAGCCGCCGATCCGCGAGAGCCCGAGCCCGTCGCCGCGGAGCTCGTCGCCGGCGAGCCTCCGATGACCCAACGAGCTCGGGGTCGAGTTGAACACACTCACCGCATCGCGTAGAACACGCCTGGGCCTCGCGCTCGAGCTGCTGCGCGCCGTTGCTTCATTTCCATCATAGGCCCGAACGCGCTGCCGCTTTTGCCCGTCGCCGGCGAAGTTTCCAGCCGAGTCCGGCTGCGCCACCGCCACCGTTCGACGCGGCATCTTCTGCCTGTTCGTACGAGACCAACCGCGGCCGTTTTGACGGCCTGTAGGCGAAATCCGACGAGCGCCCGTGTCGCCGCCGTGTTTGGAGGTCGCCGGCGTTGAGCCGCCGGCCACCGTCGACGTGGCTGGGCGGGCCCCGCCCCTGTGCCGCTGACAGTGGGCCCCACGGGCCCCATTGACTGGTTTAACCAGTCAACGCGCTGACGTGGCGTCCCGGAGACGCTGACATGCGGGCCCCACCACGTTTTAATTAACTATTTTTTTTATAAATAAAATTAATTAGTTAAATTAATTAGTCACTGACATGTGGGACCCATAAGCTAACAATCTCTGTTTAGTTTTAATTAAACTCTGTTAATCAACAGAGGCTGACATGAGGGCCCCACTGGTCAGGTTTGACCTGGTCAGCCGTCCGTTGACTGCTGACGTCAGCATTCCGTCATGCAGACGTCACTCCACACTGTTCTGGATAATGTTGATTTAATAAATAAAAATAATTCTAGAAAATACTAAAATCTTTAGAAAATCGTAGAAAATAAACCGTAGCTCAGATCGAAAAACATTGTACATGAAAGTTGCTCAGAACAACGAGACAAGTCTGATCGTGCCGTCTGTTTCCATGTCAGAACCTCCTACGTAGGAGAACTCGTAACTCCGGGCCCGATTCCGGTAGATGAATAGTGCATAATCACTGGTTAATAAACCCCACTTTAATCCTAAAATAATTAAAATGACTTAGGCATACTTCAAGCAACCCTGCACTGCATCATAGTCGTAGCATGCCCTGTGTTGCATCGTTGCTGTGTATTTACTTGTTTCCTCCCCCTCTCTTTTCTCTCGGTAGACCCCGACGTTGACGTAGCTCCTGAGGCAGACGCCGCTCCGGAGAACGACTACGTCCCCGACGACCAGCCACTTGCCCCAGAGCTTACAGGCAAGCACCCCCCTTTTGAGCATTCCGATATCACCCATTCTCTTCTCTCTTATGCTTGCATTAGAAGTTACTGCTGCTACTGTTGTCCTGTATCTGCTGCATAGCCTGTTTACTTGTAACCTGTTTTTGATACTTACCTGTTATCCTAAACTGTTTAGAATAGAATGGGTAGAGACCGACAGAGACCCCCACTTATCCCGACTGCCCCGCTGGATGATCAGAAGACCCGTGCAACGGGATTGAAGACCAGGCCCCGACACGGCACGTCACATCCCCCTTAGTTGCCGACACTGCTGGGTTACTATCGAGTGCCGAGGGTGATACCTCGTCCGCACTTCTGACGATAACCTTGTAGGTTAGTTATTCGGTCGTGGTAAGCGAGGGTGATTCCTCCTACACCACCCCCGGTAACGACGTCGTCGCACAACTCCTCAAGTGTGGATCTCGAGGGTGATTCCTCCTTCGTTCACCTTGACGAAAACATCAAGTGGGATTCCATCAAGGGTGATTCCTTAGGGTCCCTTTGGTGTCAGACACACGGATACTTTGGTTACTATGACTGTACACTGTCACATGATACTAAAGACGGGTCGGCCCTGAGGGGTACCCGCGCGAGCTTATTAGCGAGTGAAGTGGAATCGGGTGGACCTGGATGGTGCCCGAGGGTTGAACACGAGGCGTGGCCGGGCATTCCTCGCCCTTGCCACAAGTCCTCGAGACGGGGCGACGGGGTCACATCTTTCGTGAGTCTCTGCTCGTTTCCGCACTATCAACACACTAACGGTTTGGATATTTGATCCGAGGGGCCTCTGGCCTGATAGCACTAACCATCATGTTGGCATAGTATGGGCGTTCTGCGTCGTACACTTCAGCCGAAGCTTAATAGACGTCAGCAACTGAGCAGCACACGCTGGGTTGGACTGGTAACGCAACCGCGCTTGTATTAAGGGGTTGCTAGGTCTGCTCTTCGGCGGTGTACGCAACGTGCAGGAGCGTCCGGGGCAATGGCCCAAGACATCTGGGGGCATAGGTTAGTCCGGCGTGCTGACCTCTCTGTTAAGTATTTGGTCGGGTTGCGGCGTATCGTTTGGCCGAGGCCGGGCATGACCCAGAAAAGTGTGTCCGGCCGGAGTTAAGCGAGCGTGGTGGGTAAGTTGGTGCACCCCTGCAGGGAAGAAAACATCTATCGATAGCCTGTCCTACGGTAATGGACACTCGGAGTTGTATCCTGATCGGTACAACTAGAACTTGAGATGAAATGGATAGTATGGCTTTGGGATTGCTTTCTCGCAGGGAGTCGAGGAAGAATCTCTGGTCGAGGTTGATGATACTACTACTACTACTACTACTTACATTATGTAATCTGCACTCTTCTAATGCTGCAAGACCGATGAAGATGATTGAAGATGCTAGTCTTCGATAGGAGTAGGCTTTCCCCCTTTATTCTGGCATTTCTGCAGCCCAGTCCACATATACAGCCTCCTTTGAAAATGTTGCATATGTAGTGTAGATCCTTGCTTGTTGAGTACTTCGGATGAGTACTCACGTTTGCTTTATTTTCTTTTTCTCCCCATATCCAATTGACGCCACCAGATGACGGAGCCCCTGAGATAGCAGCCCCCGTCGACGACTACGGTTACAACTACTACCCTCCCGGCGAGTACTACTACGAGGAGCCCACGGACGACCAGGAGTAGGATTCGGAGGATCCTAGGCAGGAGGCCTACGCCTTTCGATCGTAGTATTTTATTTTGCCCCGCCTTCTAAAGGCTTATCTTCATTTCTGTAATATATCTGTACCCAGATATCTGATTCTTCCGCTGACACTTGTATGCCATCGAGCTATGTATTTGAGCCCTCGAGGCCCTGGTTTGTAATATAAAGCTTGTATGAATTTATTTATGTTTTAGAGTTGTGTTGTGATATCTTCAAGTGAGTCCTTTGGCTTGATCGTGTGCATTTGCGTGTATGGTTAGTGCACGATTAAGCCGGGGTCGTCACAGGTTGGTATCAGAGCCGACTGCCTCTAGGAATCCCCCTTTCCAATTCCTTGGCCGAAGTTGAGTCTAGTGGTCCAAAACTGTTTTACTAACTTGGCTGTGTGGCTTACAGGCCCACGTCGCCAATTGGGTGGTATTAGGATCTTTTATTTCTTGACCTTTATTCCGGGACTCTAACCTCTCTTCTATTTGGGTTTAATAAAATTACTAACACCGACACTTAGGATCTCGTAATTCCCATCCACCCGGAGAGCTGGATATCTGTGCGATTTCCTTGTCATTGATCTGATTAGTCTGATAATCATTTTCCTTTCCATTGTTTTGTTTAACCTTTCTTTCTGAGATTTGTTATATTTCTCATCGTCATATGACAACCCTGAACTTCTTTGTTTCAGATGGACCGTCTGTTTCCCCCGCGCCCTACGACCCAGCTCGTGCTTCACACTTGGGCTCGTGATGCCCCTGGGTTTCCAGCTGTTCTGATCGCTCTCTTGACCAGACTGGGTTACCGCTGGTACCTTGAGTACACGGTCTATGAGGTTTACCGCGAGTTCAACCAGGAGCACTACTATGCTGATGTTCGCATCTATGATCAGCAGGATAACTCAGACACTGAGCTGCATCTTTTCCACGGTATCGGCGTGACGATTGAGATGGCAGTCCATGATGCCGCCTACTCTGCTGTCGCACGTCTCCGAGGAGAGCACAGCGCTATCTTGGATGCTTCTGAGTATCGATACATTCCGTATGCCCCTGCTGGAGATGCTACTGGTTACTACACAGCTACCTGTGCCCCGTACGAGCCCCGTCGCTACGATCAGCGAGTTCTGATTCAGTGTACTCAGGCTCTGGATCGCACTGTTCGCGCTCTTGCTGTCGAGTTGTTTGCCACTCGAGTGTGACTCTACGAGGCTATGACACAGTTGCTACTAGCTGTTCGTGCAGGGATACATCTGGAGCACATTCTTTACCCGCGCAGGACCGAGATGCCACCAAGGATTGATTGGCCTGCTGTGGGAGGTCACACACCTGCACGTGGACCTCTTCTTTCAGCTCGAGACCGGGTTCTGCATCAGAGTGCACATGGAGCACAGGATCCTTCTGCGACGAACGTCCGTCGCCCGCACTTGCAGCTACCCCGTTTCCGTGGTTTTGTCCAACGTTGATGTTGCCTTTGCTATGTCTCGTTGTGTACTTCCTTACCACGTGCCTACGCGCCGCCTAGTATGTCTAGCTTTTAAATTTGTGCCGTTATGCTGCCCGAATGTAACCGACTCTGTATGAATCTGCATGACTTAATGACTGCTATTAAGCATCTGTTGTACTACTTACATTTCATTGCGTTACATCATGCATGTTGCTAAAGACTCGCATTGGCTTCTGCTAAACTACCCCTGTTGATTTAGCAGGATGGCATATAACAATCCACCACCGCCGCCACCTCCTGACTATATGGCTGCGATGATGCAACAGTTTGAACTGAACTGTCAATTCATGACGGGGATTATGCAACAGTTCCCTCGTCCCAATGCCGACCAGCCGCCACCTTCAATCACATTGCCAGAGTTTATGCGACTCAACCCGTCGTTCTTTCGCAACACAGTCAACCCGCTGGATGCCGATGATTGGCTGCGTGACATCTCCTATGAGATGGAGTCTGCTGATGTCGCCCCGGCCAATTATGTCACCTTTGCGACTTACCTACTGAAGGGTCCCGCATCACAATGGTGGGCTACTCACCGACAGACCCTACCACCTGGTACCGTCGTCACTTGGGCAGAATTCAAGATTGCTTTCCGTGCCCGCTACATTCCTCAAGCTGTCATAGCTCGAAAGAAAGCAGAGTTTCGTAGTCTCGTTCAAGGTAACAAGACTGTGGAAGTTTATCAGCGCGAGTTCCTTGAATTATCTCGCTACGCTGAAGAGGACATTCCTACTGACGAACGAAGACATGAGAAATTCCATTGAAGGGCTGCATCATGATATTCAGTTAGCTCTGCTTGTTCAAGACTATCCTGATTTCGCCACCTTGGTGAATAAGGCTATCATGGTTGAAACTGGTCTGAAGAAGCACAAGGAAGCAACCAGACGCACCCGTGAGGCGGGCTCATCTTCGGGCTCGTCTTCCCAGAAGCGCCGCATCTGGATACCTTAGAGCATGTACCATCCAGCAGCTCCTGTGAACAAGCCTTCTTATGCTGCACCTTGTCTGCCTCCTCCACCACCGAGGCAGCCTCTGCAAGCTCCAGCACCTCGAGCTCCTGCACCTCGTCCTGATAGTGGACTATGCTTCAAATGTGGCCAGCCAGGTCACCGTGCTAGGGATTGTTCTCAGAAGCAGAATCAGTTGGCTCTTCCTCCTGCTAGCCGAGGTAATGGCCGTGGGAATTCTCAGCCTCGCTACAGCAATGTCAGGCCTTCTTATGGTCGTGGGCAGGCCTTCCGTGTCAACATGAATGAAGACCCCGAACAACCAGCAACTGTGATGGGTACACTTCTTGTTAATTCAGTACCTGCAACTGTTTTATTTGATTCAGGAGCATCGCATTCATTCATGTCAGAGCATTTTGCACTCTTGCATGACGTTAAGTGTGAAACACTACACCATCCGTTAGTTGTAAATACTCACGCGGGTCGGTGCCAAGCCACCATATTCAGCCCCAAAGTCACTGTTGTGATTGAAGAGAGAAAGTTCCAGGCCTTCCCCATAATTTTGAATAATTCCAACATTGACCTTATACTGGGAATGGATTGGTTGAAGGCTCACTACGCCTCAATCAATTGTGCCACTAAAGTTGTACAACTCCTTCATCCATCAGATGAGTTAGTGAATTACTGAGTTCACATCACTCAGAACGCCGAGGCTCAGATTTATGCCTTGAACGCGTTGAACGCTTCTCCGCTTGAGGGGATCGAGAACATTCCCGTCGTGTGCGATTTCTAGGATGTCTTTCCAGAAGAACTTCCAGGAATACCCCCTGCTAGAGCTATCGAGTTTGTCATTGACTTGAAGCCTGGCACCACTCCTATTGCGAAGCGTCCTTACAAGATGCCTCCGCACCACCTACTTGAGCTTAAGGAAGAAATCGATAAGTCACTTAAGATGGGCTTCATTCGTCCTAGTTCCTCTGCCTGGGGAGCACCGTCTCTCTTTGTCAAGAGGAAAGATGGTACGAATAGGTTGGTTAAAGATTACCGACCTATCAACCAGGCAACCATTCAGAATAAATATCCGCTTCCCCGGATCAATGACTTATATGATCAACTTGCTGGATCATCGGTGTTCTCTAAACTCGACTTGAGGTTGGGTTATCACCAGATCCGTGTCCATGAAGAGGATATTCCGAAGACTGCATTCGTCACTCGTTATGGCTCCTATGAATACACCGTCATGTCATTTGGCCTAACGAATGCTCCCGCTACGTTCTCCCGCCTGATGAATTACATATTCATGGATTACCTCGACAAGTTTGTCGTGGTATCTCTGGATGATATTCTGGTATATTCGAAGAATAAGGAAGAACATGCCGAACATCTTCGCCTTGTTCTAGGGAGACTTTGAGAGCACAAGTTGTATGCCAAGTACTCCAAATGTGAATTCTGGCTTTCTGAAGTGACCTACCTTGGACATGCGATTTCCAAAGACGGTATTGCCGTTAACCCGGAGCGAGTTTAGGCTATCCTTGACTGGACCCCTCCGAAGAATGCCAAGCAAGTCCGAAGTTTTCTCGGTCTAGCAAGTTATTGCCGATGATTCGTCGAGAACTTTTCCGAGATTGCCAAGCCCCTGACTAATCTGCTCCACAAAGGCGTTAAGTTTGAGTGGACAGACAAATGTCAAGAAAGTTTCCAGACCCTCAAGGACAAGCTTACTTCTGCTCCAGTGCTTGCTCCTCCTGATTCTCGCAAGGACTTTGTCATATATTGCGACGCCTCTCGTCAGGGATTAGGCTGTGTCCTAATGCAAGAACGAAGAGTAATTGCATATGCTTCGCGACAGTTGCATCCGCATGAAGAAAACTATCCAGTGCATGATCTCGAACTCGCTGTTGTGATCTATGCTTTGAAGCAGTGGCGACAATACCTTCTTGGTAATCGGTGTGAGATCTATACCGATCATCAGAGTCTGAAGTATTTGTTCACCCAACCGGATCTTAATCTTCGTCAACAATGATGGTTGGAAACGATTACAGACTATGATTGTGGTATTTATTATACTCCTGGCAAGGCTAATGTGATGGCTGATACCTTGAGCCGCAAGTCCTATTGCAATAACCTCATGGTTAAGCAAGCTCAACCCCAGCTGTATGAAGAATTGCGCAAGTTGAACGTCTGTATCGTTCCGCAGGGTTCTCTTAGTAACCTTGTGGTACAGCCAGACCTTGAGAAGGCTGTTAAAGAAGCGCAAGCCCAAGATGCTGAAATCGATCTGATGAAGAAAGAACTTCACCTCGAGAAGTACAGGGATTTCTCGATTGCAGAAGACGGAACCTTATATTTCCGAGACCGCATTGTAGTACCTCGATTCGAGCTTATGACAGACAAGGTCATGAAGGACGCTCTTGATACACCTCTGTCTATCCATCCGGGTAGTACCAAGATGTATCGGGATCTTCGTCAAAGGTATTGGTGGTCTAAAATGAAGCAGGACATTGCTCGCTATGTTGCTGAATGTGATGTTTGTCGTCGCGTGAAAGCAGAACATCAGAAGCCTGCTGGAATTCTTCAACCACTCCGTATTCCTTTGTGGAAATGGGATAAAGTGCAGATGGATTTCATTACTGGTCTTCCCAAGTCTCAGAAAGGTCACGATGCTATTCTTATCGTCATCGACCAACTCTCCAAAGTTGCACATTTTCTACCTGTCAAGGAGACTATCACTGCTAGCCAGCTAGCAGAGCTGTATATCTCCAGAATTGTTTCACTCCATGGTATTCCGAAGGAGATCAGTTCGGACCGTGGCGGTCTTTTCATGTCCAAGTTCTGGGAAAGTTTCAACAAGCTATGGGAACTCACATTACATGGAGTTCAGCATATCATCCTCAATCCCAAGGCCAAGTTGAACGAGTAAATCAAGTGCTTGAAGATATGCTTCGCGCTTGCGTTATATCATTCGGTAAGAAATGGGAGGAATCTCTCCCGTATGCCGAATTCTCTTATAACAACAGTTATCAAGCCAGTTTGAAAATGGCCCCCTTCGAAGTTCTGTATGGACGTAAATGTCGAACCCCCCTGAATTGGTCAGAAACTGGGGT
Source organism: Thinopyrum elongatum (assembly GCA_011799875.1). Classification (NCBI taxonomy): domain Eukaryota; kingdom Viridiplantae; phylum Streptophyta; class Magnoliopsida; order Poales; family Poaceae; genus Thinopyrum; species Thinopyrum elongatum. The sequence continues at coordinate 156,775,426 of CM022298.1, forward strand.
ACGACCACTCGTTGGACCGGACATTATTTAACACGCTGAAGAACAAGTCAGAATTGTCCGAGAAAATCTCAAAGCAGCTCAGGACCGCCAGAAGAGCAATTATGATCGCAAGTGATGGGGTCTGACTTATCAACCAGGTGATCAAGCTTATCTTCGTGTCACTCCTATGAAGGGCACTCGTCGTTTCGGAATCAAGGGCAAGCTAGCTCCTCGCTATATTGGTCCTTTCCGCATCGTGGCTAGACGTGGACAGGTGGCATATAAATTGGAGTTGCCACCTCAATTCTCTCATATCCATGATGTCTTCCACGTATCGCAACTTCGTAAATGCTTCAAGGAATCTCCACACCGCGCAGTGGATCACGAGATGCTCCAGTTGCAAGATGATCTTTCTTATAAGGAGCATCCCATCCGCATTCTCGATGAAGCTGAACGTCGAACTCGTCAGAAGACGACCAAGTTCCTGAAAGTGCAGTGGTCGAATCACACTGAAGATGAAGCCACTTGGGAACGCGAGGATCATCTCCGGGAAGAATATCCCGACCTCTTTCCTTCTACCTCCTAAATTCTCGGGACGAGAATTTCTTTTAGAGGAGGAGAACTTGTAACACCCCTGTGTAACTACCACTGTGATCAGCTGCTAATAATGCCAAGTCATATCATTTGCAGTGCTTAGTCATAGTGATTAACCAAAACAATTCAAACTCCATTCTGAAAATCAACTCAAAATTCAAAAGTGCAAAAATAAATTTGCTAAAACACTGTTGAAAAAATGTTCAGTTAATAGCAAATATTCCAGAAGCACTAATAAAATTATAAGTGATGATGATGGGATTATCTAAATGACTCCAACAAGATGGAACAGCACCAAAACAGCAATATTTAATACATTTAAAATCATTCCAAATTTAAACAAACTCCAAATCTGCCCAAACCAATTTTTGGTGAAAGATAATATTGCATTGCAATATATGGGCCAAGTCTCATATTCTATAAAAGTGCACCAGTGGACTAACTAATTCAAAACAGAAAATAAATAAAGAAAATAGAAAACAGAAAAGGGAAAATAGGAAAAAGCCATTGTGCACAGGCCTAAGTGCACAGTGCCAGGAGGCCCAGCCCACCAGGTCCATTCCCTTCTCCCTCCTCCCCGTAACGCTGCGCCATGGCCGCGCGCGCGCGCGCGCCGCTCGCGCGGCGACACGCCGGCGCCCACCGACGAAACAGGGAGGCGGAGGGGATAAGGACAAGCCGACCACTTCCCTGGACGCCTCCCCATTCTTTCCCCCTCCCTCCATCGCTCTCTCCTTTTCGATCCCGTCGACGCCCGAACGGATCCGCCACCGTGCGCCGTCGCCACCGTCATCCCCGTGCCTCGCCATGCTGTCCATCGTCTCCACCGTCCTCGACTACCCCTTCCCCGTCCACGCGCGCGAGCAGGCGAGCTCTTCTCCGCCTGGATCGAGCCGCCCCCTTTGCTGCTGCCGCCGACGATCCCCGACGTCTTCGGCGACGCCGGCTGCTGCTACTAACTTGTCGCGGGTCTTTCTTGACCGCACGGTGAGCCACAGCTCCTCCCCACTCTCCTTCCTCGCTTTGGTTTGCCGTAGCCGCCGATCCGCGAGAGCCCGAGCCCGTCGCCGCGGAGCTCATCGCCGGCGAGCCTCCGATGACCCAACGAGCTCGGGGTCGAGTCGAACACACTCACCGCATCGCGTAGAACACGCCTAGGCCTCGCGCTCGAGCTGCTGCGCGCCGTTGCTTCGTTTCCGTCGTAGGCCCGATCGCGCCGCCGCTTTTGCTTGTCGCCGGCGAAGTTTCCGGCCGAGTCCGGCTGCGCCACCGCCACCATTCGACGCGACATCTTCTGCCTGTTCGAACAAGACCAACCGCGGCCGTTTTGACGGCCTGTAGGCGAAATCCGACGAGCGCCCGCGTCGCCGCCGCGTCTGGAGGTCGCCGGCGTTGAGCCGCCGGCCGCCGCCGACGTGGCTGGGCGGGCCCCACCCCTGTGCCGCTGACAGTGGGCCCTACGGGCCCCGTTGACTGGTTTGACCAGTCAACGCGCTGACGTGGCGTCTCGGTGACGCTGACATGCGGGCCCCACCACGTTTTAATTAACTAAAATGTTTTTATAAATAAAATTAATTAGTTAAATTAATTTGTCACTGACATGTGGGACCCATAAGCTAACAATCTCTGTTTAGTTTTAATTAAACTCTGTTAATCAACAGAGGCTGACATGAGGGCCCCACTGGTCAGGTTTGACCTGGTCAGCCGTCCGTTGACTGCTGACGTCAACATTCCGTCATGCTGACGTCACTCCACACTGTTCTGGATAATGTTGATTTAATAAATAAAAATAATTCTAGAAAATACTAAAATCTTTAGAAAACCGTAGAAAATAAACCGTAGCTCAGATCGAAAAACTTTGTACATGAAAGTTGCTCAGAACGACGAGACGAGTCTGATCGTGCCGTCTGTTTCCATGTCGGAACCTCATACGTAGGAGAACTTGTAACTCCGGGCCCGATTCCGGTAGATGAATAGTGCATAATCACCGGTTAATAAACCCCACTTTAATCCTAAAATAATTAAAATGACTTAGGCATACTTCAGGCAACCCTGCACTGCATCATAGTCGTAGCATGCCCTGTGTTGCATCGTTGCTATGTATTTACTTGTTTCCTCCCCCTCTCTTTTCTCTCGGTAGACCCCGACGTTGACGTAGCTCCTGAGGCAGACGCCGCTCCGGAGAACGACTACGTCCCCGACGACCAGCCACTTGCCCCAGAGCTTACAGGCAAGCACCCCCCTTTTGAGCATTCCGATATCACCCATTCTCTTCTCTCTTATGCTTGCATTAGAAGTTACTGCTGCTACTGTTGTCCTGTATCTGCTGCATAGCCTGTTTACTTGTAACCTGTTTTTGATACTTACCTGTTATCCTAAACTGTTTAGAATAGAATGGGTAGAGACCGACAGAGACCCCCACTTATCCCGACTGCCTCGCTGGATGATCAGAAGACCCGTGCAACGGGATTGAAGACCAGGCCCCGACACGGCACGTCACATCCCCCTTAGTTGCCGACACTGCTGGGTTACTATCGAGTGCCGAGGGTGATACCTCGTCTGCACTTCTGATGATAACTTTGTAGGTTAGTTATTCGGTCATGGTAAGCTAGGGTGATTCCTCCTACACCACCCCCGGTAACGACGTCGTCGCGCAACTCCTCAAGTGTGGACCTCGAGGGTGATTCCTCCTTCGTTCACCTTGACGAAAACATCAAGTGGGATTCCATCAAGGGTGATTCCTCAGGGTCCCTTTGGTGTCAGACACACGGATACTTTGGTTACTATGACTGTACACTGTAACATGATACTAAAGACGAGTCGGCCCTGAGGGGTACCCGCGCGAGCTTATTAGCGAGTGATGTGGAATCGGGTGGACCTGGATGGTGCCCGAGGGTTGAACACGAGGCGTGGCCGGGCATTCCTCGTCCTTGTCGCAAGTCCTCGAGACGGGGTGACGGGGTCACATCTTTCATGAGTCTCTGCTTGTTTCCGCACTATCAACACACTAACGGTTTGGATATTTGATCCGAGGGGCCTCTAACCTGATAGCACTAACCATCACGTGGGCATAGTATGGGCGTTCTGCGTCGTATACTTCAGCCGAAGCTTAATAGACATCAGCAACTGAGCGGCACACGGTGGGTTGGACTGGTAACGCAACCGCGCTTGTATTAAGGGGTTGCTAGGTCTGCTCTCCGGCGGTGTACGCAATGTGCAGGAGCGTCCGGGGCGATGGCCCAAGACCCCTGGGGGCATAGGTTAGTCTGGCGTGCTGACCTCGCTGTTAAGTATTTGGTCAGGTTGCAGCATATCTTTTGGCCGAGGCCGGGCATGACCCAGAAAAGTGTGTCCAGCCGGAGTTAAGCGAGCGTGGTGGGTAAGTTGGTGCACCCCTGCAGGGAAGAAAACATCTATCGATAGCCTGTCCTACGGTAACGGACACTCGGAGTTGTATCCCGATCGGTACAACTAGAACTTGAGATGAAATGGATAGTATGGCTCTGGGATTGCTTTCTCGCAGGGAGTCGAGGAAGAATCTCTGGCCGAGGTTGATGATACTACTACTACTACTACTACTACTACTTACATTAGGTAATCTGCACTCTTCTAATGCTGCAAGACCGATGAAGATGATTGAAGATGCTAGTCTTCGATAGGACTAGGCTTTCCCCCTTTATTCTGGCATTTCTGCAGCCCAGTCCACATATACAGCCTCCTTTGAAAATGTTGCATATGTAGTGTAGATCCTTGCTTGCTGAGTACGTCGGATGAGTACTCACGTTTGCTTTATTTTCTTTTTCTCCCCATATCCAATTGACGCCACCAGATGACGGAGCCCCTGAGATAGCAACCCCCGTCGACGACTATGGTTACTACTACTACCCTCCCAGCGAGTACTACTACGAGGAGCCGACGGACGACCAGGAGTAGGATTCGGAGGATCCTAGGCAGGAGGCCTACGCCTTTCGATCGTAGTATTTTATTTTGCCCCGCCTTTTAAAGGCTTATCTTCATTTCTGTAATATATCTATACCCAGATATCTGATGCTTCCACTGACACTTGTATGCCATCGAGCTATGTATTCGAGCCCTCGAGGCCCTGGTTTGTAATATAAAGCTTGTATGAATTTATTTATGTTTTAGAGTTGTGTTGTGATATCTTCAAGTGAGTCCTTAGGCTTGATCGTGTGCATTTGCGTGTATGGTTAGTGCACGATTAAGCTGGGGTCGTCACACATTGGAGACTAGCTTGTCACTTGATGTTGTAGGAGCATCACTTGAAGCTTTGTATGCACCGCTTGACTTGTTGTGGAGCTCCTCCTTATCGTTGAGTGACATCTCATGAGCAACACTTCTTCCAATGGCTTCCGTGGGCTTGAGATCTTTGTAATTGCTCATCATTTGGATCAATGTGCACACGGTATCATATTTACCATCCAAGGCTCTAAGGATCTTCTTGACGATGAACTTGCCGGTCATCTCTTCACTTCCTAAGCCGGCAACCTCATTGGTGATGAGAGCAAGTACATCTCAGCGACTCCTTCACCATCCTTCATCTTGAACTCGTCAAGTTGACTTTGAAGCACATCCAACTTGGATTCCTTGACGGACTCGGTACCTTTGTGCATATCAACCAACGTATGCCAAATTTCCTTTGCATTCTCAAGGCGGCTGATTTTGTTGAAATCCTGGGGCACAATCCGTTGAAGAGAATATCACAAGCTTGAGCATTGTATTGCAACATCTTCAATTCTTCCGCGATCGCTTCATGATCCGGTCCTCTACCATCTTCGTAGAATTCACCTTGCAAGCCAATACGAACAACAACCCAAATAGCGGGATTATGACCAAGAATACGCATTTTCATCTTATGCTTCCAACTAGCAAAATTTGTACCATCAAAATAAGGACATCTACGATGATAATTACCCTCACTAGACGAAATACTCTCCTAGGTTGTGATACCAAGGCTATGGAGGCCAAAGCAATGGAAACCAATGCTACGGAGACCAAAACTCTGATACCACTTGTAGGATCGAAAGTATGTCTAGGGGGGTGATTAGAGTACTTGACCAAATAAAACCTAACATTTTCCCAATTTTAGTTGTAGGTAGATTTTAGCAATTATGACAAGTCAGGCAACACCCTACACATGCAATTCTAAGAGTATAGCAGTGGAAAGTAAGACATTACATAAGTAAAGGAAGGGTTTGGAGAAGGCAAACACAATGGGGACACGAAGATTTTTGGCGTGGTTCTGATAGGTGGTGCCATCATACATCCACGTTGATGGAGACTTAAACCCACGAAGGGTAACGGCTGCGCGAGTCCACAGAGGGCTCCACCCACGAAGGGTCCACGAAGAAGCAACCTTGTCTATCCCACCATGGCCATCGCCCATGAAGGACTTGCCTCACTCGGGTAGATCTTCACGAAGTAGGCGATCTCCTTGCCCTTACAAACTTCTTGGTTCAACTCCACATCATGTCGGAGGCTCCCAAGTGACACCTAACCAATCTAGAAGACACCACTCTCCAAAAGGTAAAAGACGGTGTGTTGATGATGAACTCCTTGCTCTTTTGCTTCAAATGATAGTCTCCCCAACACTCAACTCTCTCTTAGAGATTTGGCTATGGTGGAAGAAGGATTTGAGTGGAAAGCAACATGGGGAAGGCTAGAAATCAAGGTTCAAATGGTAGGAATGGAATCTCTTGATATCAACACATGAGTAGGTGGTTCTCTTTCAGAAAATGAGTAGTGGAAGTGTAGGCACATTCTGATGGCTCTCTCACTAAGTAAGAGGGGGTGGAGGGGTATGTATAGCCTCCACACAAAATCCAACCGTTACACACTATTGACCCAATGATGACCCATAAGTATAAGGGATCAATCGTAGTCCTTTCGATAAATAAGAGTGTCAAACCCAATGAGGAGCAGAAGGAAATGACAAGTGGTTTTCAGCAAGGTAATTTCTGCAAGCACTAAAATTGTCGGTAATAGGTAGTTTGATAGCAAGATAATTTGTAACAAGCAAGTAACGGTAAAGGTAAATAAAGTGCAGCAAGATAGCCCAATCCTTTGGATGGCAAAGGACAGGCTGGAACAGTCTCTTATAATAAGAAAAGCGTTCTTGAGGGCACACGGGAATTTCATCTAGTCACTTTCATCATGTTGGTTTGATTCGCGTTCGCTACTTTGATAATTTGATATGTCGGTGGACCGGTGCTTGGGTGTTGTTCTTACTTGAACAAGCCTCCCACTTATGATTAACCCCCTCGCAAGCATCCGCAACTAGAAGAAAAGTATTAACATAAAATCTAACCTAGCATTAAACATATGGATCCAAATCAGTCCCTTACGAAGTAGCGCACAAACTAGGGTTTAAGCTTCTGTCACTCTAGCAACCCATCATCTAATAACTACTCCACAATGCATTCCCCTAGGCCCAAAGATGGTGAAGTGTCATGTAGTCGACGTTCACATAACACCACTAAGGGAATCACAACATACATAACATCAAAATATCGAACACATATCAAATTGACATGATTACTTTCAACATGACTTCTCCCGTGGACTCAAGAACAAAGGTAACTACTCACAAATAATTTTCATGCTCAAGATCAGAGGGGTATTAAATAGCATAATAGATCTAAACATATAATCTTCCACCAAATAAACCATATAGCAATCAACTACAAGATGTAATCAACACTACTAGTCGCCCACAGGTACCAATCTGAGGTTCCGGTACAAAGATTAAACACAAGTGATGAACTAGGGTTTGAGATGAGATGGTGCTGTTGAAGATGTTGATGCAGATTGGCCTCCCAAAGATGAGAGGGTTGTTGGTGATGACGATGGCTTCGATTTCCCCCTCCGGGAGGGAAGTTCCCCAGGCAGAATCGCTCCACCGAAGGGCAAAAGTGCTCCTGCCCAAGTTCCGCCTCGAGACGGCGGCGCTCCATCCCGAAAGTCCTCTGCTTATTTTTTCTAGGTCAAAAGACCTTATATACCAGAAGATGGGCACCGGAGGTGGGCTGGGCTGCCCAGCACCCATGTCTTGTGGGCACCAGGCATGCCCCTCTGGTAGTTATTTGGTTCAATATTTATTATATATTCCAAAATAATTCTCCGTAAAATTTCAGCTCATTTGGAGATGTGCATAATAGGTATCTCTGACGTAGCTTTTTCAGGTCCAGAATTCCAGCTGCCGGTATTCTCCCTCTTTGTGTAAACCTTGCATATTATGAGAGAAAAGGCATTAGAATTACTCCATAAAGCATTATTATGCATAAAAACATTATAAATAATAGTAGTAAAACATGATGCAAAATGGACGTATCAACTTCCCCAAGCTTAGACCTCGCTTGTCCTCAAGCAAAAGCCGATATCGAAAATCATGTTCACATGTTTAGAGAGAGAGGTGTTGATAAAAACAAAATACGGGCATAGTAGCATCATGATTATTATTATAACAGCAGCAAACTTAATCATAAAGCTTTATCATATAACTTCTCATGAACAAGTAACAATTCATCACAACATCGAAGTAAAAAGCATAAACTTTATTGAAAACGAACAAACTATGTTCTCAGTCAACTTTGCAACTACAATTCATCATACTTTCAGGAAGGGTCGCGTATAGGAGCCTTTTGGCAAGTCCACATACTCAACCATCATTTAATCTTCTATGATTGCTAACACTCACAACATATATATGAGAAAAAAGTTTCAACCAAACACATAGAAAGATAGGGGCTTATAGTTTCGTCTCCCAACTTATTCACCTCAAGGGTGATGTCAGCAATAATAACTCATGATCACTCACATCCAACTGGATATATGTGCCTAGATCTTTCCCCACCACATGATGCTTCCCAAAGAGAAAATAAAAAGGAATAGAGGAAAATACTTTGACTCTTGCATTAAAAGTAAATACATAAAGGTAAAAGATAGGCCCTTTGCAGAGGGAAGCAGAGGTTGCCATGCGCTTTTTGGTTTTGTATGCACAACCTCTTAATGCAAAAGAACGTCACGTTATATTGCCCCTTATGATAGCAACCTTTATTATGCGGTCCGTCGCTTTTATTACTTTGCCATCACAAGTTCGTACAACGCTTAATTTCTCTTACACTAGATGATCAAACACATTTAGAAGCAATTTTTATTGCCTTATTGCACCGATGACAACTTACTTGAAGGATCTTACTCAATCCATAGGTAGGTATGGTGGACTCTCAAGACATAAGTGTGGGTTTAAGGTTTTTGGATGCATAAGTAGTATCTCTACTTAGTGCAGAATTTTGGCTAGCAAAGATATTGAGCAAGCACCACATGTTGAAGGATCTATGACAATATAACTTCTATGTGAATATGAACAAACATAAATCATTACATTATCTTCCTTGTCCAACGTCAACAGTTTGGCATAAGATATTTAGTGGGGGCTCACAATCATAAAAGATGTCCAAGATAGTGTATTTGCATGTGAATCTTCTCTTCCCTTATTAATTCTTTCACGAATTGCATCATTGACCAATGCTATGTTTGTCAACTTCCAACAAATTTTACCACTTACACTTTTCCTTATGTGATGCCATTACTTACCATAAGATTAGCACAGGATCTTTTTAATTATTTCCTTTTTTTGATTGAAACATAAAATTAAAGAAGCAAAAAACTCAAACTAAACTTTATTATATAAGTCTCACTCGATTACATAGATAGATAGATCACGAAACTAGCACTCGAAAATAGATCATACTAAACTTTTATTCAACTAAATCACGAAATAGGTAAGGATCGAACTAAGATAGGTAAAGGTAATAGAAGTGATGGTGATACGATACCGGGGCATCTCCCCCAAGCTTGGAAAAAGCCAAGGGGAGTGCCCATACCCGTGTACTCAAGTCTCCTTTGATGGGGAAGATGATGATGGTGGTGGTGATGAGGTGGTAACAAGCTTCTTCCTCAGCTTACGCTTGAGGGTGCAATTTTCCTCCCTTAAGCCATCGATCTCCTGCTCAAACTTTAATATCCTTTCGCATAGTGCCTGCTTGTTTTCCTGCAGAAGACTAAAAGGGATAAACTGGATCTTAGGTTTCTTTGCTTTATTAGGGAGACTTGACTTCTTGAATTCCATGTGCATGTCCCCAGGTTGAGGTAGTGGAACTTCATCTTCATCTGAGCTTGTCTCTTCTGTTCCCTTCAAGTCATAATCTTCTTCTTCCTCCGTGGTCCAGCTGTAATGCTCCACATCCCCATAAACCTTTGGGTTTGCGATATAGTCAGCGACATAGCTCTCTCCATCTGAATCTTGAGACTACATATTTTCAGATCTACTAGAAAAACAGCACGAAACAAGAACAGAGGATTTCTTCACGATACGATGGTCAAATCGTTCGGGAGTATATATAAAGATTTTTTATCTTGGGAAACAAGCATACGGAAGCAAAACGGAGTCGGGAAGGTGCCAGAGGGGCCCACCACCCACCAAGGCACGCCAGGGGGGGCAGGCGCGCCCTGGTGTCTTGTGGGCACCTAGGTTGCCTACCCGGTTGTTTCTTATTTTCCTATTTTTTCTAATATTCCAAAACTGATAGAAAATATTTTTGCGGATGTTTTGGAGTCTGTTTACTTACCGTATCACATACCTCTTCCTTTTTAGGGTTCTGGAGTGTTCTGGAAGGTTTATCTTATGTGTTCCTCTGGTGTCATGGTTTGAATAGTATTGGTTTCAACATTAATGGGCGTACCTGAGATATAGTGTTTAATTCTTTGTCTATTGACCACCTTCGGGTTAGTACCTTCGACGCTTACCGATATTACCTATTCTTTGACATTCATCACAAGACAACACAAACTTACGGGCATCTTTGAAAAGAGTAGGCCAATAAAAACCAGATTGTAATACCTTGTGAGCAGTTCTATCTCCTACATGATGTCCTCCATAGGATTCAGAATGACATTTCCGTAGGATTTGTTCCTGTTAATGCTTAGGTACACAACGTCTAATAATACCATCTACTCCTTCTTTATAAAGATGTGGGTCATCCCAAAAGTAATGTTTAAATCATAGAAGATTTTTTTTCTTTTGTTGGTATGTGAAACTAGGTGGTATAAATTTAGCAACAATATAATTAGCATAGTCAGCATACCAAGGAGTATTATGAGAAGCATTTATTACAGCTATTTGTTCATCAGGAAAGCTGTCATCAATAGGTAGTGGGTCATCAAGAATATTTTCTAACCTAGACAAGTTATCAGCTACGGTGTTCTCAACTCCTTTCCTATCAGTGATATGTAAGTCAAATTCTTGTAGTAAGAAAACCCACCTAATGAGTCTAGGTTTAGCATCTTTCTTTTCCATAAGATATTTTATAGCAGCATGATCAGTGTGAACAATTACTTTGGAATCAACATTGTAAGATCTGAATTTATCACAAGCAAACACAACTGCTAAAAATTCTTTATCAGTAGTAGCATAATTTCTTTGGGCACTGTCTAGAGTTTTGCTAGCATAACAGATAACATTTAATTTCTTATCAGCTATTTGTCCTAGAACAGCACCAACAACATAATCACTAGCATCACACATAATTTCAAAAGACTAGTTCCAATCAGGTGGTTGAACAATAGGTGCAGAAGTTAAGGCTTTCTTAAGTGTTTCAAAGGCTTCTACACAATCATCATAAAATACAAATGGAACATCCTTTTGTAAAAGATTAGTAAGAGGCCTAGAAATTTTAGAGAAGTCTTTAATAAACCTCCTATAGAAACCAGCATGACCAAGGAAACTACAAATACCTTTAATGTCTTTAGGACATGGCATTTTCTCAATTGCATCAACTTTAGCTTTGACCACCTCAATGCCTCGTTCAGAAATCTTATGCCCCAAGACAATGCCTTCATTAACCGTAAAGTGGCACTTCTCCCAATTCAAGACAAGATTAGTTTGTTCACATCTCTGCAAAACTCTGTAACACCCCTGTGTAATAAGCACTGTGATCATCTATTAATTATGCGAAGCCATCTTCATTTGCAATGCTCGATCATAATGTTTAAACATTTCATTTCAAATTCCTCTCAGAATTCAAATTCCAAATCAAGTGCAAAATAAAGTTGCTCAAAAACTGCTGGAAAAATGTTCACCTTCTAGCAAATATTCTAGAACCAATTGTGGTTAAGAAAAACAACATCACTCATTTGCACAAATGAGCAGTAGCATTTAAAACAGTGCCATTTCAGCACTTTATAATGCTTTTGCATTTATGAAAATTCCAAATAAATTCCATTGGCCCCCAAACTTTTTGTGGCACTGTCTAAAAACACCAGGGATTTAATGGGACACCTCCCATATTTTTCCTAAGTGAAATAGTTGCCCAAATAATTCCCTTTCTCTCTCTGTTAATAAATAAAAGTTAAAACAGAAAATAGAAAAGGAAAAAGGCCTAAAACTACTACCGGGGACTGGGCCTAAGTGCACAGTGCACCTGGCCCAGCCCAGCCGGCCTCTTTGTCTCTTCTCCCGCTCTCTCTCCCTCACGTGTCGCCTGCGCCATGGCCGGGCACGCCCGTTCCAGCCGGCGCTTGACAGCTGCCGTCCCCGGACGCTGCGGAGAGAATAAGGGCAACCCCGTCCCTTCCCCCTGGACTTCCTCGACACTTTCCCCCCCTCTCTCTCTCGCTCTTGCGCCCCCTCTCCTCCTCTCCAGCACGCTGCCACCGCCGTTCGTCGTCGTAGCCGCAGCCACCGGCGGTCCCGAGCCCGCTGACCGTGTTCGGAAGCTCCGCCGGCCCCTTCTTCTTCTTCTGGTGTAGCCAGGCGGAGCCGTAGGGCCCTGTATCGAGCGGATCGAGCAGGCCCCCTTCCTCTGCATCTCCGGCGCAACTCCGTCGAGCCCGAGCCCTCTGCAGCTACTAAACTTCGCGCCGGCCATCGTGTGCCCCTAAGTGAGCACCGCTACCCCCTCCCTCTCTCCCCTGGACCTTTGCGTGGCCGTAGCCGTCCCACCACGTTGCCGCACTCCGTTCGCCACCGTGGCTGTGAGCACCGCGTTCCCAAGCCACTACGTCCTCGCCCGTCCGCTCTAGCGCACTCAGGAAGTCCCGTAGCTGCTGCCCCGCTGCTCATTTTGCTCGCTTGCGCCGCGTTTCACCGTTTCGGTGAAGCTCCGAATGCCGGCGCCGCCGCCGATGTCACCGCGCTCAACTCCGGCTACCTCAGCCTCGCCGGCCACCACCGTTGGATGCGGCGCAACTCCCTCTTTCGAACACGCCAAGCCCCGCAGCAAACCGAGGCCTGTGGCCGTTTTCCGGCCAAGTCCGGCGAGCCACCGCCGCGGAATGGCTCGTCGGCGCGTCTCCGGCTCCGCCGTTGACCTGGCACCTCTGGGCCACGCCCCGTGCCACTGACCACTGGGCCCCGCAGCCCAGTTGACCGAGTCAACTCGGCTGACTCGGCAGTTGAGCCACTGACATGCGGGCCCCACTAGTTAAAATGTTTTAATGATAAATAAAACTATTAAATAAAATCTGTTAATTAGTTAGTTATTTAGTTAGTCACTGACACCTGGGGCCCATCCCACTAATTAGTTCTGTTAGTTTAAGTTAATTCTCTGTTAGTCCCACAGAGGTTGACAGGTGGGCCCCACTAGTCAGTTTGACCAGTCAACTGGTCAGTTGACTGGCTGACGTAGTGATGACCTCATGCTGACGCCATAATTCATTTTAGACAATTTCTGTTAATTTGAATAAAATCTAGAAAATGATTTAAATCTTTGAAAAATCATAGAAAATAAACCGTAGCTCGGATCGAAAAACTTTATACATGAAAGTTGCTCAGAACGACAAGACGAATCCAACCGTGCCATCTGTTTCCATGTCGGGACCCTCTACTGAGGTGAACCCGCAACTTTTAGCTTGTTTTCGGTAAATGAATAGTGCATATACACCGGTTAATAATTCCAAATTAAATCCTAAAATAACTAATATGATTTAGACATGTCTTTAGGCAACCCTGCACTGCATCTTAGCATAGCATGCTCTGTGTTGCATATGTTTGCTGTGTATTTATCTGTTTCCTCCCCCTCTTCTCTCTCGGTAGAGCCCGATACAGACGCAGTTCCCGGGACCGACGCAGCTCAGGAGCCCGACGACACCATTGGCGACCTTGCCTTTGCCACCGAGCAACCAGGCAAGCACCCCCCCCTTGAGCATGCCTATATCGCCTATTCTCTTCTTTCTTGTGCTTGCATTAGAATTGGTGCTGCTACTGCTTTACCTATTCTGATGCATAGCCTGTTTATTGTAACCTGCTATTGTTACCTTACCTATTATCCTAAACTGCTTAGTATAGGCTGGATAGAGACCCCAGTTACCCCACTTGTCCTGGTTGCCCCGATGGATTATCAGATGACTCGATCAACGTGATCGACAACCAGGCCCCGGCACCGCACGTCACCCCCCTTAGTTGTACGACACTGCAGCGTTACTATCGAGTGCCGAGGGTGATACCTCGTTTAGCACTTCTGATGTTAACTCTGTAGAGTAGCTATTCGGTCGTGGTCACTGAGGGTGATTCCTCCTTCACCACTCCCGATAACGACGCCGTCGTGCAACACCTCAAGTGTGAACCTCAAGGGTGGTTCCTCCTAAGTTCACCTTGACGACTACATTAGGTGGAATCCATCGAGGGTGATTCCTCAGGTTTCCCCCTAGTGTTTGGACACACGGTTACTTTGGCTTAACACAGAACCATGATGACATCGGGTCGGCCCGGAGGGGTACCCACGAGTGATGTGGAGACGGGTTGACCTGGACGGTACCCGAGAGATAAATACGAGGCGTGGCCAGGCATTCCTAGCCCTTGCCGCAAGTCCTCGAGACGGGGCGCCGGGGTCACATCAATCGTGAGTCTCTGCTCGTTACCGCACTACCAAAACACTAACGATTTGGATACTTGATCTGAGTGGGCCTTTGGCCCGATAGCACTAACCATCACGCGGGAAAGTTATGGGCACTCTGCATCGTATGCATCAGCCGAAAGCTCTATCAGACGTCCAGTTCAGTATGGCGGCCGGGTCGGATCGTGCCGTTGGCGCAGGTATCCACCCTGCTCACAATGAGCCGGAGTGCACAGGGCGACGACCCAAGACCCCTGAGCGCTTAGGATATAGACCGACGGGGACCTCTCTGCTGAGTTTTACGTAGGGCTGCGGTGTGTCGTTTGGCCGAGGCCTGGCATGACCCAGAAAAGTGTGTCCAGCCGGAATTAAGCGAGCGTGGTGGGTAAGTTGGTGCACCCCTGCAGGGAAGAACTAATCTATGCATAGCCGGATCCTTGTTAACGGATGCTCGGAGTTGTATCCCGATCGATAGAACTAGAACTGGATACTTGTGAAGAGAAATGGATAGTATGGCTCTGGGATTGCTTTCTCGCAGGGAGTCGAGGAAGGATCTCTGGGCGAGGTTGATACCGGATAGTATGGCTCTGGGATCGCTTTCTCGTAGGGAGTCGAGGAAGGATCTCTGGGTGAGGTTGATTACACTATTATTAATTTATATTATGTTTTTCTGAACTCTTCTAAATGCTGCAAGATGCTCGAAGATGCTTGAAGAGGCTTGAAGATGCTAGTCTTCGATAGGACTAGGCCTTCTCTCTATTCTGGCATTTCTGCAGCCCAGTCCACATATACAGCCTTTCTTTGATAATGTTGCATATGTAGTGTAGATCCTTGCTTGCTGAGTACTTCGGATGAGTACTCACGATTGCTTTGCTTCCTCTTTTCCCCCATATCCTTTTGATGCAACCAGATGACGGAGCCCCGGAGCCAGTTGCCCCCGCCGACGACTACTGCTACTACCCCGAGGATGGCTACTACTACGAGCTGGCCGACGACCAGGAGTAGGATCGGAGGGTCCCAGGCAGGAGGCCTGCGCCTTTTCGATCGTAGTGTTTTCTTTTGCCCCGCCTTTTAAAGGCCTATCTATTTTATCTTTTATATTTGTACTCAGATATCTGATGCTTTCGCTGGCGCTTGTAAACGAGCTTATGTATTCGACCCTCGAGGCCCCTGGCTTGTAATATAAAGCTTGTATTATTTTAATTTGTTTTAGAGTTGTGCTGTGATTCCTTCAAGTGAGTCCTTAGGCTTGATCATGTGCATTTGCGTGTATGATTAGTGCATGATTAAGCCGGGGGTGTCACAAACTCGATCAAGGTTGATTAAGAAATCATCAAAAGAAGTTCCGTAAACGGAAAAATCATCCATGAAAACCTCAACAATCTTTTCACAAAAATCAGAGAATATAGCTGTCATACATCTTTGAAAGGTAGCAGGTGCATTACATAAACCAAGGGGCATACGTCTATAAGCATAAGTTCCAAAAGGGCAAGTAAAAGTGGTTTTCTCTTGATCAGGTTGTGAAACAGGTATTTGAGAGAAACCAGAATATCCATCAAGAAAACAAAAGTGTGTGTGCTTAGATAATCTTTCTAGCATTTGATCAATAAAAGGCAGAGGGTAATGATCTTTTCTAGTAGCTTTATTTAATTTTATAAAATCAATTACCATCCTATAGCCAATAACAATTCTTTGTGGGATAAGTTCATTTTTATCATTAGGAACAACAGTAATACCTCCTTTCTTAGGGACACAATGAACAGGACTTACCCATCTACTATCAGCTATGGGATAGATTATACCTGCTTCCAGAAGGTTTAGTATTTCAGTTCTTACCACTTCTTTCATCTTAGGATTCAAGCGTCGTTGGTGATCAACAACAGGTTTAGCATCAGGCCCCATATTAATTTTGTGCTGACAGAGAGTGGGACTAATGCCCTTAAGATCATCAAGAGTATATCCAATATTAGCACAATGCTTCCTCAGAATTTTTAACAATCTCTCTTCTTCATGTTCTGAAAGGTTAGCACTAATAATAACAGAATATATCTTTTTCTCATGAAGATAAGCATACTTCAGAGTGTCAAGCAATTGCTTTAATTCATACACAGGATCACCTTTAGGTGGACGAGGATCTCCTAGAGTTTCAATAGGCAAATTATGTTTAAGGATAGGTTGTTGTTCAAAGAATATTTTTTCTATTTCATTTCTTTCACGCAAGTGCATATCATTCTCATGGCCTAGAAAATATTGTTCTGAAGGATCGGTAGGAGGTAAGGCAATAGAAGCAAGACCAATTATTTCATCTTTACTAGGTGATTCTTTACTATGAGGTTGTCTACGAAACTTAGAGAAATTAAACTCATGAGACACATCACCAAAACTAACAATGATGATTTCTTTCTCACAATCTATCTTAGCATTGACAGTGTTCAAGAAAGGTCTACCAAAGATTATGGGACAAAAGTTATCTTGTGGGGAACCAAGAACTAGAAAATCAGTAGGGTATTTTATTTTCCCACACAAGACTTCAACATCTCTAACAATCCCAAGTGGTGTGATGTTGTCTCTATTTGCAAGTTTAATAGTAAGGTTTTGTTCTTCTATTTCAGCGGGTGCTATGTCCTTCATAATTTCTTGGTATAAGGTAAAAGGAATAGCACTCACACTAGCACCTAAGTCACATAAACCATGATAGCAATGATCTCCTATTTTAACTGAGACAACAGGCAAGCCAACAACAGGTCTATGTTTATCTTTCTCATCGGGTTTGGCAATTCTAGCTGCTTCATCACAGAAGTAAATAACATGCACATCAATGTTTTTGACCAAGAGATCTTTAACCATAGCAACACTAGGTTCTACTTTGATTTGTTCAGAGGGTTTAGGTGCTTTAATATTACTTTTGCGAACCACGGTTGATACCTTAGCATGTCCTTTATCCTAAGAGGGAAAGGTGGTTTTTCAATATAAGCAGTAGGCACAACTGGATCAGCATTATAAATGATAGTTTCCTCTTTAGCTATTACTAGTTCTTTAATTTCTTCTTTAATAGGGGGATGATATTTAAATCACTTCTCGTTAGGGAGATCAACATGAGTAGCAAAAGATTCACAGAAAGAGGCAACTATCTCAGAGTCAAGTCCATATTTAGTGCTAAACTTGTGAAAAGCATCGGTATTCATAAAAGATGTAACACAATCAAACTCAAGCTTAATACCTGACTCTTTACCTTCGTCGAGTTCCCAATCTTCATAGCTGCATTTAACTCTTTCTAAAAGATCCCACCTGAATTCAATAGTCTTCTTCATAAAAGAACCAGTACAAGAAGTATCAAGCATGGATTGATCATCATGAGAAAGCCGAGCATAGAAATTCTGAATAATAATTTCTCTTGAGAGCTGATGATTGGGGCATGAATATAACATTGACTTAAGCCTCCCCCAAGCTAGAGCGATACTTTCTCCTTCACGAGGCCAAAAATTATATATATAATTCTGATCACGATGAACTAGATGCATAGGATATTTTTTTGGTGAAATTCCAATTTCAACTGATTCTAGTTCCAAGATCCAATATCATCGCATAGCCTATACCATGTCAATGTTTTTTCCTTCAAAGATAAAGGGAAAACCTTCTTATTAACTTCATCTCCGGGTAAACTTGCAAGCTTAAACAATCCACAAATTTCATCCACATTTATCAAATGCATATCAGGATGTTTAGTTCCGTCTCCTGCATAAGGATTAGCTAGCAGTTGTTCTATCATACCCGAAGTAATTTCATAACCAATATTTTCAGTAGGCGCAGTAGGTTGAGGGGCAACTCTTTGTGTTTCCGGTCGAGGTGAAGATACCCCGAACAAACCCCTCAAAGGATTGTTTTCCATAGTAACAAGTGACAATAAATTTCAGCACGTAATATAAATTTGTCCTTACCAATTTTCACTTACCAAGAGCGCATCACTCCCTGGCAACGGTGCCAGAAAAGAGTCTTGATGACCCACAAGTATAGGGGATCAATCGTAGTCCTTTCGATAAGTAAGAGTGTCGAACCCAACGAGGAGCAGAAGGAAATGACCAGTGGTTCTCAGCAAGGTAATTTCTGCAAGAACTGAAATTGTCAGTAACAGGTAGTTTGATAGCAAAATAATTTGTCACAAGCAAGTAATGGTAATGGTAAATAAAGTGCAGCAAGGTAGCCCAATCCTTTGGATGGCAAAGGACATGCTGGAACGGTCTCTTATAATAAGCAAAGCGTTCTTGAGGGCACACGTGAATTTCATCTAGTCACTTTCATCATATTGGTTTGTTTCACGTTCGCTACTTTGATAATTTGATATGTGTGTGGACCGGTGCTAGGGTGCTGTTCTTACTTGAACAAGCCTCCCACTTATGATTAATCCCTCACAAGCATCCGCAACCATGAGAAAAGTATTAAGATAAAATCTAACCATAGCATTAAACATATGGATCCAAATCAATCCCTTGCGAAGTAGCGCATAAACTAGGGTTTAAGCTTCTGTCACTCTAGCAACCCATCATCTAATAAATACTCCACAATGCATTCCCTTAGGCTCAAAGATAGTGAAGTGTCATGTAGTCGACGTTCACATAACACCACTAAGGGAATCACAACATACATATCATCAAAATATCGAACATATATCAAATTCACATGATTACTTGCAACATGACTTCTCCCGTGGACTCAAGAACAAAGGTAACTACTCACAAATAATATTCATGCTCAAGATCAGAGGGGTATTAAATAGCATAATGGATCTGAACATATAATACTCCACCAAATAAACTATACAACAATCAACTACAAGATGTAATAGACACTACTAGTCACCCACAGGTACGAATCTGAGGTTCCGGTACAAAGATTGAATACAAGAGATGAACTAGGGTTTGAGATGAGATGGTGCTGTTGAAGATGTTGATGGAGATTGGCCTCTCAAAGATGAGAGGGTTGTTGGTGATGACGATGGCTTCGATTTCCCCCTCTAGGAGGGAAGTTCTCCAGGCGGAATCGCTCCTCCGGAGGGCAAAAGTGCTCCTGCCCAACTTCTACCTTGAGATGGCGGTGCTCCGTCCCGAAAGTCCTCTCCTTATTTTTTCTAGGCCAAAAGGCCTTATATACTAGAAGATGGGCACCGGAGGTGGGTTGGGCTGCCTACCACCCACCAGGGCGCGCCAGGGGGGCCTGGCACGCCCTGGTGTCTTGTGGGCACCAGGCAGCCCCCCTCTGGTAGTTATTTGCTCCAATATTTATTATATATTCCAAAATAATTCTCCGTAAAATTTCAGCTCATTTGGAGATGTGCAGAATAGGTATATCCGACGTACTTTTTCAGGTCAAGAATTCCAGCTGGCGCTATTCTTCCTCTTTGTGTAAACCTTGCATATTATGAGAGAAAAGGCATTAAAATTACTCCATAAAGCATTATTATGCATAAATACATTATAAATAACAGCAGTCAAACATGATGCAAAATGGACGTATCACCCAACTCGGTGGCACCGACCTGTGTAAAAGATATGAACGTTAGGAATCTCGCGGTGGGACCGACGGAAACATCTTGGAGGGACCGATGTGCAATGGTAAAGGCAAACCTCATTTCAGTGGCACCTGTTGCATCATCTCGGTAGGACCGAAGTGAAGCAATTAGGCAACAGAAAGGTTGGCAAGCCATCTTGGTGGGACCGATTGCAAAACTCTGTGAGACCAAAATAATTGCAACTGGTTATAGAAGGTTTGGCAGGCCATCTCGATGGGACCGATTGCAAAACTCGGTGAGACTGAAATAATTGCAACAAGTTACAAAGTGTTGGGCAAGCCATCCCGGTGGGACCGAGAACCACATCGGTGACTCTGATTTGATAGGTTTGGCTGTGGCAGTGTCCAGATGAACTCGGTTTCTCCGGATAGAGAAGTTTTGGTGGGGCTGAATTGGAATGAAGGGGTTTGGACAGATTTGGATAGAGAAAGTGATTGAGGGTTTTGGAGCAATATCACTAATCACTAGTCCTTTCCATGCAATCATTGAACATCCTGCAATCTTTAACTTGAATGGATATTAGTTCAATGAGTTATATGTTGTTATGAATTACCAAAAACACCCGGGGATTAGTTGCACTTTTAGAAGCACACAAGCAAGGCAGGCAAGATCGAAAAGGAGACCAAGGTGGATGTCAACCAAAACAGGTTGAAACCAAAAAAACAACATGGTTAGCACACATACATTTCATCGAACATCTTATAGGCAAGTAAAATCTAACCCTCAATGCAGAAGGGAGAGCTGCCCCAACATACATAGTGGATCCCTCAAACGCTGTGACGACATATGGTTTGACAGTCATCCGAGTGTCCCCATAAAATAAGGAGATGATCCAAAGGAAGAGCTCATCCAATTTTCTCTCCATTAGCAGCAGTGGAAGCAGCAATTGCGGAACTGATCGTGTGAGTTTTTAAGATGCCCTAATATGAAATTAGTATGTGCCTCTATCACCTTGGTGTAGAATCTAATTTTTTTTAAGAAATGATATTTAGATGCACTGATATATACTATCTAAACATCAACGTTTGCACAGAGAATCATGTTACCTCACAACCATCCAATGCAAGGCAAAAAAGGATGATAACATGAACAACAACCTAGTATTGCATACAAAAATATCCTATTGCAGAAAACATAACAAATGGTAAGCCTTATAAACAACAGCCTGACGATGCGAGAGCCGTATGAGTCTCATACCCTCACCTCAGGCTAATACATAAGATCCCAAGTTTGGAGACAAGAGCACAACCATAAAGCAAGCGATCAATGCTTTCACTAAATCCATCTTCTCATCCTTTAAGGGGGACAGGGGATTGATGTAATCAACATGAAAATAAGAATGATATCATTCGGCCAACCTTATAAAGCAGAAGTTCACTTACCACGGCCAAAGGCCAGACCAATATTCTCATCCGCTTCTCCTCTCTATTTATTTGGACATGACAATACGTCATGAAAGTCTCCATCTCTAGCATCCCTGACTGTTGCAGTCCAATGAGTGAACATACAAATTTCAGAAAATAAAAAGATTACTTGTGGAAGATCTAGAAGTGGGGAAGAACAAAATCTAAAGTCTCCATCTCTAGCATTCCTGGCTGTTGCAGTCCAATGAGTGAACATACAGATTTCAGAAAATAAAAAGATTACTTGTTGAAGATCTAGAAGTGGGGAAGAACAAATCTACAGCAGCTATAGGTAGCAGGAAACTAAAAATGAGAATTAAATTAGAGAGGAAGGGGATTAGAAGAAGGAACTCACGGGGGGAGGTGCAACCAGAAGAGGTGGGGAATGAGATGGCGCCTAATATAGCGGAGGTTGCGACGAGGCACGCCGGCTGGCGCGGCTACTGCTTCCCTCCTCCTGTCGAGTCCGGATCGAGGTCACGCTCCTCGGCTCGAGCTGCTCCTGCCGAGGACGGATCGAGGCCGACGGGCACCGGCGGAGCAAGGGGCGCGATTACTGCTCCCCTCCTCCTATCAAGTCCGGATCGTGGGCGAGTTCCTGCTGTCGAGGCCAGATCGAGGCCGTCGGGCGCCGGCAGAGCACGGGGCGGCCGATGCATGGCTGGTTGCTACCCCTGTGGCTCCTCAGCTCGAACTCAAGGTGGCCAGGGCGACAAGGCGGAGAGGAGGGCTGGGAGGTCGCCGGTGGCCGGTGAGGACGAGAAAGGAGAGGAGGCGGCGGTGGCAAGAGACGAGGCGGCTGCGGGGGTCATGGGCTAGGTCTTTTTCTCTCCCTTCCCACTCTCGCTTCTCCTTTTTATTTTCTTTGCAGCTGCCCGCTTGCTCTCTGCCCACTCGCTGCACTATTCATAGCCAATGTGGACGCTGCGGACCTACGGTTGTGCCTAGCGCCCAACTCATCCTTTATATGTTCGATGTCTTTCCCTTCTCCGACGAGGTCCTGGCTCGGTCTTACCTGGGTGTTGTGGACAGTGGTCTTTCCCCGTCTCAGCCTAGGCCCTACCTTCGCCTTCTTCTCCTCCTCCTACCATAATCAACTTAGAGCATCTATAGCCATACCTAGAAAATTCGACCCCCTAAATATCCCTAGACGTGCCCGGACGTGTCAACATACAGTGATCGGCCACCCCTCAAATGTCCGCCTCCACAATCGGCTACCTTATTAGCAAATTATCAAATCCATACAATGTCATGCATTGTAAAATAAACTCACATACTACATCTTGGTCACACATATAGCATACAACTACTTCATCATACATGCAGTCGGGCAATAAAAGTTAGCATGTTCTAAATACTAGAACTATGGAGAAATTTCACCCACGGCGTCCGCCACAGTCACGTGTCTTGAGCTAACTGGCGCGCCTGGATCTAAGTGCCGCTTGCACAAACACAATGAATTTCCTCTTGATCAACTCAAACCGCGGTCAAGCATATTCCTCCCGGGAGCGGCGGAAAGCCAGGCGGACGACCTTTCCTCTTCGTCCCTGAATGGGACGAGCTCCCAATCGATGGATTTAGATATCTCGAAATCGGATCCGCTATCCGCCATGCCGGACAAGGCCGGAGATTGTCGGAGAGGAGCCGGGGGAGGGCCGAGCGGCGCAGACTCGAAGTGGAGAGGAGTGACAAATGACTAAGCTTTTGTTCGGATGTGGATAGGGTGAGGATATTTATGGGGTGGAGGTGGCAAGCGTGAGCAGGATCCGACTTGAAGAACGCGTCCGAGCCTCCCCATATCTGCGAAAGATATGGACGGGATATGAGGGTGTCGGTTAACCTGGTCGTATTGGATGCTTGAAATATTAGCACTTTCTCGATTGATTTAATCCTTAATAGAATCATCAACATGACATTACCAATATAAAGCTCACACCGATATCTAAACATGTGAGCATGTATCAAACATAGAACCGAAGCATTTATGAACACAGTAAATATGGCTAGCACACCAACGAGTAAATAGGGATTGAACAAATCATATCCTCGAGCAAGGCAAGCTAAAGCCGCGGCGATGGTAGCAGCTTCGTCTGCAACCTTCTTCTTGACGATGTTACCGTCGGCCATTGTGTTGGAGAAGCAGTGGCACATCCATTAGCGACTCGTAGTTAATTTTGAATTAATTAACCATTTCTGACTGACAAAAATAAAGCACAAGCATGCCATAGTTTTAAGCTCGACGTTTCACGACACGGCGAGCGGCGGAGGAGCGCGTGTACCACTCCTACTTTGAAACTCCAATAGCAAGTAGAAGAGGATCCCTTATAAATACTTGCTCCGTCCCATACTATAAGAACGTTTTTCAAGCTGGGACGGAGGGAGTAGATCTCAACTCTCTTTCACTAGCGATATGGAATGGATCTTAGAGATTAACCTTGAATTATTGTTTATATGGGTCAAGACCCATCTAATTTAACATAGGAGCGGTATGAAGGGTATGGCTGGGTCATAATTTCTTGACCGGCCACTTACAAAGCCATCTATCGAGACATACAAGGAGGGGTCCGACTGTAGCTGTTCTTAGGGCAACTCCAACGCACGACCCCATCCTGTCCGCCCACGTCCGTTTGGGGGTAAACGGACAAAGCAGACCCTCCAACGCGCGGCCGCAAATGGACCGTCGTTCGTTTTCTGTCCGCTTTCGACCCATTCCCGGCCCAACTTTGGGCCGAGTTTGTGGCCGAACGGACAAGCGCGGACGCGAGCGGTGCGTTCCCTTGTCCTGCCCTGGCCCGCCCGTCGGGGACACAGACCCCTTTTCTCTTCCTCTACCTCCCTCCACCCCTCGACATTGCCGCCGCCGCGACCCTTCCCAGCCGCGTCGTCTTCCACAAGGGCCGTTCCAACCACCACCAAGCCATGCCATAGCTGTCTCCACACCGACGTTCCAGAAAGCATTTTGTCGGCGTTCTCCTTGTTGCCGGTGGGTGAGAAACTATGGCCGCCGGCGTCGCCCGTCGTCCCCAACCTCTTCCGGCCGGTTGTTCGTTGCCGCAGGGCGCCCACCAGCACCACCGACCCCCAAAACCTTGCTTTGGTGCCTGCGAGGGGAGCAGGACGTGCACTATCTGGCCGCGCCTCCAGCACGACCGCAAGGCGTTTGACGGTTTGCTCGCAAGGTACAATGGATAGCGGTGACGAGTTTTTCTTTCACAACCTCATTTGCTCATCGGATGATTCATCCTCGGATGATGAAGAGGTGGTGGCTATGTTGGTCGTACATGAACACATTACTAGGAAGCGGCCTCGGTACAGGGGATCAATCCCCGGCCATGCTCCGGCCTTGAACGGCAATAGGGAGAAAGGCCACACCCTTCTCTATGCCGATTACTTTATGGATGGTGCACTCTTCAGACCACATCAATTTCGTCGCCGATTTCGAATGAGGAGACATGTGTTCAATCGTATTCGCGAGGGAGTGGTCGCGCATGATCCTTACTTTGAGTGCAAATAGGATGCCCTAGGCAAGCTTGGTTTCTCTTCATACCAGAAATGCACTGCGGCTATCCGCATACTTGCATATGGAATTCCTGGTGATCTTGTGGATGAGTATGTTCATATGTGTGAGTCCACATGTTTCCTCTTAATGTATAGTTTTTGCACGGCCGTGGTGGAAGTGTTCGGCCCTGAGTACCTCAGAGAGCCAACTGCCGCTGATACAGAGAGGTTGTTGGCGATCAATGCCGAGAGGGGCTTTCCGGGCATGCTTGGTAGTATAGATTGTATGCATTGGAAGTGGAAGAATTGTCCATTTGCTTGGCAGGGGCAGTACAAGGGGCATGTGAAAGGTGCCACTGTTATACTTGAAGTTGTGGTTCACAAGATCTCTGAATATGGCATTCTTTCTTCGGCATGGCTGGTTCTCAGAATGATATTAGTGTTCTTCAGCGGTCTCCGGTGTTTGCAAGGCTTGCAGAAGGCCACTCCCCGTAGGTCAACTTTGAGGTCAATGGCCACCATTACAACAAGAGATATTACCTAGCTGATGGTATCTATCCTCAGTGGTCAACTCTTGTGAAGACCATACCCAATCCGCAAGGAGAAAAGAGACAGAGGTTTGCCCAAATGCAGGAGAGTGCTAGGAAGGATGTTGAGCGTGCTTTCGGTGTGCTTCAGTCTCGGTGGGGTATCGTTCGTAACCCTGCATTGACATGGAGCACGAAGAAGCTTTGGGAGGTGATGACTTCTTCTGTGATCATGCACAACATGATCGTGGAGGATGAGCACGATGATAGCATCTATGACCAAGGGTTTGATTTCCAAGGTGAAAATGTTGAGCCTGAGCATGCACCTCATGCAACCTTTGAACAGTTTATCGAGTTTCATCGGGAATTGCGTGATTGACATACTCATGTCCAGCTCCAGGATGACTTGGTTGAGCACATATGGACTCACATTGACAACCAATAGATTTATCTATCGGTTTAATTTCTTTTCGTGCAAACAATTTTCAATTGGATTGTAATAAGACTGTTTGATATTATTTTTAATTTGATTGGGTTGTAATAATACTATTATGGACGTGTAACTGTTGTCATGTTTAATTTCAGATAGAACGGATGAGATGCGGCCGAGATGCGGCCGTGCGTTGGGCGCACGACCGGCGCATCCACAAATCATCGCGGACACGACCCCATTGCCACCCCAAACGAACGAAAAGCGGACGGAACGTTTGTTCGTTTGGGGTCGTGTGTTGGAGTTGCCCTTAGTTCCTACAGCAAAATTGTTTTCAGGCAACTTACGAATATCCCACACGCGAGAAAGAAACCTTTGGACGCGCGTCCTCCGCTTCCCTTCCCGATCTGACAACCGCTAGTCGATTGTTGGGCTATTCTTGGACAGTTTAGCTAAACTTCAGTCGACTAAAAATTCGACTTCGGGTCAGTCGATTTTCCCTAGAAGAAAGGAGGTGCCGGAGGGGAGGAAGAACCAGTCGCGGTAGGGGGAGGAGCTCGCCGGAGAGACTACCCCAGTGTCTATATTAGGGTTCAGGGTGGGGGTGGTGGTGGCCGGCGGCGGTGGGGGGGCGGTCGTGGGTGGGTGGCGCACTTCGCCGGAGAAAAATTCCAATCGCGGGCGGGGCTAGAGGGATGGCCGGGGGCGGCGGCTAGACCGGCGGTGGGGGGCGGTTCCGGGGGGCGGGGCGGCGAGGCGGTCGCGGGAGCGCCGCCGGGCGCGGGCGGCGGTGGACCGGCGGCACGCAAGGCGGTCTGGGAAGAAGAAGATAGGAGGAGGAAGAAGGTTCAGGCGCCACACGATTTTCATCCAACGGTCCACAAATCGACTGACCCTAACTGAAAATTTCAGTCGACTGATGTGTAGCCTCTCCCATTTTTGGACTCTTGTGGTAGTGGAAGTTGTCGAACCACGGGCACACTCTACTCTCTCGCTCAATAAAAAAGCAGGATCTCCACACGCTGCACCTGTCCTTTGTCGTACCACTAGCGTTCAGCTCCACGAATCATCGCACACATAGAGAGGGCGAGCGAGGGACGACTCTGCTGCTGGGAAGACGATGGAGCAGAACACGGCGACGAAACCCATCAGATGCAAAGGTACTCGCCGTCGTCGCCGACGTACTTGCCTTCGTCTACCTCCATCCTTTGTCCAAATGCGTAGCTTCACGTGCAGCGGCGGTGAGCAAGGTGCCCGGGCAGCCGCTGGAGGTGGAGGAGGTGGAGGTGGCGCCGCCGCGGCTCACGAGGTCCGCATCAGGATACTCTGCACCTCGCTGTGCCACACCGACGTCACCTTCTGGCGCTTGAAGGTTCGTAATCTTTTGTCGTACAATTTGATAATCAGGGCAGGCCTTTTCTTTTTTTAGACTATCCACCATGTTTTTTCTTTTGCGTAGGATTTCCCGGGCCAGCATCCGATAATCCTGGGCCATGAAGCAGCCGGGTAAATGCATAATCTATCTATCGTCTTCCTTTCGCTGAATGATCACCATCTAGGTCTCTAACATTGGCTATCCGTGCCCAAAAGGACACACCAACTTCATCTGAAATCCCACTACAAAGTCTATGATGAGAGCGGAAGTTATGTGCATCATGGCGAACTGTTTTTGTGTCCTTTGTTCCCAGCGTGGTGGAGAGCGTGGGGGAGCACGTGCACGAGGTGGCCGTCGGGGACACAGTGGTGCCGGTGTTCTCGGCGCAGTGCGGCGACTGCCACGACTGCATCTCGGACCGCAGCAACATCTGCTCCGGGCTCCGCGCCCGGCCCGGCATGCCGCGCGACGGCACGACCCGCTTCTCGTTCGCCGCCACCGGCGAGCCCATCCACAACTTCATCGGCGTGTCCAGCTTCACCGAGTACACGGTCGTCGACGTCTCGCACGTCGTCAGGCTCAGGCCCGGCGTCCCGCCGGAGAAGGCCTGCCTGCTCAGCTGCGGCGTCTCCACCGGTAACTAATCTTCGCCGACAACTAAAGCATCCAGCGCACGGATTTGCTGATTGGCGGCCGGGTGCAGGTGTGGGCGCGGCGTGGAAGGTGGCGGCGGTGGAGCCCGGGTCCAGCGTCGCCGTGTTCGGGCTAGGCGTCGTCGGGTTAGCGGTAACTTCCGACGAGATACCTCGGAATCACTATATCATACGCCCCTGCTAATAATGTGATGCCTGGTTCGAGCTGTCGGCCCGACCGAAAGTTGGCTCGTGTGCCTGATGTTCTTTCTAGTGGCTGTCAGTCTGTCACAGTGCACTGCACACCCACGTTTCCAACTAGTGCGATCTGATGTGCTGTGTCTGTGTTGCAGGTAGCACAAGGGTGCAGGATGCGTGGGGCTAAGCGGATTATTGGAGTGGATCTGAACCCGGAGAAGTGGGACATCGGTATGTATCATAAGTGGATAAGTTATCTAGGGCTAATCGAATCATCTGAAGAAGAAGAAAAATGTCAGGATAGTTATGATCAATCGCAGGTATGAGGCTGGGAATCACCGACTTCATCAATCCTAACGATACCGGGGAGAAGGCCGTGAGCGAGGTCCGATTCCGAATCAACCATCCTGCGCGACAAGTGCATTTTTGTTACTGTATTTACTACTAGTCGCTAATGAACTTTTCGTCAATCGATCTCCGTCTAGGTCGTCAGGGAGATGACCGGCGGCGGCGCCGACTACTGCTTCGAGTGCATCGGCTCCCGGTCATGGCGGAGGCGTTCCAAAGCTCCCGGAAGGTAGGCACGGCTCATGTCATGGGAGTAAGTCTGACAGTAAGAATAGGGGGTACGTAGGAAGAGTCAGGATCCTAGCTACGGTGAGGTTGTGCACGCAAGATGTACGAGTTCAGACCCTTCTCGGAGGAAGTAACAGCACTACGTCTCGGTGCCCGGAGGCTTGTTCGACTGGATTATGCGTGAGAGTTACAGGGGGTGCGAACCCTTGTGCCAGTGGAGAGGGGTGGCTTATATAGAGTGCGCCAGGACCCCAGCCGTCCCACGTTACACAGAGTTCAATATTCATTAAGACAGGGCGTTACTGGTAACGCTAGCTATAAAGAGCTATAAATGATCTTTAAGACTACAGGGTGAACGCCTGACCGTTGCCATCCTGAGTGACTTTAGGTCTTCCGTACTCCGAGTGGTTTTTTGTATGGTCGAGTGACTTCATCTTGGTCGAATGGAATTGGGGTATCCGAGTGACATAACTGGTCGAGTGGATTGCACTCCAAGGTGAACTCAGTCGGTTTCTTCTGTTGCATTTTGAATGTCTTTGACTCTAGGGCAGTGTCCTTGGGTAGGGTGTCTAGGTCGGGCCTATGACCCTACCCTAGGTACATGTTGTCGTCATTAGCCCCCGAATGGAATGAGGGCCGAGTGAAGAAAGAGTTGAAGCTGACTCCGACTCGATTCCATACTTCGGAGGTATTTCATCAGAGTCTGCGAATCATGTTGAAGCTTCAATCTGGTTTCAGTCGCCTTGGTCCATTCAGAGGCCGTCGTCGAGTGAACTATACTGACAATCTTCGAGTGTCGACATGGAACGAAATCTTCGGTGCGATTGGTTGCTCTGCAGTCCCCGGACCTCACGGGATTCGAAATATCGGGGAAGCGCGCGGGACGGAGCGTGCCGCAGTAATTGGAGTGGTCAGATAGGGACGCCTTGATTTTCGTGCCGCCTTTTTCGCCACGTATCGGGCTCGCGACTGTTGCGGGATTTGACAGGATTGCTCGGGCCCACGAGTCAGTCACTCGGAAATAGGTCCATATAAGACCATCGAGGCCGATGCGTTTACACAGTGTGCCTCATTCTCTCTCTTCGCTTTGCTTGGGAACTTCTACGTTATTGTCGACTCGTTCTCTTGCTTGACCGAGTGAATTCTGAAACTTTCAGCGCTGCTACTTCTGGGACCTCCATGGACATTTACAAGGATCAAGATGACGAGGAGACCGAAGACGCGGCCACTTCCAAAGCGGGTACAACTCTACCATCGTGTCCTCATTTTGTCAATTGTACTGTCGGTCGACTGAACTCTTACGGTCGAGTCTTTTGCAGCACCACCAAATGTCATTGAACTTCCAGACGACGACGATCATGAAGATGTGCCTCAGAAGACCACGGGAAGAAAAGGCAGGACTTCGAGCAGGAGGGTGCCTGCCAGCAAGGCACCTCAGTCGACATCAGCGCCAGAACCAGTGATCCAGCAATCCGGAGATCCAATTCGGGCTTCTGTTTATTTTGCCGATCCTGTGTCGACTGATCGTCCTTCGGTGTTGACCGCCCAAGCTCCTGCTCCGTCTGTGTAACTCCATGCCTCAGATCCTTTGGTTGCTTCGACTGTTCCGTCAACTCCACTCTTTGTTACCCATCATGTCCCAGAGGACCAAGTGAGCGCTGCTAAGGAAGCTATACGCCAAGCAGGCCTTATGATGGAGCAAATGAAGGTGGTGCACGAAGCTAGCAAGGCTGCCTACAATGCCAGCTCTGCTCTTCAAACCAATGTCCAGGTGAGTTGATTTCCGACTGATTTTTCAGCTTGATCTTTGCTCTATTAGGATATGGTACTTAAAAACTGCTGCTTTATTATTCGTAAGATGTCCGTGGATGAGCGTTTTGAAACCTTTAAAGTGCATCTATCATGAGTCTGCACCTTGCATCCGTTCACCCACTGGGTGTTTTAACTTTTGCTGTATAGTTCTTCCACTTGAGTCGACTAGGTCGCGTCGAGTGTGTCCTTGAACCAGTGGGGGCACGCAGAGTGCACCCACTGGGTGTAGTCCCCGAGACCGCCGTCGAATGTTTGATTCGGCGGGGGTCTTTGTCAAATGACTCTTTATAGTTCTTCTGCTCGGTCCAGACAGGCTGTGCCGAGTGGGATCCGGACCAGTGGGGGCACGCCAAGTGCACCCACTGGGTGTAGTCCCCGAGACCGCGGTCGACTGCGGGTAGTCGGCGGTGGTCTAAGAACAAATGTTGCCGCTTTTTTTTTACTGGACGGACCATGTCGAGTGGAAAGTCGAACCAGTGGGGGCACGCCAAGTGCACCCACTGGGTGTAGTCCCCGAGACTACTGTCGAATGTTTGATACGGCAGTGGTCTTAGAACTCTTTTTGCCATGATGACTTGAACTTGTATCTTATCGCTCGGAAGCAATCAATATTTGTTCCTGTCGACTGACGTGTCTTTTTCGTTGATTGCAGAAATCTTGTGAGTTCGGGGCCCAGTTTGCTGAATTGAAGAAGAAACAGGTCCAGCTCAATCTCGACCTGGAGCTGGCCAAGGAGAACTTGCAAAAGGCTAAGGATGAAGCGGCTGTCATGGGAGGTAATAACTTGCCGACTGTTTGCCTTGCCATCTTTTCTTTTCGCCTTTTGAACCGAGTGACTCCACTCGAACAGATGTGCGTAGTGAAAACAGACAACTCCAAGCTCGTCTGAAGAATGTTATTTCTTTAGACAAAATGAAGCAGGCTCTGGAGCAGAAGGACCTCGACCTTGCAGCAGCACAAAAGACGGCACGGGAGAAAACTGAACTTGCCGACAAGAAGCTGGCCTCAGTCGGCAAGTTAGAAGAAGAAAACACCAAACTGAAGACTGCCATTAACGAAGCCAACAAAGAAGTCATGCAGCTGAAGAAGGACAAGGTGGCCTTGACCGACAAAGTTGGAGATCTTACTCGGAGGAGGGACGAATTGGAGACCTATCTGGGAGGACTTGCCAAGAAGATGTTCCTTATGCTTGAAGGTACTTTCCCTTTTCTGACTGATTTGCAACTGTCGACTCATCATGCAACTGTCGACTCATCATTTCTCTGTGTGTGCAGAGTTCTGTCAAAACTTCGAGGAAGAGACTGGGCGGATTGAGACGAATCTGGATCCCATTAACTCCCCTGTCAAGGACGAAACTGCGATGAACGTGCTGCGACTGGAATCTCGCCTCGCCGGCGTTATGGACTATCTTGCACGACTGAAGGTGGCGGCGTCGCGGATTGACACGGAGCTCTGGCCAGCTGTGACATTCCAGAATGACCTCGAGTCTCTGATGACTCACCTTAATGAAATACCCGGTCGAGTACAGGCGTGGAAGAAGTCATCTGCTCGGTGCGGCGCTGACGTGGCTCTGTCTCTTGTCCGCGTTCATTGCAAGGAAGTTAAAGAAGAGAAGCTGGCAGCTCTCAAGGTCACCAATACCAAGAAGCTTCAATTCCAGTCCTTCATGGAGACTTTCATCGATGCTGCTACTCGTATTGCTGATGGAATCGACCTGGACGAGTTCGTCGAGCCAGCTAGCCCTCCTCCTGCGGAGTGAACAAACTTTATGCCTTGATTTTATTTGCCTCGGAATGCCGAGTGATTTTGTAACCGTTAAACTCTTTCGGACTCCTGATATTCCTTTGATGTAGGGAAAATAAAACCAGCTTTTACACAAAACAAAACTCAGACACAGAGCCACAAAGCCAATTTGCATATAGTATAGTTTTATCATCTGTTTTCTCATGTTGTGATCTTGCCGGTACATTCAATGTACTGACCTACACGGCTGCAACGTATCATGTTGCAGATACTTTCTTCCGATGAGTAAGAGTACGGTACAGGGTTACGGTCTATACTCAACCTGCCGATGGCGTTGATGGGACTCCACACCCGACTATTTGTTTCCGCTGACAATTATGAGGTATATATCAGTTTTACGTTATTTATACATGTGATTGCACTTTGATATATACATTGATGTACTGTGTGTGCCAGCATACTGATCCAGGGATGGCACAGATACACAGAGGCTTGACCGTTTGAGGTCGGGTCGTTACAGATATGGTATCAGAGCACATATTGACTGTAGGACGTGACCCTAGAAACTGGAAAGCCCCTAGGACAGGATATCTCTAAAACTTTGTTTTTTTTTAAAAAGAGCCTTACTTCTCATCTTTTCTGATTTTACCACAAACTCCCTCTTACCTCAAATAGTTAGAATGTACCCCATTCCCTTTTGACCACATGGAGGATCAACCGAAGCCGCTCCAAGAAGAACAAGATATCGGACAACTGATGTCCACTTCAGAGTAAAGAGGATTTCACCATGCACTAGAAGAGTTGAAGCTACAACCGTTGAAGAGTCGAAGAAATTTAAGACTCTAAAGATTTATTGGACCTTTAGAAGACCAAACCCCTATTATATACTTACGTTAGATGCGACGATTGTGAGCTGTCATTTGTTTGATGTTTTTTCGACAGCCACAAAATAAAACCCGTTTCTTCAAAACTTTTGTTTGTATTGTGTGTATATCCCTCCATTCTTCTCTCGTATCTCATCCCAAAACCCTTGGACCCATAGATGATGAATGAAGTTGGACTGGTATTCTCTGGACCGATGCCTAAGTTGGAGGCAGAGCTATGGATTAAAAACATGGAGGATCAATTCGGGAAAATTTTGATTGCAAGAAAGTATGAGGTTCAATACGCTCTTCAGTATTTTACCGGGAGTGCTGCAACCTGGTGGAAAATGCATCAAGCCATACAAGGATGCAACGGAGCAAAAACCTGGGAGGAATTCAAGAAGACTCTGTTGAGATCACATCTCATCCGGAAGCACTGTGATAACCTGATGAAGAAACCTTGTGCCTGCAAGATTTGCGGAGAAATAGGACACACCCATGAAGAACACAAGAATGGATGCCCTCATTGTGAGGAAAATCACTCAGCCAAAGAATGCCCGACTGGGCAGGTTACTTGTTTCCTGTGTGAAGGAATTACGCACTACCCTGCTCAGTGTCACTTTTACCCCAAGGTACAAAAAGTTATCAATCAGCAGGAAGAAGCCCTCAGGGAGAATTTAGAACCTGTGATGAAGGAAGATGTTGAAGATCTCGATGGAGAAGGCCTAAATAGATTTTTCGCCCAAGCTTGCTATTCATGTGGAGAAGAAGGACATTTCTCACTGTATTGCATGAAGGAAAGCCAAGAGTATCTGGGAGACTTCCCGACAGCAGAAGTGAAGTTTGACCCTCAGGAAATAGAAGCTCTGATCATTACAGAGAAATCCAAGAAGAGAAGACGAAGGCATCCCCAGAACAACCCAATTTCTGCGGAGAAGGACCTGAGTAATATCACTTGTTACCGGTGCAAGGATTTGGGTCACTACGCTGATAAATGCCCAGAAAAGAAGCTAAAAATCCAAGGAGCCTACATAATCACAAAGCAGCCCCGAGACATGTCGAAAGTCATTTGTTTTCGCTGCAAGGAAGCAGGACATTTTGCTAGGGAATGTTCAGATCAGATGAAGGCTGGAGCTGAGTAGTTGAGATTTTGATATGGATAATAAGAGTGGTAGAAAGCAATTTTATTTTCATAAGTTCGATGAGTTGAGTTATGTAATGGGTGCTCAGAGATTGTAATGAATTCATGAAATCAATAAAGTTAATGT
Organism: Thinopyrum elongatum; assembly: GCA_011799875.1. Classification (NCBI taxonomy): domain Eukaryota; kingdom Viridiplantae; phylum Streptophyta; class Magnoliopsida; order Poales; family Poaceae; genus Thinopyrum; species Thinopyrum elongatum. Next base: position 156,809,800 of record CM022298.1, read on the forward strand.
GTTATGATTTCATATGTTGGATTATATGAGTTTTACTCTATGAACAAAGATTTTGGACCAGTTTCGAGGATATGAGAAATATGGTCTATGGATGGATTTGTGAATTTCATTTTAAGGGTGGTAGTACCCTTTGAAGAACACTAGACCAATGGATAGGTATATTCCATAGACTGGAGTTCGGACAAAAAAAAAGTTGGAGTTTTGCTTTTGATACGATGGTTATGAAGAAATGAAGTACTATTGGATATAAAGGGGGTATAATGTTGGAATATGGAACAATTGTAACTCACAGGATAAGTTAAAGTTGTGCAAGTATTGAAGTGGACCCATAACCCACAGGCCCAGGAATTAATAAGGATCGAGTACCCCCCCCCCCCACCTGGAAGAAGAAATTTTGGAAGAAGTTGTGAATTGATCAGCAGACGTTTCTTAGGAGGTTACGAAAACCCGAGAGTTGTGAAGTAACGATAGATATTTTGTTCAGCTTGCAGAATCAATGGATATATCCGAACTTAGTTCGTCGACAAGAGAAATTCTGCAATGCTTGTGAGGATGCCCAAGTGTTAGAATATGTGATTCACTGTCTGCGTATGTAGTAATGGTTCAAGTACGGGATGGATTGGCCCCCATACCGGAGACTTCTATCAGGAACTACCATATGTTGATGGAAAATCAGAGAGCCTTGAAAACCTTAGAAGAGTGTCGACACGATAAGCCATAAAACCATAGAATGGTAGAACGATGGAATCCATGTACAGGCAACCATTGCCAACCGTAGGATATACGGTGAGATTCAGCCCAGACCCGTTTTCCTGCAGGAGAAACCAGAAATGTGTTGACCACCATGAGATATTTCGATAGTTGTTTAGTATTGGCGACAAACCTGTCAGCTAAGAAGACCCAGTCTCAGAAGAACCTCACCAGGATGAAAGGACACGTGTTGGAGGAAAAGAATATGCCCCTACCGGAAGAGCCTCACTGAAGGAGTTATTCCAGAGAATATGAGAAGACCGACACCGTCAACCCAAACGGATGGAGTACATGAGTTCTGTCGGAAACATAACCCCGCTTTTAAGTGTGGTAGCACACTAGACCATTCCGATCAATGGAATTGCCGGAAGACCCCCAGACCCTAACCTTTTTCTTGCTAGCCTCTTTGAATCTCGAGGACGAGATTCATTTTAAGTGTGGTAGGTTTGTAACATCCCAAAATTTTAAATTTTGGAATGTTATATCAAATAAATATTTATGTTTGTTTGTTTGATTGTTTGGGTGATTGATTGATTGAAATTGAGTGGAATTTGAAACTTTTTGAAAATTGAATGAGAGGGAATGAAATGACTTTCCCAAAACTTTCATCTTTGCAACTTGATGTCCATGAATCCAAATTCATTTCATCACAAAACCCTAGAGTGAAGATGATATGACTTCTTCCATTTGAAATGAAAAGGGTTTTGAAAAGATTTGAATTCTATCCGAAAATATTTCAAATTCAGAAACTTTATGCAACTCAATGATTTTCATGAGAGAAGATAAAATGACTTCTTCAAATTGTATGAAATATGAGTTGGAAGTTTAAAAGAATCAAATTGAAAGTCCCTTTGAAGGTATTCTGAAATCCACTTTCAATTTAGAGTTATCTGGCTTTTATTCAGATTATTTTTCTCCAAAAATAAAATATATGGAAAATAGGGTAAAATGATTCCCTACAATAGAAAATTGGAGAAAAATGAATTTGGAATCATTTTGGTATTTTAAAAATGACTTTTATTGGGTTTATTTGCAACAGTAGCACTGTTTGCTTTATGTAAGTTTTTGTGGATTTTATTTGTATCTTAAATTATGTTCTTGTTTTAGGATTTCTTTTTCTGAAGATTTTTATATATTATATGCCTATATAATGTTTTTATTATTTCTGTTTCTTTTGTTTATGTTCTCTGTTTAAAAGAAAAGGGGAAATGTTTTAAATTAGGAAACCCGGCGCGGCCCACCTCTCCTTCTCTCTCTCTCCCTCACTGCGGCCCAGCCGCCAGCCAGCCGCCGGCCCAGCAGGGCGCCCCGCGCCCGAAACCTCTTCGGGTCGATCGCCTGCTCCCCTCTCGCTCGCCCTTGTGCCGCTGACTGTTGGGCCCCACTGCCCAATCGCCCTCGCCCGCGATCTTCTTCCTCCCCACGCCAGAGCCTCGCCCGAACGCCACCAAGATCCCGATCTTCTCGGGATCGCATCATCGATTCGCCCCCTTCTCCAAGTCGACTTCCCCCTATATATACTCCTCCTCCTCGATCGATTCCGCCCCAAAGCCCCCTCCGAGAACCGCATACCTCGCCGCAATCCCTCGCCGGAGTTCGCCTCCGCCACCGCGCCATTGTCGCCCTAGCCACTCTCTCCGTCGCCCCCGAGCCCCGCCACCTCCACCAATCGCCCCGATCCCGTCCACCGCACCTCCCCGAGCACTTGCCCGAGCTCCTGCGCCCTTGGAACGCCGGCAACACCGACCACCCGAACGCCACCGCCGCCTCGAGCTCGCCGCCGACCGTCTCCGACCACCTCCACCGATGCCACGACCACCGTTGGACTCGTCGTCGCCTGCTTCATCTCCCTGACCACCCCACCGACGCCGAAGATCACCGGAGCGCCGCCACCGTCATCGCCTGACGCGCTCGCCGGTGACCACCACCGCGGTGAGCTCTCTCTCCCTCCTCATCCGTCCGATCTAGATTATACGGTCGTGATTAGATTAGATCGAACAGTTAGGTTTTTTTTACTAGATCGGTTTAGCTTCGGTTTATTACGGTTTAGATCTAATCGGTTAGCCGGTCGGTTTTTCCTTTACTAGCATGTGCGGTTTCGTTAAGTATCGGCCGAGCGTTTTATAGATCGGATCGCACATCCTCTAGGCCCAATAGCAGCCCGACGCGTAGCACCTGCCCGTTTGTTCTTTTTTTGTTTTTTTTCGTTTCTGTTTTATTTTTAGAAATAGTTTCTGTTTTAGATTGTTAATAACTTTTATGTTTTAGATCTAATTTGAGTGATTCTTTTTGCATTGTGTCAAAAATTTGTTGAAGTTTCTGTTTGCGTACTTAGTTTTCAAATTTGAGTAGTTTAAATTTGTATTATTTCAAATATGCTTCAAACACTGTTTTGGCTCTAGTTTGAGTTTTATAAAATATTTTTGATTGATTATTTTTGCTACTGTTTTGTTATTATTTTGTCTATCCAGTAGCATATAGTGATTTATTTTTAGTTTAATTTAAATTAGGGTTTAGGCAAAACAGTTACTGTTTTATTTCTAGTTTTGTTTAGTCTTTTCTTTATAGTTTTAATTGTTTTTAAAATTATTTCTTTTTGTCACTTTTGAAAATTTAGTATTGTTTCTGTTATTTAACAGTAGACAATTTTATTCTATTTAAAAAAATTATTTGTGTTAGTTTTGTAGGAAAACTTGGATAGGTCATAGTTAGAGTTTTTATAAAAGCTTTTCATTTGTTTCTTTTTGCTAATAAAATTTTATGAAAAATACTTTCTGTTAACTCAGTTGTTTTACTTTTTATTTTCTGTTAACTTATTAGTTTAGTGTTTTAATTGCTGTTAAGTTTTTACTTAGGGCAAAACTATGTTAGATGTTTGTAGCAAAGTCATAGATTTTCGTTAGTAGTTTTCTTTCTAGTTTTATTTGAAGCTTCTTTGGAATTTGTTGGAGTTTTATTATTGAGTTTTTATTTGTTGTTTTAATTGTTATTTTGAGTGTTAGTATTGCTTACGTGAATGCTATGTTTGACTTGTATAGATTTTTCTTCGGAGAGTGACGAATAGTTCTATCAAGTTTTCTGAGAGCGTTATAATCTTCATCAAGTATTACCAGGCAAGTTCACTTTGACCATGTTTTTCATACCTATGTTCTATTTGCATGTAGTAGCACCCTTTCAATAATCCCTCCAGTAGTGATATTGAATTCTTGTAGTTGAGTAAAATGCATGAGGTAGGAACCCATCTCCCTGTTACCAAGCCCGGGACATTATATAGTTTTAATGCTACGCTTTAGTAGACGGGGTTTGGTATGAGTGCACGAGAGTGGTGTGAAGAAGGAGGACTCTACGTCAATGACGACAACTCCATGATGGAATCTGCAAGGACTGCATCTTAAAGGCCTCAAGACTTCAAGACTCGAGACAAGAATTCAATACACACTACTGGGTGAAGGACGGTTGACTGGCACCCTGGAGCAACCAGTGGATGGCCGGGATGCATGGAGAAGCGCCATGACATCTTGCGGAAAGCTTCACCCAGACTCAAAGAGACGGAAGAATACTTCATGCCCGGAAGCTTACCTGTGCAACCGCAAGTCACTATGGGCTCTGGCTTGGTTGACCTTAGTTGTGACTCTGGCTGGGACGGTGCTAGCAGATGTAGAACTACGGTAGGATTGGATGAGCACCGGACAGTGGTCAGGGGAACTCTTCGGAAGACCATGTTTCGGTCGTCTTGTTCTCAAACATCCTGAAGTGCGAGAATGTAAAAAGAGGGATCGAATCTTGCGGGTAAAGTGTACAAACCTCTGCAGAGGGTTTAAACCTAATCGATTAGCCGTGTCCCCGGTTATGGACAACTTGAGCCTCTGGACTTGGTTCTATCTCGAAACTCTCAACACCGGACTGATAACTTAATTGTGGGCAACTTATGATTGTTCTGGGCTATGAGACATCGGTTGGCGGAACCATGTCATGATAGAAAACTCTGTAGTACAGACTCCTGATATTCCTTTGATGTAGGGAAAATAAAACCAGCTTTTACGCAAAACAAAACTCAGACACAGAGCCACAAAGCCAATTTGCATATAGTATAGTTTTATCATCTGTTTTCTCATGTTGTGATCTTGCCGGTACATTCAATGTACTGACCTACACGGCTGCAACGTATCATGTTGCAGATACTTTCTTCCGACGAGTAAGAGTACGGTACAGGGTTACGGTCTACACTCAACCTGCCGATGGCGTTGATGGGACTCCACACCCGACTATTTGTTTCCGCTGACAATTATGAGGTATATATTAGTTTTACGTTATTTATACATTGATGTACTGTGTGTGCCAGCATACTGATCCAGGGATGGCACAGATACACAGAGGCTTGACCGTTTGAGGTCGGGTCGTTACACTGAAATGCGGACTCTGAAGCGGGCTTCTTTGCTCGCAACAAATCGCTCGGATCTACGTTCTTTTTGTATTCTTCCATTTCTACTGCTGCCATTTGCTCATTAGCAATCTTTGAGCCCTTCTGGAGGCACTCTTCTGCCCTTTGCCGATTCCCTGTGACTATGTTCACACCTCTGGGGCCAGGCATCTTCAACTTGAGGTATACGTAACACGGTCGAGCCATGAAACGAGCATATGCAGGCCGACCCAGAATCGCATGATAAGCACTGTGGAAATGCACCACCTCAAATGTTAACTTTTCCTTACTGTAATTCTTTGAATCACCGAAAACCACATCAAGAGTGATCTGACCGAGTGAATCGGCTTTCTTTCCTGGGATGACTCCGTGGAATCTCATGTTGCTCTCACTGAGCTTGGACATCGGAATGCCCATCCCTCGGAGGGTCTCAGCGTACAGAATGTTCAAGCCACTGCCACCATCCATCAGAACCTTGGTCAGTCGGGTGCCCCCAACGACTGGGTCGACCACCAGCGCTTGCCGCCCAGGGGTAGCAACGTGCGCTGGGTGATCGGACTGGTCGAATGTAATGGGAGTCTGCGACCACTTTAAATATGCCGTAGTTGCCGGAGCAACCATATTCACTTCGCGATTGATAACCTTCAGTCGACTTTTGCTCTCAATGTCAGCAAAAATCACTAAAGTGGCATTCACCTTGGGGTAACCATCATCCCCTTCTTTGTCTTCATCCTTATCAGATTCCTTTTCCTTATCACTGGGCTGGCCCTCTCAGAAGCTCTGAATCGGGAGTCGACACTGTCGAGTGGTATGCTTGGGGTAAATCAGGTTTCCCTCTTCATCTTTCTTGGTGTGTATGTGACACGGTAAATCAAGCACATCATTTCCCGCTTGATATTTCACTTTCTTGGGGATCCAAGGCCCCTTAGGCTTTCCTTTGAACTTCCCTTGGTTCAAAACTGCGGCTTCACCAGGACCTGCGGGTTCGGCTTTGTGTTTCTGCTTCCGACTGGAATTTCCTCCTCCGGCGTCCTGGGCGACTGGTTTATTCTTGCCACTGCGGAGTCGGTCTTCTTCCTCGCCGTTAGCGTACCGAGTGGCTATTTCCATCATCCGAGCCAGGGACATGTCTCCTATCCGACCGAATTTCAGGTTAAGTTCTCGGTACCGAACGCCCTCCTTGAAGGCGCAAACTGCCTGACACTCTGACACATTCTCCACTGTATGATGAAGAGTGGTCCATCTCTGGATATAATCTCTCAAAGTTTCACTCGGTTTTTGGACACAATGCTGTAGTTCAGTCAACCCTGCAGGTCGTTTGCAAGTGCCCGCAAACGTCCTGACGAACACTCGCGCCAAATCTTCCCAACAGAAAATACTACCAGGGGCCAACTGATTCAACCAAGCTCTGGCTGAGCCCTCCAGCATCAGGGGGAGGTGCTTCATGGCTACATCATCATTGCCGCCACCAATCTGCACAGCCACTCGGTAATCCTCTAGCCAAGTGTCTGGCTTCGACTCACCGGTGAACTTGCTTACTCCTGTCGCCAACCTGAAGTTGGGTGGAATTTCAGCAGCTCTGATGGCTCTGCTGAAACATTCAGGCCTAGACACGTGAACTCTGCTTCCACTCGGATGATTCCTATCTTGTCCTTCCCTGTGTGCTCGGCCTCTGTCGACCAAACCTTGCACGAGAAGTGACCTTGCATCAAACCCAGGCTCTCTTGGGTCGACCGGAGCTCTCCGCTCATCACCATACAAGCGCCTGTCATCATGCCGCCGAGGCGCGTACAATCCGCCACTCGGAGGGGGCGTAGGCACTCGACGGTTGTCATCACGGCCGTACCGATGATCGTACCGTCCGTGGCCTCGACCCAGATACTGGTCCTGGCGGTGCCCATGATCTTCGCGCCGCTGAGGTGATCTTGGGCTGCGAGCCGACTGAACAGTGTCTGTGACCACAGATCTGCTATGGATCCTGTTGCGCGACTGAGAAACGCCAGAGTTTTGCTCACCTGCTGCCCGGAGCAGCGCTCGAATCTGCATCAAACCTCTTCCAGCCTCTGATTGGGACGGCTGAATCGACTCTGCTATGCGGGCTGCGGCTGTAAGATTCTGGATCGGAGTGCCGTATACCTGGGGCTCAGGAGGAAACAACTGTCGTTGCCGTCGACTGGATTCACGGATCTGCCGACGGGCTCGCTCGTCGAGTGAATGTTGGAGATTTTCCAGTCGCGCGCGCTCAGCCAAGGCGGCTAGACGCGCAGCTTCCAAGGCCCGAGCCTCGGAGGTCTCCCCCATGATGGGGGTGTGGAGGGCCTCCATATTGCGACGATGCAGCTCGTCCCTCTTCTCCGAAGTGAGGGCTTCAGGATGATATTCTTTGTGACCATTTGACGAGCCGTTGCCGCCATCGCCGCCGAAACCAGGCGGGCCGCGCGGCGTATCGACCATCAGGACCTCCGCCGCAGGGTCACTGCTTCCGCACTCGGACAGAGTCTCGGCGGAACCAGTCGACAGGTCGAATAGTCCATAAGGAGATTCGTCAGGCTCAATTGCCGCGATTTGTGGGGTGGCCGACTGGCGGGCCACCGCATGGTTCACCCACCGTTGAAGCCGCGATCGACCAGATCGCTTGCGACGGTGAACAGCGGGGAGTGAGGATGCCGTGGGAGCCGACCGATACTGGGTCGACGGCTGCCGCAGAAGGACGCCGCGAACACATGCGCGAAAGTGCGTCGCCCCACGGACAGGGAGCGTCTCGACGTCGAGGAGGGCCTCCTAGAGCCAGGCGGAGTCGTCGGCGATGAGAACGAGCGCGCCGAGACGGATCTCGTGGCCCTCAGCCAAACCACCGCTAGAAACCATGTTGATGTAGATCAGAAAAATTGCAACCTCATCGGAAGTCGCTAAGACGCTGGCCCCACGGTGGGCGTCAACTGTCATGGGAGTAAGTCTGACAGTAAGAACAGGGGGTACGTAGGAAGAGGCAGGATCCTAGCTACGGTGAGGTTGTGCACGCAAGAAGTACGAGTTCAGGCCCTTCTCGGAGGAAGTAACAACCCTACGTCTCGGTGCCCGGAGGCTTGGTTGACTGGATTATGCGTGAGAGTTACAGGGGGTGCGAACCCTTGTGCCAGTGGAGGGGGGTGGCTTATATAGAGTGCGCCAGGACCCCAGCCGTCCCACGTTACACAGAGTTCAATATTCATTAAGACAGGGTGTTACTGGTAACGCTAGCTATAAAGAGCTATAAATGATCTTTAAGACTACAGGGTGAACGCCTGACCGTTGCCATCCTGAGTGACTTTAGGTCTTCCGTACTCCGAGTGGTTTTTTGTATGGTCGAGTGACTTCATCTTGGTCGAATGGAATTGGGGTATCCGAGTGACATAACTGGTCGAGTGGATTGCACTCCAAGGTGAACTCAGTTGGTTTCTTCTGTTGCATTTTGAATGTCTTTGACTCTAGGGCAGTGTCCTTGGGTAGGGTGTCTAGGTCGGGCCTATGACCCTACCCTAGGTACATGTCGTCGTCAGCTCATGCATGCCACATTTTTCATATCACGAGTCTGAAGCTACTACTATGTTATTAGACAGACTAACGGACGGTTCATATTTCGTGGTGATTGAACAAAACAGGGCTGGGGGAAGACGGTCGTGCTCGGCGTCTCCAGCGGCGGCACGCCGATCAGCATACCCCCAAACGACATCCTCATGGGGAGGTCGGTCGTCGCCTCGCTCTTCGACGGGCTCAAGCCCAAGACCAACATCTCGATCCTGGCGCAGAAGTACCTGGACAAGGAGCTGGAGCTGGAGGAGTTCGTGATGCACGAGATGGGGTTCGACGACATCAACGGGGCGTTCGACCTGCTCACGCAGGGGAAGTGCCTCAGGTGCATCATCTGGATGGACGGGGCCAAGGAGAACGGCGTGGAAGCCCTCGATAATGGCCGCGCGTGCAAGGCGTGACTGATATCGGTGTCGTCCCCGGCAGGCTCGTGATCAGCCACGATAGTCATTGCTTGTCTGTCGGAGCAGGACGACCTGTCGCGAGATCGACTAGTTTATTCTGCGGAGAAAATGCGCCTGAGACAAAAGTGGAGGAGCTTTGCGGCAGTCCGGACACGCGAAATGTAAGAATCCGGCACCCCGTCCCACCCAAAACACTTCCCGGACCCCGCGACTTCATCCTCCCCTATTTTCTCTCCTTTCTTTCTCTCTTGCCTTCGCCACCCCGGCCACCACGCCACACACCTGCCGGAACTCTATGTCTTCATCACCTCCAGCGCTCCAGCAGGGCTCCACCCTTCTTCTCCTCCGTCTCCGTTCAACCCCTGCCCTCCGACCGCCCCGCCAAGTACCATCCGCTACTGCTATACTCACCATGCCCGGCAACTGTTCGATGAATCGCTGGAGCTAAAAACAATTGTCCCTTCTTCTTTCTAGCAATGGATTCCGACTTGAAGTACATATACGAGCAGTATGTTGAATCGTCCGATGGCTCGTCGGACGAGAAGTACTCCGATGAGACGGCGATGATGCAGGAGGTCCTTGAAGACGCAGAGCATGCGAAGGAGTATATTATCAATTTCAAGGGCTCGATCAAGGGTCATTGAGTGCTCATCCACAACAGGGCGTGGGGCCATTTGACACTGATGGCCGACTACTTTGCCCCCGATGCACTATTCGCTGACCATTTTCGCCGGTATTTTCGGATGCGCAAGACTGTCTTCGATCGTTTGTACCATGGCGTCCGGTCCTACGATGACTACTTCATCCTGAAGAAGGACGACGTGAGAACGATTGGCTTCTCTGGTTACCAGAAGTGCACGGCCGCACTTCGGATACTTGCATATGGCACGGCCGCTGATTCGTGGGACGAGTACCTACGGATGTCTGAGAGCACAAGCGGAGATGCCATGGCCAGGTTTGCAACTGCCGTGGTCGAGGTGGTCAGATCTCAGTACCTGAGAGAACCAATTGTGGCAGATACCGGGAGGCTCTTGGCAATCTCAGAAGCAAGAGGGTGGCCAGGTTTGCTTGGATCTCTTGACTGCATGCATTGGAAATGGAAGAATAGCCTGAAGGCTTTACAAGGGCAATATCAGGGTCATGTTAAGAAGCCCACCATCATTCTTGAAGCAGTTGCATCACATGATCTTTGGATTTGGCATGCTTTATTTGGCATGTCCGGGTCTCAGAATGACATCAACGTGCTGCAAGGATCGTCGTTGTTTGCGAGGCCAATTGGAGGAAAAGCTCCTCCTTGCTACTATATTGTCAATGGACATAAGTACAACATGGGCTACTATTTGGTTGATGGTATCTATCCTCCATGGGTTACCTTTGTCAGCATCATCTAAAAACCAGTTGGACAGAAAAAGACTCACTTTGCCCAAAGATAAGAAGTAGATAGAAAGGATGTCGAGACGGCATTTGGAGTTCCACGGGCCCGTTTTGCAGTTGTTCGTGGACCTGCTAAACAATGGGATCCGAAAACCTTGTGGGAGGTGATGACATGTTGTGTGATCATGCACAACATGATCATCGAGGATGAAGGTGGCGATGTTGCCGCCGCTCTGGAATTTGAGAACATGGGTGATCCTATCCAACTTTTGGATCAGAATCCGGCCACATTTGAAGAGTTTATTCAAATGCATCAACAAATTCGGCATCGACCAACTCACGAGTAGCTGAAGGAAGACCATCCGAAGATCAAGGCTAAGGTAATGCACATCCGAAAATCTTTTTCTTTGTCTTGCTTTCCTTAAAACTGATACTATTGTCCCGTTGCTGCTTTTAGGCATTTCTATTATGTAGGAATTTTATGCATACTCCTTTTGTTGCTACAAATGATGTATTTTGGCTTTAAATTATTTTCTTGCGATGAATTGCAAGTTCATGTGAAATCCCATGGCATATTTGAAAGCATAGGCTACACTAAATGTTCACGTATAATGTGCAATTTGAGCATGAGGTGATGTTTGCAACACAAACCATACAGATTGGTCGTGGATAATAAATTTGAAATTGATCATATACAAATTTATATCTTTCTATACAATGAATTTGATGTATAAATCCATATCTTCCTCTATAAATTCTGAGGTTGCAGTATAAATTTAAATTTACCATTATGGATATAAAAATTATACTTATGATTCATCTATATAGATAATAACATTGATGTGTATGCTAACAATGTGGACATAGTCTTTAATGAAGCTAAGCTCGAAACATCAAGCCATATCTAATGGAGTGAGCATACACAGTGTATCTATATTAGCATTTCGGTTTCTGCAACACTGAGAACTTAAGTAGGTTAAGTTGTGTAGTGACGAAGTTGATCTTGCTTTCATATGATAAGCGTTTGTTTTCTCCAGCTGAAACGAGAAGAGACATGGACAATCCCATGTATTTATTCTGACCGAACAATGTCGCCGGAGTATATATACCTACTGAAATATTATTTTTTTGAGGTAAATTTAACATTCACTTAGATATGATTGCTCTTCTCCCTGATTTTTTGAGTGAAATTTTGTCAGACAACCAAAATAATGCTTACCTTCTATCTGTCTAATGATACAGAAAGACTAATTCTTCATACTGCAGGTCATATCATGAGGTCATCTTGCATAAATTATGGTGGGTGAAGAAATTCTAGGTTGATGTACGCGAGGATATTAAGCACTGGTAAGAATGCTAACAAATTCAAATAACCAGAGGAATGCCAATTTAGCATTACCTGCATGACACACAAGATCAACTTCTATTGCTTGAAGAATTTTTTTTTCGAAACGGAGGCAAAAGATTTGCCTCATCGATTAATTAAGAAGAAGAGAATAGCCCGGTTAATTAATGGAAAACCGGACGAAAACCGATACATATAGACCACATGCGGACTTCTCGTTAAGAAAGAAACCCCACAACCCCATGGTCAACCCGGCAAACATACATAACACGCAACAACCACAATCCCTCACATTTCTACGTCGCAAAGAAACCCCCAACGAAACCAAGGTTGAAGACAACGAACAACACCAAATCCACAGAGACGATCCAATCCGAGATTGTGGTCGAAGAGACTAAGAATCATCCATTAAGCAGCCACGGACGCCTTACCAAGGGCGTCACTCTTCTTTCCTATACTCCTGAGAGCCTTCTTCACCTTCTTGATTTTACCCGTAGAAAAGTCCTCCGCTAGAAGGCAAGCAATCGCCTTTCCAGACCCAGGGCTAGCTGCCTGATAAGTCCATTTTGCATCATGCTTTTATATTGATATTTATTGCATTATGGGTTGTTATTACACATTATGGTACAATACTTATGCCTTTTCTCTCTTATTTTACAAGGTTTACACAAAGAGGGAGAATGCCGGCAGCTGGAATTCTGGACCGGAAAGGAGCAAATCTGAGAGACCTATTCTGCACAACTCCAAAAGTCCTGAAAATTTACGAAGAATTATTTTGGAATATAAAAAAATATTGGGCGAAGAAAATACCAGAGGGGACCCAATAGGAGGCCACAAGCCTGGGGGCGCGCCCTACCCCCCTGGGCGCGCCCCTGTGGCTTGTGAGCCCCCTGGCAGGCCTCCGGTGCCCATCTTCTGCTATATGGAGGGTTTTGACATGGAAAAAATCAAGAGAGAGCTTTCGGGACGAAGCGCCGCCGTCTCGAGGCGGAACCAGGGCAGAAACAATCTAGGGCTCAGGTGGAGCTGTTCTGCAGGGGAAACTTCCCTCCGGGAGGGGAAAATCGAAGCCATCGTCATCACCAGCGATCCTCTCATCGAGAGGGGGTCAATCTCCATGAACATCTTCACCAGCACCATCTCCTCTCAAACCCTAGTTCATCACTTGTATCCGATCTTTGTCTCAAAACCTCAGATTGGTACCTGTGGGTTGCTAGTAGTGTTGATTACTCCTTGTAGTTGATACTAGTTGGTTTATTCGATGGAAGATCATATGTTCAGATCCTTAATGATATTTAATACCCCTCTGATAATGAACATGAATATGCTTTGTGAGTAGTTACGTTTGTTCCTGAGGACATGGGAGAAGTCTTGTTATAAGTAATCATGTGAATTTGGTATTCGTTCGATATTTTGATGAGATGTATGTTGTCTCTCCTCTAGTGGTGTTATGTGAACGTCGACTACATGACACTTCATCATGATTTGGGCCTAGGGGAAGACATTGGGAAGTAATAAGTAGATGATGGGTTGCTAGAGTGACAGAAGCTTAAACCCTAGTTTATGCTTTGCTTCGTAAGGGGCTGATTTGGATCCACATGTTTCATGCTATGGTTAGATTTATCTTAATTCTTCCTTCGTAGTTGCGGATGCTTGCGAGAGGGGTTAATCATAAGTGGGAGGCTTGTCCAAGTAAGGATAACACCCAAGCACCGGTCCACCCACATATCAAATTATCAAAGTAACGAACGCGAATCATATGAGCATGATGAAAACTAACTTGACAATAATTCCCATGTGTCCTTGGGAGCGCTTTGATTTATATAAGAGTTCGTCCAGGCTTGTCCTTTGCTACAAAAAGGATTGGGCCACCTTGCTACACCTAAGTTACTTTTGTTGCTTGTTATCCGTTAAGAATTATCTTATCACACAACTATCTGTTACCGATAATTTTAGTGCTTGCAGAGAATACCTTGCTGAAAACCGCTTGTCATTTCCTTCTGCTCCTCGTTGGGTTCGACACTCTTACTTATCAAAAGGACTACAATAGATCCCCTATACTTGTGGGTCATCACTTCCTCCAAGGAGGCGAGCAAGCCGCCAAGCTTTTTCTTGAAGGCCGTCTCGTCAATACGTGCCAGCATATATTCACGATCAAAGACGGGCGGTCGGATGGACTTCGGCGCCTCAGAATGAGGTGCCAAAGCACCTACCTCACCAACCTCGGCATCGACAGACTCGACCTTGTCCCTGACAGACACCACCACAAGAACATAATCAGCCACTGGTACCACCGACACGATGGACTCTCGCGCCTCCAGTTGCCCACATGGTAGAGGTGAACCCTGTAGTTGCGCCTCAAAATTAGGTGCTAAAGCACCTACCTCATCAATGTCTTCACCCACAGACATCAAATGCCCCATCTCCTTCAGAAGCACCATTGAAAGAGGTGAAGTGGGCTCACCACAACGCTCCTGCAGCTCGGGCATAATCTGTAGCACTGGAGTCACGATCTCGTCGATGACTACACTCCCAGAGGTAGACAACAACACAAGCCTCAATGACAGACATGAAGTAGCACGAGGGGAGAAATGTGAAGGGAATATGCCCTAGAGGCAATAATAAAGTTGTTATTTTATATTTCCTTATTCATGATAAAGGTTTATTATTCATGCTAGAATTGTATTGATCGGAAACATAAATACATGTGTGAATACATAAACAAATACCGTGTCCCTAGTAAGCCTCTACTAGACTAGCTCGTTGATCAAAGATGGTTAAGGTTTCCCAACCATAGACATGTGTTGTCATTTGATAACGGGATCACATCATTAAGGGAATGATGTGATGGACAAGACCCATCCGTTAGCTTAACATATTGATCGTTCAGTTTATTGCTATTGCTTTCTTGATGGCAAATACATATTCCTTCGACTATGAGATTATGCAACTCCCGAATACCGGAGGAATACCTTGTGTGCTATCAAATGTCACAACATAACTGACTAATCATAAAGATGCTCTACAGGTATCTCCGAAGGTGTTTGTTGAGTTGTCATAGATCGAGATTAGGATTTGTCACTCTGAGTATCGGAGAGGTATCTCTAGGCCCTCTCGGTAATACACATCATAAGAAGCCATGCAAGCAAAGTGACTAAGGTGTTAGTTGCAAGATGATGTATTACAAAATGAGTAAAGAGACTTGCCGATAACGAGATTGAACTAGGTATGAAGATACCGACGATCGAATCTCGGGCAGGTAACATACCGATGATCAAAGGGAATTACGTATGTTGTCATTAGGTTCGACTGATAAAGATCTTCGTAGAATATGTAGGAGCCAATATGGGCATCCAGGTTCCGCTATTGGTTATTGACCGGAGAGGTGTCTCGGTCATGTCTACATAGTTCTCGAACCTGTAGGGTCCGCACGCTTAACGTTCGTTGACGATATAGTGTTATATGATTTGGTGACCGAATGTTGTTTGGAGTCCCAGATGAGATCACGGCATGATGAGGAGTCTCGAAATGGTCGATAGGTAAAGATTGATATATAGGACGATAGTATTCGGACTCCGGAAGAGTTTCGGAGTGCACCGGGTAGTCATCGGGTCACCGGAAGGGGTTCCGGACACCCCCGGTAGGTGTATGGGCCTAATGGGCCAAAGGGGGGGGGGACAGTTGCCCACAAGGGGGCTGATGGGCCCCTTCCCTGGCCGGCTGGCCCTATGGGGAAGGAAAGGGGAGGGGTGGCCCATCCTATCTTTCCCTCCTCGTGGGAGAAAGGAAAGGGGGGGGGGGGGCGCCACCTCCTCCTGCCTTCCTCCCACACCTATATAAGGAAAGGGGGCGCGCGGCTAGGGGAGGACCCCAAGTAGGATTTGGCCTACTTGGGGGCACCTCCTTGGCTGCTCCTCCCTCCCACCACCTATATATATGTGGGAAGGGGGCGCCTAGCAAAACCACAACAATTGCTTAGCCGTGTGCGGCGCCCCCCCTCCACCATTTACACCCCCGGTCATATTTTCGTAGTGCTTAGGTGAAGCCCTGCGAAGATCACTTCACCATCACCATTACCACGCCATCGTGCTGCCGGAACTCATCCACTACCTCGCCGTCTTGTTGGATCAAGAAGGCGGAGGACGTCACCGAGCTGAACGTGTGCTGACGCGGAGGTGTCGTATGTTCGGTACTCGATCGGTTGGAGCGCGAAGAAGTTCGACTACATCAACCACGTTAACAAATGCTTCCGCTTACGGTCTATGAGGGTACGTAGACACACTCTCCCCTCTCGTTGCTATGCATCTCCATGGATAGATCTTGTGTGTGCGTAGAATATTTTTTGTTTTCCATGCAACGTTTCCCAACATTGGCATCCGAGCCAGGTCTATGCGTCCATGATATGCACGAGTAGAACACAAAGATTTGTGGGTGGTGATAGTCATACTGCTTACCACCAACGTCTTATTTTGATTCGGCGGTATTGTGGGATGAAGCGGCCCGGACCAACCTTACATGTCCACGCACATGAGATCGGTTCCACCGACAGACATGCAACTAGTTTTGCATAAAGGTGGCTGGCGGGTGTCTGTTTCTCCTACTTTAGTTGAATCGAATTTGACTATGGCCGGTCCTTGAAGAAGGTTAAAACAACAAACTTGATGAATCACCGTTGTGGTTTTTGCGTAGGTAAGAATGGTTCTTGCTAGAAGCCCATAGCGGCCACGTAAAACTTGCAACAACAAAGTAGAGGACGTCTAACTTGTTTTTGCAGGGCATGTTGTGATGTGATATGGTCAAGATATGATGTGATATATGTTGATGTATGAGATGATCATGTTTTGTAATATCGACAACCGGCAGGAGCCTTAGGGTTGTCTATTTATTGTATGAAATGCAAGTGCCATGTAATTGCTTTACTTTATCGCTATGCGTTAGCAATAGTTGGCGAGATGACCCCGACGCAACGATGGAGATCAAGGTGTCGAGCCGGTGACGATGGAGATCATGACGATGCTTTGGAGATGGAGATCAAATGCACAAGATGATGATGGCCATATCATGTCACATATTTTGATTGCATGTGATGTTTATCCTTTATGCATCTTATTTTGCTTAGAATGGCGGTAGCATTATAAGATGATCCCTTCACTAAATTTCAAGATAAAAGTGTTCTCCCCGAGTATGCACCGTTGCCAAAGTTCGTCGTTTCGAAGCACCTCGTGATGATCGGGTGTGATAGACTCTACGTTCACATACAACGGGTGTAAGACAGTTTTGCACATGCAGAATACTTGGGTTAAACTTGACGAGCCTAGCATGTACAGACATGGTCTCAGAACACTGGAGACCGAAAGGTCGAATGTGAGTCATATAGTAGATATGATCAACATAGATATGTTCACCATTGAAGACTACCCCATCTCACGTGATGATCGGACATGGGTTAGTTGATTTGGATCACCTATCACTTAGATAACTTGAGGGATGTTTATTTAAGTGGGAGTTCATTAGTAATTTGATTAATTGAACTTACTTTATCATGAACTTAGTCTTATAGTTTTGCATATCTATGTTGTAGATCAATGGCCCAAGCTACCATTCCCCTGAATTTTAATGCGTTCCTAGAGAAAGCTAAGTTGAAAGATGATGGTAGCAACTACACTGACTGGGTCCGTAACTTGAGGATTATCCTCATTGCTGCACAAAAAAATAATGTCCTTGATGCACCGCTGGGTGACAGACCTGCTGCAGGAGCTGAAGCAGATGTTATGAACGTCCGGCAAGCTCGATCTGATGACTACTCGATAGTTCAGTGTGCCATGCTTTACGGCTTAGAACCGGGACTTCAAAGACGTTTTGAACATCATGGAGCATATGAGATGTTCCAAGAGTTGAAGTTAATATTTCAAGCAAATGCCCGGGTTGAGAGATATGAAGTCTCCAACAAGTTCTATAGCTGCAAGATGGAGGAGAACAGTTTTGTCATTGAAGACATACTCAAAATGTCTGGGTATCATAACCACTTGACTCAGCTGGGAGTTGATCTTCCAGTTGATAGTGTTATTGACAGAGTTCTTCAGTCACTGCTGATACGTCTCCAATGTATCTATAATTTTTGATTGTTCCATGCTATTATATTATCTGTTTTGGATGTTTTATATGCATTATTATGCTATTTTATATTATTTTTGGGACTAACCTATTAACCTAGAGCCCAGTGCCAGTTTCTGTTTTTTCCTTGTTTGTTAGTTTCGCAGAAAAGGAATACCAAACGGATTCCAAACGGAATAAAACCTTCGCGATGATTTTTCTTGGACCAGAAGACACCATGGAGACTTGGAGTTCAAGTCAGAAGAGCCACGAGGCGGCGATAAGGGGGGAGGGTGCGCCCTCTGCCTTGTGGTCCCCACATGACTCCACCGACCTACTTCTTTGTCCTATATATTCACATATATTCCAAAACCCTCAGAAGCATCCATGAAAGCACATTTCCACCGCCGCAACATTCTGTACCCGTGAGATCCCATCTACGGACCTTTTCCGGCACCCTGCCGGAGGGGGATTCGATCACGGAGGGCTTCTACATCAAATCTATTGCCCTTCCGATGAAGCGTGAGTAGTTTACCTCAGACCTACGGGTCCATAGCTAGTAGCTAGATGGCTTCTTCTCTCTCTTTGATTCTCAATACCACATTCTCCTCGATGCTCTTGGAGATCTATCCGATGTAATCTTCTTTTGCGGTGTGTTTGTCGAGATCCGATGAATTGTTGATTTATGATCTGTTTATCTATGAATATTATTTGAATCTTCTCTGAATTCTTATATGCATGATTTGATATCTTTGTAATTCTCTTCGAACTATCGGTTTGGTTTGGCCAACTAGATTGGTTTTTCTTGCAATGGGAGAAGTGCTTAGCTTTGGGTTCAATCTTGCGGTGTCCTTTCCCAGTGACAGTAGGGGCAGCAAGGCACGTATTGTATTGTAGCCATCAAGGATAAAAACATGGGGTTTACATCATATTGTTTGAGTTTATTCCTCTACATCATGTCATCTTACTTAATGTGTTACTCTGTTCTTCATGAACTTAATACTCTAGATGCAGGCAGGAGTCGGTCGATGTGTGGAGTAATAGTAGTAGATGCAGAATCGTTTTGGTCTACTTGACACGAACGTGATGCCTATATTTCATAATCATTGCCTTGGATATCGTCATAACTTTTTGCTTTTCTATCAATTGCTCGACAGTAATTTGATCACCCACCGTATTATTTGCTATCTTGAGAGAAGCCTCTAGTGAAACCTATGGCCCCCGGGTCTATTTTCCATCATATATGTTTCCGATCTACTATTTTCCATCATATTAGTTTCCGATCTACTATTTTGCAATCTTTTACTTTCCGATCTATAAACCAAAAAAATACCAAAAATATTTACTTTATCTTTTGTTTAGTTTTATCTATCTCTATCAGATCTTACTTTTGCAAGTGACCGTGAAGGGATTGACAACCCCTTTATCGCGTTGGGTGCAAGTGTTTGATTGTTTGTGCAGGTATTAGGTGATTTGTGCGTTGTCTCCTACTGGATTGATACCTTGGTTCTCTAACTGAGGGAAATACTTATCTCTACTTTGCTGCATCACCCTTTCCTCTTCAAGGGAAAAACCAACGCAAGCTCAAGAAGTATCAACTGCCACCAAGCTACAAAGGTTTCGTGATGAACTATAATACGTAAGGGATGAATAAAATGATTCTTGAGCTCTTCGCAATGCTTAAGGCCGCGGAGGTAAAAATCAAGAAGGAGCATCAAGTGTTGATGGTTAACAAGACCACTAGTTTGAAGAAAAAGGTCATGGGAAAGAAAGGGAACTTCAAGAAGAATGGCAAGTAAGTTGCCACTCCCGAGAAGAAGCCCAAAGCTGGACCCAAGCCTGAAACTGAGTGCTTCTACTGCAAAGGGAATGGTCACTGGAAGCGGAACTGCCCCAAATACTAGGCGGATAAGAAGGATGGCAAAGTGAACAAAGGTATATTTGATATACATGTTATTGATGTGTACCTTACTAATGCTCGTAGCAGCGCCTGGGTATTTGATACTGGTTCGGTTTCTCATATTTGTAACTCAAAACAGGAGCTGCGGAATAAACAAAGATTGGTTAAGGACGAGGTGACGATGCGCGTCGGGAATGGTTCCAAGGTCGATGTGATCGCCGTCGGTACGCTACCTCTACATCTACCTTCGGGATTAGTTTTAGACCTCAATAATTGTTATTTGGTGCCCGCGTTGAGCGTGAACATTATATCTGGATCTTGTTTATTGCGAGACGGTTATTCATTTAAATCGGAGAATAATGGTTGTTCAATTTATATGAGTAACATCTTTTATGGTCATGCACCCTTGATGAGTGGTCTGTTCATGTTGAATCTCGATCGTAGTGAAACAAATATTCATAATATTGATGCCAAAAGATGCAAAGTTGATAATGATAGTGCAACATACTTGTGGCACTGCCATTTAAGTCATATTGGTGTAAAGCGCATGAAGAAACTCCATGCAGATGGACTTTTGGAATCACTTGATTATGAATCATTTGATAGTTGCGAACCATGCCTCATGGGCAAGATGACTAAAACTCCGTTCTCCAGAACAATGGAGCGAGCTAATGACTTATTGGAAACAATACATACCGATGTATGCGGTCTGATGAGTGTTGAGGCACGCGGCGGGTATCGTTATTTTCTGACCTTCACAGATGATTAAAGTAGGTATGGGTATATCTACTTAATGAAACACAAGTCTGAAACATTTGAAAAGTTCAAAGAATTTCAGAGTGAAGTGGAGAATCATCGTAACAAGAAAATAAAGTTTCAACGATCTGATTGTGGAGGCGAATATTTGAGTTACGATTTTGGCCTTCATTTAAAACAATGTGGAATTGTTTCACAACTCATGCCACCTGGAACACCACAGCGTAATGGTGTGTCCGAACGTCGTAACCGTACTTTATTAGATATGGTGCGTTCTATGATGTCTCTTACTGATTTACCACTACTGTTTTGGGGTTATGCATTAGAGACAGCCGCATTCACGTTAAATAGGGCACCGTCTAAATACGTTGAGATGACACTGTAAGAACTGTGGTTTGGCAAGAAACTTAAGCTGTCGTTTCTTAAAGTTTGGTGTTGCGACACTTATGTCAAAAGGCTTCAGCCTGATTAGCTCAAACCCAAATCAGAGAAGTGCGACTTCATAGGATACCCTAAGGAAACAATTGGGTACACCTTCTACCACAGATCCGAAGGCAAGATCTTTGTTGACAAGAATGGAACCTTTCTAGAGAAGAAGTTTCTCTCGAAAGAAGTGAGTGGGAGGAAAGTAGAACTTGATGAGGTAATTGTACCTTCTCTCGAATTGGAAAGTAGCACATCACAGAAAACCGTTCCCGTGATGCCTACATCAACTAGAGAGGAAGCAAATGATAATGATCATGAAACTTCAGATCAAGTTACTACTGAACCTCGTAGGACAACCAGAGCACGATCCGCACCAGAGCGGTATGGTAATCCTATTTTGGAAGTCATGTTATTAGACCAAGGTGAACCTACGAACTACGAAGAAGCTATGATTAGCCCAGATTCCGATAAATGGTTTGAGGCCATGAAATCTGAGATAGGATCCATGTACGAGAACAAAGTGTGGACTTTGATGGACTTGCCCGATGATTGGCAAGCCATTGAGAATAAATGGATCTTCAAGAAGAAGACTGACGCTGATGGTAATGTTACTGTCTACAAAGCTCGACTTGTCGCGGAAGGTTTTCGACAAGCTCAGGGAGTTGACTACGATGAGACTTTCTCACCCGTAGCGATGCTTAAGTCTGTCCGAATCATGTTAGCAATTGCCACATTTTATGATTATGAAATCTAGAAAATGGACGTCAAAACTGCATTCCTTAATGGATTTCTTAAAGAAGAATTGTATATGATGCAACCAGAAGGTTTTGTCGATCCTAAAGGTGCTAACAAAGTGTGCAAGCTCCAGCGATCCATCTATGGACTGGTGCAAGCATCTCGGAGTTGGAATATACGCTTTGATGAGGTGATCAAAGCATATGGTTTTATACAGACTTACGGTGAAGCCTATATTTACAAGAAAGTGAGTGGGAGCTCTGTAGCATTTCTGATATTATATGTGGATGGCATATTGTTGATTGGAAATGATATAGAATTTTTGGATAGCATAAAAGGATACTTGAATAAGAATTTTTCAATAAAAGACCTTGGTGAAGCTGCTTATATATTGGGCATCAAGATCTATAGAGATAGATCGAGACGCTTAATAGGACTTTCACAAAGCACATACCTTGATAAAGTTTTGAAGAAGTTCAAAATGGATCAGTCAAAGAAAGGGTTCTTGCCTGTGTTACAAGGTGTGACGTTGAGTCAAACTCAAAGCCCGACCACTGCAGAAGATAGAGAGAAAATGAAAGTCATTCCCTATGCCTCAGCCATAGGTTCTATCATGTATGCTATGCTGTGTACCAGACCTGATGTGTGCCTTGGCATAAGTCTGGCAGGGAGGTACCAAAGTAATCCATGAGTGGATCACTGGACAGCGGTCAAGAACATCCTGAAGTACCTGAAAAGGACAAAGGATATGTTTCTCGTTTATGGAAGTGACGAAGAGCTCGTCGTAAATGGTTACGTCGATGCTAGCTTCGACACTGATCCGAATGACTCTAAGTCACAAACCGGATACGTATTTATATTGAATGGTGGAGCTGTCAGTTGGTGCAGTTCCAAGCAAAGCGTCGTGGCGGGATCTACGTGTGAAGCGGAGTACATAGCTGCTTCAGAAGCAGCACATGATGGAGTCTGGATGAAGGAGTTCATATCCGATCTGGGTGTAATACCCAGTGCATCGGGTACAATGAAAATCTTTTGTGACAACACTTGAGCAATTGCCTTGGCGAAGGAATCCAGGTTTCACAAGAGAACCAAACACATCAAGAGATGCTTCAACTCCATTCGTGAAAAGGTCAAGGATGGAACATAGAGATTCGCAAAATACATATGGATCTGAATGTGGCAGACCCGTTGACTAAGCCTCTTCTGCGAGCAAAACATGATCAGCACCAAGACTCCATGGGTGTTAGATTCATTACAATGTAATCTAGATTATTGACTCTAGTGCAAGTGGGAGACTGAAGGAAATATGCCCTAGAGGCAATAATAAAGTTGTTATTTTATATTTCCTTATTCATGATAAAGGTTTATTATTCATGCTAGAATTGTATTGATCGGAAACTTAAATACATGTGTGAATACATAAACAAATACCGTGTCCCTAGTAAGCCTCTACTAGACTAACTCATTGATCAAAGATGGTTAAGGTTTCCTAACCATAGACTTGTGTTGTCATTTGATAACGGGAGGAGAATGATGTGATGGACAAGACCCATCCGTTAGCTTAGCATATTGATCGTTCAGTTTATTGCTATTGCTTTCTTGATGACAAATACATATTCCTTCGACTATGAGATTATCCAACTCCCGGATACTGGAGGAATACCTTGTGTGCTATCAAATGTTACAACATAACTGGGTGATCATAAAGATGCTCTACATGTATCTCCGAAGGTGTTTGTTGAGTTGGCATAGATCGAGATTATTATTTGTCACTCCGAGTACCGGAGAGGTATCTCTGGGCCCTCTCGGTAATACACATCATAAGAAGCCTTGCAAGCAAAGTGACTAAGGTGTTAGTTGCAAGATGATGTATTACGGAATGAGTAAAGAGACTTGATGATAACGAGATTGAACTAGGTATGAAGATACCGACGATCGAATCTCGGGCAAGTAACATACCGATGAACAAAGGGAATTACGTATGTTGTCATTAGGTTCGACTGATAAAGATCTTCGTAGAATATGTAGGAGCCAATATGGGCATCCAGGTTCTGCTATTGGTTATTGACCGGAGAGGTGTCTCCGTCATGTCTACATAGTTCTCGAACCTATAGGGTCCGCATGCTTAACGTTCGTTGACGACATAGTGTTATATGAGTTATATGATTTGGTGACCGAATGTTGTTCGGAGTCCCGGATGAGATCACGGACATGATGGGGAGTCTCGAAATGGTCGGTAGGTAAAGATTGATATATAGTACGATAGTATTCAGACACCGGAAGAGTTTCGGAGTGCACCGGGTAGCCATCGTGTCACCGGAAGGGGTTCCGGACACCCCCGTGTAGCGACCCGACCCGAATGTATCGAATCTCTGTGTTCAAGTGTCATCCCTGGATCGGTAATGCTGACACACACAGTACTTGAGGGATTTATAACAGAGTAGCAATCACACACTTATTACATCGAATGTCTCAAAAGAGAACTGATTACAATAAATATGGCTTAAGGCCATCTAAATAAGATAACAGCGGAAGGCTTGGAAGATAAAGTGAGTCCATCAACTCCAACGGCATAGCTGAGTGCACGACAACGACCTAGCACACCTTACTCTTCGTCTGAAAAGTCTGCAACATGACACGTTGCAGCCCGAAACGGGTCAGCACATGGAATATGCTGGCAATATAACACAGTAGAGCAATGAACAGAATAATTGCTAATACTACATGCATATTTGGCTGGTGGAAAAGCTCTAGGGTTATACTGTTTTGCGAAAAGCCAATTTTTCCCTACAACAAAGGAATATATTTTATTTAACTATCATGGTGGTTGTTGAACATTGAGAAGGTAAAACCCCCTCTCAATCCCAATTAAAAGTAATCATTAAACCCAACAAATTAATTTAGAGTGATGGGATTCAATATGATGATCCAAGAACCAGATACTCAAGATGTCCATAACCGGGGACACGGCTAATCATGATTAGTTTGTACACTCTGCAGAGGTTTGTGCACTTTTCCCCACAAGACTCGATCTCCTCCGTTGGATTTCTCGCACTTCATGGTGTTTGAGAAACAGATGACCGAGACACAGTCTTTCTGAAGCATTTACTCTTTACTCTGGGTAGACAGTTACACCTACTTTCCCCTACATCTGCTAGCCTACCACTGAAAGAGGTCCTGCAACATACTCAACTATGCTAGAGCCCATAATAGCTTGTGGCTGCACACGGAAGTTTCTAGCATGAACAATCTTATGATCCCTTTGAGCCTGGGTGGCGGACCGTAGGAGGATCACACGGTATATCCCCGGGATCTCCTAGGACAACACTGGTATATCCCCAGGTGCCCAAACAAGCAATCCACCCAGATGTGTATTAAAGTTGCCACCTTAAGTTGAACCATTAATTAAGAATCTCACATCTGTCATGGATACACTCAAAACCCAATCCACGTCTACGAGCATAGCATGGCAACATAAGCATAGCGTGGAAGTAACTCCCAAGGGTTTTATAATAAAAGGGCAATAGGTTCTACCTCATCATCTACTTCCCAGTACCCACAAGTTAATCACATCCTAATCATGCAATATTTGAGAGTCGAAACTAATGCATAAAAACTGGGTAACGAAGAAGTATGATCAATGTGTTACTTGCCTTGCTGACGATCTGCAAATCCTAAAGACTCGTAGTAGCACGCTTCGCACTCCGGAAACTCTATCGCAAACAAACAATAGCATACATAAGCAATCAAGCAAAGATGCACGGGTAAAACTCAAATGAGATGATTTAACCAGAAAGTTCAACCTAAGAACTCCGGTTTGCAAAAAGAATCAAATCAAACGGAGCAACTAAACTCAAACTGCGAAAGAAACACGCTTCGATTACTAATCTGGACTAAAGTCAAATTTTACAGTAGCAAAAACTTGTTTAAGTTGGTTAAACAGAAAGAGGGCTTCGAGACGAAGATCTAGGCGCTTGAATCGCCTGATTCCGACAAACGAGCGAAAAGTTATACTAAAACGAAAATCGGATCAGAAATCGCGATTGAAAATAATCGCGGAAAATCCGAGAAAAAGAAAAACTAAGAACAGGCTAACGAACGAACGTTCGCTGTCTGTGGTTAAACGGTGAAAAACCGTTCGTTAAAACGAACGTACGAACGGGCGTTCGCTAAATAACTAAACCGACGGAAAACCGACGAACCGAAAAAAAACCCATCTAGGGTTAAACAAAAACCGACGGCGGCGGCGGCTACCTCCGGCGGGGCTCCGGCGGGACGGGCGGGGTGCGGCGCGGCGGCGCGAGCGGCGTGCGACGGCGAGGCTGCAGCGGCGGGGCGCTCGGGAGGCGGGGCGGCGCGGCGGCGGCGCGGCGAGCGAGCGCGCGGCGGCTCGGCGGCGCGGCGAGGGCAGGCGGCGGTGGCGGCTTGGGGCTCCAGGGGTCGGGGCGGCGGCTATTTAAGGGGGGGCTGGGGCAGGGTGGCTTGGGGCAGGGGCGACCGAGGCGACGGCGTCCCGGACTCCGGCGGAGTCCCTGCGGGCACGGGGCGGCGCGCGCGAGCGGAGGCGGCGGCGTTGCCGGACCGGCTGGGCTTCGGCCCAGTTCGGTCCGGCGGAGTTTTTTTTTTTTATAAATAATTCCGCGCAGAAAAACAAATAAAAGAAATACTAAACGGACTCCAAAATTCCCGAAATAAATTTTCCTCGTCCTCTAAAAATCTCCCGGACAAGGTAAACATTTATTTGGGACTCTAATGCAATTTTGAAAAATGCATATTTTTTCTAAATTCAAATAAAATTGCAATAAAAATCCAAATAAAATATTTATTTGATTTTAATATTTTTCCTCCAATATTCCATTTATTTTGGAGAAGTCATATTATCTCCTCTCATATATTTTTAATATGAAATATTTTCAGAGAGAAAAATAATTAAACCAAATTGATCCTTGTTTCAATATTTGAGAAAATTCAAATATGAAAATGGTGAAATCCCCAACTCTCTCCGTGGTCCTTGAGTTGCTCAGGATTTCGAGGATCGCAAAACAAAATGCATTAAAATATGATATGCAATGATGATCTAATGCATAACATTCCAAATTGAAAATTTGGGATGTTACACCCCGGTAGGTGTATGGGCCTAATGGGCCAAAGGGGGGGGACAATTACCCACAAGCGGGCTGGTGCGCCCTTCCCTGGCCGGCCGGCCCTATGGGGAAGGAAAGGGAAGGGGTGGCCCCTCCTGCCTTTCCTTCCTCATGGGAGAAAGGAAAGGGGGGGCGCCACCTCCTCCTGCTTTCCTCCCGCACCTTTATAAGGAAGGGGGGCGCGCGGCTAGGGGAGGACCCCAAGTAGGATTCGGCCTAGTTGGGGGCGCCTGCTTGGCTGCTCCTCCCTCCCCCCACCTATATATATATGTGGGAAGGGGGCGCCTAGGAAAACCACGACAATTGCTTAGCCGTGTGCGGCGCCCCCCTCCACCGTTTACACCCCCGGTCATATTTTCGTAGTGCTTAGGCAAAGCCCTGCGAAGATCACTTCACCATCACCGTTACCGCACCGTCGTGCTGCCGGAACTCATCCACTACCTCGCCATCTTGCTGGATCAAGAAAGCGGAGAACGTCACCGAGCTGAGCGTGTGCTGAACACGGAGGTGTCGTACGTTCAGTTATCGATCGGTTGGAGCGCGAAGAAGTTCGACTACATCAACCGCGTTAACAAACGCTTCCGCTTACGGTCTACAAGGGTACGTAGACACACTCTCCCCTCTTGTTGCTATGCATCTCCATGGATAGATCTTGCGTGTGCATAGATTTTTTTTTGTTTTCCATGCAACGTTTCCCAACATTGGCATCCGAGCCAGGGCTATGCGTAGATGATATGCACGAGTAGAACACAAAGAGTTGTGGGCGGTGATAGTCATACTGCTTACCACCAACGTCTTATTTTGATTCGGCGGTATTGTGGGATGAAGCGGCCCGGACCAACCTTACATGTCCACGCACATGAGACCGGTTCCACCGACAAACATGCAACTAGTTTTGCATAAAGGTGGCTGGCGGGTGTCTGTTTCTCCTACTTTAGTTGAATCAAATTTGACTATGGCCGGTCCTTGAAGAAGGTTAAAACAACAAACTTGATGAATCACTGTTGTGGTTTTTGCGTAGGTAAGAACGGTTATTGCAAGAAGCCCGTAGCAGCCACGTAAAACTTGCAACAACAAAGTAGAGGACGTCTAACTTGTTTTTGCAGGGCATGTTGTGATGTGATATGGTCAAGATATGATGTGATATATGTTGATGTATGAGATGATCATGTTTTGTAATATCGACAACCGGCAGGAGCCTTAGGGTTGTCTATTTATTGTATGAAATGCAAGCGCCATGTAATTGCTTTACTTTATCGCAATGCATTAGCAATAGTTGGCGAGACGACCCCGATGCAACGATGGAGATCAAGGTGTTGAGCCGGTGACGATGGAGATCATGACGATGCTTTGGAGATGGAGATCAAAAGCACAAGATGATGATGGCCATATCATGTCACATATTTTGATTGCATGTGATGTTTATCCTTTATGCATCTTATTTTGCTTAGAACGGCGGTAGCATTATAAGATGATACCTTCACTAAATTTCAAGATAAAAGTGTTCTCCCCGATTATGCACCGTTGCCAAAGTTCGTCGTTTCGTAGCACCTTGTGATGATCGGGTGTGATAGACTCTACGTTCACATACAATGGGTGTAAGACAGTTTTGCACATGCAGAATACTTGGGTTAAACTTGACGAGCCTAGCATGTACAAACATGGTCTCGGAACACTAGAGATCGAAAGGTCGAACGCGAGTCATATAGTAGATGTCTACTACGCAACCTTCTTCTTGTAGACTCGTGTTGGGCCTCCAAGCGCAGAGTTTTGTAGGACAGTAGCAAATTTCCCTCAAGTGTACGACCTAAGGTTTATCAATCCGTGGGAGACGTAGGATGAAGATGGTCTCTCTCAAACAACCCTGCAACCAAATAACAAAGAGTCTCTTGTGTCCCCAACACACCCAATACAATGGCAAATTGTATAGGTGCACTAGTTCGGCGAAGAGATGGTGATACAAGTGCAATATGGATGGTAGAAATATATTTTTATAATCTGAAAATATAAAAACAGCAAGGTAGCAAGTAACAAAAGTGAGCGAAAACGGTATTGCAATGCTTCGAAACAAGGCCTGGGGTTCATACTTTCACTAGTGGAAGTTCTCTCAATAATGATAACATAATTAGATCATATAAGAATTCCTCAACGTGCAACAAAGAGTCACTCCAAAGTCACTAATAGTGGAGAATAAACGCAGAGATTATTGTAGGGTACGAAACCACCTCAAAGTTATTCTTTCTGATCGATCGATTGGGCTATTCCTATAAGTGTCACAAACAGCCCTAGAGTTCGTACTAAAATAACACCTTAAGACACACATCAACCAAAACCCTAATGTCTCCTAGATACTCCAATGTTACCACAAGTATCTGCGGTTTTGATTATACGATATGCATCACACAATCTCAGATTCATCTATTCAAACCAACACAAAGAACTTCAAAGAGTGCCCCAAAGTTTCTACCGGAGAGTCAAGACGAAAACGTGTGTCAACCCCTATGCATAAGTTCACAAGGTCACAGAACCCGCAAGTTGATCACCAAAACATACATCAAGTGGATCACGTGAATATCCCATTGTCACCACAGATAAACACATGCAAGACATACATCAAGTGTTCTCAAATCCTTAAAGACTCAACCCGATAAGATAACTTCAAAGGGAAAACTCAATTCATTACAAGAAGGTAGAGGGGGAGAAACATCATAAGATCCAACTATAATAGCAAAGCTCGCGGTGCATCAAGATCGTGCCAAATCAAGAACACGAGAGAGAGAGAGATCAAACACATAGCTACCGGTACATACCCTCAGCCCCTGGGGTGAACTGCTCCCTCCTTGTCACGGAGACCGCCGGGATGATGAAGATGGCCACCGGTGATGGATTCCCCCTCCGACAGGGTGCCGGAATAGTGTCCCGATTGGTTGTTGGTGGCTACAGAGGCTTGCGGCAGCGAAACTCCCGATCTAGGTTTCTTTTCGGGGGTTTCTATATTTATAGGAATTTTTGGCGTCGAGAACAAGTCAGTGGGGGTCCACGAGGAGCCCACATGACCAGAGGGTGCCCCCAGGGGGGTAGGGCGCGCCCTCCACCCTTGTGGAGGTCTCGTGGCTCTTCTGGCCTAACTCTTTTGCTTCGGGGGCTTCTTCTGGTCCATAAAAAATCACCATAAATTTTCAGCTCATTTGGACTCCGTTTGATATTCCTTTTCTACGAAACTCAAAAGCAAGGAAAAAACAGAAACTGGCACTCGGCTCTAGGTTAATAGGTTAGTCCCAAAAATAATATAAAATAGCATATAAATGCATATAAAGCATCCAAGATGGATAATATTATAGCATGGAACAATCAAAAATTATAGATACGTTGGAGACGTATCAAGCATCCCCAAGCTTAATTCCTATTCGTCCTCGAGTAGATAAATGATAAAAACAGAATTTTTGATGTGGAATGCTAGCAAGTGCACAAGTTTGATCAATGATAATTTCAATCACTTTTTCTAGCATCATTATATATCATAAATAGTAGCTCATCTCATAAAACTTCTCATGATCAAGTAGCAAACTATTCACATGTTAAAGCATAGATCATAAACTTTCTTGAAAACTAACAAACTAGGTTCTCAGTCATCAAACAATTGCAATTCATCATATTTTCAGGAAGGGTCTATGTAAGAGCTTTGATTTAGCAAATCCCACATACTCAACTATCATATAGTCTTCCATGATTGCTACCACTCAAAGCATATTTTTAGAACAAATAGCATCCATCAAACACAGAGAAAGATAGGGGCTTAATGTTTTGCCTCCCAACTTATTTATCATATAGATAATTGTCAACAATAATAATTCATGATCAAATATATTTGAATGGCCATATATGTTTAGATCTTTCCCCATCGCATGATGCTTGCCAACTAAAGAGTAGGTTGGAATGAGAAGGAATACTACTGACTTTTGCATAAAAGTAAAAGATAGGCCTTTCGCAGAGGGAAGCAGGGATTTGCAGAGGTGCCAGAGCTCGAAGCTTTTAAAACAGAGATGAAAATAAGTTTGAGAGGTATGCTTTCATTGTCAACATAACAACCAAGAGTTCCCAATATCTTCCATACTAGATACATTATAGGTGGTTCCCAAACAGAAAGGTAAAGTTTTTACTCCCCCTCCACCAACAATCACACTCCACGGCTGATCCGAAACAACAGGTACCGTCCATACCAACAACAGTCTTGGAGGAGTTTTGTTTAAATTATTTGCGATTTTGTTTTTGATCTTTTGATCATAGGACTGGGCATCCCAATTACCAGCCACTTTCTCGTGAATGACAAGTGAATAAACACTCATCGTGAGAATAACCCACCTAGCATGGAAGATACTGACAGCCCCTAGTCGCTACGTGAGCGATTCGGGCATACAAAATAGATTATTATTTGAAGGTTTAGAGTTTGGCACATGAAAATTTACTTGGAACGACAGGTAAATACCGCATATAGGTAGGTATGGTGGACACTCATGGAAAAAACTTGGTTCAAGGATTTTGGATGCACAAGCAGTATTCCCGCTTAGTACAGAAATTTTGGATAGCAAAAGATTCTAAATAGCAAGCACCACATGTTGGAGGATCCATGTCGGTGTACTAAGTATTGGGCCATTAGTACCCCGTACTTGTGCACGGGCAGTTGTAGCCATACTCGCGGCCAGGCTTGTCGGGGAACAGTTGGAGGTTAATTCGAGTTATCGAAGAAACACCCAAGTCAAGGATCTGAGGACCAGCAGATAAGAAGAGCTGAAGACCGAAAGCCAGCCTCCCCGGCAAGATCTTGCCGGGGTGGCCTGCGAAGCCCGGCAAGATTCTGCCACTGTGCCACCGCTTCGGCACAACCACCAGCCTGACATTCTGGGTCCTTCTCTGGATGCATGGCAAGGCGCCAGTGGAGGAGAGCTTAAGCGGTGCTGATGGGATGGCCCCTTTTTCCATCCCCAAGAAATGAGGACACCTAAACGAACACCTCACGGTGCATTAAATGCATTCGTCCTAATCCGTCATTGGTTAGGTATGATGACCCTGTAGCTACTTTACACCTCAATGTATGTACATTTTGCTACTGTGGTGACCCCTTTGAACGTATAAAAGGAAGACCAAGGCAACTGCTACAGGGGAGGAGGATCTTTTGGCCCATCCTGCATGCGTAGCTGCTCTTTGAATGTACTGTTCATCGCAAGCGCTCCTGGAGCCTGGGCTCAAGAACACTCTTAATAAAACAAGGCAGGAGTAGGATTTTACGCTGATTAGCGGCCCGAACCTGGGTCAAATTGCCCCATGTCGATCATTGGTTCTGCTCTTTGCACATACCTCTCTCCCTGCCGAATCGTAAAGTGGTCCTTTGGGATCCCATAGGTGTCGTACGCCGACATCTTTGGCGCGCCAGGTAGGGGGATTGAAGGTTGTGCGAACCTGATCTAGTGATCGGCGCCTTAGTTTCTTCATCATCTTCATCATCATGCCACCCAAGAAGAAGAGTGCCGCAACGGCGCTACCATCTACGTCTGTTTTGCCTGCGCCCTCGCGTACGGGTGATGGCATGGATGCAGAAGGAAGAGGTTTGGAGCCTCCACGGCGTTCCGGTGATCCAAGCGAAGCGAGCGGCGTCATTCGCAGCGGCAACGGCAACCCACACGCCGCTGGATCTAGAGATGGAGCTGTGCTGCCTACGGGCGGCGTGACGAACTCCAGAGATTGGAGGACGCCTTCTAGGATTCCCGCGCCGGTGCAAGCGTCACGGCCTTCCCAGGTCGTGTGCGATGAGCAGCGCCATGGCGCTGGTGGTTCAGGGCGTCCCCATGAAAAGACTTCTGTGCATTGATCCCAAGGTGCACAGGCCCAACATGCACGTCAAACTGCCGGCGGAAGTGGCGCGCGGTCGCGTGATCGTGACGGTGCTCCTTCTAACATTGTTAGGAGTCAGAGCACATCACGTACCTCGTACCTGTCACCGCCGCCTACGCCAGCGGAAGCTTTGGCACGTGCGCAGCTGCTCCTCGATTTCCCTCCTGCTCCGGAGAAGATGGAGGAGTGGCGATCTACTATCCAGAGCCTCATTGGCTTCATCAACAAGGATGGGCCGCAGCAGGCAGGACCCTCGCAACGGCGGTCCATCGATCCGGCGCGAGCCGATGCGGAAAAGACTGGAGGCGGAGCGACCACGGTGCACTCCCCTCCACGACACCAGCGGCGGTCGATAACCCAGCGGACTGATGGCCGTGATGATGATTCCACGGTGTCGTCCGATCCACGAATGCGCCGCGACCAGCGTCAAGTTCTTCGGGAACGAAGCAAAGAGGATGCTCGAACTACCATCGAGCGGTGACGGGAAGCGCGCCATCAATCTGATAAGCGCACAGGACCCGATGTCGACAAGCCTGCGCCAGGGGACGCAGGCGACTTGCCTTACGAGGTGGGTTCTCCAGCGTTTACCCGTGAGCTGCGGCAAGTCCAGTGGCCCAATTCCCGAACCTTCAAGCCAGAGGTCCCGGAGAAATATGACGGCAAGACTCACCCCTCGGAGTTCTTGAGCATCTACACCATTGCGGTGCAGGCTGCCGGGGGCCGAGATGACAAGATACTTGCCAACTACTTCCCGTTGGTGCTCAAACCCAACGTCCGGTCGTGGTTGATGCATCTGCCGAAGAATTCCATTTCTTCTTGGTCAGGTCTGTGCCATCAGTTTGTTGGCGCCTTTGTTGGAGGCCACCAAGCTCCTGGCCAAGAGAGTGATTTACATCTCCTCCCTCAAAAGGAGGGCAAACCCCTGCGCAAGTTTATCCAGAGATTTAGCCGAGTGCAGTACAATATTCCCGACGTTCACCCTGCCGCTGTTGTTAGCGCGTTTCATCAGAACGTGCGTAACCGCAAAATGCGTGAAGAGCTGGCGATGAACAAGGTCAGGAGTATTGCCGAGCTTTACGCTTTGGCCGACAAGTGCGCTCGGGCTGAAGAAGGGAGAAAACTCCCTGGCGAGGGTGTTGGCGCAGGGGACGAATCAGAAGATGAAGACGTTGCAACCCCGCCAACGAAAGGCCAGTGGCGGAACAAGAAGCACAGGGGCAAGGCCGTGCTTGTTGTCGAGGAATCCGGCAACCCCGGCACTGCCAAGAAGGCCAAGGTTGACGACCCCGGCAAGGAAGTTGCTGGGTGCGCCTCCTGCCAGGCCTTGGCGGCCGCCGACAAGTCGGAAAGCTCCGGCAAGCAGTATTGCAAGATCCATCGCACCAAGGGCCACAATCTCCAAAACTGCCAGCAAGTTGAGCAGCTTGTCGAGAGGCAGAGGGCTAAGTACGAGAGACGAGACAAGGAGAAGGCCCAGGATGGTGCTGAGGGGTCCGGCAAGAAGCACGGTGGCCGAGGGGGTCGCCGTGGCAAGGCCAAGCAACAGAGGGAGAGGCCCGCTCGAGGACGTGACAAAGAAGAGGGTGATGATGATGATGAAGAAGATGATGAGTCCAGTGAGCAAGAATTTCAAAAAGCTACAGAGGCCATGTGTATCGATGGAGGCGCCTCGTTGCATTCTTCCCACTATCGACTTAAACAGTGGGTGCGAGAGGTTAATGCAACGGAGCCATCGTTTGATGCACGTAAACCCCTGAAGTGATCCAACACGCCTATCATTTTTTACGCCGAGGATCACCCTGATCGCACAATCATGGTCGGGTGCTTGCCATTGTTGGTCTCACCGACAATCCGCAACCTCAAGGTGACGAAAATGCTAGTTGACAGTGGGGCCAGACTGAACCTAATCTCGCCGGACGTGCTCAAGAGGCTCCAAATCCCTGATGAAGATCTCGAGGAAACGGGCACGTTTCAAGGGGTCAATCCAGGAAGGACCCAGCCAAAAGGCAAGATTACGCTATCGGCGACATTTGGTAGCGAGCTCAACTATAGGACAAAGAAGGTAGTGTTTGATGTCGCCAAGATCCCTATGTCATACAATGGGATCCTTGGCCGCCCAGCGCTAGCTAAGTTCATGGCGGCATCACACTATGCGTATAATGTGCTGAAGATGCCCGGGCCGTTGAGTGTCATCACTATCCACTCCGACAAAAAGGATGCGCTCATCTGTGCCGACCAACTCTACCGGGAAGCAGTTGCAGCACCTGCCGTCAAGGCATCTGCTCCTGCCGCTGGAACTCCCGGGGGGAAGAAGAAGACCGGCAAGAATCTTGGCGCAAACTCCGGCAAGCGCACCTCCTCGGAGTGCTGCGCTTCCATTGAGGACGCACTAGAGAGTTCCACCGGCAAGAACAAGAAACCCAAGGCTGCTCCACCAGAGATCAAGAAGGTGCCTATCAGGGAGGACGGAACGGGAGGAAATTTCACCATAAGTTCCACCCTAGATGACAAATAGGAAAGCGCGCTCATTGCCTTCCTGCGGGCGAATGTCAACGTGTTTGCATGGCAACCGTCTGACATCCCCGATGTTCCCAGGGAGGTAATTGAGCACCACCTTGCTGTCTGTCCTCACGCGTAGCCCGTCAAGCAGAGGATCAGGAAGCAAGCCTTGGAGCGGCAATAATTCATTGCCGAAGAAATCAGGAAGCTAGAAGCGGCAAGATTGGTCAGAGGAGTGCTTCACCCAACGTGGTTGGCCAATCCGGTTGTAGTGTGCAAGGCGAATGGGAAATGGAGGTTGTGTATTGATTATACAGACATCAATAAAGCCTGTCCAAAAGATCCCTTTCCCTTGCCGTGCATCGACCAGATTGTGGACTCCACTGCTGCTTGTGACCTACTGTCGTTCCTTGATGCCTACTCAGGGTACTATCAGATCTTCATGGCAAAAGAAGATGAAGAAAAGACCGCATTTATCACCCCATGTGGTACGTATTGTTTTATACGAATGCCTTTCGGGTTGAAAAGTGCTGGTTCTACATTTGCGAGAGTGGTCCAAATTGGTTTTGAGCCTCAGCTCCATAGAAATATGGAAGCATACATGGATGACATAGTGGTCAAAACCAAGGACAAAGCGACGCTCATACAAGATCTAGAAGAAACATTTGCAAATCTGTGCAAGATCAATTTGAAGCTCAATCCTGAGAAGTGCGTGTTTGGTGTTCCTTCCGCCAAGCTTCTCGGGTTCTTTGTATCTCAGCGAGGGATCAAAGCGAACCCCGACAAGATCAAAGCTATTGAGCAGATTGAAGCGCCAAGACGCGTCAAGGATGTACGTCGTCTTGCCGGCTGTGTTGCTGCCCTAAGCAGGTTTATTTCCAAATCTACTGAGTGTGCCCTACCCTTTTTCAAAATTTTGAAGAAGGAAGGTCCAATGAAATGGACTCCAGAAGCGGAGGCTGCGCTACAAGACTTGAAGAAATACCTTTCTTCTCTGCCGACACTAGTCGCGCCTAGGCCACAAGAGTCGTTGCTGCTGTATCTGGCAGTGACAAATCAAGTGGTTAGTGCTGCGTTAGTGGCACAGAGAGAAGCTGATGAGGAGGCAACACCAACGGCAGGACCGCCAAGTGACGCGGCAGGATCTTCCCCGGCAAGGATTGGTCCCGGCAAGATAGGATC
Organism: Thinopyrum elongatum; assembly: GCA_011799875.1. Taxonomy (NCBI): domain Eukaryota; kingdom Viridiplantae; phylum Streptophyta; class Magnoliopsida; order Poales; family Poaceae; genus Thinopyrum; species Thinopyrum elongatum. The sequence goes on from CM022298.1 coordinate 156,846,287, forward strand.
TGCGCAGTTAGAAGAACCAGTGCAAAAGAAAAAGATGGTGCAGCGCCCAGTTTATTTTGTTAGCTCCCTTCTGCAAGGAGCTAGGTCAAGATACTCTGGTGTGCAGAAGTTGCTTTTTGGCCTCCTTATGGCCTCAACGAAGCTGCGCCATTATTTTCAAGCACATGAAATTACCGTCGTCACTCGCTTTCCGTTGCAACGGATTTTGCGAAATCCAGAGGCAACCGGCAGGATCATGGAGTGGGCGTTGGAATTGTCAAGCTTTGGTCTCAAGTTTGAATGTACTTCGACAATTCAGAGCAGGGTCTTGGCAGAGTTCATTGTGGAATGGACCCCAACGCCAGACGAAGAGGTTCAAGAAACGACTCTCCCCGGCAAGGAAATTGATCAAGAATGGGTTATGTACTTTGACGGGGCTTTCTCGCTGCAAGGCACCGGTGCTGGCGTGCTGCTTGTCGCACCCACCGGAGAGCACCTAAAGTATGTAATCCAGATGCATTTCCCCCGGGAGAGTTCGACAAACAACACTGCGGAGTACGAAGGGCTGCTTGCCGGTCTCAGGATCACGGCAGACCTTGGTATCAAGAAGCTCGTCATCAGAGGCGATTCGCAGCTTGTTGTCAGGCAAGTTAACAAGAATTATCAGAGTCCATTGATGCAAGCTTATGTGGATGAAGTGAGAAAAATGGAAGAGACCTTTGACGGTCTACAAATGAAGCACATTCCTCGTGCCGAAAATAGTATTGCTGACGACCTGTCAAAGCACGCTGCCCTCAAGTTGCCTGTGGAACCAGGAACTTTTGTGCTCCATTTGACTCAACCATCTGTGGCGCCATCAATGAGGCAAGAAAAGAGAAGAAGGTTGAATTCTGGACAGTACTTTCCGGCAGAGCTCCCTGGAGCCGCCGGCAAGGAACTTGCCGGGATCAGCGACAAGCCTGCCGGGGAACAACAGGCTCCGGCGGAACCTCACGCTTTCGCTGTCGAGACAAATGTTCCCTTGGCGGAAGAGATGCCTTTAGTTCTAGCTGTCGAGCCCCAAGCTCCAGCATGGGCACAGCACATTGTCCATTTCCTGCAGACAGGAGAACTCCCTGAGGAACAGGAAGAAGCGGAAAAAGTAGCCCGTCAGTCTGCTATGTACCAGTTCATCGAGGACGTCCTGTACAGAAAGAGACCAAACGGTGTGAAATTGAAGTGCATTCCTCGGGAGGATGGACTAGAGCTGTTGACAGAGATACATGGAGGCATATGTGGCTCTCACATAGGATCAAGAGCACTTGTCGGGAAAGCATTCCGGCAAGGTTTCTTTTGGCCCACCGCTCTCCAGGATGCAACTGCACTAGTAACCAAGTGTGAAGCGTGCCAGTTTCATTTGAAGAAGTCACATCAGCCAGCTCAAGCTCTTCAGACGATCCCTCTCTCCTGGCCATTTTTGGTCTGGGGGCTCGACATATTGGGCCCCTTCCCCCGTGCTACCGGGGGCTTTGAGTACTTGTACGTTGCGATCGACAAGTTCACAAAGTGGCCGGAGGTGGAAGCGGTGAGAAAGGTGATAGCACAATCAGCCGTCAAGTTCTTTAAAGGGATAGTTTGCCGTTTTGGTGTGCCCAACAGGATCATCACCGACAACGGCACGCAATTCACAAGTCGCACCTTCATGCAGTACATCCAAGACCTTGGCGGCAAGATTTGTTTTGCCTCTGTTGCTCACCCGAGAAGCAACGGCCAAGCAGAGAGGGCTAATGCTGAGGTGCTGCGCGGTCTCAGGACCAGAACCTTTGACAAGCTGAGAAAATGCGGAAGACGCTGGATTGATGAGTTGTCGGCGGTTCTTTGGTCAATTAGAATGACACCAAATCGAGCCACTGGCCAGACGCCCTTTGCTCTGGTCTACGGAGCGGAAGCAGTTCTCCCCACGGAACTCATATACGGATCACCTCGAGTGCTCGCTTATGATGAGCTTGAGCAAGAGCAACTGCGGCAAGATGACGCTGTGCTCCTTGAGGGGAATCGTCTTCAGGCTGCTGTGCGAGCTGCACGCTACCAGCAAGCTTTGCGCCGCTACCATAGCCGCAAGGTTCATGCCCGAAGCCTTGAGGAAGGCGACCTTGTTCTTCGACAGATTCAGTCCGCCAAGAATTCAAACAAGTTGACGCCAAAGTGGGAAGGCCCTTATCGGGTAGTACGAGTCACCAGGCCCGGCGCTGTCCGCCTGGAGATTGAAGATGGCGTTCCAGTGAGCAATTCCTAGAATATCGAGCATCTTCGCAAGTTCTACCCATAAGGCGCGGTTGCCGGGGTCCCCCGGCAACCACCTTTTTGTACAAGTCTTGCCGGCAAGGCATGTAATCCTTTGTACAAAGCCAGGCGCACACCCTGAGCCCAGATGAATAAGTTTAAGTGTTGCGCATTTCCTTATCGATTTCCATGTTCATATATATATATATATATATATATGTGTGTGTGTGTGTGTGTGTGTGTGTGTGTGTGTGTGTGTGTGTGTGCGCAAGCTTGTCTAAGATGTTGTATGACACTTGTTCCCGATAAGTACTAACGAACCGCCAAGGTTCCATATCTTTATTTTCTCTTCTTTCTTTTTCTCAAAAGATAGAAGGATTCCTCACGCGCACGTTTGCCGGGGGGGAAGGAAGATATGAGTACCAGTGGGCGATGTTCAGAATTGACGCCTTACGGGAGGAAGAACAGCGACAGAAAGCTAAGTTATAAAACTTTAAGCAAGTTTCTTTTACTATGAAGTTATTTTCCTTAGACGATTTTGACTTTTGTATGGAAAACCTGCACGCGAAGGAATCCTTGTCATAATCGGTTGCGCCCTTATTTTGTTTCGAGTCCGCTCAACAATTTAAGTGGCTGCGTTGAGAACGCCAAGGTGTCTTGCCGGCCGCTGCACCTCCAGCAGGCTGCTGAAGTCCCACACCCAGCGCTCACGACAGGTTGCGCGCCGGCAAGTTTTCAGTAAGCGTAGGGTGTATTCCATACATAAAGGAATCAGACAAGGGAAATAGCATGCATATACCCAAACATACGCAAGTTATATTACATCAATAAATTGTCGCAGTTCTAACATAAGACTTGATTGTCTTTTGGCATGGAATGGTGGCGACAAGGAAAAATGAAGCAGCTAGTCCCTGCGTTGGCCCTCGACCCTCTTGATCGAATCTACTTTCTCAAGGATGGGCGCGACAAGCTTCTCAAGTGCCTTGAGATCTGCATCCTTCGGCAAGCGGTCAAGCACGTTGGTGAGATCAACGCCAGGGTTCTTATGCACCACCTTGACGAGTACTTTGCGGAGAATGGCCCAGCAAAGTTTACAGGATTCATTGGCTAGTTGGGTCGCTCGGTTGGACTGTAGCAGCTTCAAAGCGTCAATGATGCTTTCGAAGAACATGGCCAACCTGGCACTCGAAGATATCCTTTCTTCGGAGGAATACCTGAAGTTTTGCAGGCCATCCTGGCCCATGGTTGACAATTGTGCTGTGAGCCTCTCCGCGGTGTCGACAAGGCGATCAGTCCAGATTTTCACACCCTTCTCATAGTCGATTTGGGCGGCGGCAGCGCTCTTAAGCAAGTTCTTCTCTTCCTGAAGATCTTTGCTTCGGGCCTTCTCGCAGGCCCTGCCGTCCTTGAGGGACTTCTCCAGCATGGTCAGCTTTAGCTTCAGATCGGCAATGGCATCGTTGGCTGAAGAGAGCTGCTTGGTCTTGTCGGACATGGCAACTTGCATCTCCGCCAGGTTGTGGAGAGTTTTCTCCCTGTCCCCTTTGAGCATCGAGAGCTCCTTGCCGTGTTCTTCAAGATCCATCTCCAGCTTCTTCACTTTGTCACTCAGCTCATTCTTGGTGGCCTCGGCAGCATCGAGGGCCTCCTTGAGCTTGCCGGCGTGATCTACAGTTAGAGCTTCGAGCGCCTCCTTGTGCTTTTTCTCCAGCTCCTGGATCCGCTGCGCGACAAGCTTATCGATCTCCTCATCTTTGCCGTGAAGCTTGGCGGTGAGCGCCTGCTCACGTGCGGCAAGATCTTCTTCATGAGCATCAAGCGCAATGCGACGCTCCATCAGGAGAGCATCTTCAGCGGCAGTTCTTTGTGCAGCTTCCTCTTGCGCTTTCTCCATGTCAGATTGTTTCAAGAGGAGCTCCGTCCAGTTTTGGCCCACTTGTTCCCGGCTGGCAGTCAACTCCTGAAGGGCCTCGGCGTACCAAATTTGCATCTGCTCAACGCGATTCTGAAAACCTGCTTCGGCTGCTTCGACAACTGCCATTCTGGAATCTGCTTTCTCTTTCCGAGAACGGTGGAGTGCTTGGAGCTTGCGGAAATTTTTGCCCATGGCCTGCAGGAGCTGATCCTCTTTAGATTTGCCACTGCTGGTGCTTGGATCATCAACAATTTCGAGCCCGGCAGTGGCAATGATTTCTTCATCGAAGGTTTCCCCTTCGGTCGGTGTTTCAATATTTGCCGTGCCCGGCAAGTTGATGAATAGGTTGTCACCAACCTTGAGATATTTGCTCGATGTGGGAGCTTCGGATGTCGATGGTTGGTCCTCGACGTTCGTCTCGCTGGTGGCTGGGGGCTCTGTGGCCGATGTAGCACCTGGCGCTCCTGCAGCAGGAATGCCGTCAGTGTGGTCATCAGTCTCCTCGCTGGCCCTCTCGGCAGAATCCTTGGCGGCTTCCTCGGCAACAGTTTCGCTGACCTCGACAGTGGCGCCTTTGGTGGCCTCGCTAGCGGCGATCCTGTCAGCTTCGGTGGCGGCATCTCTGGCGGTCTCCTCGATGACAACATCGACATCCATGTGTTCCATCACAGGGAATTCTGGAGGACGAAGGAAGGAAACCAAATAAGATTAAGATTGAAGTTCAAGAAGATAAAAAGAAAGAAAGATAAAGAAAAGGATAGCAAGCGCTCTAAGGCAAACAGTTACCTGCGTCGAGTTGTTGAGAGGTGGCCTCGCCCCTCTCGGCAATATTGGTTGCCGGGGAAATGTTGCCAGTACCCATGTGTACCGGCTCCTCCTCAACCAAGATAGGCTCGTCGGTGGTAACTCTTGCCGGGGACGCGCTTGTGGGCGGTGCGGTAGACGGAGGCGGCACGACGGGGGCGGTTTCCACCTCTCCCTGTTGCTGTTCTTCTCCTGCAAGCCCGAAGATATCAGCGGCAAGGGTAGAAACCTCAGCGCCTGCCAGCGAGAAATGAGTGGAGAACTCACGCTGGGGGCTGCGCTAGGGACTGCATTGAGGGCTGAGCCCCGGGCTGACGACGACAATTTCCGGCGCGCTCGTAGAGCCAGCCGGGGGCTCATCGCCCGTGGAAGTCCTCGACCTCTTCGCCGACCTTTCCGCCAAGGTTTCTGCATCGCTGCAGAGACAAGATAAAGCAAGGCTATGAGATTACTCCAAAATTTGGGAGATAAAGGCTATGACAGGATACTTACTCTTCCTCTTCTCGTTCCGGGCTGAAGCCGGAGATGTCGAAATCGACCTCCGTTGCAGTGTCTGTGTGGGGAGGCGGAGGAGGGGTCCTGGGTCGCTTGGTTGTAGCAGGCGCAGGAGGTCGGCGTGGTTCCGCCACCTCAGCCTCCGGTGCGGTTGTGTGAGACGCCCCTGCCGCCTCGGCAGTTGCTGCGGGTGCAGGTCTCGCGCGCCGCACAGGTTGCTGTCGAACTCCTTGTCGCGACGCAGTCTTGCCGGCCGCCTTCTTGCCGGGAGCCTCACTGCTCGAAGAGGTTTGGCTTGCCAGGATGCCAGAAGCGGCCTTTCGAAGAACGCGCTTGGTCTTCTTCGGAGCTGGGGGCTCCTCCTGCGGCTCTTCTTCGGCTACGTCCTCGTCGGATGAGGCCTCGGTGGCCGCGCTGCTCTGTTCCCCGGCAGCCTCAGCCTCCCCGGCAAGATTTTCTTCCATCACAACCTCTGCGTCGCTGGTTTCCCATTCTGTGAAACCGACGCTGCTGGCCTCCGCGGCAAGATTTGCTTCTTCCACCCTAGTAGCAATATACGCCACTTCTTCGTCAGTGGTGGCACGAATGAGGTTCGTCTCTTCCCGGATGGCCCTCTCCGACAAGTTGTCGAAGAACTTTTGTGCTTCCTCCTCGGTTGGCTCGGCCCAAGTCGTGTCAAGACCATGGGCGTTGAACATTGGCATGAAGGCGATGATTGACCCCAGGGCGGAGTTGTTGCACAAAGGGACAATTCTTGCCGGCAACCGATGTTTGTCATCGCGCTGGAATAGTTTGTGGCGGAGAGCGCCGAGCTGCATGGCCATCAAATTGTTGTTCAATCCAGGGCGCAGCCTCATGATGTCTGCTGCGTTCCGGTACTCCCAAGCTGGTCTTCCCTTGCTATGTAGGGGGGCGATGCGGCGGCGGAGGAAATCGAAGCCAATCATCTCCATTATGAGCCCGGCAGCTTTCAGGCTAAGGATTCTGGTGGTGGCAATCGTGAGCCTCTCATCCTCCGTGGCGAGATCGCTCCAGTCGCTGCCGCGAACCGCCTTCTGCTGTCGAGGCAAACTGAACGGATGGGGATCTGCTTCCTTGATCCAGCACCACTCAGACCGCCATTCATCCCACTTCTCGCGGTAGACCCTATCTGGGTATATCTCCTTATTCCAAGCCCGTGGAATCCAGGCGATAGAACCTGAAAGGGCCTCCCCCTTTTGGATACGAGGAATAAAGTAATGGCGAAAGAGGGCAGTGTTGGGAACTACTCCGGAAAAGTTCTCGCAAAGATGAGCGAAGACGGACATGCACATTACGGCGTTCGGCGTGAAATCCAGAACATGGAAGTCGTATGTGTACATAATGTCGTTGAAGAAGTCAGAGAATGGAGGACAGAGTCCGCAATAGAAATAAGCGGTGAAGAAGCGATATTTGTCAGGTCCGCTTTTGGAACAAGAACCTGGAATCACGCGAGTTGCGGGGTGAGCTTGTGTCTCCTTCGCCCACATGCACTGGTACCGGTTCTTCAAGGTCCTCGCATCAAGCGTCGGAGCAAAGATGACGTACTTCTTCTGCATCTTCACCAGCTCGCTCTCCGGGACATCAGCCGTCGTCTCCTTGCTCTTGCCTTTGCCCTTGCTAGCCTTGGGCGGCATGGCGATTGCGAAGGCGGAGGCTAAGGATAGAGCGGGTGCGGAAGCGAAGAGCGGATAAGGAGAAGTCTGGCTTTGAGCTCGAGACGGGGAAAATAATGGCGGAGTCCAGATTGAGAAGAAGAGGGGGTAAATAGGTTGCGCCTCTGCAGTTTCCCTTTTTATGGGGAAGGAGCGAGGCTGCCTCTTTTACTCCCCAATGTAAATACGCCTCTGCAGGCGCGTTGTAGGTGCAGCCTTTCAGCACACGCTTGCCACATCGCGCATTCAGCGCGTGTAGTGGGGGCACAGTAAGCGGGATATTTACGAGCAGTTAATCCCCTGCCACGCGTGCCCGTACACTGTTTGGGCCTAGCCCAACAACGCCTCGCACTCGTGTGTGGCCTAGGCTCGGGGGCTCCTGTCGGTGTACTAAGTATTGGGCCATTAGTACCCCGTACTTGTGCACGGGCAGTTGTAGCCATACTCGCGGCCAGGCTTGTCGGGGAACAGTTGGAGGTTAATTCGAGTTATCGAAGAAACACCCAAGTCAAGGATCTGAGGGTCAGTAGATAAGAAGAGCTGAAGACCGAAAGCCAGCCTCCCCGGCAAGATCTTGCCGGGGTGGCCTGCGAAGCCCGGCAAGATTTCGCGCCCGGCAAGATTCTGCCACAGTGCCACCGCTTCGGCACAGCCACCAGCCTGACATTCTGGGTCCTTCTCTGGATGCGTGGCAAGGTGCCAGTGGAGGAGAGCTTAAGCGGTGCTGATGGGATGGCCCCTTTTTCCATCCCCAAGAAATGAGGACACCTAAACGGACACCTCACGGTGCATTAAATGCATTCGTCCTAATCCGTCAGTGGTTAGGTATGATGACCCTGTAGCTACTTTACACCTCAATGTATGTACATTTTGCCACTGTGGTGACCCCTTTGAACGTATAAAAGGAGGCCCAAGGCAACTGCTACAGGGGAGGAGGATCTTTTGGCCCATCCTGCATGCGTAGCTGCTCTTTGAACGTACTGTTCATCGCAAGCGCTCCTGAAGCCTGGGCTCAAGAACACTCTTAATAAAACAAGGCAGGAGTAGGGTTTTACGCTGATTAGCGGCCCGAACCTGGGTAAAATTGCCCCGCATCAATCATTGGTTCTGCTCTTTGCGCATACCTCTCTCCCTGGCGAATCGTAAAGGGGTCCTTTGGGATCCCATAGGTGTCGTACGCCGACAATCCATAACAATATAACTTCTATACAAATATACCCAAGCATAAATCATTACGTTGTCTTCCTTGTCCAACTTCAACTAATTTGCTCAAGTTTGAAAATAATTAATGGGGCTCACAATCATATAAGATGTCCAAGATAGTATATTTATACGTGAAATCTCTCTTCCTTCAATATTCTTTCATGAATTGTTCAAGTGACCAATACAATGTTTGCTAACTTTCAATAAATTTTCCACCTCTACTTCTTATATGTGAAGTCACTACTCCCCATGGTATAAGCATATGAAGCATATATAATTTCAGATTTATGATATTCAATTCATTCAACCATTTACTCATAGGATATAAGTGAAGCACACGAGTAAATGACAAACTACTCCAAAAGATATGAGTGAAGATCAATGAGTAGTCGAATAATTATGTAGCTATATGAAGACTCTCTCTCATAAATGAAATTTAGATCTTAAGTACTTCATTAAAACAGAAAGCAGAACAAAATAAAATGACATTCTAAAAATAGCACACATCGTGTGAAGAAGCAAAAACTTAGGCTCAACCGATACTAACCGATAATTGTTGATGAAGAAAGATGGGATGCCAACCGGGGCATCCCCAAGCTTAGATGCTTGAGACTTATGGAAATATTAAATAGGGATGCATTGGGCATCCCCAAGCTTGAGCTTTCGTGTCTCCTTAATTCCTTTTATATCACGGTTTCCCTAAATCTTAAAAACTTCATGCACACAAAACTCAACAAGAACTTGTGAGAAAAGTTAGTATAAATCAAATGCAAAACCTTATCATTCTCTACTGTAGAAAATCACTAAAATTATTATTTAACATTGCATACTAAATTCCTCTGCATATTTAATACTCCTATCCTCCAATAGAATCATTAAACAAGCAAACATATGCAAACAATGCAAAAATAACAGCAATCTGTCAAAACAGGACAGTCTGTAAAGAGTGCAATTGTACTCATACTTCCCTAACTCCAAACCTTCTGAAAAATTACCACACTATAGAAAAATTTTTGTTACTCATTGTGTAAAAATTTCAAGATTTTATCATGTTCTGACTTTCCAGAAGAATTCAGACAACGATAGAAAACTTTCTGTTTTCAAAACAGCAACATATAGACTTGCAAAATAAGCATGGTAAAGGGTACACTTGACCTTTTATTGAACTAAAAGATAAAAAACATTACTCTAAATAACAGAAAGTAAATACTAATAAAATAAAATGACGCTACAAGCAAAACTCATATCATGTGACGAATAAAAATATAGCTCCAAGTAAGGTTACCGATAATGTTGAAGACGAAAGAGGGGATGCCTTCCGGGGCATCCCCAAGCTTAGTTGCTTGGGTATTCCTTGAATATTACCTTGGGGTGCCTTGTGCATCCCCAAGCTTAGGGTCTTGTCACTCCTTATTCTCCTCATATCGATTTCTCAACCAAAACATGAAAACTTCAATCACACAAAACTTAACGGAACTTCATGAGATGGGTTAGTATGATAAAACAAATCATTCACTTTGGTACTGTCAAGACAAGATTCAATTTTGTTATCACGTGATGCCTACTGTACCCTATCATTTCTACAATTTATATTGAGCAATATAAGCCATAGAAACTAGAAAACAAGCAAACTATGCATTGAAAACAGAATCTGTCAAAAACAGAACAGTCTGTAAAGATCTGAATTAAGGTCATACTTATGTAACTCTAAATATTCTGAAAAATTAGTAAAACGTAGAAAATTTGTATACCAATGAACTGTAAAAAATTCAGGATATTTACATCTTCCAGTGAAAGATACGAATTTCTGTACTGGACGCAAAAGTTTCTGTTTTTGCACAGAATCAAATCAACTATCAACCACACTATCCCAAAGGCTTTACTTGGCATTTTATTCAAACAAAAGCTATAAAACATGATTAATACAGTAGCTTAATCATGTGAACACACAAAAATAGTAGGTATAAATATTGGGTTGTCTCCCAACAAGCGCTTTTCTTTAATGCCTTTTAAGCTAGGCATGATGATTTCAATGATGCTCACATAAAAGATAAGAATTGAAACATAACGGGAGCATCATGAAGCATATAACTAGCACATTTAAGTCTAACCCACTTCCTATGCATAGGGATTTTTTGAGCAAACAATTTATGGGAACAAGAATCAACTAGCATAGGAAAGCAAAACAAGCATAACTTCAAGATTTTCAACACATAGAGAGGAAACTTGATATTATTGCAATATGTAGAAGCACATGTTCCTCTCTCATAATAATTTTCAGTAGCATCATGAATGAATTCAACAATATAGCCATCACATAAAGCATTCTTTTCATGATCCACAAGCATAGAAATTTTATTACTCTCCACATAAGCAAATTTATTCTCATGAATAGTAGTGGAATCAAACTCAACAAAATAGCTATCATGTGAGGCATAATCCAATTGAAAATTAAAATCATGATGACAAGTTTCATGGTTATCATTATTCTTTACAGCATACATGTCATCACAATAATCATCATAGATAGCAACTTTGTTCTCATAATCAATTGGAACCTCTTCCAAAATAGTGGATTCATCACTAAATAAAGTCATGACCTCTCCAAATCCACTTTTATCAATATTGTGAAAAGATTCAACACCCTCCAAAATAGTTGGATCATTAGTACCTAGAGTTGACACTCTTCCAAACCCACTTTCATCAATATAATCATCATAAATAGGAGGCATGCTATCATCACAATAAATATTCTCATCAAAACTTGGGGGACTAAAAATATCATCTTCATCAAACATAGCATCCCCAAGCTTGTAGCTTTGCATATCATTAGCATCATGGATATTCAAGGAATTCATACTAACATATTTGCAATCATGCTCATCATTCAAAAATTTAGTGCCAAACATTTTATAGACTTCTTCTTCTAACACTTGAGCACAATTTTCCTTTCCATCATTTTCACGAAAAACATTAAAAAGATGAAGCATATGAGGCAACCTCAATTCCATTTTTTTGTAGTTTTCTTTTATAAACTAAACTAGTGATAAAACAAGAAACTAAAAGATTCGATTGCAAGATCTAAAGATATACCTTCAAGCACTCACCTCCCCGGCAACGGCGCCAGAAAAGAGCTTCATTGACGGGATGTGAGTGCCGCTTACCTACCCTCCCCGGCAACGGCGCCAGAAAAGAGCTTGATGTCTACTACGCAACCTTCTTCTTGTAGACTCGTGTTGGGCCTCCAAGCGCAGAGTTTTGTAGGGCAGTAGCAAATTTCCCTCAAGTGGATGACCTAAGGTTTATCAATCCGTGGGAGGCGTAGGATGAAGATGGTCTCTCTCAAACAACCCTACAACCAAATAACAAAGAGTCTCTTGTGTCCCCAACACACCCAATACAATGGTAAATTGTATAGGTGCACTAGTTCGGCAAAGAGATGGTGATACAAGTGCAATATGGATGGTATAAATATATTTTTATAATCTGAAAATATAAAAACAGCAAGGTAGGAAGAAACAAAAGTGAGCGAAAACGGTATTGCAATGCTTCGAAACAAGGCCTAGGGTTCATACTTTCACTAGTGCAAGTTCTTTCAACAATGATAACATAATTAGATCATATAAGAATCCCTCAACATGCAACAAAGAATCACTCCAAAGTCACTAATAGAGGAGAATAAACGCAGAGATTATTGTAGGGTACGAAACCACCTCAAAGTTATTCTTTCTGATCGATCTATTGGGCTATTCCTATAAGTGTCACAAACAGCCCTAGAGTTCGTACTAAAATAACACCTTAAGACACACATCAACCAAAACCCTAATGTCACCTAGATACTCCAATGTCACCACAAGTATCCGCGGGTTTGATTATACGATATGCATCACACAATCTCACATTCATCTATTCAAACCAACACAAAGAACTTCAAAGAGTGCCCCAAAGTTTCTACTGGAGAGTCAAGACGAAAACGTGTGCCAACCCCTATGCATAAGTTCACTAGGTCACAGAACCCGCAAGTTGATCGCCAAAACATACATCAAGTGGATCACGTGAATATCCCATTGTCACCACAGATAAACACATGCAAGACATACATCAAGTGTTCTCAAATCCTTAAAAACTCAACCCGATAAGATCACTTCAAAGGGAAAACTCAATTCATTACAAGAATGTAGAGGGGGAGAAACATCATAAGATCCAACTATAATAGCAAAGCTCGCGGTACATCAAGATCGTGCCAAATCAAGAACACGAGAGAGAGAGAGATCAAACACATAGCTACTGGTACATACCCTCAGCCCCGAGGGTGAACTACTCCCTCCTTTTCATGGAGACCGCCGGGATGATGAAGATGGCCACCGGTGATGGAATCTCCCTCCGGCAGGGTGCCGGAACAGGGTCACGATTGATTTTTGGTGGCTACATAGGCTTGCGGCGGCGGAACTGCCGATCTAGGTTTCTTTTCGGGGGTTTCTATATTTATAGGAGTTTTTGGCGTCGAGAATAAGTCAGGGGGGGTCCATGAGGAGCCCACAAGACCGGAGGGTGCCCCCAGGGGGGTAGGGCGCGCCCTCCACCTTTGTGGAGGCCTCGTGGCTCTTCTGGCCCAACTCTTTTGCTTCGGGGGCTTCTTCTGGTCCATAAAAAATCACCGTAAATTTTCAGCTCATTTGGACTCTGTTTGATATTCCTTTTCTGCGAAACTCAAAAACAAGGAAAAAACAGAAACTGACATTGGGCTCTAGGTTAATAGGTTAGTCCCAAAAATAATATAAAATAGCATATAAATGCATATAAAACATCCAAGATGGATATTATAATAGCATAGAACAATCAAAAATTATAGATACGTTGGAGACGTATCACCCATCTCACGTGATGATCGGACATGGGTTAGTTGATTTGGATCACGTATCACTTAGATAACTTGAGGGATGTTTATTTAAGTGGGAGTTCATTAGTAATTTGATTAATTGAACTTACTTTATCATGAACTTAGTCTTATAGTTTTGCATATCTATGTTGTAGATCAATGGCCCGAGCTACCATTCCCCTGAATTTTAATGCGTTCCTAGAGAAAGCTAAGTTGAAAGATAATGGTAGCAACTACACAGACTGGGTCCGTAACTTGAGGATTATCCTCATTGCTGCACACAAAAATGGACGTCTGGCAATCTCGATCTGATGACTACTCGATAGTTCAATGTGCCATGCTTTACGGCTTAGAACCGGGACTTCAAAGAAGTTTTGAACGTCATGGAGCATATGAGATGTTCCAAGAGTTGAAGTTAATATTTCAAGCAAATGCCCGGGTTGAGAGATATGAAGTCTCCAACAAGTTCTATAGCTGCAAGATGGAGGAGAACAGTTCTGTCAGTGAAGACATACTCAAAATGTCTGGGTATCATAACCACTTGACTCAGCTGCGAGTTGATCTTCCAGTTGATAGTGTTATTGACAGAGTTCTTCAGTTTTTGCTGATACATCTCCAACGTATCTATAATTTTTTATTGTTCCATGCTATTATATTATCTGTTTTGGATGTTTTATATGCATTATTATGCTATTTTATATTATTTTTGGGACTAACCTATTAACCTAGAGCCCAGTGCCAGTTTCTGCTTTTTCCTTGTTTTTGAGTTTCGCAGAAAAGGAATACCAAACGGAATAAAACCTTCGCGATGATTTTTCTTGAACCAGAAGACACCCCGGAGACTTGGAGTTCAAGTCAGAAGAGCCATGAGGCGGTGACAAGGGGGGGAGGGCGCACCCCCTACCTTGTGGGCCCCACGTGACTCCATCGACCTACTTCTTCGTCCTATATATTCACATATATTCCAAAACCCTCAGAAGCATCCACGAAAACACATTTCCACCGCTGCAACCTTCTATACCCGTGAGATCCCATCTAGGGACCTTTTCCGGCACCCTGTCGGAGGGGGATTCGATCACGGAGGGCTTCTACATCAACTCTATTGCCCTTCCGATGAAGCGTGAGTAGTTTACTTCAGACCTACGGGTCCATAGCTAGTAGCTAGATGGCTTCTTCTCTCTCTTTGATTCTCAATACCACGTTCTCCTCGATGCTCTTGGAGATCTATCCGATGTAATCTTCTTTTGCGGTGTGTTTGTCGAAATCCGATGAATTGTGGATTTATGATCATCTTATCTATGAATATTATTTGAATCTTCTCTGAATTCTTATATGCATGATTTGATATCTTTGTAATTCTCTTCAAATTATCGGTTTGGTTTGTCCAACTAGATTGGTTTTTCTTGCAATGGGAGAAGTGCTTAGCTTTGGGTTCAATCTTGCGCTATCCTTTCCCAGTGACAGTAGGGGCAGCAAGGCACGTATTGTATTGTTGCCATCGAGGATAAAAAGATGGGATTTACATCATATTGCTTGAGTTTATTCCTCTACATCATGTCATCTTACTTAATGCGTTACTCTGTTCTTCATGAACTTAATACTCTAGATGCAGGCAGGAGTCGGTCGATGTGTGGAGTAATAGTAGTAGATGCAGAATCGTTTCGGTCTACTTGACACGAACGTGATGCCTATATTTCATAATCATTGCCTTGGATATCGTCATAACTTTGTGCTTTTCTATCAATTGCTCGACAGTAATTTGTTCACCCACCGTATTATTTGCTATCTTGAGAGAAGCCTCTAGTGAAACCTATGGCCCATGGGTCTATTTTCCATCATATAAGTTTCCGATCTACTATTTTCCATCATATTAGTTTCCGATCTACTATCTTGCAATCTTTTACTTTCCGATCTATAAACCAAAAAAAATACCAAAAATATTTACTTTATCTTTTGTTTAGTTTTATCTATCTCTATCAGATCTTACTTTTGCAAGTGACCGTGAAGGGATTGACAACCCCTTTATCGCGTTGGGTGCAAGTGTTTGATTGTTTGTGCAGGTATTAGGTGATTTGTGCGTTGTCTCCTACTGGATTGATACCTTGGTTCTCTAACTGAGGGAAATACTTATCTCTACTTCGCTGCATCACCCTTTCCTCTTCAAGGGAAAAACCAACGCAAGCTCAAGAAGTAGCAACTGCCACCAAGCTAAAAAGGCTTCGTGATGAACTATAATATGCAAGGGATGAATAAAACGATTCTTGAGCTCTTCGCAATGCTTAAGGCCGCGGAGGTAAAAATCAAGAAGGAGCATCAAGTGTTGATGGTTAACAAGACCACTAGTTTCAAGAAAAAGGTGAAGGGAAAGAAAGGGAACTTCAAGAAGAATGGCAAGTAAGTTGCCACTCCCAGGAAGAAGCCCAAGGCTGGACCCAAGCCTGAAACTGAGTGCTTCTACTGCAAAGGGAATGGTCACTGGAAGCGGAACTGCCCCAAATACTTGGCGGATAAGAAGGATGGCAAAGTGAACAAAGGTATATTTGATATACATGTTATTGATGTGTACCTTACTAATGCTCGTAGCAGCACCTGGGTATTTGATACTGGTTCGGTTGCTCATATTTGTAACTCGAAACAGGAGCTGCGGCATAAACAAAGATTGGTTAAGGACGAGGTGACGATGCGCGTCGGGAATGGTTCCAAGGTCGATGTGATCGCCGTTGGTACACTACCTCTACATCTACATTCGGGATTAGTTTTAGACCTCAATAATTGTTATTTGGTGCCCGCATTGTGTAACGTCCCCAGCATCACACTACAGTGATCACCTCTTAATCCTGCCAAGTCATCATTATTATGCCCTAAGAAAAATAGTTAATTAATAATCCAACATCAAATACAAATTTCATTTGGAATTCAAATAATTACTTCTTCAGATAATTAATCAAAATAGTGCATAATATTGTAAATAATCCCAAAGCTATTCTAAAAATAAAACCAACATTAATTGAGACTCCAAAAATGCTCCTAGCTATTTTGAATGACCCAACAACACCCTTCCATCACTTTTAAATTCCAACCATAAATCAAATGAATTCAAAGGAGGTTCGAACTTTTCGTAGCAGTGCACAATATTCCCTTGAAATTGTTTTGACCAGTGGCACATTTTTGGCAAAGCCATTGATGGCTTAAAATAAATGCAAACAAAAAAAGAAAAAGTAAATAAAACATAAAAGTAAAAGAAGAAAGAACCCCCCCCCCCCCCCCCCCCCCCCGCTTCCCCACTGGGCCGCGACCCATCCAGCCCAGTCGACACCCCACCAGGCCGGCCCAACCCCCCACTGCCTACTAACCCCCCGAGGCCAAACCCTAACCCCCACGACCCCACATTCCCCGATCCCCTCTCTCTCACACGTTTCTCCCCCTCCCCGCTCAATCTGGACGCCCGCGCGGCGCTGCTCGGTGCCTACCCGCGCCCAGGGCGCCCGTCCCTGTCGCTCGCCTCCCGGGCTCCTCCTCGCCCCTCCTCATCCCTCGCGCGACGTCCGCCTGAGGCCGCGAACTCGCCTCGTCGCCGGACCCGACGCCGTCGCCGCGTCGCCTCGCCGGCGCCGTCCTGTCCGCATCGCCACCGGCGCCGCCTCCCCGTCCTCGACCTCCTCCCCAACGGCGCCTTCGAGCCACACCGCCCCTCGCCTCTCCATCGCACGTGAGGCCCCCCTCCTCCTCTTCCCCTCCGATCGGCCCCGAACGTGCCCGCCGCTTCTCGTTGTCGATGCCGCCCGGCCCGCGCTCCCGTGCATCCCCGCGCCGTCCATGCCGCGCCCTCCCGTGGTCGCCGCGCCTTGGCCCGCCATGGCCGCGCCGCCCGCGCCCTCACACGCTGCACAGCCGCCAGCCGCTCCGCCCCACGCACCGCGCCGCGTGCGCGCTCATCACCGGCCGCGCCCATCCGCCGTTTGCCCCGCGCCGACGGCCGTCCTCGCCGGCCCCTGCTCGCCGGCCAGCGCCGCCCACCTCTATTGTGGCCGCTGTCGCGCCCCTGGGCGTGTGCCCAAGCGGGCTGGCGCCCAGCGCCCGCATCCGTCGCCCGTCGACCGCCCCGATTTGTCCTCTGGGCCACTGACCAGAGGGGCCTAGCGCCCTGTAAAAGAAAAGATAAAAAAATGAAAACTAATTAATTAATCTATTAATTAAATTAATTAATTTTGTTTAGATGACTAATTAAACTTAATTAGCCTGCTAACTAAATAACTAATTGTTAAGTAGTTAGTAGTCTATGGCAACCGGGACCCACACGTCTGTTTGACTAGGTCAACTGACTGGTTGACTCCTGACATCCCCCTGACCTCATGATGACATCATCAATTACTATTCTGGATAATGTTGATTTAAAATGATTAAATAATTCCAAAAGTGATTAAATCTTTAGAAATTAATATAAAATAAACCGTAGCTCAGATGAAAACACTTTGTACATGAAAGTTGCTCAGAACGACGAGACAAATCCAACCGTGCTGTCTGTTTCCGTGACAGGACCCTCTACGGAGGTGAACCCGCAACTTTTTGCCCTTATTCGGTAGATGAATAGTGCATATATACCGGTTAATAATTCCAACTTAAATCCTAAAATAACTAATATGATTTAGACATGTCGTTAGGCAACCCTGCACTGCATGTTAGCATAGCCTGCTCTGTGTTGCATATGTTTGCCGTGTATTTATTTGTTTCCTCCCCCACTTCTCTCTTGGTAGACCCCAACACCGACATCGTCCCCAAGATCGACGCAGCTCAGGAGCCCGACGACACCGTTGACGTCCTTGCCTTTGCCGCCGAGCAACCAGGCAAGCACCCTACCTTGAACATACCGATATCGCCTATTCTTTCTCTCTCATGCTTGCATTAGAAATTGTTGCTGCTACTGTTTAACCTATTCCGATGCATAGCCTAATTATTGTAACCTGCTATTGAAACCTTACCTGCTTATCCTAAATTGTCTAGTATAGGCTGGGTAGAGACCTACCAGAGACACCACTTTGTCCCCAGTTGCCCCGCTGGATTATCAGATGACTCGATCAACGGGATCGACAGCCAGACTCCGGCACTGCACAACACCCCCCTTAGTTGTATGACACTGCAACGTCACCATCGAGTGCCGAGGGTGATACCTCGTATAGCACTCCTGATGTTAACTCTGTAGAGTAGCTATTTGGTCGTGGTCATCGAGGGTGATTCCTCCTTCTCCACTTCCGATACGACCCTGTCGCGCAACACTTTAAGTGTGAACCTCGAGGGTGATTCCTCCTAAGTTCACCTTGACGGTTACATCGAGTGGGCATCCGTCGAGGGTGATACCTCGGATTCCCTGATGTTATGGACACACGGTTGTTGTGACTTTACCCCTGAACCTTGTTAGAAACAGGTCGGCCCCGAGGGCGACCCGAGGGAGTTACTTTTACTACAGGACTAGAAGGACAGGCGGTACCGCCCAGTAGAGGTGGACCTGAGTTCCCGACAGTCTTTTGCGAGACGGGTTGACCTGGACGGTGCCCTAGTGATGAATACGAGGCGTGGCTGGGCATTCTTGGCCCTTGCCGCAAGTCCTCGAGATGGGGCGACGGGGTCACATCGATCGTGAGTCTCTGCTCGTTACCGCACCCCCAATGTACTAACGATTTGGATATGTGATCTGAGTGGGCCTTTGGCCCGATAGCACTAACCATCACGTGGGAAAAGTTATGGGCACACTGCATCGTATGCATCAGCTGAAAGCTCTGTCAAACGTCCAGTTCAGCATGGCGGCACGGACGGACCGGCGCCATCCTGTAGTGGTGGTGCCTGGCTTCATCGTGTGCGTAACGACCCGGAGTGCACAGGGCGATGGTCCAAGACCCCTGAGTGCTTAGGATATAGACCGACGGGGACCTCTCTGCTGAGCTCTAGGTAGGGTTGCGGTGTGTCGTTTGGCCGAGGCCGGGCATGACCCAGAAAGTGTGTCCGGCCAGAGTTAAGCGAGCGTGGTGGGTAAGTTGGTGCACGCCTGCAGGGAAGAACTAATTTATGCATAGCCGGATCCTCAGTAACGGACGCTCGGAGTTGTATCCCGATCGATACAACAAGAACATATTAATGAGATGAGATACGGATATTATGGCTCTGGGATTACTTTCTCGCAGGGAGTCGAGAAAGGATCTCTGGCCGAGGTTGATGACAATATGGCTCTGGGATTGCTTTCTCGCAGGGAGTCGAGAAAGGACCTCTGGGTGAGGTTGAGACTTAATGATACTACTACTCTATACTGTACTACTCTACACTCTTCTAATGCTGCAAGACCTCTGAAGATGCTAGTCTTCGATAGGACTAGGCCTTCTCTCTATTCTGGCATTTCTACAGCCCAGTCCACATATACAGCCTACCTTTGATAATGTTGCATATGTAGTGTAGATCCTTGCTTGCTAAGTACTTCGGATGAGTACTCACGGTTGCTTTGCTTTCTTTTCCCCCATATCCTTTTGGTGCAACCAGATGACGGAGCCCCAGATACAGCTGCCCCCGCCGACGATCGCTACTACTACCCCGAGGGTGGATACTTCTACGAGTTAGCCGACGACCAGGAGTAGGATCGGAGGGTCCCAGGCAGGAGGCCTGCGCCTTTCGATCGTAGTGTTTTCTTTTGCCTCACCTTTTAAGGGCCTATCTTTGTTTTCTTTTATATCTGTACTCAGATATCTGATGCTTCCGCTGACGCTTGTATGCGAGCTTATGTATTCGATTCCTCGAGGCCCCTGGCTTGTAATATAAAGCTTGTATGACTTTAACTATGTTTTAGAGTTGTGTTTGATTAGTGTTGATCATGTGCATTTGCGTGTTTAATTAGTGCACGATTGAGCCGAGGGCGTCACAAGTTGGTATCAGAGCCGACTGCCTGTAGGAAGCCCCCTTCCAATTCCTTGGTCGAAGTTGAGTCTAGACATCGAAAAACTAATTTACTAACTTGGCTATGTGGCTTACGGGCCCACGTCGCCAACTGGGTGGTATTAGGATCTTTTATTCCTCGTCTATACTCTGGGACTCTGATCTCTCTTCTATTCGGGTCAATGATTTTTACTAACACCGACTCTAGGTTCTCGTAACTACTTCCTCCCGGAGAGCCCTTACTCCAAATGATTACTTGGTGCACCAGAAGATTCTGAAGATACTCTCCGATGTTCTTTCGAGAACTTGTGCTCATCGGATTTGCAATTGCCTACCACCGAGACATCCCTATGGATAGCTACTTATACTTGCCATCCATACCTTCATTCTCGATAACTCTTGTTAGTACAAGATACCCTGAACTACTTCCCGCTATTCCGAGAATCCCTTGTGCCACTGCCGTGTAGTTCCTTGCCGCAGAAATACCCCTACGGATAATTCCTCGTACTTATCGAGTATCCGTTCATCCCCAGTTGATTCATGTATTTCACAAAGGTCTTCGAAATACTATTCGATCTTCAGAAAATCCTTAACAGCTTATTGCTCTGCAAATACTTGTCTGCTTGCATTATGGATGCTTCCCATATGTCTAGCAATATTCATTAGTTTCCTTTTGACACCGTCATTTTAATCTTATTGATTCAACATGAGTGCGGATGCACGCAAACATCAGTTGATCCTTTTAAATTATCTTTCTAGCTCAGACGTCATTTTGAACATGAGATGGTTCTCGACCAAACTAATTGCCGTCGATCGTACCCTTAGGTCTATTCAAGTTACCCATCCTTGGTCAGAGCGCCTGCTTCTGATCCTTCGTTTTGGAATTCATAATTCCTTTGTTACCTAAGCACCGAATTATTCAGACGTTCTATAATCCAATGCCCTTGCATTCTTTCTTCGTCTGGTTGTGTGCCGATGCTCACATCGGCTCCGCTATGGACCGTCAGACCCTTTGATGGATTATTATTCGACAGTGCCCTTCATATTTAACCACCTTGTGAGATTCTTCCATGATACATAATGCCTTTGGTAAATTGTATCATCTGCGCTCTCAACCATACTCTGATTTCGAGCTTGTATAATTTACTCCTGAAGCGTTATATGTTCCTAAGATGCCCCGATGGGTTGAACCTATGCCTTTTCTAATCTATGTGAACCCGGAAACTTTGACGGGTCATACTCTACTGGTGTTATGCCAGATAGAAATTTCAACGCTACAACTTCATCGAAAGCGAGAAGTGAATGAAAGGTTATGTATCGAAGAAGTGGGAGTCGACCTTGAACCTTGTGTTCATGCCCATGGACGCGACGCAGATATTATCATGAAAGTTTCTCGTAAAAAAATAATTATCCCCTTGATATAAGTTCATCTTATATCTTTGATCTGGTCATTTACAATCGTGGTTCCGACCATATGGTTCTCCTTTGGTTCCATTCCTTAGACAAGTTAAAGTACTTGTCTTCTGCAGATCAATACATCTGTCCAACCTCAATCCTGCTCCACCTTCGAGTATTACCCCCTGGTATCTCAAGGATATCAGGTCATTGCACTATCTCTTATGAATTCTTGTTGGACTAATACTCTCACCGTTTTAGTCACTCCGCCGGTCTGCATTGTCCGTCACTCGAGAACTTTGACAAGTGACTCGAATCCGCACTGTGATCCAATAATCCTAGTAATGTACTGCTGGGGAATTTAACTTCCAACTCATGTCATTCTTAGCCTAATTGGCTACATCATCATCTTAACTGTGCTACTTAGTACTGCTTCTCGAAGCACAATTTTCGACGATGAGCTAAGCTTACGTCGATCTTCCTCATCTTATCATTTCACCTCGAACAACAAGCATGATTTCGAGCTTGTGTCGTATCCGTGGTTTCAATAACCTTTCGCTTCATCATTCCTTTTGCCGGATGCCGTCGTTGTTCAATTGCATCTTCATCGAGCTTCTTGACAAAACTTGTCATGATCATCATCAATATCCTGCCTTGTTCTAAGATATCAATCGAATTCATGATGACCAATACCATCCTTGTCCCTTGATGATTTGTGTTATCATTGACAACATTCTTGCCTTCCCCCCAACACAAACCTGTTCATGTTATGGATGCAACTTGCTATCCAGCTTGTATTATGTTCTACCTTGAAGTATTACTGTTTTTATGCCAAGGATGTTGTGAGGATTGCTCCTCCTCTTAAGAGTACTTGGTATAGTGATACTTCTCACCATCACCATTCTTTCTTGTGTTGTTTCTAACCGGGATACCGACAATTGATCTATGATGTGTGAATTCAAAACTTCTAGTAGCCCTATTGCTTTGAAGTGAATGGTCGATAGTTTCATTCTAATTCTTTTGATCATTAAGTCACCATTCTAACATTGATCGTGCAACCCAGCCCATATTTCGGGTGCACCTTTCAATCAATGTTTAATTGTGTATGCGTTCCTCGAGCATACATCATTATATCATTTGACCTGACAATTGTCATCTCTTTGTTAACATAATTGTGGAAATCTCGGTGAATTGTCGCTGACTCCATCAGCCACATCCTCATCTTCTCCTTGGTTAATGATGAACTCTTGTTTTGGAACTTGCTTTATAGTTCATTTCCCGAGAATCTTATAATGCCATCTCATCAATTGGTGTGCACCTTTTCTTCTCAGGCATCCTGAGTCTGCGGTATCCTGACAGCAATCAGATCTGAATCTCGGTCAGATATGATGGTTGGAATATATTTCCAAGAGTTATAACACTGGCCTTTATATGAACCGGTAAGGTGACGTCATGCCTAGCACACCTGGCCGGAGGACCTATTGTTATAGTTTCCTTTTTAGCAAGGTTAGCCATTCATCCATGCGGGAATTGTAAGACTTATTCTATAAAGAAGTTCCCGATGGATCCTTTGTATTCCGAAAGTCTGACCTTTACCTGATGACCATGTATATACTATCTCGAAGCATGTCTGTGGTACTCTGATTTTCAATAAGGACATTTGAAGCATAATGCTAAAATTTCTTTATCAATTATCCAAACACCATTGTATGGGTAATGTCATGAAATTTCTTGTAACACCCCATGTCATTAGCCACAGTAATCACTTTTGATAATGACAAGTCAGCATGACTAACAGTGCCAAATCATCATTTGCATCATATTGCATATCAACTCCTAACTCAAATTCAATATTTAAATGAAAGTGGAAAATAAAAGTTGTTCAAACATAGAAACTAAAATGTTCATTAAATAACAAATATTGCAGAGGCTATTCTAAAATTGTAACCACAATTAATAAATTAATTAGGTGGCTCTAACTTTACCAAAACAGCAAGGTTTAATACATTTTATTTATTATGAAATTTGTGTGAAATCCAATTGACTCCAAACAAATTTTTGGCAGTGTTAGATAATGCCTAGCATTTAATGGAACAAGTGCCATATTTTGTAAAAATCATTTTGAGGCCTAACTAATTACAAAACAGGAAATAAGAATAAATAAATAAAAAGACAAAAAGAAAATAAGACAAGAAAATAAAAAGGAAACCCCCCCCCCCCCCCCCCCCCTGGCCCAACTGGGCCATGCCCAGCCGGCCGGCCCACCCCACTCCCCCTGGCCTATATGGCCCCACGGACCCCGAAAACCCTAACCCCGATCCCCACGCCCCCCCCCCCCCCTCGCTCTCCCCTTCCCCCCGATCCAGTTCTGGATCGGGTCGGCACCAGACGCCGCCGCCGCTCGCCGCGCCCCGTCGCCGCTCGCCGCCTTCCTCGTCCTCCTCCCCAACTCGCATCACCGAGCCTCGCCGCCCCCTCTCCCCTGCAACGCCGGTGAGGCTCCGGCCTCCTCTCTCTCCCTCGCTCCCGCACCGGGCCGTGCCCGAGTCGACCTTGCCGCGCTCCCGCATCGCTCGGCTCGCGCCACCGCGCCTACCCCGCGCGCTGCTGCCTGCCGCTCGCGGCCATCGCCACGCCACGCCCGCGCCCAGCTCCGCCCGCGCGGCCCCCGCCACCACCTCGCCCGCGCATGGCCGCACCCCTGTCCGGCCGATGCTGCTGCTGTCTCTGCGCTGCCTGCTGCCGCTACCTCCTGCTCCTTCCGCCACCGCACCTGCTCGCGCTCGCCGCCTGCGCCCTGACCGCGCTATGCCTCCGCCGTGCCCGCTGCGCCGCGCCGCCTCTCGCTGCCGCTCCGGCCACCCCGCGCCGCTGCGTGGCCGCGGCCCCGCGCCCGCGGCCCCATCCGCCCGCGCGCACGCGCCCGCCCCGGTCAGCCTCCTGGGCCACTGCCCAGTGGGGCCCGACGCCCTGAGCCACTGACCGAACGGCCCCACGGCCCAGAATGTTTAAAAAAATAAATAATAAAAGAAAATAAAAATGAAATTAATAAAAATTAACTAATTAATTAACTAATTAATTAATTAATTAGTAAATTAATTAAGTTAATTAACTCTGATTAGGTTAATCTAATTAAGTAGTTAGTCTAATTAAACAGTAATTAAATTAATTAATCATTAATTAACTGGACAGAGTATGACAGGTGGGACCCACATGTCAGGTTGACTGCTGACGTCATGCTGACGTCAGCATACACTGTTTCGTATAATATTGATTTTAAATAAATAATTAAATTCTAGAAATTAATAAAAACTTTAGAAAATCATATTAAATAAACCGTAACTCCGACGAAAATAATTTATACATGAAACTTGCTCAGAATTTCGATACGAACCCGAATACGTCCTCCGTATTCCTGTCAGATGCCCCTAGCTAGATGAACGATGAACTTTTAGACCGATTTCGATAAATGAATAGTGCCCAACGTTGACTAAATAAATCCGGATAAATTCCTAAATTAACTAAATCATTTAGTTAGGCAGTAGAACACCCCGGCATATCATTTAGGCATGTCATACATATTGTTTGCATTATTGCCATGAATTTACTGTTTCTCTCCCCCTCCTTCTCTCTCGATAGACGCCGAGACCACCGACGCTGCAGCGGAGTACGACTACGCTACAGACGAGCAGCCCGTTGACGATCCCTCTCTCTTGCCAGAGCAACCAGGCAAGCCCCCCTCTTTGAGCATCCAGATATCGCCCATTCCATTTCTCCTGCTTGCATTAGATTTTGCTACTGTTATTGCTTGTTCCTATTCTGATGCATAGCCTGCTTTTGTAACCTGTTCATTGTTACCTTACCTGCCAATGATAAACTGTTTAGTTTTGGTTGGTAGTGAACCATCAGTGACCCCACCACCTTATCCTTATTGCCCCTGCTTAATCATCGACTTCTCGATCAACGTGATCATCGACCAGAGACCGACACATCACTTCACCCCCTTAGTTGTACGACTCAGCATAGTTACTCTCGAGTGCCGAGGGTGATACCTCGTAACGCACTCCTAACGAACACTCTGCAGTGTAGCTGTTCGGTCGTGGTCATCGAGGGTGATTCCTCCTTCTCCATTTCCGATACGACTCTGTCGTGCAACCCTCAGTGTGAACCTCGAGGGTGATGCCTCATACGTTCACCCTGATGATTTCATCGAGTGGAATCCGCCGAGGGTGATTCCTCGGGTTTTCCCCCTTGATGTTATGACCACATGGTTACTTGACCTTTGTTACAGGCGGGTCGACCCTGGTGGGTACCCGCTGGGGATTTGTGATGTCGGGTGTGCCGGAAGGGCACTCGAGTGTGATGTTGTGGCGGAGCTTCAGAGACTCTGATTGTCTCCGCGTGATACTAAATGAGCCAATTGGATTTGGGTTTGTGATCTGAGTGGGTCGACGTGCCCTATACGCACTACCACCACGCGGGATTATGGTTATGGGGCCCTCTGCGATGTACGTTTCTCCCGAAAGCTCATCAGACGTCATGATTCACCGTGCGGGCTGATCGCCGGGACTGAGCTGGATACTTCACTGACGAGTTCAGTGTCGCGCCTGCACCCCAGCCAGCCACACAACGCGCAGGGTGCCCAGGGCGATGGCCCAAGACCTCTGGGTGCATAGGTTAGTCTGGCGTGCTGACCTCTTTGCTGAGCCTAGGTAGGGCGCTGCTTCGTGTTGATCTTCCGAGGCCGGGCATTACCCAGCAAGTGTGTCCGGCCAGAGTTGATCGAGCGTGTTGGGTAACAGTAGTGCACCCCTGCAGGGATGAATAATCTATCGATAGCCGGTCCTACGGTAAAGGACGCTCAGTTTGTGTATCCCGATCTACTACTTGAACTGGATACTTGTTACTTAATTGAATCTTCGGGATCGCTTTCTCGCTGGGAGTCGAGGAAGGATCTCTAGGCTTTGCTTCAACATGTTTGCTAAATAAAATGCTATTCTACTCTCTTCTATTGCTGCAAGATGATGACTTGTGAAGATGTTTGAAGATGCTAGTCTTCGATAGGACTAGGCCTTTTCTCTATTCTGGCATTTCTGCAACCCAGTCCACACATACAGCCTTTCTCCATTGATAATGTTACATATGTAGTATAGATCATTGCTTGCTGAGTACTTCGGATGAGTACTCACGGTTGCTTTACTTTCTTTTTCCCCCATACCCCACCTTGATGATACATCAGACGATGGAGTCCAGGAGCCAGATGCCACCTCAGGAGCTTACTACCAGGAGGGTCCAGAGGGCACGTACTACTAGATCGAGCCAGCCGACCAGGAGTAGGATCGGAGGCTCCCAGGCAGGAGGCCAACGCCTTTCGATCTAGAGTCGTTGTTTGTGCTAGCCTTCTTAAGGCAAAACTTGTCTAACTATGTCTGTACTTAGATAATATTTGTATGACTGACTATGTTTTCGGATCTTCGGATCCCTGGTCTGTAATATTGTGGATCTCCGTTTATTTGTGTTTAGAGTTGTGTTGTGATATCTTCCCGTGAGTCCCTGTGCTTGATCGTACACGTTTGCGTGTATGATTAGTGTACGATTGAGTCGGCGGCGCCACATTTCTCTCCCCTTACCTAAAGTGTTTTCTACTTTCTATCCTGTCATGGATATCATGCTTTGCTTGTCCTTGCGAAGGATATACCCCTGGAATATGTGTTTAGACACATTTTCCTTTCCATTGTTCTGTTTAATCTGATGATCACATTAACCTTTCTTGTGATCTATATGATCTAAGCAGTAATAATTCACTGCTTATGTAAACACCTCGGTGTACAACTCTGTCAGTGAGACCCTGTTTCTATTGTTGATGACATTCCGGTAACCGCCGATGGACGAGAACTTTGCCTATTGGTCCGCCTCGTTCAACGAGCAGGAAAATGGTTCTCTTCGTCCCTCGCCCTTGGTACCGATGTTGTTGCCGACATAACCGACAGACTATCCTCTTACATGCCTTGCTTACATGATCGTGCAAGACGTCACCGCCCTTCCTACTTTTAACCCACATGGTGGGCCATAACCCACAGTTCCACAGGATCAAAACCTGACTCTCCTGTACACCCCCTGTTCCCAAAGTTATTCCTCGCGCGTGGCCTCGTATGTAATTCACGAGCCACCTTCCGATGAGATCATCAATTCTGGTATCAGACACAATACTTATTCCCATTGCTATGAACCCCTTTCACGCCCTGTTTCAGGCACCGAATGATTCCCTGCCCGCTCGAAACTTCTCATGATACCTCCTTACTTTACTCTCGATATTTTCTAAGGTTTCAATTCGAGAGTTACTTTCCGCAACCTTCCCTGCTGTTATCGACCAGATAGTCAACCATGCAGAGGTCCGTTCTCCCGGAATACCCACCCTTTATTCTTTTGTAAGTATGATGGCGATCCTGAAGAAAGGACGACAACTTCATCATGAGGCATTGATGCAGAGAAATGAAGGTGTCAATGTAATGGATCGATTCCTTCGAGAAGAGCAACCAAGACCGAGAAGACTCGATAGAATTTCGTAACCAGAACTTTCCCCCTTACTCTACCTCTTAAAATCTCGGGACGAGATTTCTTGTAGTGGAGGAGATTTCTAACATCCCCAGCATCACACTACAGTGATCACCTCTTAATCCTGCCAAGTCATCATTATTATGCCCTAAGAAAAATAGTTAAGTAATAATCCAACATCAAATACAAATTTCATTTGGAATTCAAATAATTACTTCTTCAGATAATTAATCAAAATAGTGCATAATATTGTAAATAATCCCAAAGCTATTCTAAAAATAAAACCAACATTAATTGAGACTCCAAAAATGCTCCTAGCTATTTTGAATGACCCAACAACACCCTTCCATCACTTTTAAATTCCAACCATAAATCAAATGAATTCAAAGGAGGTTCGAACTTTTCGTAGCAGTGCACAATATTCCCTTGAAATTGTTTTGACCAGTGGCACATTTTTGGCAAAGCCATTGATGGCTTAAAATAAATGCAAACAAAAATAAGAAAAAGTAAATAAAACATAAAAGTAAAAAAAGAAAGAACCCCCCCCCCCCCCGCTTCCCCACTGGGCCTCGACCCAGCCAGCCCAGTCGGCCACCCCACCAGGCCGGCCCAACCCCACCTGCCTACTAACCCCCCGAGGCCAAACCCTAACCCCCACGACCCACATTCCCCGATCCCCTCTCTCTCGCATGTTTCTCCCCTTCCCCACTCGATCGTAGTGTTTTCTTTTGCCCCGCCTTTTAAGGGCCTATCTGTGTTCTCTTTTATATCTGTACTCAGATATTTGATGCTTCCGCTGATGCTTGTATGCGAGCTTATGTATTCGAGCCCTCGAGGCCCCTGGCTTGTAATATAAAGCTTGTATGACTTTATCTATGTTTAAGAGTTGTGTTGTGATATCTTCCCGTGAGTCCTTAGGCTTGATCGTGTGCATTTGCGTGTATGCTTAGTGCACGATTGAGCCGGGGGCGTCACACGTTGAGCATGAACATTATATCTGGATCTTGTTTATTGCGAGACGGTTATTCATTTAAATCGGAGAATAATGGTTGTTCTATTTATATGAGTAATATCTTTTATGGTCATGCACCCTTGATGAGTGGTCTATTCTTGTTGAATCTTGATCGTAGTGATACACATATTCATAATATTGATGCCAAAAGATGCAAAGTTGATAATGATAGTGCAACATACTTGTGGCACTGCCGTTTAAGTAATATTGGTGTAAAGCGCATGAAGAAAGTCCATGCAGATGGACTTTTGGAATCACTTGATTATGAATCATTTGATACTTGCGAACCATGCCTCATGGGCAAGATGACTAAAACTCCATTCTCCGGAACAATGGAGCGAGCTAATGACTTATTGGAAACAATACATACCGATGTATGCGGTCCGATGAGTGTTGAGGCACGCGGCGGGTATCGTTATTTTCTGACCTTCACAGATGATTTACGTAGGTATGGGTATATCTACTTAATGAAACACAAGTCTGAAACATTTGAAAAGTTCAAAGAATTTCAGAGTGAAGTGGAGAATCATGGTAACAATAAAATAAAGTTTCAACGATCTGATTGTGGAGGCGAATATTTGAGTTACGATTTTGGCCTTCATTTAAAACAATGTGGAATTGTTTCACAACTCACGCCACCTGGAAAACCACAGCGTAATGGTGTGTCCGAACGTCGTAACCGTACTTTATTAGATATGGTGCGTTCTATGGTGTCTCTTACCGATTTACCACTATCATTTTGGGGTTATGCATTAGAGACAGCCGCATTCATGTTAAATAGGGCACCATCTAAATCCGTTGAGATGGCACTGTATGAACTGTGGTTTGGCAAGAAACTTAAGCTGTCGTTTCTTAAACTTTGGGGTTGCGACACTTATGTCAAAAGGCTTCAACCTGATAAGCTCGAACCCAAATCGGAGAAGTGCGTCTTCATAGGATACCCTAAGGAAACAATTGGGTACACCTTCTACCACAGATCCGAAGGCAAGATCTTTGTTGACAAGAATGGAACCTTTCTAGAGAAGGAGTTTCTCTCGAAAGAAGTGAGTGGGAGAAAAGTAGAACTTTATGAGGTAATTGTACCTTCTCTCGAATTGGAAAGTAGCACATAAGAGAAAATCGTTCCCATGATGCCTACACCAACTAGAGAGGAAGCTAATGATAATGATCATGAAACTTCAGATCAAGTTACTACTGAACCTCGTAGGTCAACCAGAGCACGATATGCACCAGAGTGGTATGGTAATCCTGTTCTGGAAGTCATGTTATTAGACCAAGGCAAACCTACGAACTATGAAGAAGCTATGATGAGCCCAGATTCCGATAAATGGTTTGAGGCCATGAAATCTGAGATAGGATCCATGTATGAGAACAAAGTGTGGACTTTGGTGGACTTGCTATATGATCGGCAAGCCATTGAGAATAAATGGATCTTCAAGAAGAAGACTGACGCTGATGGTAATGTTACTGTCTATAAAGCTTGACTTGTCGCGAAAGGTTTTCGACAAGCTCAAGGAGTTGACTACGGTGAGACTTTCTCACCCGTAGCGATGCTTAAGTCTGTCCGAATCATGTTAGCAATTTCCGCATTTTATGATTATGAAATCTGGCAAATGGACGTCAAAACTGCATTCCTTAATGGATTTCTTAAAGAAGAATTGTATATGATGCAACCAGAAGGTTTTGTCGATCCTAAAGGTGCTAACAAAGTGTGCAAGCTCCAGTGATCCATCTATGGACTGGTGCAAGCATCTCGGAGTTGGAATATACGCTTTGATGAGGTGATCAAAGCATATGGTTTTATACAGACTTACGGTGAACCTTTATTTACAAGAAAGTGAGTGGTAGCTCTGTAGCATTTCTGATATTATACGTGGATGACATATTGTTGATTGGAAATGATATAGAATTTTTGGATAGCATAAAAGGATACTTGAATAAGAATTTTTCAATAAAAGACCTCGGTGAAGCTGCTTATATATTGGGCATCAAGATCTATAGAGATAGATCGAGACGCTTAATAGGACTTTCACAAAGCACATACCTTGATAATGTTTTGAAGAAGTTCAAAATGCATCAGTCAAAGAAAGGGTTCTTGCCTGTGTTACAAGGTGTGAAGTTGAGTCAGACTCAAAGCCCGACCACTGCAGAAGATAGAGAGAAAATGAAAGTCATTCCCTATGCCTCAGCCATAGGTTCTATCATGTATGCTATGCTGTGCACCAGACCTGATGTGTGCCTTGGCATAAGTCTGGCAGGGAGGTACCAAAGTAATCCATGAGTGGATCACTGGACAGCGGTCAAGAACATCCTGAAGTACCTGAAAAGGACAAAGGATATGTTTCTCGTTTATGGAGGTGACAAAGAGCTCGTCGTAAATGGTTACGTCGATGCTAGCTTCGACACTAATCCGGATGACTCTAAGTCACAAACCGGATACGTATTTATATTGAATGGTGGAGATGTCAGTTGGTGCAGTTCCAAGCAAAGCGTCGTGGCGGGATCTACGTGTGAAGCTGAGTACATAGCTGCTTCGGAAGCAGCACATGAAGGAGTCTGGATGAAGGAGTTCATATCCGATCTGGGTGTAATACCCAGTGCATCGGGTCCAATGAAAATCTTTTGTGACAACACTGGAGCAATTGCCTTGGCGAAGGAATCCAGGTTTCACAAGAGAACCAAACACATCAAGAGAAGCTTCAACTCCATTCGTGAAAATGTCAAGGATGGAACATAGAGATTTGCAAAATACATACGGATCTGAATGTAGCAGACCCGTTGGCTAAGCCTCTTCCATGAGCAAAACATGATCAGCACCAAGACTCCATGGATGTTAGATTCATTACAATGTAATCTAGATTATTGACTCTAGTGCAAGTGGGAGACTGAAGGAAATATGCCCTAGAGGCAATAATAAAGTTGTTATTTTATATTTCCTTCTTCATGATAAAGGTTTATTATTCATGCTAGAATTGTATTGATCGGAAACTTAAATACATGTGTGAATACATAAACGAATACCGTGTCCCTAGTAAGCCTCTACTAGACTAGCTCGTTGATCAAAGATGGTTAAGGTTTCCTAACCATAGACATGTGTTGTCATTTGATAACTGGATCACATCATTAGAAAAATGATGTGATGGACAAGACCATCTGTTAGCTTAGCATATTGATCGTTCAGTTTATTGCTATTGCTTTCTTGATGACAAATACATATTCCTTCAACTATGAGATTATCCAACTCCCGGATACCGGAGGAATACCTTGTGTGCTATCAAATGTCACAACGTAACTGGGTGATCATAAAGATGCTCTACAGGTATCTTCGAAGGTGTTTGTTGAGTTGGCATAGATCAAGATTAGGATTTGTCACTCCGAGTACCGGAGAGGTATCTCTGGGCCCACTCGGTAATACACATCATAAGAAGCCGTGCAAGCAAAGTGACTAAGGTGTTAGTTGCAAGATGATGTATTACGGAACGAGTAAAGAGACTTGCTGGTAACGAGATTGAACTAGGTATGAAGATACCGACGATCGAATCTCGGGCAAGTAACATACCGACGAATAAAGGGAATTACGTATGTTGTCATTAGGTTTGAACGATAAAGATCTTCGTAGAATATGTAGGAGCCAATATGGGCATCCAGGTTCCGCTATTAGTTATTGACCGGAGAGGTGTCTCAGTCATGTCTACATAGTTCTCGAATCCGTAGGGTCCGCACGCTTAACGTTCCTTGACGATATAGTGTTATATGAGTTATATGATTTAGTGACCGAATGTGTTCAGATTCCCGTATGAGATCACGGACATGACGAGGAGTCTCTATATGGTCGAGAGGTAAAGATTGATATATAGGATGATAGTATTCAGACACCGGAAGAGTTTCGGAGTGCACCGAGTAGTCATCGGGTCACCAGAAGGGGTTCCGGACACCCCCGGTAGGTGTATGGGCCTAATGGGCCAAAGGGGGGACAGACCAGCCCACAAGGGGGCTGGTGCGCCCCTTCCCTCGCCGGCCAGCCCTATGTGGAAGTAAAGGGGAGGGGTGGCCCCTCCTGCCTTTCCCTCCTCATGGGAGAAAGGAAAGGGAGGGGGGCGCCACCTCCTCCTGCCTTCCTCCCGCACATATATTAGGAAGGGGGGGGGGCTAGGGGAGGACCCCAAGTAGGATTCGGCCTACTTGGGGCGCCTCCTTGGCTACTCCTCCCTCCCCCCACCTATATATATGTGGGAAGGGGGCGCCTAGCAAAACCACGACAATTGCTTAGCCAAGTGCGGCGCCCCCCTCCACCGTTTACACCCCCGGTCATATTTTCGTAGTGCTTAGGCGAAGTCCTGCCAAGATCACTTCACCATCACCGTCATCACACCGACGTGCTGCCGGAACTCATCCGCTACCTCGCCGTCTTGCTGGATCAAGAAGGCGGAGGACGTCACCGAGCTGAACGTGTGCTGAACGCGGAGGTGCCATACGTTCGGTACTCGATCGGTTGGAGCGCGAAGAAGTTTGACTACATCAACCGCGTTAACAAACGCTTCCGCTTACGATCTACGAGGGTACGTAGGCACGCTCTCCCCTCTCGTTGCTATGCATCTCCATGGATAGATCTTGCGTGTGTGTAGAAATTTTTTTGTTTTCCATGCAATGTTTCCCAACAAAATGTCCATAGAGGCTTGCTTCCTCCCCAACTGAAGACCCAATCTGAAGCTCAGGCAGCGGAGACATAACTGGCACAACCTCAAGTTTGGCGAGGGCAGCCTCCGCTCTCCCCAAAACACTCTCAACTCGCGCAAGGCAGTCACGAAGCAACTCGTTCTCCTCGGCCAATCCGGCTTGCACAGTCAAGACAGGCTGGAACGGCACATCTGATGAGGTGACTTCACTGGTGGGTGGAGGCGATGGAGTAGGACATTGGTGCGGCGAAGTTTGGTGAACAGGCTTCTTTGCACGGCAGAAGCTGGCGATGTGACTGGATCGAAGACAACCCATGCATCAGATAGGATCCCTGCAAGAGTGTGCGCGATGACCTCGACAGAGGCATCGAAAACACCTATCTCTCAGTCATGCCGGGTGACGCCCTCTCGAGACGAGCTGCCAACCCTCCAACGCATTCCCGCACGGAGCGTGACACTCAGGAATTGCCGGCGTCGCCTCACGGTTGCAACTTTCTCGCCAATCTCCCCACCCCGGATGCACAGGAGGCGCCACCTTTTGCCGGTCCCCGCACACCCTCGCCTCAGGATCCATACACGTCGCTGAGGCAGCCCGCGGCGTCTGCGGTGCCAACTCCTCATCAGTGTCGTCGTCGGAGGCATCAGCGGACATCCCAACCCACAGGAATCCAAGAGGGACTACAGGGGCATCACCCGGCGGTGAAGGCAGCAACGTCCCGAGGTCCAAGTCAGAGCCCGCACTAGCAGTGACGACGGCCTCCAACCCCCCATCCATCTGGATGAAGGCACGCACATGCCCGCAAGAGGGGCGCAATGAAGCTTCTGTTGCCAGAACAGTCTGAACAGGGCTCGACGCTGGGGGCGGCAGCAACAAGCCGACGGAGGCGCCGGTGGCCGATGGTGCTGGAGTGGCCGCCGTCATTGCTGGCTTGTGGAGGTGGCCTCGGATGGCCGGGGCGAGAGCTGAAGAATAGAGCGCCAATTAAAGTAAGAATTCGAGAAAACTCCAGGACAAGTAACCACCCGACGAAATGATCATATTATCCTCTGATGAAGAAATTGACGACAAGAGATAAAGACCAAAAGCAGATCGTTCACAACACTAAGGAAATACTCCCTCCGTCCTAAAATTCTTGTCTTAGATTTATCTAGATACGGATGTAGCTAACACTAAAACGTGGATAGATACATCCGTATGTAGACAAATTTAAGACAAGAATTTTGGGACGGAGGAAGTACAATATACTTTATTGAATTATCCTCTTTGTTCGCGTATGTATGTCATTTAGCTATATGATATATTATCATAATCGAGTGTTTACCACGCATGTATGCACCTGGCTATGTAATCTAATCAAACAATACATATTATCTATTGTACCTTTCTCACACAAGCATATACCTGCTCACCGGAAATTTACACAAAAGTTACCTATCAAAACACAATATACTATGATAGCAGACTTGAGCAACAATAGATTAAGTTACAATTTGATCAACGATGGGCTCAAGCTCGGGCGCGGCGGCACGCCGTGCCTTTGCCTGCTAGTATATATATAAAGATGCACCTGTCCTTAGCGTTCAGCTCCACAAATAATTGCGCCACCATCACCTTCTCCTCTCTCTCAAGCAGCAACCAATCTCAACACTTGTTCCACACGAGTGAGCGAGGGACGACATGCCTGCCGGGAAGACGATGGAGCAGAACACGGCGACGAAACCCATCAGGTGCAAAGGTACTCGATCGCCGACGTGCTGGCCTTCGTCTACTTCCATCCCCTGTCCAAACCCGTACAGCTTGTAGCTAAACACGGCACGTGCTCGCTCGCTCGCATGCAGCGGCGGTTTGCAAGGTGCCGGGCAGCCGCTGGAGATGGAGGAGGTGGAGGTGGCGCCGCCGCGGGCGCACGAGGTCCGCATCAGGATACTATGCACCTCGCTCTGCCACACCGACGTCACCTTCTGGCGCTTGAAGGTGCGTGGGTTCTTCACCTTCGCTGATTCGATCTTCTGTACAGTTTGTTCATCAGGGTATGCTCCTTATCTTCCTCTTTTTTGTAGGGTTTCCCGCCCCGGCATCCGTCAATCCTGGGGCACGAAGCAGCCGGGTAAATGCATAATTTATCTATCTTTGTCTTCCGTTCACGGAATGATTACGACCTGACCTGAGTAGTAGGAATTGTCGTGGGATTGGCTGTCCGTCATTTCCAGAGGGTTGGCTATCCGTGCCAAAACGACACAACATTCACTTGAAATCCTACTCAAAATTCTACGATGAAATCCAAAGTTATTTAAAAAATTAACCCCGTTAGCCACACCAAGTAGTACTACTTTTTTATTTGAGCTTTTTTTTTTTATAAAGGGCGATTTTATTATTACAAAATGTAGCATCAAGCGGATACAAAGCATTATGAGTAACACCCGGCCTCTGCATAATTAGAATGCACACAGCCCAATATAAAAGTCTGACAAAAATTATTGAAAAAAACCCCGACAAATCGGCAACCTAATGTTGCTTTCAGAAAGTCGTCAATAGACAACACAAGATTATTCTTTGCCTACCAAATGCAAGGCCCCACGCTGTTTGTTCGATTGTGCATTCAACCTCCGATTTCATTAATACACAGATTCTTCCTTGTTTCAATCATTAGATGCCCCTATGTTCTACTCAGCCAATCTTTGACAAATGTTTTGAATGGTTGTAAAGTTTCATCATGACATTCGTGGAAGTCACTCAAAATATTTGTCAATTTTTGCCAAAAATAAATCAAACTTTTTATAATTTGTTTTTTTAGGTTTTACTGTTCACTCAAGCTGATTTGAACTCGAGCTAAGAAATATCGCGTCCACTCTTCCTGTCTTTTTGTTCCCAGTGTGGTGGAGAGTGTGGGGGATGGCGTGCACGAGGTGGCCGTCGGGGACACGGTGGTGCCGGTGTTCTTGGCGCAGTGCGGCGACTGTCCCGACTGCCTCTCCGACCGCAGCAACATCTGCTCGGGACTCCCCGCCCGCCGCGGCATGCCGCGCGACGGCAGACCCGCTTCTCGTTCGCTGCCACCGGCGAGCCCATCCACAACTTCATCGGCGTGTCCAGCTTCACCGAGTACACGGTCGTCGACGTCGCGCACGTTGTCAAGCTTGAGCCTGGCGTCCCGCCGGAGAAGGCCTGCCTGCTCAGCTGCGGCGTGTCCACCGGTAACTAATCTTTACTGACGCCTGACCTACTTTCAGGGCGCAAACTGATTGGCGGTTGGGTGCAGGTGTTGGCGCGGCGTGGAAGGTGGCGGCGGCGGAGCCCGGGCCCAGCGTGGCCGTGTTCAGGTTAGGCGCCGTCGGGTTGGCGGTAACGACCGCCGACATCAGAATCATCCTCACCTACTAATAATTTTGTTCCTTGATTCGTTTGTTAGCTCGAAAGTTGGCCCGTGCGCCTGATGTTCTAGCGGCTGTCTCACAGTACATTACACCGCACGTTTTCCACTAGTGCCATCTGTACTGCAGGTAGCACAAGGGTGCAGGATGCGTGGGGCTAAGCGGGTCATTAGGGTGGATCTGAACCCAGAAAAGTGCGACATCGGTATGTAATGTTACCATAAATGGATAATTATTTTGGTGTGGCTAGGTCTCAGTCGACTGAGACTTAACCAAGTCTAAGTCAAAGTGATATAGTATGTAAGAAGAAAAAGGAAAAACTGAAAAGAATTTTTTGCACGAATCTTCATGCAAAATCAAAGGAAGGTACTATCGACTGAGACATAACGAAGTCTAAGTCGACTGATACTTAGTAAAACTGTAATTATTTAGGGCTATATATACTCGAATCATCTGAAGAGAAACAATCGCAGGCAAGAGACTGGGAATCACCGACTTCATCAATCCGGACGATATCGGGGAGAAGACCGTGAGCGAGGTCCGATTCCGAATCAGTCAAAACGTACAAGCCTTTGTTCATGGGTACGTACTCAGCTGCTAACGAACCTTTCATCAATCGATCTCTGTGTAGGTCGTCAAGGAGATGACCAGCGGCGGCGCCGACTACTGCTTCGAGTGCATCGGCTCGACGTCGGCCATGGCGGAAGCGTTCCAAAGCTCCCGAGTGGTAGGCACTAGGCACGGGTCTGAAGCTACTGAACTACGCTCAACGACAGGTGACAAACTGACCGATGGTTCATTTTTCGTGGTGATCGACTGATCGTTAAAACAGGGCTGGGGGAAGGCGGTCGTGCTCGGCGTCTCCAATGGCGTTGCGCCGATGAGCATACCCTCGCACGACATCCTCATGTGGAGGTCGGTCGTCGGCTTGCTCTTCGGGGGGCTCAAGCCCAAGACCAACATCCCGATCCTGGCGCAGAAGTACGTGGAAAAGGAGCTGGAGCTGGACGAGTTCGTGACGCACGAGATGGGGTTCGACGACATCAACAGGGCGTTCGAGCTGCTCACGCAGGGGAAGTGCCTCAGGTGCATCATCCGGATGGACGGGGCCAAGGAGAACGGCGTGGAGGCCCTCGATAATGGCCGCGCGTGCAAGGCGTGGAGGCCCTCCGCAGGCTCGTGATCAGCCACGATAGTCACTGCTCGTCTGTCGGAGCAGGACGACCTGTCGCGAGATCGACTAGTTTATTCTGTGGAGAAAATGCGCCTGAGCCGATCGGGCTGCGTCTGATTCGACTGTGATGCGTCTGTTGGTAGCGATGTTGATTTTGCACTGGATTTTTTTTTTCTGAGAAGATGATTTTGCACTGGATGTGCTGCGAACTATGCGACCACAGTGCGGCGTTTGGGCATCTTCAAACCCGACCCTCAAATCACTCGCAGCAACAAGACGGTCCGGCCATGTTTTGCCATCTAAGAGCATCTTTAGGGCAGATCAGTAAACCACCCGCATCCACCTGGTCTGCAGAAGCCATCTAACGCGGGTCTATATCGGTCCGCGGGACGGTTCGGACGCGATTTCTCCCGCAAACTGAAGACAAAAGTGAAGGAGTTTTGCGGCAGTCCGGACACGCGAAATGTAAGAATCCGGCACCCCCGTCCCACCCAAAACACTTTCCGGACCCCGCGACTTCATCCTCCCTCATTTTCGGTTTTTGCAACACTGATAATAACATTGATGTGTACGCTAACAATGTGGACATAGTCTTCAATGAAGCTAAGCTCGAAACATCAAGCTATATCTAATGGAGTGAGCATACACTGTGTATCTATATTAGCATTTCCGTTTCTGCAACACTGAGAACTTAAGTAGGTTAAGTTGTGTAGTGACGAAGTTGATCTTGCTTTCATATGATAAGCGTTTGTTTTCTCCAGCTGAAATGAGAAGAGACATGGACAATCCCATGTATTTTAGTCTGACCGAACAATGTCGCCGGAGTATATATACCTACTGAAATTTTATTATTTTTGGTAGCTTTAACATTCACTTAGATATGATTGCTCTTCTCCCTGATTTTTTGAGTGAAATTTTGTCAGATGACCAAAATAATGCTTACCTTCTATCTGTCTAATCATATTGCAGGTGATATCATGAGGTCATCTTGCATAAATTGTGGTGCGTGAAGAAATTCTAGGTCGATGTACGTGAGGATATTAAGCACTGGTAAGAACGCTAACAAATTCAAATGACCAGAGGAACGCCAATTCAGCATTACCTGCATGACACACAAGATCAACTTCTATTGCTTGAAGTAAAAAAAAAAT
Source organism: Thinopyrum elongatum (assembly GCA_011799875.1). Taxonomy (NCBI): domain Eukaryota; kingdom Viridiplantae; phylum Streptophyta; class Magnoliopsida; order Poales; family Poaceae; genus Thinopyrum; species Thinopyrum elongatum. The sequence goes on from CM022298.1 coordinate 156,885,747, forward strand.
CGAAACGGTGGCAAAAGATTTGCCTCATCGATTAATTAAGAAGAAGAGAATTGCCCGGTTAATTAACGAAAAACCAGGCAAAAACCGATACATATAGACCACATGCGGACTACTCGTTGAGAAAGAAACCCCACAACCCCACGGTCAACCCGGCAAACATACATAACACGCAACTGTAACACCCCTGTGTAATAGCCCCTGGGATCAACTGCTAATGGTGCCAAGTCATCTTCATTTGCAGAGCCTAGTCATAGTGGTTATTTAAAACAATTCAAATTCTATTCTGAAAATCAACTCAAAATCAAAATTGTAAAACAAAGTTGCTCAAAACTTGTGGGAAAAATGTTCACCTTATAGCAAATAATCCAAAACTATTTGCTGTTAAGGAACTAAACATCACCATCAAGCACAGAAGGGCCTAATCATTTAAAACAATTAAAACAACACTTAAATGCCCTAATCATTTTTGAATAATTTCAAAAGGGTTCCAAAAATTCTCAAACTTTTTGTGACAGTGCTATATATTGCAATGCATTAGTGTGAGCAAGTTTCACATTTTTGCAGATCCTTTTGAATGCTCAAAATATTTCAAAAACTAACTCTGATAAAAAGAAAAGCAAAACAGGAAAAAGAAAAAAAAAGAGGCCCCGTGCACTGTGCCTAACTGCACTGTGCCCCGTTTCAGCCCACCGGCCCAACTCCCTCTCTCTCTCCCTCGTGCTGTCACTCCCTCCATGGCTGCGCCGGCACGCACCGGCCGCAGCTCGACACGACGACGCCGCCGACGCTCGCGAGGATAAGGCCGAAGCCGTGCCTCCCCCCTGGACGCCTCACCACTCCTCCCCCTCATCTCGCTCGCTTCTTTTCCTCGCTCGTCCTCTCTCTACTCCGTCACCGAGCGCTGGCACAGCCGCGCCTTCGTCATTCCCGCGGCCACCGGCCACCGGCCTCCGTCTGCTGGTGTCCAGGACGTTCTTCATCGTCGACTACATCGGCTCAGGGGGCCAGAACGACCTGAGGAGCACCACAGCCTCGGGATCGATCTCGTTTGCGCTGACGATCACCGGACGTCTTCACCGCCGATTTGCTGTGACCGTCGCTTCCCCGAGCACACTGCCTTTCCCTACTGGATCACCGTGAGCGCACGCATCTCCCCGACCTTTTTCCCCTCTCCTTGCTCGTCGTGGTCGTCCCTAGCGCCGTTTGCCGCCATGGCCGGAGCTACGCTCCACCGCCGTGCTCACCAATGTCGCTCTGTGCCACCTACCGCTGAGCTGTTGCTGCTATTGTGCTCCGGAGAACACCGCGAAGCTATTGCGCTGCTCAGCCAGGTCGTCTGCAAACCGTAGCAAAGATCCCACCTCGGCCGTGAGCTCGGCTCCGCCATTTTCTACCTCCTGCTCACTCTCGACCACCCCGACGCCTGCTGCGGCCACCGATTGACTCCCCATGGTGCACCCGATCGAATGCGCCCGCCCGCGCAACGAACCGTGGCCGGAATCGGCCGGACGGCCAACTCCGGCGTCCTCTTTTAGCTCCAGTGATGACCGGCGCTACTGGCGCTGACGTGGCATCATTAGCTGCTAATTATCACCCCCTCTAACTCACTGACATCGGGCCCCACACGGCTTAATCAGCCGGCTAACTAAATGGCTGGATTAAATCAGTTTAAACACTGGCCCCACACGTCAGTTGGACTAGCTGACGTGGCGTTGACCGGGCCCACCGGTCTGTCTCTGTTGACTAGTCTATTGACTCAGTCAACAGCTGACTAGGCAACGCCCAGTCACTGCCAGTGGGCCCCGCGTGGGCCCTGTTGACTGGTCAGCTGGTCAGTTGACCGATGATGCGTTGATGACGCCATGCTGACGTCATATTCCTTTTTCTGAATTAATTTAAATACTAATAATTGCAGAAAATCAATAAAACTTCTAAAAAAACATATAAAATAATCCGTAACTCGGATCAAAAAACTTTCTACATGAAAGTTGATCAGAACGACGAGACGAAGCTAATCGTGCCGCCTGTTTCCGTGATGGGACCCTCTACGTAGGTGAACCCGTAACTTTTCGTCCGATTCCGGTAGTTGAATAGTGCATATAAACCGGTTACTGAATCCAACTTAAATCCTAAAATAACTAATATGACTTAGACATGCTTTTAGGCAACTCTGCACCGCACGTTAGCCTAGCAAGCTCTGTGTTGCTTTGTCTTCCTTATATTTATCTGTTTTCTCCCCCTCTTCTCTCTCGATAGAGCCCGGTACCGGCGTAGCCTCCGAGATCGACGCAGCTCCGGTGATTGGCTACATTACCGACGATTCTGCCTTTGCCGCCGAGGAACCAGGCAAGCCCCCCCCCCCCCCCCCTTGAGCATTCCGATATCGCCCATTCTAATATCTCCTGCTTGCATTAGAATTTCCTACTGTTACTGTTATCATATTTCTGCTGCATAGCCTGTTTATTGTAACCTGCTGTTGGTACCTTCCAGTTCATCCTAAACTGTTTAGAATAGACTAGGTAGAGCTCCATCAGTGACCCCCACTTATCCCGACTGCCCCGCTGGAGTATCAGAAGACCCGATCAACGGGATCGAAGACCAGGACCCGGCACCGCACCTCACTTCCTCCTTAGTTGCTCGACACTACTGGGTTACTATCGAGTGCCGAGGGTGATACCTCGTCAGCACTTCTGATGATAACCTTGTAGGTTAGTTATTCGGTCGTGGTCAGCGAGGGTGATTCCTCCTACACCACCCCCGATAACGATGAAGTCGTGCAACACCTCAAGTGTGGATCTCGAGGGTGATTCCTCCTACGTCCACCTTGATATTACATCAGGTGGGAGTCCAACGAGGGTGATGCCTCGGATTCCCCCTTGATATGGTAGCCACACGGATGTCTTACATTACCGTGGATACTGATACTTGGAAAGGCGGGTCGACCCTGAGGGGTACCCGCGAATGATGGATAGTTACCCGTGATTTATTTTATGAGGCGCGGACGGGCATTCTTAGCCCTTGCAGCCAGTCCTCGAGACGGGGCGACGGGGTCATATCGATCGTGAGTCTCTGCTCGTTACCGCAAGCCCCTAGTCCTCTAACAATTTGGATATTTGATCCGAGCAGGCCTCCGGCCTGATAGCACTACCCATCACGTGGGATAGTTATGGGCACTCTGCATCGTAGCATCAGCCGAAAGCTTTGTCAGACGTCCAGTTCAGCATTGCGGCATTACTGGGCCGGCGCCGTCCATGTATAGAGGTGGTACCGAGATTCGCCCTGCTCACAACGACCCGGAGTGCACAGGTAGATGGCCCAAGACCCCTGAGCGCTTAGGAGGTAGACCGGCGGGGACCTCTCTGCTAAGCTGTAGGTAGGGCTGCGGTGTGTCGTTTGGCCGAGGCCGGGCATGACCCAGGAAAGTGTGTCCGGCCGGAGTTAAGCGAGCGTGGTGGGTAAGTTGGTGCACCCCTGCAGGGAAGAAAACATCTATTGATAGCCGGTCCTACGGTAAAGGACACTCGGAGTTGTATCCCGATCGATACAACTAGAACTTGAGATGATACCAGGATATGTGGCTCCGGGATCGCTTTCTCGCAGGGAGTCGAGAAAGGATCTCTGGGCGAGACTGTTACTTGACACAACCACTACTATGTTATACTGTGCTGCTCTACTCTCTTCTATTTCTGCAAGACCGCTGAAGATGCTAGTCTTCGATAGGACTAGGCTTTCCTCTCTATTCTGGCATTTCTGCAGCCCAGTCCACATATACAGCCTTCCTTTGATAATGTTGCATATGTAGTTTAGATCCTTGCTTGCTGAGTACTTCGGAGTACTCAACCGTGCTTTCTTTTTCTCCCCATATCAGTTTGTCGTGACCAGATGACGGAGCCCCTGAGACAGTTGTTCCCGCCGACGACTACTACTACTACCCCGAGGATGGCTACTACTTCGATATGGCCGACGACCAGGAGTAGGTTCGGAGGGTCCTAGGCAGGAGGCCTACGCCTTTCGATCGTAGTGTTTTATTTTGCCCTGCCTTCTTAAAGACTTATCTCTGTTTCTCTTTTACATCTGTACCCAGATATCTGATGCTTCCGCTGACACTTGTATGCCATCGAGCTATGTATTCGAGCTCTCGAGGCCCTGGCTCGTAATAAAAAGCTTGTATGACTTTATTTATGTTTTAGAGTTGTGTTGTGATATCTTCAAGTGAGTCCTTAGGCTTGATCGTGTGCATTTGCGTGTATGATTAGTGCACGATTAAGCCGGGGGCGTCACAGGTTGGTATCAGAGCCGGCTACCTCTAGGAATCCCCCTTTCCAACTCCTTGGCCGAAGTTGAGTCTAGTCGTCAAATACTATTTTACTAACTTGGCTGTGTGGCTTACGGGCCCACGTCGCCAATTGGGTGGTATTAGGATCTTTTACTCCTCGATCTTTATTCTGGGACTCTGATCTCTCTTCTATTCGGGTTAAAAATTTACTAACTCCAACATTAGGTTCTCGTGATCACATCCATCCAGAGTTCTGAAAATATCCCCCTTTACTTCAAGATTTTGGGCCAGGTTCTGCTTACAGGATCCTTTTATCGAGGGCACCCTGTGTTGTCACTTGCAGATTCCTCGCTCCAACAGTTTTCTCCGACGTTGATGTAGCCTTTGCTATGTCTCGTTGTGTACTTCCTTACCACGTGCCTGCGCGCTACCTAGTTGTCTAGCCTTCCCCATTCAGCTGTCGTAATGCCGGATTGTAACCGAGGCTATGTGTGGATTTGAATGTCTGGTGCGAATATGATGAAGTATCTATTGCACTTCCTTCTGTTGTGCGTGTTACTTCATGAATCATTCCATACACCTGCAGTTCTTCTTGCTAAACTGCCCCTGCTGATTTGGCAGGATGGCTGACGATCCTCCACCTCCACCTTATATTGCCGCCATGATGCAGCAGTTTGAACTCAACCATCAGCAGTTTGAACTCAACTGTCAGTTTATGACCGGAGTAATGGCTCAGTTCCCAACTCAGAAAGCTCAGCAACAGACTGCTCCAATAACTCTGCCAGAATTCGTGCGCCTCAACCCGTCTGTTTTCCGCAACTCCACCAATCCTATGGATGCTGATGATTGGCTTCGTGACATCCTGTTTGAAATGGAGTCAGCTAGTGTGGCTCCTGACAGTTATGTCGCCTTTGCAACTTTCCATTTAAAGGGTCCAGCTGCTCAATGGTGGGAAAGCCATAAGGGTATGTTGCCTGCTGAATCTGTACCTACTTGGCAGGAATTTCAGTCAGCCTTTCGTGCACGGTACATTCCTCAAGGTCTGATCGACCAGAAGAAGCAGGAGTTCCGCAAACTCTCATAGGGCACAATGACTGTGGATGGTTACCAGAGGAAATTTCTCGAATTATCCCGCTATGCTAAAGATGATGTCGACACTGACGCTCGCAAGCAGGAGAAATTCCGTGAAGAACTGCGTTCCGATATACAGCTCGCACTTCTTGTCCTTGATTGTGAGGACTTTGCGATGCTTGTCAGTCAAGCCTACCGAGTTGAAACTGGTCTGGCTAAGTATCAGGAGTCGCTCAAACGCACTCGTGATGTTGGCTCGTCCTCGGGTCAGCCTGTTCAGAAACGTCGGGTGTGGATTCCGCACAATGTCCATCACCGACCTGCCCCTGTACCCAGGCCATCATATGTTGCACCTCGTCTACCTTCACCGCCAAGACAGCTAACGGTTTAGGGTGGACAGCTCAATAATATGGCTCCTCCCCATAATGATGGTTTATGCCGCAAATGTGGACAGCCAGGGCACCGTACTATCAACTGCCACCCGGATCAGTCGCAAAATGCATCACGTCCTACTAATGGCCGTAAAAAAAGGCCGTCGGAACCATCGCAACAGAAGCTATGGTGTCAGGCCGCCTGCTATGAATTGTGGTCAAGTCACTCATATCAAAATGGAAGAAGCTCGTGAAGCCCCAAAGATTGTGATGGGTTCCCTTCGTGTTAATTCAGTGCCAGCTTCTGTTCTCTTTGATTAAGGAGCATCGCATGCTTTCGTGTCCCAACAATTTGCTCAGTTGCATGGGCTAGGCATGGAAGAATTACCCACTCCTCTAGCAGTTCAATCTCCGGGGTCCAAGTGGCAAACCTCAACGGTAAGCCACCACAACCACATCGAGATTGGAGGTCTACTTTTTCCGGTTTCCCTCGTTGTGCTCGAACCATCCAACATTGATATCATTCTTGGTATGGAATGGTTGACAGCGCATAAGGCTCTGATTGATTGTGCTACTAAGACAGTCCAGCTCACTCATCCTTCTGGCCAGACAGTTAGATACTCAGCTCGGACAGTTCAGAATGCCGAGAATCGGATATATGTTCTGAATGCATTGAATGCTTCACCTCTTGAAGGCATCGAGAACATTCCAGTTGTTCGTGATTTCCAGGATGTCTTTCCAGAAGAACTTCTAGGAATTCCCCCTGCTAGAGCTGTCGAGTTTGTCATCGACTTGAAACCAGGCACAACTCCTATTGTGAAGCGTCCTTATAAGATGCCTCCACACCACCTTCTCGAGCTTAAGGAAGAAATCGATAAGTCACTTAAGAAGGGTTTCATCCGCCCCAGTTCCTCTGCTTGGGGGGCACCTTCCCTCTTTGTCAAGAAGAAGGATGGTACGAATCGGTTGGTTCAAGATTACCGACCTATCAACCAAGCAACGATTCAGAACAAGTATCCGCTTCCCAGAATCAACGATCTGTATGATCAACTTGCTGGTTCCTCAGTATTCTTTAAGCTTGATTTGAGATTGGGATACCACCAGATCCGAGTTCATGAAGAGGATATTCCGAAGACAGCATTCGTTACTCACTATGGTTCTTATGAGTACACTGTCATGTCTTTCGGCTTGACTAATGCTCCAGCTACCTTCTCCCGGTTAATGAATTACATCTTCATGGATTATCTCGACAAATTCGTCGTGGTATATCTGGATGATATTCTGGTTTATTCAAAGAATGAAGAAGAACATGCCGAACATCTTCGGCTTGTACTGGAAAGGCTGCGTGAACATCAGCTGTATGCCAAGTATTCAAAATGCGAGTTCTGGTTATCTGAAGTGACGTATCTCGGCCATGTGATTTCCAAAGATGGCATTGTCGTTAACCCAGAACGAGTTCAGGCTATTCTTGAATGGACTCCACCAAAGAATGTCAAGCAAGTCAGAAGTTTTCTCGGCCTTGCAAGCTATTATTGTCGCTTTGTCGTGAATTTCTCAAAGATTGCTAAGCCTTTGACTGATCTGCTTCACAAGGGCGTAAAGTTTGAGTGGACAGAAAAATGTCAGGAAAGTTTTCAAACACTCAAAGACAAGCTGACATCTGCCCCAGTGCTAGCTCCTTCAGATTCTCGCAAAGATTTTGTGATCAATTATGACGCATCCCGTGAAGGATTAGGCTGTGTCCTAATGCAAGAGCGAAAAGTGATTGCCTATGGCTCTCGTCAGTTGCGCCCACATGAAGAGAATTATCCTGTACATGATCTAGAACTAGCTGCTGTCATCTATGCACTACAGTTGTGGCGACATTACCTCCTCGGTAATCGTGGCGAGATCTACACGGACCATAAAAGTCTGAAGTACTTGTTCACTCAGCCATCTCTGAACCTCCGTCAGCAAAGATGGATGGAGGCCATTGCGGACTATGATTTGGGTATTTCTTATACCCCTGGCAAGGCCAATGTAATGGCTGATGCGTTGAGCCGTAAATCCTATTGCTGTAAACTTGAAGTCCAGCTAGAGCAACCACTTCTGTATGAAGAGCTTCGAAAACTAAATATCAAGATAGTTCCTCAAGGATACCTAAAAACCTTGGTTGTTGAACCAGACCTTGAGAAGGCTGTTAAGAGTGCACAAGCTAAAGATGCTGAAGTTGATTTGATGAAGAAAGATCTTCACCTTGAAAAGTACAGGGATTTCTCGCTGTCTGAAGATGGAACCTTGTACTTCAGAGATCGCATTGTCGTACCTCGCTTCGAGCTAATGACTGACAGGGTCATGAAGGAGGCACATGATACACCGCTGTCTATTCATCCGAGTAGCACCAAGATGTATCATGATCTCCGTCAAAGGTACTGGTGGTCTAGAATGAAGCAGGACATTGCTCGATATGTTGCTGAATGTGATGTGTGCCGTCGCGTTAAAGCAGAACATCAGAAGCCTGCTGGAATTCTGCAACCCCTTCCTATTCCTTTATGGAAATGGGATAAGGTTCAAATGGATTTTATTACTGGCCTTCCCAAGTCACAGAAGGGTCATGATGCTATTCTTGTCGTCGTCAACCAACTTTCCAAAGTTGCACACTTTCTGCCTGTCAAAGAGACGATCACTGCTAGTCAGTTAGCAGATCTGTATATCTCCAGAATTGTTTCACTACACGGTATTCCGAAGGAGATTAGTTCGGACCGTGGCGGTCTTTTCACCTCAAAGTTCTGGGAAAGTTTCCAAGAAGCTATGGGAACTCATATCACCTGGAGTTCAGCATATCATCCTCAATCCCAAGGCCAAGTCGAACGAGTAAATCAAGTGCCTGAAGACATGCTGCGAGCTTGTGTTATTTCTTTCGGCAAGAAGTGGGAAGAATCTCTCCCGTATGCCGAGTTCTCTTATAACAACAGCTATCAAGCCAGCTTGAAAATGGCCCCCTTCGAAGTACTCTATGGACATAAGTGTCGAACCCCTCTGAATTGTCATAAACTGGGGAACGACCGCTCGTGGGTCCGGATATTATTCAACACACCGAAGAACAAGTCCGAATTGTCCGAGAAAATCTCAAGGCGGCTCAGGACCGTCAGAAGAGCAACTATAATCGCAAACGATGGGGTTTGACTTATCAACCTGGTGATCAAGCTTATCTGCGTGTCACCCCTATGAAGGGCACTCACCGTTTTGGAATCAAGGGCAAGCTAGCTCCACACTACATTGGTCCCTTTCGCATTGTTGCCAGACGTGGCCAGGTGGCATATAAATTGGAGTTGCCACCGCAATTCTCTCATATCCACGACGTATTCCATGTGTCGCAACTTCGTAAATGCTTCAAGGAATCTCCGCACTGAGCAGTGGATCACGAGATGCTCGAATTGCAAGATGACCTATCTTATAAGGAGCATCCAATCCGCATTCTCGATGAAGCTGAAAGTCGGACCCGTCAGAAGACAACCAAGTTCCTGAAAGTGCAGTGGTCAAATCACACTGAAGATGAAGCCACTTGGGAACGCGAGGATCATCTTCGCAAGGAATACCCCGACCTCTTTCCTTCTTCCTCCTGAATTCTCGGGACGAGAATTTCTTTTAGAGGAGGAGAATTTGTAACACCCCTGTGTAATAATCCCTGTGATCAACTGCTAATGGTGCCAAGTCATCTTCATTTGCAGAGCCTAGTCATAGTGGTTATTCAAAACAATTCAAATTCTATTCTGAAAATCAACTCAAAATCAAACTTGCAAAACAAAGTTGCTCAAAACTTGTGGGAAAAATGTTCACCTTATAGCAAATAATCCAAAACTATTTGCTGTTAAGGAACACAACATCACCATCAAGGACAGAAGGGCCTAATCATTTAAAACAGAGTTAAAATAGCACTTAAATGCCCTAATCATTTTTGAATAATTTCAAAAGGGTTCCAAAAATTCTCAAACTTTTTGTGACAGTGCTATATATTGCAATGCATTAGTGTGAGCAAGTTTCACATTTTTGCAGATCCTTTTGAATGCTCAAAATAATCCTTTGAGGGGTTTGTTCGAGGTATATTCACCCCGTCCGGAAGTGCAAAGAGTTGCTCCTCAACCTACTGCACCTACTGAAAATATTTATAATGAAATTCCGTCGGTTATGATAGAGAAACTACTAGCTAATCCTTATGCAGGAGATGGAACAATACATTCTGATATGCATCTAATCTATGTAGATGAAGTTTGTGGATTATTTAAGCTTGCAGGTTTGCCCGAGGATGATGTCAAGAAGAAGGTATTCCCTTTATCTTTGAAGGAAAAGGCATTGACATGGTATAGGCTATGCGATGATATTGGGACTTGGAATTACAACCGATTGAAATTGGAATTTCATCAGAAGTTTTATCCTATGCATCTAGTTCATCGTGATCGGAATTATATTTATAATTTTTGGCCTTGTGAAGGAGAAAGTATCGCTCAAGCTTGGGGGAGGCTTAAGTCAATGTTATATTCATGCCCCAATCATGAGCTCTCAAGAGAAATTATTATTCAGAATTTTTATGCTCGGCTTTCTCGTAATGATCAATCCATGCTCGTCACTTCTTGTACGGGTACTTTTATGAAGAAGACTATTGAATTCAAATGGGATTTATTGGAAAGAATTAAACACAACTCTGAAGATTGGGAGCTCGACGAAGGTAAGGAGTCAGGTATAAACCTTAAGTTTGATTGTGTTAAATCTTTTATGGATACCGATGCCTTTCGTGAATTAAGCACTAAATACGGACTTGACTCTGAGATAGTAGCTTCTTTATGTGAATCATTGGCTACTCATGTTGATCTCCCCAAGGAGAAGTGGTTTAAATATCATCCTCCCATTGAAGTCAAAGTAGTAGAACCTATTAGAGTTGAAGAAGAAACTATTACTTATAATGTTGATCCTGTTATTCCTACTGCTTACATTGAGAAACCACCTTTTCCTGTTAGGATAAAGGATCATGCTAAAGCTTCAGTTGTGGTTCGTAAGAGTTGTACTAGAACACCTACACCCCCTGAACAAATTAAAGTTGAATCTAGTATTGCTATGGTTAAAGATATCTTGGTCGACAATATTGATGGGCATGTTATTTATTTCTGTGATGAAGCTGCTAGAATTGCTAGACCTGATGATAAAGATAAACATAGACCTGTTGTTGGCATGGCTGTTATTTCTGTTAAATTAGGAGATCATTGTTATCATGGCTTATGTGATATGGGTGCTAGTGTGAGTGTAATTCCTTTTACTTTATATCAAGAAATTATGAATGATATTGCACCTGCTGAAATAGAAGATATTGATGTCACTATCAAGCTTGCTAATAGAGATACTATATCACCAATTGGGATTGTTAGAGATGTTGAAGTCTTGTGTGGAAAAATAAAATACCCTACTGATTTTCTAGTTCTTGGTTCCCCACAAGATGATTTTTGTCCCATTATTTTTGGTAGACCTTTCTTGAACACTGTTAATGCCAAAATAGATTATGAAAAGGAAATTGTTACTGTAAGTTTTGGGGATGTGTCTCATGATTTTAATTTCTCTAAATATCATAGACAACCCCATGATAAAGAATTGCCTAGTAAAGATGAAATTATTGGTCTTGCTTCTATTGTTGTGCCTCCTACTGATCCCTTAGAACAATATTTGCTTGACCACGAAAATGATATGTTTATGAATGAAAGAAGGGAACTAGATGAAATATTCTTCAAACAGATGCCTGTTTTGAAACACAATTTACCTGTTGAGACTCTTGGAGATCCTCTACCACCCAAGAGTGATCCTGTTTTTGATCTTAAGCAATTACCTGATACTTTGAAATATGCTTATCTTGATGAAAAGAAGATATATCCTGTTATTATTAGTGCTAACCTTTCAGAGCATGAAGAAAAGAAATTATTGAAAACTCTGAAAAAGCACCGTGCTGCTATTGGATATACTCTTGATGATCTTAAGGGCATTAGTCCCACTCTATGTCAGCACAAAATTAATATGGAGCCAGATGCTAAGCCAGTTGTTGATCACCAACGACGGTTAAATCCTAACTCCTAAGATGAAAGAAGTGGTAAGAAATGAAATATTAAAGCTTCTGGAGGCAGGTATAATTTATCATATTGCTGATAGTAGATGGGTAAGTCTTGTTCATTGTGTTCCAAAGAAGGGAGGTATTACTGTTGTTCCTAATGATAGGAATGAATTGATTCCACAAAGAATTGTTACAGGTTATAGAATGGTTATTGATTTTAGGAAGTTGAATAAAGCTACTAGGAAAGATCATTATCCTCTACCCTTTATTGATCAAATGCTAGAAAGACTATCAAAACAGACACATTTTTGCTTCCTAGATGGTTATTCTGGTTTTTCTCAAATACCTGTGTCAAAAGAGGATCAAGAAAAGACCACTTTTACTTGCCCTTTCGGTACCTTTGCTTATATACGTATGCCTTTTGGTTTATGCAATGCACCTGCTACCTTTCAAAGATGTATGACTGCTATATTCTCTGACTTTTGTGAAAAGATTGTTGAGGTTTTCATGGATGATTTCTCCGTTTACGAAACTTCTTTTGATGATTGCTTAAACAACCTTGATCGAGTTTTGCAGAGATGTGAAGAAACTAATCTTGTTTTGAATTGGGAGAAGTGCCACTTTATGGTTAATGAAGGTATTGTCTTGGGGCATAAAATTTCTGAAAGAGGTATTGAAGTTGATAAAGCTAAAGTAGATGCTATTGAAAAGATGCCGTGTCCTAAAGATATCAAAGGTATAAGAAGTTTCCTTGGTCATGCTGGTTTCTATAGGAGGTTTATTAAAGACTTTTCTAAAATTTCTAGGCCTCTCACTAATCTCTTGCAAAAAGATGTTCCTTTTGTTTTTGATGATGATTGTGTAGAAGCATTTGAAATACTTAAGAAAGCCTTGATTTCTGCACCTATTGTTCGACCACCTAATTGGAATTTACCATTTGAAATTATGTGTGATGCTAGTGATTATGCTGTTGGTGCTGTTCTAGGGCAAAGAGTTGATAAGAAATTGAATGTTATTCATTATGCTAGTAAAACTCTAGACAGTGCTAAAAGAAATTATGCTACTACTGAAAAAGAATTTTTAGCAGTTGTATTTGCTTGTGATAAGTTCAGATCTTATATTGTTGATTCCCAAGTAACTGTTCACACCGATCATGCTGCTATTAAATACCTTATGGAAAAGAAAGATGCTAAACCTAGACTTATTAGATGGGTTCTCTTGCTGCAAGAATTTGATTTGCACATTATTGATAGAAAGGTAGCTGAGAACCCCGTAGCAGACAACTTGTCTAGGTTAGAAAATATTCTTGATGACCCACTACCTATTGATGATAGTTTTCCTGATGAACAATTTGCTATCATAAATGCTTCTTGTAGTGCTCCATGGTATGCTGATTATGCTAATTACATTGTTGCTAAATTTATACCACCTAGTTTCACATACCAGCAAAAGAAAAAGTTTTTCTATGATTTAAGACATTACTTTTGGGATGATCCACACCTTTATAAAGAAAGAGCAGATGGTGTTATTAGATGTTGTGTACCTGAGCATGAATAGGAACAAATCCTACGCAAGTGTCATTCCGAAGCTTATGGAGGACATCATGCTGGAGATAGAACTGCACACAAGGTATTATAATCTGGTTTTTATTGGCTTACTCTCTTCAAAGATGCTCATAAGTATGTCTTGTCTTGTGATGAATGCCAGAGAATTGGTAATATTAGTAGACATTGGGAAATGCCTATGAATTATTCACTTGTTATTGAACCATTTGATGTCTGGGGTTTTGATTATATGGGACCTTTTCCTTCCTCCAATGGGTATACACATATTTTGGTTGTTGTTGATTATGTTACTAAGTGGGTAGAAGCTATTCCAACTAGTAGTGCTGATCATAACACTTCTATTAAGATGCTTAAAGAAGTTATTTTTTCGAGGTTTGGAGTCCCTAGATATTTAATGACTGATGGTGGTTCACACTTTATTCATGGTGCTTTCCGTAAAATGCTTGCTAAATATGATGTCAACCATAGGATTGCATCACCTTATCATCCTCAGTCTAGCGGTCAAGTAGAATTGAGCAATAGAGAAATTAAATTGATCTTGCAAAACACTGTTAGTAGATCTAGAAAGAATTGGTCCAAGCAACTTGATGATGCATTATGGGCTTATAGAACTGCTTATAAAAACCCTATGGGTATGTCTTCGTATAAAATGGTTTATGGAAAAGCATGACACTTACCTCTTGAACTAGAACATAAGGCTTATTGGGCAATCAAAGAGCTCAACTATGATTTCAAACTTGCCGGTGAAAAGAGGTTATTTGACATTAGCTCACTTGATGAATGGAGAACCCAAGCCTATGAAAATGCCAAGTTGTTTAAAGAAAAAGTTAAAAGATGGCATGATAAAAGGATACAAAAGCCTGAATTTAATGTAGGTGACTTTGTCTTGCTATACAACTCTCGTTTAAGATTTTTTGCAGGAAAGCCTCTCTCTAAATGGGAGGGTCCATACATTATCTAGGAGGTTTACCGTTCTGGTGCCATAAAAAACAACAACGCCGAAGGCACCAATCCAAAGGTGGTAAATGGGCAAAGAATTAAACAATATATCTCAGGTACTCCCATAAATGTTGAAACCAATATTATTAATACCATAACACCGGAGGAGTACATAAGGGAGATCTTCCAGAACGTTTCAGACTCTGAAAAGGAATATGTATGTGGTACGGTAAGTAAACCGACTCCAAAACTTTTGCAATGGCAATTTTACTCCGTTTTGGAATATTTAAAAAATTAGGAAAAATAAAAGTAGTCCGAAGAGTGCATGAGGAGGCGACAAGCCTGGGGGGCGCGCCCTACCCCCCTGGGCGCGCCCCTGTGGCTTGTGGCCACCTCGTGTGCCCTCCGGACTCCGTTTTCTTACACAATACTTCTTTTGGTCGGTAAAAATTCATTGTATAATCTCCCGAAGGTTTTGACCACCGTACCATGACAAAATCCTTTGTTCTTGTTTCGAGCTGTTTTTCTGACAGATCTAGATCGCTATGATGTCCCCAAGCGCTCCGAAGGACAAGTTCTTCGAGAAGGTCATCAATCCCTACCTCGTGGAGGTGCTGCAACACCCTCAAACCATTGAGATGCATGAGGGGGTGCTGCACATCCGCGATGTTCAAGGGCCAAAGAAGACCGGAAGCGTGGAGACAAGGCTCGAAGCAATGGAGCAGCAAGTATTCAAGTGCCAAGGGATGGTGGAACGCGGACTCAACGCCAATCACTCCATGATCGCGGAATTTACCCGTGACCACAAGTTGGATGCCAAGAACATCGGAGAGGCCATCTTCAAGCTTCACGAGAAAATCGAGCATCTCCAAGCCCAGATCTATGACCTGCAAAACCAAAACTGTGAGTATGAATACATATTTAAGAGGATGAGTTTGGCTGCAGATTTGAGGATCCCGGAGACTCGTTCATCTTGCTATGATGGTGAGCCTATGCCCTGGAAGATGGAGGACAAGCCTAAAACATCATCAACTCCATCACCACCACCCCTGAAGAAAGAGATCTAAATACATGGGTATGGGCACTCCCCTTGGCAACTGCCAAGCTTGGGGGAGGTGCCCCGGTATCGTATCACCATCACACGTTTACCTTTATCATTTTTCTTAGTTCGATCCTTTTTGTTATATCTTGATCTGGTAGAATAAAGTTTTTAGTATGATCTAGCCTTTGAGCTTAGCTTTGTGTTCTATCTATGTAATCGAGTCCGTGAGTTATATAATAAAGAGTAGTTTTGAGTTGAGGGCTTTGTCTTTCTTGCTATGATCTTGAGGGAATTAGATAAATAAAAGAGATAGAATAAAAGAAAAAAGGGAATAAAAAGATCATACAATGATCTTATGGAGAGTGATGACTTCACATATAAAGAGTGTGATGAATAAAAGTTGTTGAGAGTTGACAAACATAGTTTTGGTCATTGTGCAATTAAATAGGAAGTAATAAAGAAAGAGAGGTTTCACATATAAATATACTATCTTAGACATTTTTTATGATTGCGAGCACTCATTAAAATATTACATGCTAAAAAGTTGATGTTGGACAAGGAAGACATCATGATGGGTTATGTTTTCTTATATCAGAATAGAAGTTATATTGTCATGGATCCTCCAACATGTTGAGCTTGCTTCTCACCCCTTGCTAGACAATCTTTTGCACCAAGTAGAGATACTACTTGTGCTTCCAAACATCCTTTAAAACCAATTTTGTCATGAGAGTCCACTATACCTACCTATGGATTGAGTAAGATCCTTCAAGTAAGTTGCCATCGGTGCAAGCAATAAAAATCGCTCTCTAAATATGTATGATCTTTTAGTGTGGAGAAAATAAGCTTTATACGAACTTGTGATATGGAAGAAATAAAAGCGATGCACTGCATAATAAAGTTCTTTATCACAAGCGGCAATATAAAATGACGTTCTTTTGCATTAAGATTTCATGCATCCAACCATAAAAGCGCATGACAACCTCTGCTTCCCTCTGCGAAGGGCCTATCTTTTACTTTTATCTTCTACCCTTGTACAAGAGTCATGGTGATCTTCACCTTTCCTTTTTACACTTTTTGTTTTTAGCAAGCGCTATGTGTTGGAGAAAGATCCAGATATATATGTCCACTCGGATGTAGGTTATCATAAAGTATTTTTGTTGACATTACCCTTGAGGTAAAAGGTTGGGAGGCGAAACTATAAGCCCCTATCTTTCGCTGTGTCCGACTGAGGCTTTGAACTCATAAGTATCACGTGAGTGTTAGCACTTGTGAAAGACTAAAAGATGGTTGAGTATGTGGACTTGCTATACAAAATCTCTTATATTGACTCTTTCCAATATTATGATAAATTGCAACTGTTCCAATGGCTGAGATCATAGTTTGTTGGTTTTTCAATAAAGTTTTTGATTCATACTTTACCTTGTGAATGAATTATTACTTTGGCATAAGAAATTATATGACAATATATGATGTTGTTCTAAAGATGATCATGATGCCCTCATGTCCGTATTTTATTTTATCGACACCTCTATCTCTAAACATGTGGACATATTTATCAATTTTGGCTTTCGCTTGAGGACAAGCGAGGTCTAACCTTGGGGGAGTTGATACGTCCATTTTGCATCACGCATTTATATTGATATTTATTGCATTATGGGCTGTTATTACACATTATGGTACAATACTTATGCCTTTTCTCTCTTATTTTACAAGGTTTCCACAAAGAGGGAGAATGCCGGCAGCTGGAATTCTGGACCGGAAAGGAGCAAATCAGAGAGACTTATTCTGCACAACTCCAAAAGTCCTGAAAATTTACGGAGAATTATTTTGGAATATATAAAAAGTATTGGGCAAATAAAATACCAGAGGGGACCCACCAGGAGGCCACAAGCCTGGGGGGCGCCCCTGTGGCTTGTGGCCCCCCTGGCAGGCCTCCGGTGCCCATCTTCTGCTATATGGAGGGTTTTGACCTGGAAAAAATCAAGAGAGAGCTTTCGGGATGAAGCGCCGCCGTCTCGAGGCGGAACCTGGGCAGAAGCAATCTAGGGCTCCAGCGGAGCTGTTCTGCTGGGGAAACTTCCCTCCGGGAGGGGGAAATCGAAGCCATCATCATCACTAACGATCCTCTCAACGAGAGGGGCTCAATCTCCATCAACATCTTCACCAGCACCATCTCCTCTCAAACCCTAGTTCATCTCTTGTATCCGATCTTTGTCTCAGAACCTCATATTGGTACCTGTGGGTTGCTAGCAGTGTTGATTACTCCTTGTAGTTGATGCTAGTTTGTTTATTCGGTGGAAGATCATATGTTCAGATCCTTAATGATATTGAATACCCCTCTGATTATGAACATGAATATGCTTTGTGAGTAGTTACATTTGTTCCTGAGGACATGGGAGAAGTCTTGTTATAAGTAATCATGTGAATTTGGTATTCGTTCGATATTTTGATGAGATGTATGTTGTCTCTCGTTATGTGAATGTCGACTACATGACACATCACCATGATTTTAGCCTAGGGGAAGCCATTGGGAAGTAATAAGTAGATGATGGGTTGCTAGAGTGACAGCAGCTTAAACACTAGTTTATGCGTTGCTTCGTAAGGGGCTGATTTGGATCCACATGTTTCATGCTATGGTTAGATTTATCTTAATTCTTCCTTCGTAGTTGCAGATGCTTGCAAGAGGGGTTAATCATAAGTGGGAGGCTTGTCCAAGTAAGGACAGCACCCAAGCACCGGTCCACCCACATATCAAATTATCAAAGTAACAAACGCGAATCATATGAGCATGATGAAAACTAACTTGACAATAATTCCCATGTGTCCTCGGGAGCGCTTTGCTTTATATAAGAGTTCGTCCAGGCTTGTCCTTTGCTACAAAAAGGATTGGGCCACCTTGCTACACCTTAGTTACTTTTGTTGCTTGTTACCCGTTACGAATTATCTTATCACACAACTATCTGTTACCGATAATTTCAGTGCTTGAAGAGAATACCTTGTTGAAAACCGCTTGTCATTTCCTTCTGCTCCTCGTTGGGTTCGACACTCTTACTTAACGAAAGGACTACGATAGATCCCCTATACTTGTGGGTCATCACTGCCTCCAAGGAGGCGAGCAAGCCGTCAAGCTTTTTCTTGAAGACCGCCTCGTCAATACATGCCAGCAGATCTTCACGATCAAAGACGGGCGGTCGGATGGACTTCGGCGCCTCAGAATGAGGTGCCAAAGCACCTACCTCACCAACCTCGGCACCGACAGACACAACCTTGTCCCTCACAGACACCGCCACAAGAACATCATCAGCCACGGATACCACCGACACGATGGACTCTCGCGCCTCCAGTTGCCCACATGGTAGAGGTGAACCCTGTAGTTGCGCCTCAAAATTAGGTGCTAAAGCACCTACCTCATCAATGTCTTCACCCACAGACATCAAATGCCCCATCTCCTTCGGAAGCACCATTGAAAGAGGTGGAGTGGGCTCACCACAACGCTTCTGCAGCTCGGGCATAATCTGTAGCACTGGAATCACGATCTCGTTGATGACTACACTCCCAGAGGCAGACAACAACACAAGCCTCGACGACAGATATCAAGTAGCACGAGGGGAGAAATTTGAAGGAAATATGCCCTAGAGGCAATAATAAAGTTGTTATTTTATATTTCCTTATTCATGATAAAGGTTTATTATTCATGCTAGAATTGTATTGATCGGAAACTTAAATACATGTGTGAATACATAAACAAATACCGTGTCCCTAGTAAGCCTCTACTAGACTAGCTCATTGATCAAAGATGGTTAAGGTTTCCTAACCATAGACATGTGTTGTCATTTGATAACGGGATCACATCATTAGGAGAATGATGTGATGGACAAGACCCATCTGTTAGCTTAACATATTGATCGTTCAGTTTATTGCTATTGCTTTCTTGATGACAAATACATATTCCTTCGACTATGAGATTATGCAACTCCCGGATACCGGAGGAATACCTTGTGTGCTAAAAAAGTCACAACGTAACTGACTGATCATAATCATAAGAAGCCTTGCAAGATCGAGATTAGGATTTGTCACTCCGAGTATCGGAGAGGTATCTCTGGGCCCTCTCGGTAATACACATCATAAGAAGCCTTGCAAGCAAAGTGACTAAGGTGTTAGTTGCAAGATGATGTATTACGGAACGAGTAAAGAGACTTGCCGATAATGAGATTGAACTAGGTATGAAGATACCAGCGATCAAATCTCGGGCAAGTAACATACCGATGAACAAAGGGAATTACGTATGTTGTCATTAGGTTCGACTGATAAAGATCTTCGTAGAATATGTAGGAGCCAATATGGGCATCCAGGTTCCGCTATTCGTTATTGACCGGAGAGGTGTCTTGGTCATGTCTACATAGTTCTCGAACCCGTAGGGTCCGCACGCTTAACATTCGTTGACGATATAGTGTTATATGAGTTATATGATTTGGTGACCAAATGTTGTTCGGAGTCCTGGATGAGATCACAGACATGACGAGGAGTCTCGAAATGGTCGAGAGGTAAAGATTGATATATAGGACGATAGTATTCGGACACCGGAAGAGTGTCGGAGTGCACCGGGTAGTCATCGGGTCACCGGAAGGGGTTTCGGACATCCCCGGTAGGTGTATGGGCCTAATGGGCCAAAGGGGTGCACAGACCAGCCCACAAGGGGGCTGGTGCGCCCCTTCCCTGGCCGGCCAGCCCTATGGGGAAGGAAAGGGAAGGGGTGGCCCCTCCTGCCTTTCCCTCTTCATGGGAGAAAGGAAAGGGGGGGGGCGCCACCTCCTCCTTCCTTCCTCCCGCACCTATATAAGGAAAGGGGGCGTGCGGCTAGGGGAGGACCCCAAGTAGGATTCGGCCTACTTGGGGGCGCCTCCTGGCTGCTTCCTCCACCCCCAACTATATATATGTGGGAAGGGGGCGCCTAGCAAAACCACGACAATTGCTTAGCCGTGTGCGGCGCCCCCCTCCACCGTTTACACCCCCGATCATATTTTCGTAGTGCTTTGGCGAAGCCCTGCGAAGATCACTTCACCATCACCGTCACCACGCCGTCGTGCTGCCGAAACTCATCCACTACCTCGCCGTCTTGCTGGATCAATAAGGCGGAGGACGTCACCGAGCTGAACATGTGCTGAACGTGGAGGTGTCGTACGTTCGGTACTCGATTGGTTGGAGCGCGAAGAAGTTCGACTACATCAACCGTATTAACAAACGCTTCCACTTACGGTCTATGAGGGTACGTAGACACACTCTCCCCTCTCATTGCTATGCATCACCATGGATAGATCTTGCGTGTGCGTAGAATTTTTTTTGTTTTCCATGCAACGTTTCCCAACATTGGCATCCGAGCCAGGTCTATGCGTAGATGATATGCACGAGTAGAACACAAAGAGTTGTGGGCGGTGATAGTCATACTACTTACCACCAACGTCTTATTTTGATTCAGCGGTATTGTGGGATGAACCGGCCCGGACCAACCTTACATGTCCACGCACATGAGACCGGTTCCACCGACAGACATGCAACTAGTTTTGCATAAAGGTGGCTGGCGGGTGTCTGTTTCTCCTACTTTAGTTGAATCGAATTTGACTACGGCCGGTCCTTGAAGAAGGTTAAAACATCAAACTTGATGAATCACCGTTGTGGTTTTTGCATAGGTAAGAACGGTTCTTGCTAGAAGCCCGTAGCAGCAACGTAAAACTTGCAACAACAAAGTAGAGGACGTCTAACTTGTTTTTGCAGGGCATGTTGTGATGTGATATAGTCAAGATATGATGTGATATATGTTGATGTATGAGATGATCATGTTTTGTAATATCGACAACCGGCAGGAGCCTTAGGGTTGTCTCTTTATTGTATGAAATGCAAGCGCCATGTAATTGCTTTACTCTATCGCTATGCGTTAGCAATAGTTGTAGAAGCAATAGTTGGCGAGACGACCCCGACGCAACGATGGAGATCAAGGTGTCGAGCCGGTGACGATGGAGATCATGATGATGCTTTGGAGATGGAGATCAAAAGCACAAGATGATGATGGCCATATCATGTCACATATTTTGATTGCATGTGATGTTTATCCTTTATGCATCTTATTTTGCTTAGAACGGCGGTAGCATTATAAGATGATCCCTTCACTAAATTTCAAGATAAAAGTGTTCTCCCCGAGTATGCACCGTTGCCAAAGTTTGTCGTTTCGAAGCACCTCGTGGTGATCGGGTGTGATAGACTCTATGTTCACATACAACGGGTGTAAGACAGTTTTGCACATGCAGAATACTTGGGTTAAACTTGACGAGCCTAGCATGTACAGACATGGTCTCGGAACACTGGAGACTGAAAGGTCAGACGTGAGTCATATAGTAGATATGATCAACATAGAGATGTTCACCATTGAAGACTACCCCATCTCACGTGATGATCGGACATGGGTTAGTTGATTTGTATCATGTATCACTTAGATAACTTGAGGGATGTTTATTTAAGTGGGAGTTCATTAGTAATTTGATTAATTGAACTTAATTTATCATGAACTTAGTCTTATAGTTTTGCATACCTATGTTGTTGATCAATGGCCCGAGCTACCGTTCCCCTGAATTTTAATGCATTCCTAGAGAAAGCTAAGTTGAAAGATGATGGTAGCAACTACACGGACTGGGCCCATAACTTTAGGATTATCCTCATTGCTGCATAAAAGAATTATGTCCTTGATGCACCGCTGGGTGATAGACCTGTTGCAGGAGCTGAAGCAGATATTATGAACGTCTGGCAAGCTCGATCTGATGACTACTCGGTAGTTCAGTGTGCCATGCTTTACGGCTTAGAACCGGGACTTCAAAGACGTTCTGAACATCATGGAGCATATGAGATGTTCCAAGAGTTGAAGTTAATATTTCAAGCAAATGCCCGGGTTGAGAGATATGAAGTCTCCAACAAGTTCTATAGCTGCAAGATGGAGGAGAACAGTTCTGTCAGTGAAGACATAGTCAAAATGTCTGGGTATCATACCCACTTGACTCAGCTGGGAGTTGATCTTCCAGTTGATAGTGTTATTGACAGAGTACTTCAATCACTGCCACCAAGCTACAAAGGCTTCGTGATGAACTATAATATGCAAGGGATGAATAAAACGATTCCTGAGCTCTTGGCAATGCTTAAGGCCGCGGAGGTAGAAATCAAGAAGGAGCATCAAGTGTTGATGGTTAACAAGACCACTAGTTTCAAGAAAAAGGTCAAGGGAAAGAAAGGAAACTTCAAGAAGAATGGCAAGCAAGTTGCCACTCCCGGGAAGAAGCCCAAAGCTGGACCCAAGCCTAAAACTGAGTGCTTCTACTGCAAAGGGAATGGTCACTGGAAGCGGAACTGCCCCAAATACTTGGCGGATAAGAAGGATGGCAATGTGAACAAAGGTATATTTGATATACATGTTATTGATGTGTACCTTACTAATGCTCGTAGCAGCTCCTGGGTATTTGATGCTGGTTCGGTTGCTCATATTTGTAACTCGAAACAGGAGCTGCGGAATAAACAAAGATTGGCTAACGATGAGGTGACGATGCGCGCCGGGAATGGTTCCAAGGTCGATGTGATCGCCGTCGGCACGCTACCTCTACATCTACCTTCGGGATTAGTTTTAGACCTCAATAATTGCTATTTGGTGCCCGCGTTGAGCATGAACATTATATCTGGATCTTGTTTATTGCGAGACGGTTATTCATTTAAATCGGAGAATAATGGTTGTTCTATTTATATGAGTAATATCTTTTATGGTCATGCACCCTTGATGAATGGTCTATTCTTGTTGAATCTCGATCGTAGTGATACACATATTCATAATATTGATGCCAAAAGATGCAAAGTTGATAATGATAGTGCAACATACTTGTGGCACTGCCGTTTAGGTCATATTGGTGTAAAGCGCATGAAGAAACTCCATGCAGATGGACTTTTGGAATCACTTGATTATGAATCATTTGATACTTGCGAACCATGCCTCATGGGCAAGATGACTAAAACTCCGTTCTCCGGAACAATGGAGCGAACTAATGACTTATTGGAAATAATACATACCGATGTATGCGGTCCGATGAGTGTTGAGGCACGTGGCGGGTATCATTATTTTCTGACCTTCACAGATGATTAAAGTAGGTATGGGTATATCTACTTAATGAAACACAAGTCTGAAACATTTGAAAAGTTCAAAGAATTTCAGAGTGAAGTGGAGAATCATCGTAACAAGAAAATAAAGTTTCTATGATCAGATTGTGGAGGCGAATATTTGAGTTATGATTTTGGCCTTCATTTAAAACAATGTGGAATTGTTCCATAACTCACGCCACCTGGAACACCACAACGTAATGGTGTGTCCGAACGTCGTAACCGTACTTTATTAGATATGGTGCGTTCTATGATGTCTCTTACCGATTTACCACTATCGTTTTGGGGTTGTGCATTAGAGACAGCCGCATTCACGTTAAATAGGGCACCGTCTAAATCCGTTGAGACGACACCGTATGAACTGTGGTTTGGCAAGAAACTTAAGCTGTCGTTTCTTGAAGTTTGGGGTTGCGACACTTATGTCAAAAGGCTTCAGCCTGATAAGCTCGAACCCAAATCGGAGAAGTGCGTCTTCATAGGATACCCTAAGGAAACAATTGGGTACACCTTGATGACCCACAAGTATAGGGGATCAATTGTAGCTCTTTTCAATAAGCAAGAGTGTCGAACCCAACGAGGAGCAGAAGGAAATGACAAGTGGTTTTCTGCAAGGTAATGTCTGCAAGTGCTGAAATTGTAAGTAACAGAGTAGTTTGATAGCAAGATAATTTGTAACGAGCAAGTAATGATAGTAGTAACAAAAGTGCAGCAAGGTAGCCCAATCCTTTTGAGGCAAAGGACAGGCCAAAATGGTCTCTTATAATAAGCAAAGCGTTCTTGAGGGTACACGGGAATTTCGTCAAGTCACTTTCATCATGTTGGTTCGATTCGTGTTCGCTACTTTGATAATTTGATATGTGGGTGGACCGGTGCTTAGGTGCTGTTCTTACTTGAACAAACCTCCTACTTATGATTAACCCCCTCGCAAGCATCCACAACTACGAGAAAATTATTAAGAATAGATTCTAACCATAGCATTAAACTTTTGGATCCAATCGGTCCCTTACGGAATAGCACATAAACTATGGTTTAAGCTTCTGTCACTCTCGCAACCCATCATCTAATAACTACTCCACAATGCATTCCCTTAGGCCCAAATATGGTGAAGTGTCATGTACTCAACGTTCACATGACACCACTAAGGGAATCACAACATACATACTATCAAAATATCGAACACATATCAAGTTCACATGATTACTTGCAACATGATTTGTCCCGTGACCTCAAGAACAAAAGTAACTACTCACAAATGATAATCATGCTCAAGATCAGAGGGGTATTAAATAGCATATTGGATCTGAACATATAATCTTCCACCAAATAAACCATATAGTAATCAACTACAAGATGTAATCAACACTACTAGTCACCCACAAGCACCAATCTATAGTTCCGGTAACAAGATTGAACACAAGAGATGAACTAGGGTTTGAGATGAGATGGTGTTGTTGAAGATGTTGATGGAGATTGCCCTCCCCAAGATGGGAGAGTTGTTAGTGATGATGATGACGATGATTTCCCCCTCCGGGAGGGAAGTTCCCTCGGCGGAATCGGTCCGCCGGATGGCAAAAGTGCTCCTGCCCAAGTTCCGCCTCGAGACGGCGGCGCTCCATCCCGAAAGTCCTCTCCTTATTTTTCTAGGTCAAAATGACTTATATACCAGAAGATGGGCACCGGAGGTGGGCCTGGGTGAGCACAACCCACCAGGGCGCGCCTGGGCTCCCTGGCGCGCCCAGGTGGGTTGTGCCCACCTGGTGGGCCCCCTCTGGTACTTATTTGCTCCAATATTCTTCAAATATTCCATAAAAAATCTCCGTAAAGTTTCAGCTTGTTTGGAGTTGTGCAGAATAGGTGGCCTGATGTAGCTTTTCCAGGTCCAGATTTCCAGCTGCCGGAATTCTCCCTCTTTGTGTGTACCTTGCATATTATGAGAGAAAAAGCATTAGAATTACTCCAAAAGGCATTATTATGCATAAAAACATCATAAATAACAGTAGGAAAACATGATGCAAAATGGACATATCACACCTTCTACCACAGATCCGAAGGCAAGATCTTTGTTGCCAAGAATGGAACCTTTCTAGAGAAGGAGTTTCTCTCGAAAGAAGTGAGTGGGAGGAAAGTAGAACTTGATGAGGTAATTGTACCTTCTCTCAAATTGGAAAGTAGCACATCACAGAAAACCGTTCCCGTGATGCCTACACCAACTAGAGAGGAAGCAAATGATAATGATCATGAAACTTCAGATTAAGTTACTACTGAACCTCGTAGGTCAACCAGAGCACGATCCGCACCAGAGTGGTACGGTAATCCTGTTTTGGAAGTCATGTTATTAGACCAAGGCGAACCTACGAACTATGAAGAAGCTATGATGAGCCCAAATTCCGATAAATGGCTTGAGGCCATGAAATCTGAGATAGGATCCATGTATGAGAACAAAGTGTGGACTTTGGTGGACTTGCCCGATGATCGGCAAGCCATTGAGAATAAATGGATCTTCAAGAAGAAGACTGACATTGCTGGTAATGTTAATGTCTACAAAGCTCGACTTGTCGTGAAAGGTTTTCGACAAGATCAAGGAGTTGACTACGATGAGACTTTCTCACCCGTAGTGATGCTTAAGTCTGTCCGAATCATGTTAGCAATTGCCGCATTTTATGATTATGAAATCTGGCAAATGGACGTCAAAACTGCATTCCTTAATTGATTTCTTAAAGAAGAATTGTATATGATGCAACCAGAAGGTTTTGTCGATCCTAAAGGTGCTAACAAAGTGTGCAAGCTCAAGCGATCCATCTATGGACTGGTGCAAGCATCTCGGAGTTGGAATATACGCTTTGATGAGGTGATCAAAGCATATGGTTTTATACAGACTTACGGTGAAGCCTGTATTTACAAGAAAGTGAGTGGGAGCTCTGTAGCATTTCTGATATTATATGTGGATGACATATTGTTGATTGAAAATGATATAGAATTTTTGGATACCATAAAAGGATACTTGAATAAGAATTTTTCAATAAAAGACCTCGGTGAAGCTGCTTATATATTGGGCATCAAGATCTATAGAGATAGATCGAGACGCTTAATAGGACTTTCAAAAAGCACATACCTTGATAAAGTTTTGAAGAAGTTCAAAATGGATCAATCAAAGAAAGGGTTCTTGCCTATGTCACAAGGTGTGAAGTTGTGTCAGACTCAAAGCCCGACCACTGCAGAAGATAGAGAGAAAATGAAAGTCATTCCCTATGCCTCAACCATAGGTTCTATCATGTATGCTATGCTGTGTACCAGACCTGATGTGTGCCTTGCCATAAGTCTGGCAGGGAGGTACCAAAGTAATCCATGAGTGGATCACTGGACAGCGGTCAAGAACATCCTGAAGTACCTGAAAAGGACAAAGGATATGTTACTCATTTATGAAGGTGACGAAGAGCTCGTCGTAAATGGTTACGTCGATGCTAGCTTCGACACTGATCCGGATGACTCTAAGTCACAACCGGATACGTATTTATATTGAATGGTGGAGCTGTCAGTTGGTGCAGTTCCAAGCAAAGCGTCGTAGCGGGATCTACGTGTGAAGCGGAGTACATAGCTGCTTCGGAAGTAGCACATGAAGGAGTCTGGATGAAGGAGTTCATATCCGATCTGGGTGTAATACCCAGTGCATCGGGTCCAATGAAAATCTTTTGTGACAACACTGGAGCAATTGCCTTGGCGAAGGAATCCAGGTTTCACAAGAGAACCAAACACATCAAGAGACGCTTCAACTCCATTCGTGAAAAGGTCAAGGATGGAGACATAGAGATATGCAAAATACATACGGATCTGAATGTGGCAGACCCATTGACTAAGCCTCTTCCGCGAGCAAAACATGATCAGCACCAAGACTCCATGGGTGTTAGATTCATTACAATGTATTCTAGATTATTGACTCTGGTGCAAGTGGGAGACTGAAGGAAATATGCCCTAGAGGCAATTGAAGGAAATATGCCCTAGAGGCAATAATAAAGTTGTTGTTTTATATTTCCTTATTCATGATAAAGGTTTATTATTCATGCTAGAATTGTATTGATTGGAAACCTAAATACATGTGTGAATACATAAACAAACACCATGTCCCAAGTGAACCTCTACTTGACTAGCTCGTTGATCAGAGATGGTTATGGTTTCCTAACCATGGACATAAGTTGTCATTTGATAACGGGATCACATCATTAGGAGAATGATGTGATGGACAAGATCCATCCGTTAGCTTAGCATAATGATCGTTCAGTTTTATTGCTATTGCTTTCTTCATGTCAAATACATATTCCTTCGACTATGAGATTATGCAACTCCCGGATACCAGAGGAATGCCTTGTGTGCTATCAAACGTCACAACATAACTGGGTGATTATAAAGATGCTCTACAGGTATCACCGAAGGTGCTTGTTGAGTTGGCATAGATCGAGATTAGGATTTGTCACTCTGAGTATCGGAGAGGTATCTCTGGGCCCTCTCGGTAATACACATCATAAGCTTGCAAGCAAATGACTAAGGAGTTAGTCATGAGGTGATGTATTATGGAACGAGTAAAGAGACTTGCCGGTAACGAGATTGAACTAGGTATGAAGATACCGACGATCGAATCTCGGGCAAGTAACATACCGATTGACAAAGGGAATTACGTATGTTGTCATAACGGTTCGACCGATAAAGATCTTCGTAGAATATGTAGGAGCCAATTTGAGCATCCAGGTTCCGCTATTGGTTATTTACCGGAGAGGTGTCTCGGTCATGTCTACATAGTTCTCGAACCCGTAGGGTCCGCATGCTTAACGTTTGATGACGATTTAGTATTATATGAGTTATGTGATTTGGTGACCGAATGTTGTTCGGAGTCCCGGATGAGATCACGGACATGACGAGGAGTCTTGAAATGGTCGAGAGGTAAAGATTGATATATAGGACGATGGTATTCGGACACCGAAAGTGTTCCGGAGGGTACCGGGTACATATAGGGTCACCGGAAGGGGTCCCGGGCACCCCCGGCAAAGATATGGGCTTAATGGGCCAAGGAGGGACAGACCAGCCCACAAGAGGCTGGTGTGCCCCTCCAATAGGCCGGCCAGCCCTAGGGAAAGGAAAGGGGGGAGGGCAAGTCCCTCCTTCCTTCCCCTCCTCAAGGGAGAAAGGAAAGGGGGGGCGCCACCTCCCCCTTCCTTCCCCTGGCGCCTATACAAGGAAGGGGGGGTGAACCAGGGCAGGAGCCCAAGTGGGATTCGGCCCCACTTGGGGCGCCCCTTGGCCTCTCCCCTCTCCCTCCCACCTATATATATGAGGAGGGGGCTCCTAGAACACACAACATCAATTGTTAGCCGTGTACGGCGCCCCCTCCACAGTTTACGCCTCCGGTCATATCTTCGTAGTGCTTAGGCGAAGCCCTGCGCGGATCACTTCACCATCACCGTCACCACGCCGTCGTGCTGACGGAACTCATCTACTTCCTCGACACCTTACTGGATCAAGAGGACAAGGGACGTCATCGAGCTGAACGTGTGCAGAACTCGAAGGTGTCGTACGTTCGGTACTTGATCGGTCGGAGCTAGAAGAAGTTTGACTACATCAACCGCGTTGTCAAACGCTTCCGCTTTCAGTCTACGAGGGTACGTAGACACACTCTCCCCCCTCGTTGCTATGCATCTCCTAGATAGATCCTGCGTGAGCGTAGGAATTTTTTTGAAATTGCATACTACGTTTCCCAACAGCAATAATAAAGTTGTTATTTTATATTTCCTTATTCATGATAAAGGTTTATTATTCATGCTAGAATTGTATTGATCAGAAACTTAAATACATGTGTGAATACATAAACAAATATCGTGTCTCTAGTAAGCCTCTACTAGACTAGCTCGTTGATCAAAGATGGTTAAGGTTTCCTAACCATAGACATGTGTTGTCATTTGATAACGGGATAACATCATTAGAAAAATGATGTGATGGACAAGACCCATCTGTTAGCTTAGCATATTGATCGTTCAGTTTATTGCTATTGCTTTCTTGATGACAAATACATATTCCTTCGACTATGAGATTATGCAACTCCCGGATACGGGAGGAATACCTTGTGCGCTATCAAATGTCACAACGTAACTGGGTGATCATAAAGATGCTCTACAGGTATCTCCGAGGTGTTTGTTGAGTTGGCATAGATCGAGATTGGGATTTGTCACTCCGAGTACCGGAGAGTTATCTCTGGGCCCTCTCCGTAATACACATCATAAGAAGCCGTGCAGGCAAAGTGACTAAGGTGTTAGTTGCAAGATGATGTATTACGGAACGAGTAAATAGACTTGCTGGTAACGAGATTGAACTAGGTATGAAGATACCGACGATCCAATCTCGGGCAAGTAACATACCGATGAACAAAGGGAATTACGTATGTTGTCATTAGGTTCGACCGATAAAGATCTTCGTAGAATATGTAGGAGCCAATATGGGCATCCAGGTTCCGCTATTGGTTATTGACCGGAGAGGTGCCTCAGTCATTTCTACATAGTTCTCGAACCCGTAGGGTCCGCACGCTTAACGTTCGTTGACGATATAGTGTTATATGAGTTATATGATTTGGTGACCGAATGTGTTCGGAGTCCCGGATGAGATCACGGACATGACGAGGAATCTCTAAATGGTCGAGAGGTAAATATTGATATATAGGACGATAGTATTCGGACACCGGAAGAGTTTCGGAGTGCACCGGGTAGTCATCGGGTCACCGGAAGGGGTTCCGGACACCCCCGGTAGGTGTATGGGCCTAATGGGCCAAAGGGGGGGGACAGACCAGCCCACAAGGGGGCTGGTGCGCCCCTTCCCTGGCCGGCCGGCCCTATGTGGAAGGAAAGGGGAGGGGTGGCCCCTCCTGCCTTTCCCTCCTCATGGGAGAAAGGAAAGGGGGGGCGCCACCTCCTCCTGCCTTCCTCCCACACATATATAAGGAAGGGGGGGCGCGGCTAGGGGAGGACCCCAAGTAGGATTCGGCCTACTTGGGGCGCCTCCTTGGCTACTCCTCCCTCCCCCCCCCCCCACCTATATATATGTGGGAAGGGGGCGCCTAGCAAAACCACGACAATTGCTTAGCCGTGTGCGGCGCCCCCCTCCACCGTTTACACCCCCGGTCATAATTTCGTAGTGCTTAGGCGAAGCCCTGCGAAGATCACTTCACCATCACCGTCACCATGTCGTCGTGCTGCCGGAACTCATCCACTACCTCGCCGTCTTGCTGGATCAAGAAGGCGGAGGACGTCACCGAGCTGAACATGTGCTGAACGCGGAGGTGACGTACGTTTGGTACTCGATCGGTTGGAGTGCGAAGAAGTTCGACTACATCAACCGTGTTAACAAACGCTTCCGCTTACGGTCTACGAGGGTACGTAGACACACTCTCCCCTCTCGTTGCTATGCATCTCCATGGATAGATCTTGCATGTGCGTAGAAACTTTTTTGTTTTCCATGCAACGTTTCCCAACAAAATGTCCATAGAGGCTTGCTTCCTCCCCAACTGAAGACCCAATTTGAAGCTCAGGCATCGGAGACACAACTGGCACAACCTCAAGTTTGGCGAGGGCAGCCTCCGCTCTCCCCAAAACACTCTCAACTCGCGCAAGGCAGTCACGAAGCAACTCGGTCTCCTCGACCAATCCGGCTTGCACAGTCAAGACAGGCTGGAACGGCACATCTGATGTGGTGACTTCACTGGTGGGTGCAGGCGATGGAGTAGGACATTGGTGCGGCGAAGTTTGGTGAACAGGCTTCTTTGCACGGCAGAAGCGGGCGATGTGACTGGATCGAAGACAGCCCATGCATCAGATATGATCCCTGCAAGAGTGTGCGCGATGACCTCGACAGAGGCATCGAAAACACCTATCTCTCAGTCATGCCGGAGGCGGGCGCCGCATATTGACAGCAGGGCGGCGGAAGTAGGGTGACGCCCTCTCGAGACGAGCTGCCAGCCCTCCAACGATTTCCCGCATGGAGCGTGACACTCAGGAATTGCCGGCGTCGCCTCACGGTTGAAACTTCCTCGCCAATCTCCCCACCCCGGATGCACAGGAGGCGCCACCTTTTGCCGGTCCCCGCACACCCTCGCCTCAAGCTCCATACACGTCGCTAAGGCAGCCCGCGGCGTCTGCGGTGCCAACTCCTCCTCATCGGTGTCGTCGTCGGTGGCATCAGCGGACATCCCAACCCACAGGAACCCAAGAGGGGCTACAGGGGCCTCACCCGGCGATGAAGGCAGC
This sequence comes from Thinopyrum elongatum, assembly GCA_011799875.1. Classification (NCBI taxonomy): domain Eukaryota; kingdom Viridiplantae; phylum Streptophyta; class Magnoliopsida; order Poales; family Poaceae; genus Thinopyrum; species Thinopyrum elongatum. The sequence continues at coordinate 156,917,544 of CM022298.1, forward strand.
AACATCCGGAGGTCCAGGTCCTGGCAGTGACGACGGCCTCCAACCCCCATCCATCTGGATGGAGGCACGCACCTGCCCGCAAGAGGGGCGCAACGAAGCTTCTGTTGCCAGAACAGTCTGAACAGGGCCCGACGCTGGGGGCGGCAGCAGCAAGCCGACGGAGGCACCGGTGGCCGATGGTGCTGGAGTGGCTGCCGTCATTGCTGGCTTGTGGAGGTGGCCTCGGATGGCCGGGGCGAGAGATACATCCGTATCTAGATAAATTTAAGACAAAAATTTTGGGACGGAGGAAGTACAATATACTTTATTGAATTATCCTCTTTGTTCGCGTATGTATGCCATCTAGCTATATGATATATTATCATAATCGAGTGTTTACCACGCATGTATGCACCTAGCTATGTAATCTAATCAAACAATCCATATTATCTATTGTACCTTTCTCACACAAGCATATACCTGCTCACCGGAAATTTACACAAAAGTTACCTATCAAAACACAATATACTATGATAGCAGACTCGAGCAACAATAGATTAAGTTACAATTTGATCAACGATGGGCTCAAGCTCGGGCGCAGCGGCACGCCGTGCCTTTGCCTGCTAGTATATATATAAAGATGCACCTGTCCTTAGCGTTCAGCTCCACAAATCATTGCGCCACCATCACCCTCTCCTCTCTCTCTCAGCAGCAACCAATCTCAACACTTGTTCCACACGAGTGAGCGAGGGACGACATGCCTGCCGGGAAGACGATGGAGCAGAACACGGCGACGAAACCCATCAGGTGCAAAGGTACTCGATCGCCGACGTGCTGGCCTTCGCCTACTTCCATCCCCTGTCCAAACCCGTACAGCTTGTAGCTAAACACGGTACGTGCTCGCTCGCTCGCATGCAGCGGCGGTTTGCAAGGTGGCCGGGCAGCCGCTGGAGATGGAGGAGGTGGAGGTGGCGCCGCCGCGGGCGCACGAGGTCCGCATCAGGATACTATGCACCTCGCTCTGCCACACCGACGTCACCTTCTGGCGCAAGAAGGTGCGTGGGTTCTTCACCTTCGCTGATTCGATCTTCTGTAAGGTTTGTTCATCAGGGTATGCTCCTTATCTTCCTCTTTTTTGTAGGGTTTCCCGCCACGGCATCCGTCAATCCTGGGGCACGAAGCAGCCGGGTAAATGCATAATTTATCTATCTTTGGCTTCCGTTCGCGGAATGATATTACGACCTGACCTGAGTAGTAGGAATTGTCGTGGGATTGGCTGTCCGTCATTTCCAGAAGGTTGGCTATCCGTGCCAAAACGACACAACATTGACTTGAAATCCTACTCAAAAGTCTACGATGAAATCCAAAGTTATTTAAAATTTTAACCCCGTTAGCCACACCAAGTAGTACTTTTTTATTTGAGATTTTTTCGATAAAGGGTGATTTTATTATCACAAAATGTAGCATCAAGCGGATACAAAGCATTATGAGTAACACCCGGCCTCTGCATAATTAGAATGCACACAGCCCAATATAAAAGTCTGACAAAATTTATTGAAAAAACCCCTTACAAATCGGCAACCTAGATGCCGATGGATAAGTTATAAGTAATGTTGCTTTCAGAAAGTCGTCAATATTCAACACAAGATTATTCTTTGCCTACCAAATGCAAGGCCCCACGATGTTTGTTCGATTGTGAATTCAACCTCCGATTTCATTAATACAGAGATTCTTCCTTGTTTCAATCATTAGATGCCCCTATGTTCTACTCAGCCAATCTTTGACAAATGATTTGAATGGTCGTAAAGTTTCATCATGACATTCGTGGAAGTCACTCAAAACATTTGTCAATGTTTGCCAAAAATAAATCAAACTTTTTATAATTTGTTTTTTTAGGTTTTACTGTTCACTCAAGCTGATTTGAACTCGAGCTAAGAAATATCGCGCCCACTCTTCCTGTCTTTTTGTTCCCAGTGTGGTGGAGAGCGTGGGGGATGACGTGCACGAGGTGGCCGTCGGGGACACGGTGGTGCCGGTGTTCTTGGCGCAGTGCGGCGACTGTCCCGACTGCCTCTTCGACCGCAGCAACATCTGCTCGGGACTCCCCGCCCGCCGCGGCATGCCGCGCGACGGCACGACCCGCTTCTCGTTCGCCGCCACCGGCGAGCCCATCCACAACTTCATCGGCGTGTCCAGCTTCACCGAGTACACGGCCGTCGACGTCGCACACGTTGTCAAGCTTGAGCCTGGCGTCCCGCTGGAGAAGGCCTGCCTGCTCAGCTGCGGTGTGTCCACCGGTAACTAATCTTTACTGACGCCTGACCTACTTTCAGGGCGCAAACTGATTGGCGGCTGGGTGCAGGTGTTGGCACGGCGTGGAAGGTGGCGGCGGTGGAGCCCGGGTCCAGCGTCGCCGTGTTCGGGCTAGGCGCCGTCGGGTTGGCGGTAACGACCGCCGACATCAGAATCATCCTCACCTACTAATAATTTTGTTCCTTGATTCGTTTGTTAGCTCGAAAGTTGGCCCGTGCGCCTGATGTTCTAGCGGCTGTCTCACAGTACACTACACCGCACGTTTCCCACTAGTGCCATCTGTACTGCAGGTAGCACAAGGGTGCAGGATGCGTGGGGCTAAGCGGATCATTGGGGTGGATCTGAGCCCGGAAAAGTGCGACATCGGTATGTAATGTTACCATAAATGGATAATTATTTAGGGCTATATACTCGAATCATCTGAAGAGAAACAATCGCAGGCAAGAGACTGGGAATCACCGACTTCATCAATCCGGACGATATCGGGGAGAAGACCGTGAGCGAGGTCCGATTCCGAATCAGTCAAAACGTACAAGCCTTTGTTCATGGGTACGTACTCAGCTGCTAACGAACCTTTCATCAATCGATCTCTGTGCAGGTCGTCAAGGAGATGACCGGCGGCGGCGCCGACTACTGCGTCGAGTGCATCGGCTTGGCGTCGGTCATGGCGGAGGCGTTCCAAAGCTCCCGAATGGTAGGCACTAGCTAGGCAAGTGTCTGAAGCTACTGAATCACGCTCAGCGACAGGTGACAGAGGCAGACTGACCGATGGTTCATTTTTCGTGGTGATTGGTGAAAACAGGGCTGGGGGGAGACGGTCGTGCTCGGCGTCTCCAATGGTGTTGCGCCGATGAGCATACCCTCGCACGACATCCTCATGGGGAGGTCGGTCGTCGGCTCGCTCTTCAGGGGGCTCAGGGACGGAGCTCCCGTGTAACCATTGGTGTCAACTGACACCAATGCGTTCTGGCTATTCTGTTAATACTATTAGCGAAAAGTGCGTCTGACCCCGCCCAAAAATATCATTGACCCCAACCCAGCAGCTACTTCCTAAGGCCTCAGCCCATAACACCATAAAGTAAAAAATACTCAACAGCCAGCGGCAGCAAACAATGACAGAAGGCCCATTGGCCCATTGCATACGCAGTTTCTATGGATCTGATTAATCCATGTACGCTGCTATACGCCTGTACTTGTACCGCTGTACGTGAACAGACGGACGCCCTCGTCTCTTCGCCTCCTCAATTCCTCGTCCTTGTCTCTTCGCCTCCTCATCTGGATCCCTAATCTCGCAGCGAATCGGCGAGACGGCGACGAGCGACGGCGAACTCGACGCCGTTTCATCTGATGAATGCAGACATCGGCCGACCGTCCGCCGCTGCATAATCTTTAATTTGCCAAGTGTTGGTTCTTCCCATCCCGGATAATCTGCCGCACCCTGCGTCCCTGCCATCTTTGATTTCTCGGTCTCTACTGTCTACAACTCTACATGTGCTTTGATTTCGTGATGGGTATTGGGTAAGTAATATTTTTTTAGTTTCTCTTTGATTCGCCTAGGACCGGGAGGATATGGATAATTTTTTGTTGAAAGGGAAACGAACAGCATCATATAGTAATGTGGCAGGGACTTCAAGGGCAGTTAGACCAAGACAAGATCTTGCATCAAATATTGGTACTACTCCTCCGCCTCCGGCAGAGATTAACTTAGATGAACTTCCTCATGATCCAGCTGATCGAAAAAGAATAGGGCAGTACACAAAGAATCCTAAGAAGCAAGATGAGATTAGAAGAATATATTTGAACAGAGGACCTTACAGACCAAAAGAAGGCTTTAAATATCCTCAGAAAACCATCGCAGGAGCTGAACGGAGATTTAATCCAGCATGGTTTAAAGACTATCATTGGTTAGAGTACAGTGATAAGATGCATAAGGCATTTTGCTTGTGTTGCTATCTATTTAGAGATTGCATCGATGGCCAAGGTGGTAATGATGCATTTGTTGTTAAAGGTTTCTCCTGCTGGAATAAGAGAAAGATACTAGATACTTATGAGGGTGAGGTTAGTAGCTTTCACAATGTTGCTATTAAAAGATGTGATGCTTTAATGAATCAAAATCAGTCCATTAAGGTTGCCCTCGACAAGCAAACCGATATGACAAAGAAGCAAAATCTTATCCGGTTGAATACTTCTGTTGAATCAGTTAGATACTTGCTACATCAAGGGTTAGCTTTCCGCAGCAATGATGAATCGGAGGATTCAAAAAATAAGAGGAATTTTCGAGAGTTGGTACAAACATTAGCAAATCAGAATGAGGATGTAAGGAAGGTAGTCCTTCGGAATGCTCCAAAACATTGCAAATGGGTGTGTCCAGATATTCAAAAAGAAATTGTGAGTTATTTTGCAACGGTGAATAACAACCATCACTATTTACTACTATAAATTTATTTTATGCAATTTATCTCGAGCACTCAAAATGACACTCTCCCTTGTTTTGCACAGATAACGTTGAATTCTATTCTTGAAGAGATTGGTGGTGATGTTTTCAATTTGTTGATTGATGAGGCTTCAGATGTGTCAGATAAAGAACAGATGGCTGTTGTCTTGAGATATGTTGACAAGCTTGGACAAATCCTGGAACGTTTAGTTGGAGTTGTACATGTGAATGAAACATCTGCAACGTGTCTCAAGTCAGCCCTTGAAAAATTGCTTGTTAAAATTGGATTAAGCTTCAAACAAGTTAGAGGGCAATGCTATGACGGCGCGAGCAACATGCGCGGTGAGTTCAATGGCTTGAAAGCCAAAATTCTGGAAGAGAATAGATCAGCGTATTATGTTCATTGTTTTGCACCAACTTCACTTGGTTATAGTGGCGATTTCAAAGAAGAATGAAGGTATTGCAGATTTCTTTTACATGATCTCTCTTCTGTTTAATGTGGTTGGAGCTTCTTGCAAAAGAAAAGACATGATCAGAGAGAGTAACCGAGAAAATGTAAAAAAAAACATAAGTAGTGGACGGATTAGTACTGGCACAGGGCTAAATCAAGATCAGTCACTTCAAAGGGCAGGAGACACCCGTTGGGGTTCTCACTATAGAACCCTTTCAAGCTTAATCCAGTTGTTCCCGTCAATTGTTAGTGTCCTGAATTATGCAGCAAAAGAAGGGAAGAAGGATTCCAAGAAAAGTGAAGCACGGGGCCTTCTATCATATTTTGGAACCTTTGATTTTGTGTTCTATTTGCACATGATGTTCCATATATTAGGGAGTGCCAATACTTTATCACAAGCATTGCAACAGAAGGATCAAGATATCTTGAATGCCATGTCATGTGTGAAGTCAACACGGAATGATCTACAGCAACTAAGGGATAATGGATGGGAATCACTTCTGGACAAGGTATATTCATTCTGTGAAGAAGATGGCATTCCTAAGCTAAACATGCATGATGAATATGTTGATCGGCATAAACCAAGAAAAAGAACCAATATTACAAACCTTCATCACTACCAAATAGAGTGCCTTAACTCTGTTATTGATTGGCAACTTCGAGAGTTCGATGACAGATTCAATGAAGTGAATTCTGCATTGCTTATCCACATGGCTTCTTTCAACCCAAAAAACTCCTTTGCTGCTTTTAACTTGGAGAGTATATTGAAGCTAGCTGAGTTTTATCCTGATGATTTTAATTCAACACAGTTGATGGATCTTGGTCACGAACTCCGGATTTACATTGACAATGTCCGAGCGGACCAAAGATTTGCCAATTTGGATGGCATTGCTGATCTTGCAAAAGTGTTGGTGGAAACTAAGAAGCATCTTGCTTTTCCTTTGGTGTATCAACTTCTCAAGTTGGTGCTAATTTTGCCAGTTGCCACAACGTTAGTGGGGAGATGTTTTTCAGCAATGAATATTGTTAAGAGTGTTTTGCGGAACAAAATGGGTGACGAGTTCATGAGTGGTTGCCTGATTTGCTATGTGGAGAAAGACATATTTTCTACAATAACGAATGATGATGTGATTGATCTATTTAAGAAGATGAGAGATCGAGAAGGGAAGTTATAAAATGTGAGTCTCATATCACTTTATTTTTTTGCTTAATGATACATATTTCCTGCATTATTAGTTTCTAACTATTGTTGTGAATATAATATGTTCTTTCGTTCATCCTTTTCATGAAGTTACAAATGAAGCGTTCCAAAGTCATCTATTTGCTTATTATTTCTGGAATATGTAAACAAGTTGTTTTATGACTTTGCTCAACCAATACTCGGTATGAATTTTTTTTATGTAATAATAATATCACCGGCTCATTGCATATAGTTGCTCTTTATATCGCCCTCGGCCATTATCTATGTTATTGCACCGCCATAATTTCTGCTAGAGTGGGCAGCGATTGACACGACACCAGTGCCCATTTTTTCTAGCTTCGTCCCTGGGGGAGCTCAAGCCCAAGACCGACATCCCGATCCTGACGCAGAAGTACGTGGACAAGGAGCTGGAGCTGGACGAGTTCGTGACGCACGAGATGGAGTTCCACGACATCAACGCGGCGTTCGAGCTGCTCACCCAGGGGAAGTGCCTCAGGTGCATCATCTGGATGGACGGGGCCAGGGAGAACAGCGTCGTCGGCGTGGAAAATGGGCGTGCGTGTAAGGCAAAGGAATGACTGGCATCGTCGTCCTCTCGTGACTAGCCACGAGAGTCATTGCTCGTCTGTGGGCGACCTATCATTGTCCTGGGCTTCGCTGTAATGTCGTTGTTCATTTGCAAGCCAAATGTGATAATTTATTCTGCACAGAGAAATGCGTTTTTTTTCGGAGAGTATGTTTTATCTTTTAAAAAAAATGATCAAATCCATTAGTCTATAAAAGTTCACAGGAAGTACAAAACACGTCGAGCATAATAAAATTTGCATCGAGATTCTGTGACCATCCAACGTTCACTGTGTTGGGAAACATTGCATGGAAAACAAAAAAAAATTACGCACACACAAGATCTATCCATGGAGATGCATAGCAACGAGAGGGAAGAGTGTGTCTATGTACCCTCGTAGACCGTAAGCGGAAGCGTTTAACAACGCGGTTGATGTAGTTGAACTTCTTCGCGCTCCAACTGATCTAGTACCGAATGTACGGCACCTCCGCATTCAGCACACGTTCAGCTCGGTGACGTCCTCCGCCTTCTTGATCCAGCAAGACGGCGAGGTAGTGGATGAGTTCCGGCAGTACGACGGCATGGTGACGGTGATGGTGAAGTGATCTTCGCAGGGCTTCGCCTAAGCACTACGAAAATATGACCGGGGGTGTAAACGGTGGAGGGGGGCGCCGCACACGGCTAAGCAATTGTCGTGGTTTTGCTAGGCGCCCCCTTCCCACATATATATAGGTGGGGGTGGAGGAAGCAGCCAGGAGGCGCCCCCAAGTAGGCCGAATCCTACTTGGGGTCTTCCCCCAAGTGGCGCCCCCCTTCCTTATTTGGAGTGCGGGAGGAAGGAAGGAGGAGGTGCCCCCCCCCCCCCCTTCCTTTCTCTCCTGAGAAGGGAAAGGCAGGAGGGGCCACCCCTCCCCTTTCCTTCCCCTAGGGCCGGCCAGCCAAGGGAAGGGGCGCACCAGGCCCTTTGTGGGCTGGTCTGTCCCCCCCTTTGGCCCATAAGGCCCACACACTTGCCGGGGGTGCGCGGAACCCCTTTCGGTGACCCGATGAGTACCCAGTGCACTTCGAAACTATTCCGGTCTCCGAATACCATCGTCCTATATATCAATCTTTACATCTTGACCATTTCGAGACTCCTCGTCATGTCCGTGATCTCATCCGGGACTCCGAACAACATTCGGTCACCAAAACATATAACTCATATAACACTATATCGTCAACGAACGTTAAGCGTGCGGACTCTACGGGTTCGAGAACTATGTAGACATGACCGAGACACCTCTCCGGTCAATAACCAATAGCGGAACCTGGATGCCCATATTGGCTCCTACATATTCTACGAAGATCTTTATCGGTCGAACCGTTATGACAACATACGTAATTCCCTTTGTCCATCGGTATGTTACTTGCCCAAGATTCGATCGTCGGTATCTTCATACTGAAGGAAATATGCCCTAGAGGCAATAATAAAGTTATTATTTTATTTCCTTATGTCATGATAAATGTTTATTATTCATGCTAGAATGGTATTAACCGAAAACTTGATACATGTGTGAATACATAGACAAAATAGAGTGTCACTAGTATGCCTCTACTTGACTAGCTCGTTAATCAAAGATGGTTATGTTTCCTAACCATAGACATGAGTTGTCATTTGATTAACGGGATCACATCATTAGGAGAATGATGTGATTGACTTGACCCATTCCGTTAGCTTAGCACTTGATCGTTTAGTATGTTGCTATTGCTTTCTTCATGACTTATACATGTTCCTATGACTATGAGATTATGCAACTCCCGTTTACCAGAGGAACACTTTGTGTGCTACCAAACGTCACAACGTAACTGAGTGATTATAAAGGTGCTCTACAGGTGTCTCCGAAGGTACTTGTTGAGTTGGCGTATTTCGAGATTAGGATTTGTCACTCCGATTGTCGGAGAGGTATCTCTGGGACCACTCGGTAATGCACATCACTATAAGCCTTGCAAGCATTGTAACTAATGAGTTAGTTGCGGGATGATGTATTACGGAATGAGTAAAGAGACTTGCCAGTAACGAGATTGAACTAGGTATTGAGATACCGACGATCGAATCTCGGGCAAGTAACATACTGATGACAAAGGGAACAACGTATGTTGTTATGCGGTTTGACCGATAAAGACCTTCGTAGAATATGTGGGAGCCAATAAGAGCATCCAGGTTCCGCTATTGGTTATTGACCGGAGACGTGTCTCGGTCATGTCTACATAGTTCTCGAACCCGTAGGGTCCGCACGCTTAAAGTTTGGTGACGATCGGTATTATGAATTTATGTGATTTGATGACCGAAGTTTGTTCGGAGTCCCGGATGAGATCGGGGACATGACGAGGAGTCTCGAAATGGTCGAGAGGTAAAGATCGATATATTGGAAGGCTATATTCGGACATCGGAAAGGTTCCGAGTGATTCGGGTATTTTTCGGAGTACCGGAGAGTTACGGGAATTCGTATTGGGCCTTAATGGGCCATACGGGAAAGGAGAGAAAGGCCTCAAGGGTGGCTGCGCCCCTTCCCCATGGACTGGTCCGAATTGGACTAGGGAAAGGGGGCGCCCCCTTCCTTCCTTCTCCTTCTCCCTTCCCCTTTTCCTATTCCATGTGGGAGGTGGAATCCTACTAGGACTAGGGAGTCCTAGTAGGACTCCACACCTTGGGCGCGCCCTGTGAGGGCCGGCCTCCTCCTCCCTCCATCCTTTATATACGTGGCCAGGGGGCACCCCATAGACACAACAATTGATCATTGATCTCTTAGCCGTGTGCGGTGCCCCCCTCCACCATAATCCACCTCGATCATATCGTAGCGGTGCTTAGGCGAAGCCCTGCGTCGGTAGCATCATCATCACCGTCACCACACCGTCGTGCTGACGAAACTCTCATGTGAAGCTTTGCTGGATCGGAGCTCACGGGACGTCATCGAGTTGAACGTGTGCTGAACTCGGAGGTGCCGTGCGTTCGGTACTTGGATTGGTCGGATCGTGAAGACGTACGACTACATCAACCGCATTGTGCTAACGCTTCTGCTTTCGGTCTACGAGGGTACGTGGACACACTCTCCCCTCTCGTTGCTATGCATCACCATGATCCTGTGTGTGCGTAGGAAATTTTTGAAATTACTACGTTCCCCAACAGTGGCATCCGAGCCAGGTCTATGCGTAGATGTTATATGCACGAGTAGAACACAAGTGAGTTGTGGGCGATACAAGTCATACTGCTTACCAGCATGTCACACTTTGGTTCGGCGGTATTGTTGGATGAAGCGGCCCGGACCGACATTACGCGTACGCTTACGCGAGACTGGTTTTACCGCGTGCTTTGCACACAGGTGACTAGCGGGTGTCAGTTTCTCCAACTTTAGTTGAACCGAGTGTGGCTACGCCCGGTCCTTGTGAAGGTTAAAACAGCACTAACTTGACGAACTATCATTGTGGTTTTGATGCGTAGGTAAGAACGGTTCTTGCTCAGCCCGTAGCAGCCACGTAAAACTTGCAACAACAAAGTAGAGGACGTCTAACTTGTTTTTGTAGGGCATGTTGTGATGTGATATGGTCAAGACATGATGCTATATTTTATTGTATGAGATGATCATGTTTTGTAACTGAGTTATCGGCAACTGGCAGGAGCCATATGGTTGTCGCTTTATTGTATGCAATGCAATCGCCCTGTAATTGCTTTACTTTATCACTAAGTGGTAGCGATAGTCGTAGAAGCAATAGTTGGCGAGACGACAACGATGCTACGATGGAGATCAAGGTGTCGCGCCAGTAACGATGGTGATCATGACGGTGCTTCGGAGATGGAGATCACAAGCACAAGATGATGATGGCCATATCATATCACTTATATTGATTGCATGTGATGTTTATCCTTTATGCATCTTATTTTGCTTTGTTTGACGGTAGCATTATAAGATGATCTCTCACTAAATTTCAAGGTAAAAGTGTTCTCCCTGAGTATGCACCGTTGCCAAAGTTCGTCGTGCCGAGACACCACGTGATGATCGGGTGTGATAAGCTCAACGTTCATCTACAACGGGTGCAAGCCAGTTTTGCACACGCAGAATACTCGGGTTAAACTTGACGAGCCTAGCATATGCAGATATGGCCTCGGAACACTGAGACCGAAAGGTCGAGCGTGAATCATATAGTAAATATGATCAACATAGTGATGTTCACCATTGAAAACTACTCCATCTCACGTGATGATCGGTTATGGTTTAGTTGATTTGGATCACGTGATCACTTAGATGATTAGAGAGATGTCTATCTAAGTGGGAGTTCTTGAGTAATATGATTAATTGAACTTAAATTTATCATGAACTTAGTACCTGATAGTATTTTGCATGTCTATGTTGTTGTAGATCAATGGCCCATGCTACTGTTCCTTTGAATTTTGATATGTTCCTAGAGAAAACTAAGTTGAAAGATGATAGTAGCAATGATGCGGACTAGTTCCGTGATCTGAGGATTATCCTCATTGCTGCACAGAAGAATTATGTCCTTGATGCACCGCTAAATGACAGACCTATTGCAGGAGCAGATGCAGACGTTATGAACGTTTGGCAAGCTCGATATGATGAATACTTGATAGTTTAATGCACCATGCTTTACGGCTTATAATCGGGACTTCAAAAACGTTTTGAACGCCACGGAGCATATGAGATGTTCCAAGAGATGAAATCGGCATTTCAGACTCATGCCCATGTCGAGAGGTATGAGACCTCTGACAAATACTTTGCCTACAAGATGGAGGAGAATAGCTCAACCAGTGAGCATATGCTCAGAATGTCTGGGTACTACAATCGCTTGAATCAAGTGGGAGTTAATCTTCTAGATAAAATAGTGATTAACAGAGTTCTCTAGTCACTATCACCAAGTTACTAGAACTTCGTGATGAACTATAATATGCAAGGGATGAATAAAACGATTCCCGAGCTCTTCGTGATGCTGAAATCAACGAAGGTAGAAATCAAGAAAGAGCATCAAGTGTTGATGGTTAACAAGACCACTAGTTTCAAGAAAAAGGGCAAAGGGAAGAAGGGGAACTTCAAGAAGAATAGCAAGCAAGTTGCTACTCCCGGGAAGAAGCCCAAGTCTGGACCTAAGCCTGAAACTGAGTGCTTCTACTGCAAAAGGACTGGTCACTGGAAGCGGAACTGCCCCAAGTATTTGGCGGATAAGAAGGATGGCAAAGTGAACAAAGGTATATTTGATATACATGTTATTGATGTGTATTTTACTAGTGTTCATAGTAGCCCCTGGGTATTTGATACCGGTTCAGTTGCTATGATTAGTAACTCGAAACATGTGTTGCAAAATGAACAGAGACTAGTTGAGGACGAGGTGACGATGTGTGTTGGAAGAGATTCCAAGGTTGATAAGATCACCATCGCACACTCCCTCTATTTTCGGGATTAGTGTTGAACCTAAATAAATGTTATTTGGTGTTTGCGTTGGGCATGAATATGATTGGATCATGTTTATTGCAAAATAAATGTTATTTGGTGTTTGCGTTGAGCATGAATAAGATTGGATCATGTTTATTGCAATACGGTTATTCATTTAAGTCAGAGAATAATTGTTGTTCTGTTTACATGAATAAAAACCTTCTATGGTCATACACCCAATGTAAATGGTTTATTGAATCTCGATCGTAGTGATACACATATTCATAATATTGAAGCCAAAAGATGCAAAGTTAGTAATGATAGTGCAACTTATTTGTGGCACTGCCGTTTAGGTCATATTGGTGTAAAGCGCATGAAGAAACTCCATACTGATGGACTTTTGGAATCACTTGATTATGAATCATTTGATGCTTGCGAACCATGCCTCATGGGCAAGATGACTAAAACTCCGTTCGCCGGAACAATGGAGCGAGCTACGGACTTATTGGAAATAATACATACCGATGTATGCGGTCCGATGAGTATTGAGGCTCGCGGCGGGTATCGTTATTTTCTGACCTTCACAGATGATTTGAGCAGATATGGGTATATCTACTTAATGAAACACAAGTCTGAAACGTTTGAAAAGTCCAAAGAATTTCAGAGTGAAGTAGAAAATCATCGTAACAAGAAAATAAAGTTTCTACGATCTGATCGCGGAGGCAAATATTTGAGTTACGAGTTTGGTCTTCATTTAAAAATGTGGAATAGTTTCGCAACTCACGCCACCTGGAACACCACAGTGTAATGGTGTGTCCGAACGTCGTAACCGTACTTTATTAGATATGGTGTGATCTATGATGTCTCTTACCGATTTACCACTATCGTTTTGGGGTTATGCATTAGAGACAGCTGCATTCACGTTTAATAGGGCACCATCTAAATCCGTTGAGACGACACCTTATGAACTGTGGTTTGGCAAGAAACCTAAGCGTCGTTTCTTAAAGTTTGGGGCTGCGATGCTTATGTGAAAAAGCTTCAGCCTGATAAGCTCGAACCCAAATCGGAGAAGTGCGTCTTCATAGGATACCTAAAAGAAACTGTTGGGTACACCTTCTATCACAGATCCGAAGGCAAGATATTTGTTGCTAAGAATGGATCCTTTCTAGAGAAGTAGTTTCTCTCGAAAGAAGTGAGTGGGAGGAAAGTAGAACTTGATGAGGTAGTGGTACCTTCTCTTGAATTGGAAAGTAGTTCATCACAGAAATCAGTTCCAGTGATGCCTACACCAATTAGTGAGGAAGCTAATGATGATGATCATGAAACTTCAGATCAAGTTACTACAGAACCTCGTAGGTCAACCAGAGTACATTCCGCTCCAGAGTGGTACGGTAATCCTGTTCTGGAAGTCATGTTACTAGACCATGACGAACCTACGAACTATGAGGAAGCGATGATGAGCCCAGATTCCGCGAAATGGCTTGAGGCCATGAAATCTGAGATGGGATCCATGTATGAGAACAAAGTATGGACTTTGGTTGACTTGCCCGATGATCGGCAAGTCATTGAGAATAAACGGATCTTCAAGAGGAAGACAGACGCTGATAGTAGTGTTTCTATCTACAAAGCTCGAATTGTCGCAAAAGGTTTTCGACAAGTTCAAGGTGTTGACTACGATGAGATTTTCTCACTCGTATCGATGCTTAAGTCTATCCGAATCATGTTAGCAATTGCCGCATTTTATGAAATCTGGCAAATGGATGTCAAAACTACATTTCTTTAATGGATTTATTAAAGAAGAGTTGCATATGATGCAACCAGAAGGTTTTGTCAATCCTAAAGGTGCTAACAAAGTGTGCAAGCTCCAGCGATCCAGCTATGGACTGGTGCAAGCATCTCGGAGTTGGAATATACGCTTTGATAAGGTGATCAAAGCATATGGTTTTATACAGACTTATGGTGAAGCCTGTATTTACAAGAAAGTGAGTGGGAGCTCTGTAGCATTTCTGATATTATATGTGGATGACATATTGCTGATTGGAAATGATATAGAATTTCTGGATAGCATAGAAGGATACTTGAATAAGAATTTTTCAATAAAAGATCTCGGTGAAGCTGCTTAAGTATTGAGCATCAAGATCTATAGGGATAGATCGAGACGCTTAATAAGACTTTCACAAAGCACATACCTTGACAAAGTTTTGAAGGAGTTCAAAAAGTATCAGTCAAAGAAAGAGTTCTTGCCTGTATTCAAGGTATAAAGTTGAGTAAGACTCAAAGCAAGACCACGGCAGAAGATAGAGAGAGAATGAAAGTCATTCCCTATGCCTCAGCCATAGGTTCTATAAAGTATGCCATGCTATGTACCAGACCAGTTGTGTGCCTTGCTATGAGTTTAGCAAGGAGGTACGAGTGATCTAGGGATAGATCACTGGATAGCGGTCAAAGTTATCCTTAGTTACCTAAGAGGACTAAGGAAATATTTCTCGGTTATGGAGGTGATAAAAGAGTTCGTCGTAAAAGGTTACGTCGATGCAAGCTTTTACACCGATCCAGATGACTCAGAGTCTCAATCTGGATACATATTGAAAGTGGGAGCAATTAGCTAGAGTAGCTCCGTGCAGAGCATTGTAAACATAGAAATTTGCAAAATACATACGGATCTGAATGTGGCAGACCCGTTGACTAAAACTTCTCTCACAAGCAAAACTTGATCACACCTTAGTACTCTTTGGGTGTTAAACACATGGCGATGTGAACTAGATTATTGACTCTAGTAAACCCTTTGAGTGTTGGTCACATAGCGATGTGAACTATGGGTGTTAATCACATGGTGATGTGAACTATTGGTGTTAAATCACATGGCGAAGTGAACTAGATTATTGACTCTAGTGCAAGTGGGAGACTGAAGGAAATATGCCCTAGAGGCAATAATAAAGTTATTATTTTATTTCCTTATGTCATGATAAATATTTATTATTCATGCTAGAATGGTATTAACCGGAAACTTGATATATGTGTGAATACATAGACAAAATAGAGTGTCACTAGTATGCCTCTACTTGACTAGCTCGTTAATCAAAGATGGTTATGTTTCCTAACCATAGACATGAGTTGTCATTTGATTAACGGGATCACATCATTAGGAGAATGATGTGATTGACTTGACCCATTCCGTTAGCTTAGCACTTGATCGTTTAGTATGTTGCTATTGCTTTCTTCATGACTTATACATGTTCCTATGACTATGAGATTATGCAACTCTCGTTTACCGGAGGAACACTTTGTGTGCTACCAAACGTCACAACGTAACTGGGTGATTATAAAGGTGCTCTACAGGTGTCTCCGAAGGTACTTGTTGAGTTGGCGTATTTCGAGATTAGGATTTGTCACTCCGATTGTCGGAGAGGTATCTCTGGGCCCACTCGGTAATGCACATCACTATAAGCCTTGCAAGCATTGTAACTAATGAGTTAGTTGCGGGATGATGTGTTACGGAACGAGTAAAGAGACTTGCCGGTAACGAGATTGAACTAGGTATTGAGATACCGACGATCGAATCTCGGGCAAGTAACATACCGATGACAAAGGGAACAACGTATGTTGTTATGCGGTTTGACCGATAAAGACCTTCGTAGAATATGTGGGAGCCAATATGACCATCCAGGTTCCGCTATTGGTTATTGACCGGAGACGTGTCTCGGTCATGTCTACATAGTTCTCGAACCCGTAGTGTCCGCACGCTTAAAGTTCGGTGACGATCGGTATTATGAGTTTATGTGATTTGATGACCGAAGTTTGTTCGGAGTCCCGGATGAGATCGGGGACATGACGAGGAGTCTCGAAATGGTTGAGAGGTAAAGATCGATATATTGGAAGGCTATATTCGGACATCGGAAAGGTTCCAAGTGATTCGGGTATTTTTCGGAGTACCGGAGAGTTACGGGAATTCGTATTGGGCCTTAATGGGCCATACGGGAAAGGAAAGAAAGGCCTCAAGGGTGGCTGCGCCCCTTTCCCATGGACTGGTCCGAATTGGACTAGGGAAAGGGGGCGCCCCCTTCCTTCCTTCTCCTTCTCCCTTCCCCTTTTCCTATTCCATGTGGGAGGTGGAATCCTACTAGGACTAGGGAGTCCTAGTAGGACTCCACACCTTGGGCGCGCCCTGTGAGGGCCGGCCTCCTCCTCCCTCCATCCTTTATATACGTGGCCAGGGGGCACCCCATAGACACAACAATTGATCATTGATCTCTTAGCCGTGTGCGGTGCCCCCCTCCACCATAATCCACCTCGATCATATCGTAGCGGTGCTTAGGCGAAGCCCTGCGTCGGTAGCATCATCATCACCGTCACCACGCCGTCGTGCTGACGAAACTCTCCTGTGAAGCTTTGCTGGATCGGAGCTCACGGGACGTCATCGAGTTGAACGTGTGCTGAACTCGGAGGTGCCGTGCGTTCGGTACTTGGATCGGTCGGATCGTGAAGACATACGACTACATCAACCGCGTTGTGCTAACGCTTCCGCTTTCGGTCTACGAGGGTACGTGGACACACTCTCCCCTCTCGTTGCTATGCATCACCATGATCCTGTGTGTGCGTAGGAAATTTTTGAAATTACTACGTTCCCCAACACATACCTAGTTCAATCTCGTTACCGGCAAGTCTCTTTACTCGTTCCGTAATACATCACCTCGTAACTAACTCCTTAGTCATTTGCTTGCAAGCTTATGATGTGTATTACCGAGAGGGCCCAAAGATACCTCTCCGATACTCGGAGTGACAAATCCTAATCTCGATCTATGCCAACTCAACAAACACCTTCGGAGATACCTGTAGAGCATCTTTATGATCATCCAGTTACGTTGTGACGTTTAATAGCACACAAGGTATTCCTTCGGTATCAGGGAGTTGCATAATCTCATAGTCAAAGGAATATGTATTTGACATTAAAAAAGCAATAGCAATAACTGAACGATCAATATGCTAAGCTAACGGATGGGTCTTGTCCATCACATCATTCTTTTAATGATGTGATCCCGTTATCAAATGACAACACATGTCTATGGTTAGAAAACATTAACCATCTTTGATCAACGAGCTAGTCTAGTAGAGGCTTACTAGGGACACGGTATTTGTTTATGTATTCACACATGTATTTAAGTTTCCGATCAATAAAATTCTAGCATGAATAAAAAACCTTTATCATGAATAAGAAAATATAAAATAATAACTTTATTATTGCCTCTAGGGCATATTTCCTTCACACTGCTGCCGCCAGAACGAGCCGCCGATGCGCCCACTGACGAGCCCACCGAGTCTACTCTGCATGCCAATGCCTTGACCATCGTAGGGTGCGTTACACCTTTGAGTACAACCGCAAATGCTCGATGTCTTCACCCTATAGGATAACTGTCGCGATGACACACCAACTGTTGTTCTTTGCAACCGCTACATCAGCAATGATCTTCATACATCCCATCGGTAGTGAAATCCGCCTCACCGCCAGTTCTCGTAGTTCATGCCGGCCTCCTCTCAGCTTGTACCTCAGCCACTAGAAAATTATCCATAAAAATATGTGTCAAGAGCGAGCCCGGAAAGATGTCCCCGTGAGTAGCCTTTCTCCGTGCGTGCTACGGTCGCCCACATAATCACCACAAGCCTAGTGAATTATTCATGCTTCATATGATCTATCAAGGTAAAGAGCCACTTTCGTGTCGATGACACACCATTTTATTGATATATTCAACAATTAGTTCATCCCCTTGCGCCTAGACACATCGCACATCATAGAATTGATGAGCGACTACATCCATGAGTCTTTATGTCATAATTTTCGCATATGTTGTTGTCAGCAAGCCTCCACATCAACACCTTCAATTTTGAGGGGACACGCATAAAAACACATCCACGGAAGCCTTCAACTACGGGAGGGTGGCATTTTGGTGCCGACGGACATCTATACCCGCCCATGAACAGTAAAATAAAATAAAATTAAAAAGCTGAATTCTTTTGGCATCCAAGATGCCCGAGTGCGCTAGGAGCATGCGAAATTTTGAGGGCACATGATATTCAAGGAGATCTATAAAAAAACGGCTCTCAAGGAAATTTTGAAAAAAGACATTTTGGAGACCCTTTTTTCCTTTTATCTAGAGCTTCTCGTTGGTCATTTCACCACCAAATTTTGCACACTCCTAGCGCACTCGAGCATCCTATTTGTCTAGATTTTACTGTTTTTAGAAACATCTGTAACTTTATTCATTCTCAAAACCATTATAGGCAAGTTGCTTTGGATACAAGATCCAAGGCATCACAGAGTACCTCTCACAACTAAGAATTACAATAAAATCTTTTGAATGCATCTTCTCCGTGGTATCAATCTTTGAAAGATGAAATACAGCCAAGACTTCAGTACAGAGATTGTAATTGGACTAGCGCAGCGCTAGTGTTACTCGTTCACCTGCACTAACTTGATTACCAAGAAAATGTTTCTGAAAGCTTCATGAGTCGTCCGTCCAAAAAGATGTGAAGCCGTGAGCGATGAATGTGTTTGGGGTGAGGATGATCCCCAAGAAATACAAGTCACTGAACCACAAAAACTTCATCATAGTATCGTGAAAAGATTCCACCTCCAAAAAAAACATACCAAGAAAAGCAACATGACACGATAACATAAGCTCATCAGATCCAAATAATCGGCTCTGCGAGCGCATAACTCTTTGTCTCCATGGCACCGGCACACCGAACCGAAGTAATTTATTCACAAAAATACCACAGTGATTGCTAGATGTTTGCGAAGACTATAAAATTCTTGAAAATCCTAAGCCCCCACCTTTTAACAAAAAGATGGCATCTAGAGGCGAGGGTACCAAAACTTCCTTGCGGCGGCAGCTATTCATTGGGAGTAGATGAGCTGGGCTCATCTGTGGATTACCGATAGCTCTTGATGTTTTTCTTTTTTTAGAATATTTTCTTTTTGTCCTCCTTTGATTTACATGAATTTTGTAGAAATTTGAATGATGTAAATTTTGTAGGGAAATTTTCTTTGAAGCCCTTTGGTTCGTAGGTATAGGATCTGATTCCTATAAAGAATAGAAACCGACTCTTTGTATCTCGATTCCTATAAATGAAATTTTGAGTGATGTAAATGATGTAAAAAACTGACTCCATGCAACTCGTCCGAGGAAGCTGAAATGGCCGCCATTCTCTACGGTTTAGCAGAACTAAGGAAGCGCTACTGGGGGAAGCTATGTATCGAGACGGACTATGCAAATGCAGCCACACTGCTGAATAGGAAAGATGCTAATCTCTCCTCACTGTTCCCTTTGATTACTGACACGAGATACCTTATGCATAGTTTCAAAGAGGTGTCGGTCAACACAGTCAAACGGAACAGGAATAAATTGGCTCATGAAATGGCCGCCTATGCAAAGAGGTCAGGGGATGTTATTTGTGTAGCAGATGTCCCACATGACCTATGAGAGTTTCTAGCAAACGAGTGTAATCCAGCCCTTGGGGCGATGTAAGATGGCTATATGCCTTTTTCTCAAAAAAAAACCGACTCTTTGTATTTCAAAGGGGAAAAACATTAGCCTTGACTCAAATAGAAGAAAATCCTATCCTATGAACCAACTACTCCCTCCAGCCCAAATTAATTGACGCAAACTTAGTACAAAGTTTGAGGGACGGCTTATTACGGAAAATTTCCTTGTGGCATTTGAATCTTATTATGCTATCAAAAGGAAAACCAATGGACAGTACGGTACCTGTGCTGTAAAACTCGATATGCATAAGGCATACGACAAAGTTGAGTGGAGTTTTCTGGAAAAGATAATGTTGCGACTGGGATTTAGTATCAGTTGGGTGACCTTGATAATGGAGTGTGTCAGGTCACTAAGATACCAAGTCCAGGTGAATAATATTTTATCTGACTAGTTCCTTCTAGGGGGCTTAGACAGGGAGACCCGCTTTCACCATACCTGTTCTTGCTTTGTGCTGAGGGCTTGTCTAGTCTGATACAACATGAAGAGGAGGCAGGTAATTTAATTGGAGTTAAGGTGTGCCGAGACGCCCCATCAGTTTCACACCTTCTCTTTGCAGATGATTCCCTTATTTTGATGAGAGCTGACGCTGCAAATGCCGCGAGCATCCGGAGAGCACTGGATGATTGTTGTGTGGCTTCGCGGCAGTTGGTGAGTGAGGCCAAGTCGAGTATTTTCTTTAGTCCTTGTACCTCTGTTGATACTAGAGTGGAAGTGTGCACAACTTTGAATATTATGGCAGAGGCTATCACAGATAAATACTTGGGCTTACCACCTATTGTTGGAGTTGAAAGGTCAGATTGTTTCCAGCATCTCATTGACCGAGTACTGAGCAGAATTAGAGGTTGGAAGGAAAAAATGTTATCAATAGGTGGCAGGGAGGTTTTGTTGAAGGCAGTAATACAAGCTATCTCGTCTTATGCTATGTCGGTCTTTAAGTTGCCCAAGCAAATATGCAATAGTGTGACTACAGCCATGTCAAAATATTGGTGGGGAGATGATGATCTTTAAAAACATATGCATTGGTTCGCGTGGTGGAAAATGTGTGTCCCCAAAGAGAAGGGAGGCATGGGATTCAGAGACTTACATTGTTTCAATTTGGCACTACTGGCAAAGCAATGTTGGAGGTTGTTATGTGAACCAGAGTCCTTATGTGCTAGAGTGCCACGGGCCAAATATTTTCCCGATGGAGACCTTCTTAATTGCAGCCTTAAGAACGGGAGCTCATATACTTGGCAAAGCTTGTGGAGTGGCATTAAATCTTTCAAGAGAGGTCATATATGGAGGGTGGGTGATGGGTCCCAAATAAACATCTGGGAGGACCCTTGGATACCTAGTAGTCCCTCAAGGAAAATGATGACACCTAGGGGTAATATTGTGATCACAAGGGTGTCTGAACTCATCAATACAGAGAGTAGACAATGGGATGAGCAATTACTTAATGACTTATTTTGGCCCATTGATGTACAGAGAATTCTGAACATCCCATTGGCCCTGGGGATGATGGATGATTTTGTATCATGGCACTTTGTCGGAATGGTATTTTTTCTGTAAGGTCGGCATATCATGAAGAATGGGATCACCAACACGGACGAAAGTTGAGAATGACAAATTCAGTCCAAGGCTCAAGTACTAGTCCAGTTTGGAAGACCATTTGGAAGTTAAGTGTGCCAGCCAAGATAAAAATCCATGTTTGGAGAACCTTACTAGGGGCTATTCCTTGCCATGGCGTGCTTGTAAATAGGCACATGATTACTAGTTCACAGTGTCCTTTATGCACATGAGATGCGAAAGTGTTAGGCATGTGTTCTTCCTCTACCCAAGAGTGCAAGAAGTGTGGCGCATTTTGGGACTGGACTCTCTCATCTCTGAAGTTTGCTCCGCTGAACGTGAGGGAGGATCAGTCTTGGCTGATTTGTTTCTTTCCAAGAACCCTATACAGCCGACCATCTCTGGTGTGAAAAGAGTTGATCTTATTGCCACTACCGTTTGGTACGTGTGGTTGGAACAACGCCGTTTCACGAACGAGCATATATTGCAGGACCCTGCGAGATCGACGCAGGCCATCACTGCGCTTGCAAAGAACTTTGCTAGGGCCAGGGTGAAGCATGCACGAATTAGGAGGCATGGTTGGCTGAGACCACCAGAGAATATTGTGAAGTTGAATATTGACGCTGGGTTTAATTATGACAGTGGTTCTGGAAGTACCGGAGCTATTCTACGCGACTATACAGGTTCCTTTTTAGCGGCATCTGCAGTGATATTCCTTTTGTAGAAGATGCGGCGACGGCGGAAGCACGAGGCCTTGGAGACGGACTCATACTTGCCAATGACTTGAGTTGCAACAATCTTTACGTCGAGGCAGACTGCATGGAGGTGATTGATACCATGCAAAATTCTCTTGGCCCAGCTGCGGCCATTTACGAAGAATGCTCTTTTCTAGCTCGCAATTTTAATGTTATAGAGTTTAATTACTGTCTTAGGGAGGCCAATATAGCGGCAGATGTGCTAGCTAGGAACTCGGAGAACTCTCGAACTATTGTGTGGAAGTCAGTGCCTCCGGGGGTTTTAGTTGATGTTCTTTCAAATGATGTATTCCTATTTTCACATGAAATATAAACCGCCATGATGGCATTTCCTAAAAAAAAAGTTGGAGGGAGTAACATTTTTTTTTTTTGAGAAACATGATGAACCAAATAACATGTCTTTCGTACGAGATACATGAACTTTTTGAGTCGGATGAAAAAACTGGACCATCAACTCCGGCCCAAACATAAGCGGCCGTGTCGTCATAGCCCGGCCCAAAACAACTTCCCTTTCTTGTTCTTCCGAGGGTACTAGGGGACCAGTCTCTTTTTTCTTCTAGATAGGCGACGCCCACCAGCTCTACCCTCCGGTCGTTTCTCTCTTTCCCTCTAGCTCGCAGCCGCCGCGCGTGACTCCAGATCTCCCGCGGCGCGACCATGGCGGCGGAAGGCAAGGTCCCGACGCTGGCCGAGGTAAGGAAACCACACCCCCATCCGTCTGCAGTCTGCCGTCTTATTAGTTTAGGGTTTCCCTATGTGATTACGCGGCCGCTCCCGGGGATCGGTGCCGTGCCCCGGCCAGATCCGGCTATTTTTACCATCCCGTCCCCGGATTTGGGCCGAGAGATGGTACTAGAATCGCACTAGTAGGTTTAGGGGTCAAGGACCTGTGGCTTCTGTGTTCGCGATTGGAGTTGATTGGGCTGTTATTGATGTTCGTTGCTGTCGAAATAACCACATCCGGGTTCTGTGCCTTCAGATTTTGTTGTTTGTCTGTGCAACTTTGGTGCGCACGAAGGCACAGCTCCGTAGAATTTTGCAGAGTTTCTTAGGTTCAGAAGAGACGTTTTGGCATTACATCAATTTGTAGTTGACTGAGTTGTAGAGTTGGCTTGATGTTATGCTTTTATATTTTTGTGTGTTGTATATGATTTGCTAGTGTGACACTATTTCTGTAATTACAAGTAAAAGTGACTATGATCTTCATCCTTCCCCCCTATGGAGGTGGTGGTTGAGATTATAGTTGAACCTTTTCGTCCATGCATAAAAATGTATTACCCGTGAACGGCTGCAACTGAGAACATGAGCTGTACTTGTAAGGCTGGAGGTGCTTGCATCTGTTCCTTGCTCCCCCACCAGTTGATATGATGTATGAACTCATGCCGATCATCTGCTTGCTTAGATTTGGAGCCGTATACAAGAGTTTTGTTAGACTGCGGATTGGATCCCTAGCATGAATTTTAATTTCTGTATTTTTGTGTGCTCATTTCATGGATCAAAGCTGACTTCTCTGTCGCTAGTTGTTCATACTGAAATTGATATTTCATGCTCCAGACCCAGTTTTGAGAACTTGAAATCTGCCCTTGTGCAGGAATATTCACTCCCACCCAAGGAGGTCCCTGTGGAAAAACCAGCTGAGGAGAAATCTGCTACGAGCACTGTGGCCGAAGTTGTTCCTCAGAAGGATACTGAAGCTTCGCCAGCTGATGTTGAGGAAAAAAGTGAAACTCCTGAGGTGAAAGAGCCAGAAGCAGAAGAAACTGTTCCTGCTGCAGAGGAAAGCGATGAGGCTCCCGAGGAAACTGAAGAGAAACCAGAAATTGTGGTATGATATAACTAACTAGTGGCAAATGATTACATCTATAACTCTTTAAGTCATTGCTAAACATATGCTAATATACAGATTGAGACAGCTCCAGCAGATTTCCGTTTCCCCACAACAAATCAAACAAGACATTGCTTCACGCGCTATGTTGAATACCATAGGTATGTTCCCGCCCTTTCGCCTCATGGAAATGGTAAATCATTAGTGCATTTGGATCATGGACAAGAACTGTTGTTTTGTGACAGGTGTGTAGCTGCAAAAGGAGATGATGCTCCTGAGTGTGAAAAGTTTGCAAAGTACTATCGATCACTATGCCCAAGTGAATGGGTATGCACTTTGTTTCATGCCTTACTTTCTTTCCATTGCTGCTCGACAGTTTTCCCTGAGATGATAAGATTGGTGTTTTCTGCTTACCTTGGAACTTGCCTAGCAGCGTTGTAATTATCCAAGGACTTCCATTAGATCCTGAAACCTTCCTCGTGCAGCAATACAGTGTTTATCATTTGATAACCCCAAACTTTTTCGTGTCAGGCTTATTCTCTCCAGTCTTCCTTTAGCCATACATATCCTTTCTGCTCAAAAGTTGCTGTTAATATAGCAACATCTTTACCTTGGTTCACCAGGAGTGGGTTCGTTGAGTTGCATGGTTGATTTTGTAGTCTGCGTGAGATTTGGAGAACTCAGAAACCTTGCAACATTGACATCTGTGAATTAAAAACCTGATACTTCATGGCTTATGATAATTTTGCTCAGATGGTTACCATATGAAGTTATCTTTGTGGGTAGGCTTTAGCTCATATAATGCTGTGCTATGTAGAATGTCTAGAATGATTGGTGAACCTTGTTTACATGATCTTGATGGCTATCTTTACGAGCTGGTGGCATTTGGGCTTGCATAGGCTATTCACAAATTGATTCATTTATTAGTAGATCTCAAGCTTCACTTATATCGCCTATGATTAGGTGGTTACAGAGAAAGGTACCCCTTTTCACAACACGGCCTTCTCAGTTTGATAACATGGCTGTGTTTTATGCAGGTTGAACGTTGGAACGAGCAACGGGAGAATGGCACATTCCCTGGACCCCTGTAAGCTTCACTGGTGCTGGAAGGACAAACATGCCATCATCCCCACCTCCCTGGTGACTGGACAAAGTTACTTTGTGCCGAGAATTCGTCACCTTCCTTTCCTTTTTGAGGACTACTTACAAATAAGTTTTTGACTTGATGTAAGCTGAAGGTGCTGCCCATCAGTTTCTCCCAACGATCATTCACTGGATTTTATACAACATCCACCTTTGGAATTTGACTGAACTTGCTGTTTTGCGTGGCATGGTTCAAGACGGTCATTTTGGTTGCACAGAAAATTTCTAAACCGCATGGAATAAAATTAGCAACCTAGTTCTAGCAGTGCCGATGTTTCTGAAACCCATTTCATTTCTCCTGTCTTCTAAGCAGTACATTTTATTTGGTTATATAGCTTATAGTGCATATAATCTGCATAAAGGAGGCAATGACCTGCTTCTTAATTCACAAGGCATTTGTGCGAACCTGAAATTTGGTGTGGTTACTATTGATCAGTCTTTCTTGTGCTGGAATGTGAAACCCAGTCACTAGCTCTCAATTTCAGCGGAGCTCGAGCATTGTGTACCTGTTGCCCTGAAGTAGTTCGTTCCTGGCCACGTGGGGAACTGGAAAAACGCATCCTGTTTGGGCGGAACGTGGTAGCATCCCTGGGTCAGCCATGTACTCCGTCCGTTTCTAAATATTTGTCTTTATAGAGATTTCAACAAATGACTATATACGAAGCAAAATGAGTGAATCTACACTCTAAAATATGTCTATATACATGCGTATCTGATAGTTCATTTGAAATCTCTAAAAAAACAAATATTTAGGAACAAAGGTAGTAGTACATTTCTCGTCCTTCTCTCGCCATTCGACGTACATGTGGTAGCTCTCTATTCAAAACACGACGCTGGCCTATTGAAGCACATGCTGCTGAAAGGTAGACTTGTAGGAGGGGCTATGTTTGAATGGTGTCCAATACTGCTGTATTTGGTGTTTGTCTAGATGGTCGCCAATATTTTGGTCTGCCAATGACAATTTGGCAACTCTATTTCATTTTTCTAGCCAATGTTAGTCAAGCCATGGGTAAATAAAAGCCTGGCCAAAATATTGGCTAGCCAAATATTCAGTAGGGCTAACTTGGGCTCAAACCAAACACCCATGTGACATGACGGGAGTGGGTTAGCCAAAGATTGACTTGATCAATACAATCGGACCATCGCTTGCATTGATCTTGGTTCACACCCCACCATGGGCAAGAGAGCCCTGAGTGCGGCGGGAATGAATGGTCACATTGTCCGAGTATGTGTGATTCATCCAACTGATACATGAAACTTGCATCATCATATTCATCCACACTACAGTCACCAAGAACAAACACGCCACACGATCATCGCCGCATTACATCACCAAAATCCCTAGCTAAAAATGAAACATGCTTTTGTTCCTTTCGGGCACTGCGTCGGACACTTGGTGGGCATGATCCTCGTCGACGGTTGCAATGGTCGTAGGTGGCAGCAGATAAGGTGAGGGAGTGGCCGAAGATGGAGGAGAAGACGTCGGAGTCAGCGAACGTGGAGAAGGCTTCAAAGTGGGTGGCTTATTCCTCCTCTTCGTTGTTGCCTCGTTGTGGGCCTTGCCCACCAACACCGGCTTCCTCGTCTGCTTGCCGTCGGTATGAGAAACTGGAGGGAGGATGGTCGTCTTCACAGACGACACGGCCTTGCCATCGGCCCTCGCGGGCAGCGCGACAGAGCGCACGACGGTCTTCATCCCGAGCCACTTCCTTGCCACGGGCGGCGGTCTGTTCAAGTGGTCGGGGGGAGGAGGGTTGCGGAGGCGGTCAGTGTTTCAACTCCCGTCAACATCGAGCCCTCCGATGGCTGCGGCAGCGACATTCGGTGGCAGAGGCAAGAAGAGAAGGCATCACGGGTGGGAAAGAGGAGGGAATTTTTTGCTAAGCAGTGGTTGCGGCTGCTCAAAATTGAGAGAGTGGGGTAGTTCAGTTAGGTGCGGCTTAACTCCTCAAAACAGAATCTCTTCAGGAGTTAGCGTTTTTGAGAGTTTGGCTAGAGATGCTCTAACAACCCAAAGTTGTCTAAAGCTTCAAATTAAACCATTTACTAGAAAGGAAAAAGGAGCAGTAGCTAAGCGCCTGAGCCATTCGTCTCAAGATGTTAGGGCATCTCCAAGGCGGACCCGTAATACTCCCGCAACCGTCCATACCGAGCTGTCCGGACCGCGGAAGCCATCCAACGCCGACTTGTATCGGTCCGCGGAGCGGTACGGACGCGATTTCTCCCGCAAACCGGAGACAAAAGTGGGGGAGGTTTGCGGGAGTTCGGACCGCTCCCAAGCCCGCTTCTGACTGCCCTGGCCCACCAGAAAAAACCTTCCCCCTCCCGTGCGCGCTCCCGCCCAGCGCCAGCTACCCGCATTCATGCCGCTGTAGAGCGCGCCACTCCGCATTGAAGATGGCTCAGGGCGGATGCGGCCTCTCACTGCCTTCGCCACTAAAGCGGCGCGCCGGCCGAGGGCGCCGCCCGCTGCACGCCCGGCTGAACACGCCTCCTCGCCGCATTCATACACCCCCATTAACCCCGCGTGGAACCCGAGAAACCTACTCCGGCCACACGTCCGTTCATGAGCGGGCCGGCATTAAACGCAACGCCGACCGAGCTCCTACCGTCCGCCCTCTATTTAATGAGGGCAGACACCAAGCAAGAACCACACCCCTCCACTGCTCCCCCAATCTCCTCCTCCACTACTCTTTCGATGGCTTCCCAAGAGCAGTTCTCCGGCATAAAAGCCGGCTGGGTGGCCCGTCGAGCCGGCCGGATACGAGCGAGGCAGCTCGCTGCTCCACCTCCCGTGCCTCACCCGATGGAGCATGTTGCCGCCCCGAGCCGCCGCGTGGTTCAACAACTCACCACTCCAGGCCTACTCGATGAGTGGCCAGTTGGTCGACGCCAGCGCGGCGGGGAGCACGGCGGCACGAGCGTCATCGCTGTCATCGACGATCGCACCTTCCGCGTCTACGGCCGCGCCTCCCGTGCCTGCGACCGCGTCTCTCGTGCATGCGACCGCGCCTCCCGTGCCTGTGACCGCGCCATGCAGGCAGAGGCAGAAGCCGGCTGCGCGGAGATCGACGAGTCGGTCGTCGATGCCTCCGCGTCCGCCGCCATCACCGAGGAGAAGTAGAACACGGGAGTCCGCCGCCGCTTGGGTCCCACGAAGGCCACCGCCTAGGTGACACCAGCGTACACAACTAGTGTCTTGCCCGGTTCTTCTCTTTCGGGGACCTCCGTCGATCCCACATGGGCTTCACAGAAGCGGAGGTGCCGCCTTCCCCTCCCGCTGAAGCATTAGCCGGGGGTTCCACTCCGATGAGTGTCGGTGAAGCGAGCCGTCCTTTGCGCTGAAGCATATACCTCTGGGGCTCTCGGCAGTCTGGTGATCGGGTTGCCGGACATGAGGAGACAAAGGGATCCGCGGGCAGCGATTTAGATCAGGTATTAATTATACCTTCGGAGCCGGACTAGCACCGTTGATGTTAAATGTACTGAAATCCATCATGTTTATATGAAAATTCAGCTTTTTTATATGAAATCTGCCATGTTTGCACGAATTTCGTCCGATTGGTTTGAGTTGTTGTGAAAATGTATGTGGCTAGCGTTGGATGACTGCCTCTCGCATCCGTGTCCGCAGACTAGTCTCTGTTGTATGGTTGTACAATTACTCTGAAGTGGTAAGTTGATTATATGGTTTTAGGGGAGATCAAGCTTTGTGTAGTGTTACTTTGTCTACAGCTCTTGCATACAGTGCAAGAAACCCAATGGGAACAAGCTCTTGAGATTATCTGAGTTGTTACTCTCTTACATGCAGAACATTTTTCTGTGCAGCAAAGTGCGCTAAAAAATAGATCTTGGAAAAAAAAAGTGTGTACCCTCACAAGGCAAATTATAGAGCACTAAAACTTATTTCCTTTACACGTTGCCAAAATTGACTCTCTCATGAACACATTAGACTCAATTGATATGACTAATCGTCTGTAAACATTTATTCTAAACATCTAGTTGTCCAAGTATTCTTTGTTGTTCTCTCACACTAATTGTTACACATACTTCATTCATCAAAATTCAAAATAAAAGATAATATGTGGTGATGTGGTCACACACCGAAAATCATTGATGCATAGTCCTGGCGAACGTCCAATTCTGAGCCCGGGCTCATCTGCACTCGGTGAACAGTAAATTTAAAAAAATACCAGGAATTTTTTTAAAAAACTGATTTTCTTTGCATAGAAGATATTTGGGTGCGTGCCAAATTTCAAAGCATTTGAACATCTAAGTAGCTCTCAGAAAAAAAATTGAGTCCAAATAGTAAACTTTTCCACGGACCGAAATTTGTCTTTTTGCTGAGAGCTACTGAGACATTCAAATGCTCTGAAATTTGACAGGGACATCACGCACTCATTCATCTTTCTTCACAAATTTTTTTTTTGGATTTTCTAAAATTTAATTAGTATTTTAATGATTTTTTTTGTTCACTCACGAGCTCATCTGAGCCTGAGTGCCAAAACGCCTCCCTCATAGTCCTGGTCACTACTTTATTTTGGAGATAGTCCCACAGCCCATTCACCTACTTTTGTGTTGTATACCTTACTCCTAGTCCTGTCATGGAAGATGTACAAAACATTGACACCCATATATACCATACTTCTTCTTCACTCTTCTACTTAGCGATACATCCTCATGCGACTCTCTTTCCCACCCAAACACAATGCTAGATATTGCTTGACATGTTTGTATCCTGATCACACATAGAAATGAAAGGTACTGGGAATTTTTCAACAACATCGAATCTTGCTGATGCTACCAGATTATTTTTCAGCATTTCTTCCGATGGGGTTCGAGGTACCACGATATGCACAAGCCGTAGCTCCTCGGACTTCACGGAGTTCAAGAAGCTTCATGGTCTGCGTTGCGCTGAAGCAGTTCGGTCCTAGGCTATCCTAATGCCCCGAGCATGGCCGGTGACTAGATTAAAGACGACCCTTAAGAGACGCGAGTTGAGAAAGTTTGCACATCGTCCAACCAATGGCATTTGTGTATTCGTTGGTTTCGACGTGTTGTAGTTCCAGCTGTCAAGTGTGTGGCTGAGTTAAAGACTCCTGTAGAGCTGCCGTTTGGCCAGAAACGCCCAGGACAAAAAAAAGGAACAACCCCAGGAACTTTCCCACACACGCGTCAGTCTATTGTAAATCACTAGAAGAAGAAAAAAGAAAAAAAAACACACAAGAAATCCCAAACCCTTGCAGGCCTAGAGTCTTAGTTTTTTTTTTCGAAAAGGAGGCAAAACTTTTGCCTCATCGATTAATTAAGAAGAAGAGAATTGCTCAGTTAATTAATGAAAAACCGGGCGAAAATCAATACAAACGGAGCAATGACTAACTACTCACATGGCAAGAAACCCACAACCGTACGGGCGGCAACCGCCAGACTCTTCGAAAACACAAAATCCACAAACCCCAACATTGCTCCTACGCCAAGTGACCCCCGACAAGAACACCTCGACACAAGATATCAGGCACCTCCCAACCCACAACGATAATCCAATCCAAGAGGATGGGCCGAGAGACCGAAGATCATCCATCAAGCAGCAAGAGATGCCTTGCCTATGGCGCCACTCTTGCCTTTGCCTACCTTCTTTTGTTTGCCTTTTATTGGCGTCCCCGTCAGGAGGCAAGCAATCGACCTGCCCAAACCAGATCTAGCAACCTCCACACTGACAAGCAAGTCACAAAGTTTTTTAGTCTTAGTTATTTTGAAAGGCCGTTATTTGGATTTGATAACGGAGGATACATGCAGAACATTCTTCCACGTGGCAAATCACGCTAAACACCTGTGGGTTTTTTAGATCTTGGCAAAATCGTGTATCGTCAGAGGGCAAATTATAGAGCACTTTACTTATTTCCTTTACACGTTACAAAAAATGACTCTCTCTCATGAACACATTAGACTTGATCGATATGACTAATTGTTTGTAAACATTTATTCTGAACCTCTTGTTTTCCAACTATTCTTCGATGTTCTCTCACACTAATTGTTACACATACTTCATTCATCAAATTTCAAAATAAAAGATAATACGTGGTGATGTGGCCATGTACCGAAAATCATTGATGCATAGTCCTGGTCACTTTATTTCGGGGATACTCCCATAGCCCACTCACCTACTTTTGTGTTGTATACCTTACTCCTGGTCGTGTCATGGAAGGTGTACAAAACAATGACACTCATATATACCATACTTCTTCACTCTTCTACTTAGCGATCGATCCTTATGCGACCCTCTTTCCCAGCCAAACACAATGCTAGATATTCCTTGACATGTTTGTATCCTGATCAAACATAGAAATGAAAGGCGTCGGGAATTTTTCAACAACATCCAATCCTGCTAATGCAACCAATTATTTCTCAGCATTTCTTATGCTGGGATTCGAGGTATGATGATCTACTGATGCTGTAGCTGCTCGGACTTTTACAGAGCTCAAGCGTCATGGACTGTGTAACCTAATCAGCAACTCGTGGCTATGTCAACCCCTTCATGAGCTGCGATCTGGTTTACACCGGTGCCTTCAAGTATTTACCTCTTTACCTAATAATAAAAGGGCTATCGCTTCTTCCTCCTTAATTTTCGTCCGTTTTCGGTCCGTTCACCGTCAAATCAATTACCCTCGAAGTTGTGAAGAATTACCCACAAACGCCACCCGTAAGTTGTAAAAAAAAAAACCGAACCCTTAGCCATATTATTTTCGTCCGGAATTCGCAACGACAACCTGCGTGGCCCATCTCAGCTGGCAAAGACCCAAAATTGTAGTCCGGCACAGGGGATCGAACTCACGTCCTCCCACTGAGCCTGTAAGGCCGTGACCAGTTGAGCTAGCAATTGTTTGTCTCCTGAAAGAGAGTTTGACGCATCATGAAATAGTCCCACCTCGACTTTTTACATCCAGCCACACCAGTTAATATACGTGCAGAATTTGCACCTACCCAAAAGCTTGCTGGATGGGCGTGCCAGCGTGCGTTGCATGAGCAGGCTGTGCGATGTTGCAGACGTGATATTTGTCATTTTAGAAAAAGAGCGTCAGATGACCTGTGCGTAACTTTCCTCGCAGAGAGTCACCATTGAACTGCTATGATGGAATTATTCACTTCTTTAAAAGTCTAAATATACTACTCCATTTATTCCATAATATAAGAGCGTCCATTGAACTGCTATGCTGAAATATATATTCACTTCAGTGTTCCATAATATAAGAGTGTTTTTTACACTAAACTATTTGTGGTTCCATTGAACTGCTATGCTGAAATATATATTCACTTCAGTGTTCCATAATATAAGAGTGTTTTTACACTAAACTATTTGTGGTTGTGCTTCACTATAAAGAACTAGAATTGTATTTATTTATTTTGCACCCATTGCAAGGTTGCTGGCACATGTTTCTATAAATAGTGTGGATGCAATTTATACATGGTTCATCTTTCATGTAATTTATTTTGCACCCATTGCAAGGTTGCTGGCACATGTTTCTATAAATAGTGTGGATGCAATTTATACATGGTTCATCTTTCATGTAAACGATTTTTGACTCTCGGCATGGAGCCAAAATTATGCAGAACTTGAAAACGAACCTTTAAGTAAATTTACCAAATTTCTGCAAAAAAAAACTCACATGCTTATGGATATATACTACATATCTATAGATTATTGATTAAAAAATGCGTTTTGATGCATTATGCAGAACTTGAAAACGAACCTTTACCGATATATACTACATATCTGTAGATTATTGATTAAAAATACGTTTTGATGCATTATGCAGAACTTGAAAACAAACATTTAGTAAATTTACCAAATTTCTGCAAAAAATATTCACGTGCTTATGGATATATACTATATATCTATATATTATTGATAAAAAATATGTTTTGATGCCAGCTAAACATTTTTTTTAAATGAACAGATTATGCTTGCTGCAACTATTACTCCTCTCGATTGGTTTGCTTGTTGCTGCAATTATTATTCTAGGTTAGTTTGCTTACTGCTATTAATTCATATTTATTGAAGTACAAGAATGAACAAATAATCTAAAGAATGAACTAACAATCAAAAGTTGGTTGTTCGGACAGATCAATTTACTTGAAATCATACCACATATGCCGATGAAAAGAACCAAATTTTTATCATCGGCGAGTGTTGTCCAACGACACGGTTCCTTTATCCGGTACTACGGGCATTTGTAGGAACCAGCGTTTTCTCCCGTTGCAATGCACGGGCATTTGTGCTAGTAAATAATTAAAGACGCGAGTTGAAAAGGTTTGCATGTTATCCAACCAGGATTAGTGGGCCTGAGAGGATAGCTAATAGCCAATGGCATTCGTGTATGCATTGGTTTCGACGTGTTGTAGTTCTAGCTATCGGGTGTGTGGCTGAGTTCAAGACTCCTGTAGCGTAAAGCTTCGACGTGTTGTAGTTCTAGCTATCGGGTGTGTGGCTGAGTTCAAGACTCCTGTAGCGTAAAGCTTCGACGTGTTGTAGTTCTAGCTATCGGGTGTGTGGCTGAGTTCAAGACTCCTGTAGCGTAAAGCATAGTTGTCATTTGGCCAATCCGTAACAAACTCTAAATTTGACTACTATCCCTTTTGTTGTCCAACCACTACTGTTGTCGTGCCTAAACTCTGTTCTTCTTTTCTAGTCTCTTGTTTTATCTATTTCTTTCCTAAGTGCTACTACTTGCGTCCCACTGCTGCTATTTGTGTCCAGGTTCATATCACCCAGCTTTCTTTCCACGGTGCTTCATTCAACCAGTGTCTTTTATTCCATTTTAAGGATTGATTAAACCAGTAGGTTTTGCTTGGGGCGGCACTTGATACTTGGTCCAGATTTAGAGAGGGATAAGGTTACTGAATTCTTCTTGGGGAACTTTTTTATTTTGAGGAATTTCTTGGATAACTTGAGAATCACATGCCTCTGTATGCGCGGAAGGTGATAGTATATCTCCTGAATCGGCAATGTAGTACACTTTTCGTCCTCTCGTCACCATTCATAAATGTCCCATTATCGGCAGAGCAAAACACATACCCAAAGCACATACTTGTGGTAGCTCCGCATTCAAAACACACATGGCACCATTTTTTTATTTTTTATTTTGACGTGAACAGCAGGAGCTCTGCCTTTGCATTATAGGAGAAAAGAGATTACAAGTCATACAAACACGGGTGAAAGACCCAAGGTAAATAGCAGGTCATACACACACTCGGGCACACAACCTAAAACAAAAGATGTTACGGGTGCACTATATCACTCGCCCAGAATGGCCGTCCCTCTCGTGGCTTCATTGAAACACCGGATGTCGTCTCTGATAAGCCTTGTCAGCGCAAGCGCCGTCAGCTCCTTGCGTTCGAAAACTCTCCTGTTCCTCTCCTTTCATAGGTTCCATACGATGTATGCTCCCAGTGTGATCTCTTCCTTGGTTTTTTCTCTCGTTTCCCTGACAATGCTCAACTGATCCCACCATTCTGTGATGTATAACACACATGGCACCATAGCAATCCTTTTATTCGAGAAAAGCAAGCGGCACCGAGAATTCACCACTTTCCTTTTCTTTTTGAGGACTACTTACAAATAAAATTTTGACTTGATGTAGGCTGAAGGTGCTGCCCATCAGTTTCCCCAATGATCATTCGCTGGATTTTGTATAACATCCACCTTTGGAATTTGACTGAACTTGTTGTTTCGTGTAGCACAATTCAAGACATCATTCTGGCTGCACAGAAAATTGTTAGAATAAATCCGAGGCATATCGTCGATTATCCGAGAACCAAGCAATCACACGAGCACAACACCGAGATTTGTTAACGAGGTTCACCGATATGGCTACATCCCCGGGGCCTGACTATGGGCGCTCCTCCCCATGACACCGCTACAATACCGCACCCGGTCGCCCTGGCCGCCGGCACATGCCGCCGGCTTCCCCTGCGTTCTTGTGCTATTATGTTGGCATAGGTTACATCGTGTGTCTACACTCGCTATATATGAGAGGCCTAGGATACAAGTGTCCTATTAGGACACGACTCCACTTCCTATCTAAACACAATACTACTCAGAGTCCAACTGTAACCTACCTTGTACACAATATTCGACACAATTCCAACAAACTCCACCTTGGCGAATATTCTCCACCACCTTGAATTCGTCCTTGCGTTAAACTTCCATGTACATTGGACTTGAGCTTATCCCATGAGCATCGCTGCTACTCCAAGACTCCATGTGACTCCACCTGCAACTTGTAGTCCCTTCTTTTCTTGACCACAGTCAACACTCGAGCGAAATTAAATTCCCCTTACTCCAGTTTGTGCTCCCAACTTCCAGAGTATCCGTTCAACGCCATCACACACCGATCACTGACCTGCGTGAAAGTGAACAACTCACATATTGGGTGTCACACATAAGAGTTACCTGAACTCAACATCACCGCTCCTTTCTTGACCGTCTGTCTGAAACTTGAAAGAATTTCACCATTGCTTGTAGTCATCTCGAATCAAATTCGCAGTTGTCTCACCACATGTATGACCACCAGAGCCCTGACCCGTCTCGATGTCCCATGCATACCACACGCCTCGCCGCTATTACTGCGTCGAGCCTCCGCTGTCCTGGTCGAGTCTTAAGGGTCGCGAACCCACACCACTCAACCCCCACTGCAGAGTACCATCGATCATCACCGGCCGATGACGAGTTTCACGCTTCCATCAAACCACTGGGCTCTAGTCCGAACGTGCCACTCGCTTTTCCCCAGCTGAAATAGGCTTCGATTCTCTGGATCCTTACACCGCGGCCCCTCAATCCAGCTCCACCTTCAACATGACTCCATGGTAGATGATCATTCCACCCCGCGCCCCGTCGACTTCAAGCTCTCATGTGCGCACCGTCTTGAATCAACCCCGCGCCATAGTCTTGTCGAAGCCACACAAGCCCTCAGGCTTGCGCCACGTGTTTCCACGCCCAGAAGTTGGTAACCGTCAGCATCACGCACCTATGTCGTCGTAGCCGATCCCACCACCTTTGTTCCGACCGACATCCAAGTCGATCCGTCAGACTGTCAAGCCTGACCAAGCCGAACTTGTCCGACTGCACGATATGCTCGAGGCTCTCAAATCATCTTGCACGAATTTCTATCCATCACATGATAATTCCATCTTAGCTAAATTGACTCCCCGCAACGCCTTCAAACATCTCTGTTGTGCCAACAAATCTTTCACCTGTGTCTACCATAACCCAAGGTTTTCAGTTCCGTGAACTTCTCCATCTCAAACCTGATACCCGTTGGCGCCATGGTTCTTCGTATGACTGACTATTTGAAAGAACACCTGAGCTATCCCCGCGACGCCAAAGTACACGAGCAAAACCTCTGCGAACAACCTAGCTCTGATACCACTTGTTAGAATAAATCCGAGGCATACCGTCGCTCATCCGATGACCAAGCAATCACACGAGCACAACACCGAGATTTGTTAACGAGGTTCACCGATATGGCTACATCCCCGGGGCCTGACTATGGGCGCTCCTCCCTATGACACCGCTACAATACCGCACCCGATCGCTCTGGACGCCGGCACATGCCACCGGCTTCCCCTGCGTTTCTGTGCTATTATGTTGGCATAGGTTACATCATGCATCTACCCTCGCTATATATGAGAGGCCTAGGATACAAGTTTCCTATTAGGACACGACTCCACTTCCTATCTAAACACAATACTACTCAGAGTCCAACTGTAACCTACCTTGTACACAATATTTGACACAATTCCAACAGAAATTTCAAAACCGCGTGGAATAAAATTAGCAACCTGGTTCCAGCAGTGCCGATGTTTTTGAAACCCATCTCATTTCTCCTGTCTTCTAAGCAATACTTTTTATTAGGTTATATAGCTCATAGGTCATATAATCTGCGTAAAGGAGGCAACGACCTGCTTCGTAATTCACAAGGCATTATGAGTACACGAAATTTGGTGCGGTTACTTTTGGATTTTTTGACGACCACTATTGATCAACCTTTCTTGTGCTGGAATGTGAAACCCCCAAGCTCGAGCATTGTGGATCTGTTGCCGTGAAGCAATTCGTTCCTGGCCATGTGGGGAACTGGGGAAATACATCTCTTTTGTGCGGAATGCGATCGCCGGGTCAGTCATGTACGTAGTACATTTCTTGGGGATAATTGACGATAACCCTCTTTGTT
This sequence comes from Thinopyrum elongatum, assembly GCA_011799875.1. Classification (NCBI taxonomy): domain Eukaryota; kingdom Viridiplantae; phylum Streptophyta; class Magnoliopsida; order Poales; family Poaceae; genus Thinopyrum; species Thinopyrum elongatum. Next base: position 156,954,943 of record CM022298.1, read on the forward strand.
GGCCGATCCTTGCTCACAGGCCCCTTTGATGTCTCACTGACATGTGGGGTTTAAGTGACCTGGGGGGGTTATCATCAAATCTCCCTGTATTCAAAACACGCATCACACGGCATAATATCATGACTGCCCGTTTGTCAGGAGAGGGCGGTGGCCTAGTGAAGCACATGCCACTGGAAAGTAGACTTGGAGTTAAATGGTGGCCAATACTTTTGTAGTCATGGTAAGGTTTTTGTGCTTGTCTAAATGATTGCCAATATTTTTGTTTGTCAATGACAATTTGGCAACTCTACTTCATTTTTCTAGCCAATTTCGGTCAACTCATCGATAAATAAAAGCCTGACCAAAATATTGGCTAGCCAAATATTTAGTAGGGCTAACTTGGGCTCAAACCAAACACCCATGTGACATGAACAAGATGAATTCCCTGAGTGTAACTGTTCACACTGATCATGCTGCTATTAAATATCTTATGGAAAAGAAAGATGCTAAACCTAGACTTATTAGATGGGTTCTCTTGCTACAAGAATTTGATTTGCATATTATTGATAGAAAGGGAGCTGAGAACCCCGTTGCAGACAACTTGTCTAGGTTAGAAAATGTTCTTGATGACCCACTGCCTATTGATGATAGCTTTCCTGATGAACAATTAGTTGTCATAAATGCTGCTCGTAATACTCCATGGTATGCTGATTATGCTAATTACATTGTTGCTAAATTTATACCACCTAGTTTCACATACCAGCAAAAGAAAAAGTTTTTCTATGATTTAAGACATTACTTTTGGGATGACCCACACCTTTATAAAGAAGGAGTAGATGGTGTTATTAGACGTTGTGTACCTGAGCATGCACAGGAACAGATCCTACGCAAGTGCCACTCCGAGTCTTACGGAGGACACCACGTTGGAGATAGAACTGCACATAAGGTATTGCAATCTGGTTTTTATTGGCCTACTCTCTTCAAGGATGCTCGTAAGTTTGTCTTGTCTTGTGATGAATGCCAGAGAATTGGTAATATTAGTAGACGTCAGGAAATGCCTATGAATTATTCACTTGTTATTGAACCATTCGATGTTTGGGGCTTTGATTATATGAGACCTTTTCCTTCCTCTAATGGGTATACACATATTTTAGTTGCTGTTGATTACGTTACTAAGTGGGTAGAAGCTATTCCAACTAGTAGTGCTGATCATAACACTTCTATTAAGGTGCTTAAAGAAGTTATTTTTCCGAGGTTTGGAGTCCCTAGATATTTGATGACTGATGGTGGTTCACATTTTATTCATGGTGCTTTCCGTAAATTGCTTGCTAAGTATGATGTTAACCATAGAATTGCATCTCCGTATCATCCTCAGTCTAGTGGTCAAGTAGAATTGAGCAATAGAGAGATTAAATTGATTTTGCAAAAGACTGTTAATAGATCTAGAAAGAATTGGTCTAAGAAACTTGATGATGCATTATGGGCTTATAGAACTGCTTATAAAAACCCTATGGGTATGTCTCCATATAAAATGGTTTATGGAAAGGCTTGTCACTTACCTCTTGAACTAGAACATAAAGCTTATTGGGCAATTAAAGAGCTCAACTATGATTTCAAACTTGCCGGTGAGAAGAGGTTATTTGACATAAGCTCGCTTGATGAATGGAGAACCCAAGCCTATGAGAATGCCAAGTTGTTTAAAGAAAAAGTTAAAAGATGGCATGACAAAAGGATACAAAAGCGTGAGTTTAATATAGGTGATCATGTTTTGCTATACAACTCTCGTTTAAGATTTTTTGCAGGAAAGCTTCTCTCTAAATGGGAAGGTCCTTACATTATTGAGGAGGTCTATCGTTCCGGGGCCATAAAAATCAACAACGCCGAAGGCACAAATCCGAAGGTGGTAAACGGTCAAAGAATCAAACATTATATCTCAGGTACTCCCATAAATGTAGAGACCAATATAATTGATACCGTAACACCGGAGGAGTACATAAGGAACACTTTCCAGAACGTTTCAAACTCCGAAAAGGAATAGGTATGTGGTACGGTAAGTAAACCGACTCCAAAACATTTCCAATGATAATTTTTCTCCGTTTTGGAATATTTAAAAAATTAGGAAAATTAAAAGTAGTCCAAAAGAGACACGAGGCGACCACAAGGGTGGAGGGCGCGCCCTACCCCCTGGGCACGCCCCCCGATCTTGTGGCCACCTCGTGTGCCCTCCGGACTCCGTTTTCTTGCACAATACTTCTTTTGGTCGGTAAAAATTCATTATATAATCTCCCGAAGGTTTTGACCACCGTACCACGACAAAATCCTCTGTTTTTGTTTTGAGCTGTTTCTGCAGGAGATTTAGAGCAAGATGTCTTCGCAAGAGTCGGTCGGGGAGAGTCGTGTATCTCACCCGACACCGGGCCCAAGAGCATACAGCGAAGCTGACCACTTCGGACAATCAACGGAGTAAGAGATGGAGGCTGACTTGAAAAGGGTGGATGCCATGGAGGAGGATCAAGAAGTCACCTCTCGTCTTCAAACCGGATTCATGTGGGAGGAACTTCAGAGCTCAGCAATACCAAATTTGGTCATTCCTCCCAATGCTAGATTTCTCTCTTATGAAAATATGAAAAAGAGTGTTGCCTTTTCTCCCGCAGCTATAAAACATCCATGGGTGAATGACAACCTCTGCTTCCCTCTGCGAAGGGCCTATATTTTTACTTTTATCTTCTACCCTTATCCAAGAGTCATGGTGATCTTCACCTTTCCTTTTTACACTTTTTTCCTTTGGCAAGCACTATGTGTTGTAGAAAGATCCAGATATATATATCCACTCGGATGTAGGTCATCATAAAGTATTACTGTTGACATTACCCTTGTGGTAAAAGGTTGGGAGGCAAAACTATAAGCCCCTATCTTTCTCTGTGTCCGACTGAAACTTTGAACCCATAAGTATCGCGTGAGTGTTAGCAATTGTGAAAGACTAAATGATAGTTGAGTATGTGGACTTGCTGAAAAGCTCTTATATTGACTCTTTCCGATGTTATGATAAATTGCAATTGCTTCAATGACTGAGATCATAGTTTGTTAGTTTTCAATGAAGTTCTTGATTCATACTTTACCTTGTGAACGAATTGTTACTTTAGCATAAGAAATTATATGACAATATATGTTGCCGTTCTAAAGATGATCATGATGCCCTCATGTCCGTATTTTATTTTATCGACACCTCTATCTCTAAACATGTGGACATATTTTTCGATATCGGCTTTCGCTTGAGGACAAGCGAGGTCTAAGCTTGGGGGAGTTGATACATCCATTTTGCATCATGCTTTTTTGTTGATATTTATTGCATTATGGGCTGTTATTACACATTATGGCACAATACTTATGCCTTTTCTCTCTTATTTTACAAGGTTTACATGAAGAGGGAGAATGCCGACAGCCGGAATTCTGGGCTGGAAAAGGAGCAAATATTAGAGACCTGTTCTGCACAACTCCAAAAATCCTGAAACTTCACGGAGAGTCAATTTGGATTTAATAAAAATATTGGGCGAAGAAAGTACCAGAGGGGGGCCACCTGCCATCCACAAGGGTGGAGGGCGCGCCCCACGTCCTTGTGGGCCACCTGGCAGGCCCCCGACGCCCATCTTCTGCTATATGGTGTGTTTTGACCTAAAAAAATAAGAAGGAAGCTTTCGGGACGAAGCGCCGCCGTCTCGAGGCGGAACCTGGGCAGAACCAATCTAGGGCTCCGGCGGAGCTATTCTGCCGAGGAAACATCCCTCCGGGAGGGGGAAATCATCGCCATCGATCCTCTCATCGAGAGGGGGTCAATCTCCATCAACATCTTCACCAGCACCATCTCCTCTCAAACCCTAGTTCATCTTTTGTATCCGATCTTTGTCTCAAACCCTCAGATTGGTACCTGTGGGTTGCTAGTAGTGTTGATTACTCCTTGTAGTTGATGCTAGTTGGTTTATTCGGTGGAAGATCATTTGTTCAGATCCTTAATGATAATTAATACTCCTTTGATTATGAACATGAATATGCTTTGTGATTAGTTACGTTTGTTCCTGAGGACATGGGAGAAGTTTTGTTATAAGTAATCATGTGAATTTGTATTCGTTCGATATTTTGATGAGATGTATTTTGTCTTTCCTCTAGTGGTGTTATGTGAACGTCGACTACATGACACTTCACCATGATTTGGGCCTAGGGGAAGGCATTGGGAAGTAATAAGTAGATGATGGGTTGCTAGAGTGACAGAAGCTTAAACCCTAGTTTATGCGTTGCTTCGTAAGGGGCTGATTTGGATCCATATGTTTCATGCTATGGTTAGATTTATCTTAATTCTTCTTTCGTAGTTGCGGATGCTTGCGAGAGGGGTTAATCATAAGTGGGAGGCTTGTCCAAGGAAGGGCATCACCCAAGCACTGGTCCACCCACATATCAAATTATCAAAGTAACGAACGCGAATCATATGAGCATGATGAAAACTAACTTGACAACAATTCCCATGTGTCCTCGGAAGCGCTTTGCTTTATATAAGAGTTCGTCCAGGCTTGTCCTTTGCTACAAAAAGGATTGGGCCACCTTGCTGCACCTTGTTTACTTTTGTTACTTATTGCCCGTTATGAATTATCTTATCACACAACTATCTGTTACCGATAATTTCAGTGCTTGCAGAGAATACCTTGCTGAAAACCGCTTGTCATTTCCTTCTGCTCCTCGTTGGGTTCGACACTCTTACTTATCGAAAGGACTACGATAGATCCCCTATACTTGTGGGTCATCATGGCCCCCCTCTGGTACTTTATTCGCCCAATATTTTTTATTAAATCCAAAATGATTCTCCGTGAAGTTTCAGGACTTTTGGAGTTGTGCAGAACAGGTCTCTGATACGTCTCCAACGTATCTATATATTTTTATTGTTCCATGCTATTATATTATCTATTTTGGATGTTTTATATGCATTAATATGCTATTTTATATTATTTTTGGGGCTAACCTATTAACCTAGAGCCCAGTGCCAGTTTCTGTTTTTTCCTTGTTTTTGAGTTTCGCAGAAAAGGAATACCAAACGGAGTCCAAACGGAATAAAACTTTCGCAATGATTTTTCTTGGACCAGAAGGAAACCAGGAGACTTGGAGATGAAGTCGGAGAAGCCACGAGGTGGCCACAAGGACGGAGGGCGCGCCTAGGGGGGTAGGGCGCCCCCCCACCCTTGTGGGCCCCTCGTGCACCTCCTGACCTAATTCTTTCGCCTATATATTCCCAAATATCCCCAAACCAACAGAGGCATCCACGAAAAGACTTTTCCACCACCGCAACCTTCTGTACCCGTGAGATCCCATCTAGGGACCTTTTCCGGCACCCTGTCGGAGGGGGATTCAATCATGGAGGGCTTCTACATCAACACCATTGTCCTTCCGATGAAGCGCGAGTAGTTTACCACAGACCTACGGGTCCATAGCTAGTAGCTAGATGGCTTCTTCTCTCTCTTTGATTCTCAATACCATGTTCTCCTCGATGTTCTTGGAGATCTATTCGATGTAATACTTTTTTGCGGTGTGTTTGCTGAGATCCGATGAATTGTGGATTTATGATCAGCTTATCTATGAATATTATTTGAATCTTCTCTGAATTCTTATATGCATGATTTGATATCTTTGTAATTCTCTTCGAACTATCGGTTTGGTTTGGCCAACTAGATTGATTTTTCTTGCAATGGGAGAAGTGCTTAGCTTTGGGTTCAATCTTGCGGTGTCCTTTCCCAGTGACAGTAGGGGCAGCAAGGCACGTATTGTATTGTTGCCATCGAGGCTAAAAAGATGGGGTTTTCATCATATTGCTTGAGTTAATTCCTCTACATCATGTCATCTTACTTAATGCATTACTCCGTTCTTTATGAACTTAATACTCTAGATGCATGCTGGATAGCGGTCGATGTGTGGAGTAATAGTAGTAGATGCAGAATCGTTTCGGTCTACTTGACACGGACATGATGCCTATATTCATGATCATTGCCTTAGATATCGTCATAACTTTGCGCTTTTCTATCAATTGCTCGACAGTAATTTGTTCACCCACCGTATTATTTTCTATCTTGAGAGAAGCCTCTAGTGAAACCTATGGCCCTCGGGTCTATTTTCCATCATATAATCTTCTACTTTTCATCATACAAGTTTCCGATCTACTATTTTGCAATCTTTTACTTTCCGATCTATAAAAACAAAAATATTTACTTTATCGTTATTCTATCTCTATCAGATCTCACTTTTGCAAATAACCATGAAGGGATTGACAACCCCTTTATCGCGTTGGGTGCAAGTTGTTTGATTGTTTGTGCAGGTATTCGGTGATTTGTGCGTTGTCTCCTACTGGATTGATACCTTGGTTCTCAAACTGAGGGAAATACTTATCTCTACTTTGCTGCATCACCCTTTCCTCTTCAAGGGAAAAACCAACGCAAGCTCAAGAAGTAGCAAGAAGAATTTCTGGCGCCGTTGCCGGGGAGATCTACGCCAAGTCAAGATATACCAAGTACCCATCATAAACTCTCATCTCTTGCATTACATTATTCGCCATTCGCCTCTCATTTTTCTCTCCCCCACTTCTATAACGATTTTCGAAAAGATTTGCCTTTTTCTTCGCCCCTCTTTGCCTTTTCTTCGCCCCTCTTCCGTTCAATATTTTGTTTGCTTGTGTTACCATGTGTCTTCTTTTTGCTTTAATCTTCGCTTGCTAAAAGTTTATGGATCCTCATCCACTTGCTAATCTCTTTAAGAGATCCAATTATGATGAACCAATTTCTAGTGATTTGAGTGCACTAGATTATCTTTATGAAGTTTTGCTTGAAATTCGTGAATCTGAAAATTGTGATGAAGAAATTTATGAAGTGATTCACGATAGCTCCTTGAATAAAAAGCATGATTGCAATGGTTTTACTAAAAATTCTATTGATGTCAATTGTGCTAATAATATGCAAAACCCTAAGCTTGGGGATGCTAGTTTTGCTATGTCCACTACTTATTGCAATGATCATGATTGGGGTGATTTTTCTTATGATCTTGAAATTTTATTTAAGCCCCATGATGAATATGAGATTGATAATAATGTTTGCAATAATACTGAAAGTGGGTTTGGAAGAGTGTCAACTTTAGATCCCACATATTTGGAGAATGTTCAATCTTATGAATTTTTTGATAAAAGTGGGTTTGGAGAGGTCATGACTTTAGTTAATGTTAATCCCACTATTTTGGAAGAGTGTCAACTTCGCATGCATGTGGATCGTGTTGAGAATATGTTATGTGATAGCTATTTTGTTTAATTTTCTTATGATCCTACATGTAATTATTACGAGAGAGGAAAATATGGTTGTAGAAATTTTCATGTTACTAAATTACCTCTCTTCATGTTGAGATTGCTATCGTCTCTTTCTTCTTCCTTGCATATGCTAGTTTTTGCTTGCCTTGATAATTTGTTTGCTTATAAAATACCTATGCATAGAAAGTATGTTAGACTTAGATGTGTTTTGTCACGTGTTTTATGATGCTCTCTTTGTGCTCCAATTCTTCTCTTTTATGTGAGCATCATTGAAATTATCAATGCCTAGCTAAAAGGCTTTAAAGAAAAGCGCTTGTTGGGAGTCCACCCAATATTTCTCCTTGCTGTTTTTCAATAAATAATTCATCTAGCCTCTGGTTAGATGTGTTTTTGTGTTTTAATTAGTGTTTGTGCCAAGTAAGACCTTTAGGATGGCTTACGGTGATAGTTGATTTGATCTTGCTGAAAAACAGAAACTTTTTCGTCCAGTCTAAGAATTTTAGTATTTCACTGAAGCGTTGAAAAACCCTGATTTTTTTCTACGAGATTTATATACGAATTGTCTCTTTTTTCCTAATTTTTAAGAATTTTTGGAGTTACATAAGTATTATAACAATTCAGATATTCGCAGACTGTTCTGTTTTGACAGATTCTGTTTTCTTTGTGTTGTTTGCTTATTTTGATGAATCTATGGGTAGTATCGGGGGATATGAACCATGAAAAAGTTGGAATACAGTAGATATTATACCAATATAAATAAAGAATGAGTTCACAACAGTACCAAAGTGGTGATTTATTTTCTTATACTAACGGAGCTTATGAGATTTTCTGTTGAGTTTTGTGTTGTGAAGTTTTCAAGTTTTGGGTAAGGATTTGATGGACTATGGAATAAGAAGTGGCAAGAGCCTAAGCTTGGGGATGCCCAAGGCACCCCAAGGTAATATTCAAGGACAACCAAGAGCCTAAGCTTAGGGATGCCCCGGAAGGCATCCCCTTTTTCGTCTTCGTCTATCGGTAACTTTACTTAAGGCTATATTTTTATTCACCACATGATATGTGTTTTGCTTGGAGCGTCTTGCATAATTTGAGTCTTTGCTTTTTAGTTTGCCACAATCATCCTTGCTGTACACACCTTTTGAGAGGGACACACATGAATCGTGATTTATTAGAATACTCTTTGTGCTTCACTTATATCTTTTCAGCTAGGCAATTTTGCTCTAGTGCTTCACTTATATCTTTTTAGAGCACGACGGTGGCTTTATTTTATAGAAATTATTGAACTCTCATGCTTCACTTATATTATTTTGAGGGTCTTTAAACAGCATGGTAATTTTCTTTGGTTATAAATTTAGTCCTAATATGATAGGCATCCAAGAGGGATATAATAAAAACTTTCATATGAAGTGCATTGAATAATATGAGAAGTTTGATTCCTTATGATTGTTTTGAGATATAAAGATGGTGATATTAGAGTCATGCTAGTGAGTAATTGTGAATTTGAGAAATACTTGTGTTAAGGTTTGTGATTCCCATAGCATGCACGTATGGTGAACCGTTATGTGATGAAGTCGGAGCATGATTTATTTATTGATTGTCTTCCTTATGAGTGGCGGTCGGGGACGAGCAATGGTCTTTTCCTACCAATCTATCCCCCTAGGAGCATGCACGTAGTACTTTGTTTCGATAACTAATAGATTTTTGCAATAAGTATGTGAGTTCTTTATGACTAATGTTGAGTCCATGGATTATACGCACTCTCACCCTTCCACCATTGCTAGCCTCTCTAGTGCCGCGCAACTTTCGCCGGTACCATACACCCACCATATACCTTCCTCAAAACAGCCACCATACCTACCTATTATGGCATTTCCATAGCCATTCCGAGATATATTGCCATGCAACTTTCCACCGTTCCGTTTTATTATGACACGCTTCATCATTGTCATATTGCTTTGCATGATCATGTAGTTGACATCGTATTTGTGGCAAAGCTACCATTCATAATTCTTTCATACATGTCACTCTTGATTCATTGCACATCCCGGTACACCGCCGAAGGCATTCATATAGAGTCATATTTTGTTCTAAGAATCGACTTGTAATTCTTGAGTTGTAAGTAAATAAAAGTGTGATGATCTTCATTATTAGAGCATTGTCCCATGTGAGGAAAGGCTGATGGAGACTATATTCCCGCACAAGTCAGGATGAGACTCCGGATGAAAAAAAAAGAGGCAAAAAAAAAGAGAGAAGGCCCAAATAAAAAAATAATGAGAGAAAAGAGAGAAGGGGCAATGTTAGTATCCTTTTACCACACTTGTGCTTCAAAGTAGCACCGTGATCTTCATGATAGAGAGTCTCCTATGTTGTCACTTTCATTTACTAGTGGGAACTTTTCATTATAGAACTTGGCTTGTATATTCCAATGATGGGCTTCCTCAAATTGCCCTAGGTCTTCGTGAGCAAGCGAGTTGGATGCACACCCACTTAGTTTTTTTTTTGAGATTTCATAAACTAATAGCTCTAGTGCATCTGTTGCATGGCAATCCCTACTCACTCACACTGATATCTATTGATGGGCATCTCCATAGCCCGTTGATACGCCTAGTTGATGTGAGACTATCTCCCTCTTTTTGTCTTCTCCACAACCACCTTCTATTCCACCCATAGTGCTATGTCCATGGCTCATGCTCATGTATTGCGTGAAAGTTGAAAAAGTTTAAGAACATCAAAAGTATGAAACAATTGCTTGGCTTGTCATCGGGGTTGTGCATGATTTGAATATTTTATGTGATGAAGATGGAGCATAGCCAGACTATATGATTTTGTAGGGATAAGCTTTCTTTGGCCATGTTATTTTGAGAAGACATAATTGCCTTGTTAGTATGCTTGAAGTATTATTGTTTTTATGTCAACATTAAACTTTTGTTTTGAATCTTACGGATCTGAACATTCATGCCACAATAAAGAAAATTACATGGATAAATATGTTAGGTAGCATTCCACATCAAAAAATTTGTTTTTATCATTTACCTACTCGAGGACGAGCAGGAATTAAGCTTGGGGATGCTTGATACGTCTCCAACGTATCTATAATTTTTGATTGTTCCATGCTATTATATTATCTATTTTGGATGTTTTATATGCATTAATATGCTATTTTATATTATTTTTGGGACTAACCTATTAACCTAGAGCCCAGTGCCAGTTTCTGTTTTTTTCCTTGTTTTTGAGTTTCGCGGAAAAGGAATACCAAACAGAATAAAACTTTTGCAATGATTTTTCTTGGACCAGAAGGAAACCAGGAGACTTGGAGATGAAGTCGGAGAAGCCACGAGGTGGCCACAAGGATGGAGGGCGCGCCCAGGGGGTAGGGCGCGCCCCCCACCCTTATGGGCCCCTCGTGCACCTCCTGACCTAATTCTTTCGCCTATATATTCCCAAATATCCCCAAACCAATAGAGTCATCCACAAAAAGACTTTTCCACCGCCGCAACCTTCTGTACCCGTGAGATCCCATCTAGGGACCTTTTCCGGCACCCTGCCGGAGGGGGATTCGATCATGGAGGGCTTCTACATCAACACCATTGCCATTCCGATGAAGCGCGAGTAGTTTACCACAGACCTACGGGTCCATAGCTAGTAGCTAGATGGCTTCTTCTCTCTCTTTGATTCTCAATACCATGTTCTCCTCGATGTTCTTGGAGATCTATTCGATGTAATACTTTTTTTGCGGTGTGTTTGCCGAGATCCGATGAATTGTGGATTTATGATCAGCTTATCTATGAATATTATTTGAATCTTCTCTGAATTCTTATATGCATGATTTGATATCTTTGTAATTCTCTTCAAACTATCGGTTTGGTTTGGCCAACTAGATTGATTTTTCTTGCAATGAGAGAAGTGCTTAGCTTTGGGTTCAATCTTGTGGTGTCCTTTCCCAGTGACAGTAGGGGCAGCAAGGCACGTATTGTATTGTTGCCATCAAAGATAAAAAGATGGGGTTTTCATCATATTGCTTGAGTTAATTCCTCTACATCATGTCATCTTACTGAATGCATTACTACGTTCTTTATGAACTTAATACTCTAGATGCATGCTGGATAGCGGTCGATGTGTGGAGTAATAGTAGTAGATGCAGAATCGTTTCGGTCTACTTGACACGGACGTGATGCCTATATTCATGATCATTGCCTTAGATATCATCATAACTTTGCGCTTTTCTATCAATTGTTCGGCAGTAATTTGTTCACCCACCGTATTATTTTCTATCTTGAGAGAAGCCTCTAGTGAAACCTATGGCCCCCGGGTCTATTTTCCATCATATAATCTTCTACTTTTCATCATACAAGTTTCCGATCTACTATTTTGCAATATTTTACTTTCCGATCTATAAAACAAAAATACCAAAAATATTTACTTTATCGTTTATCTATCTCTATCAGATCTCACTTTTGCAAATAACCGTGAAGGGATTGACAACCCCTTTATCGCGTTGGGTGCAAGTTGTTTGATTATTTGTGCAGGTATTCGGTGATTTGTGTGTTTTCTCCTACTGGATTGATACCTTGGTTCTCAAACTGAGGGAAATACTTATCTCTACTTTGCTGCATCACCCTTTCCTCTTCAAGGGAAAAACCAACGCAAGCTCAAGAAGTAGCAGTCTCTAATATTTGCTCCTTTTCCAGCCCAGAATTTCAGCTGCCGGCATTCTCCCTCTTCATGTAAACCTTGTAAAATAAGAGAGAAAAGGCATAAGTATTGTGCCATAATGTGTAATAACAGCCCATAATGCAATAAATATCAACATAAAAGCATGATGCAAAATGGACGTATCATACGCCCATTAATGTTGAAAGCAATATTATCCAAACTATGACACCGGAAGAACACATAAAGGAAACCTTCCGGAACACTCCAGAATAACTGAAAAAAGAGGAGGTACGTGATACGGAAAGTAAACGGACTCCAAAAAATCCGCAAAAATATTTTTTGTCAGTTTTAGAATATATCAAAAATTAGGAAAATAAGAAACAACCAGGAAGGAACCCCTGGTGGGCACAAGACACCAGGGCGCGCCTAGGTGGGTTGTGCCCACCTCGGGTACCTTCCGAACTCTGTTTTTCTTCCGTTTGCTTGTTTCCCAAGATAAAAAATCTTTATATACCCCCCGAACCTATTGACCACTGTATCACGGAGAAATCTTATGTTGTTATTTTCTTGCTGTTTTCTGACAGATCTGAAAATATATCATCTCAAGATTCCGAGGAGGAGTGCCCAGTTTCTTATCAGCCTTTAGATAAAAATATCTTCAAGGATACCTATCCCTATATATGGTTCTCCAATGAAGAAGATGAAGATGAACCAGTCCCTCCTCATTTCAAGCACGAAAGCATGGAGGCGTTATGCAAGAGGATAATAAAGCTTGAGATGGAGAATGAAGAGTTAAGGATAGATAATTTTTACCTTCGAAATAAGTTGGAGAAAAAGGATGAATCTACTACCTCATCACCACCACCTCCTTCTTCATCACCAAAGAAAACTTGAGTATCAGGTATGGGCACTCCCCTTGGCTTGTGCCAAGCTTGGGGGAGGTGCCCCGGTATCGTATCACCTCCACTATCTTTTGCCTTTACTTATCTTAGTTCGATCCATAGTTATCTTTTGCTTTAGATGTGTAAAAATTTAGCTCGATCCTTTTCTTTTCGAGAGTTTGCTTAGTGTTCTATCCTTGTAATCGTGTGCAAGATATATATAATAAAGTTTAGTTTAAAGTTTTGTTCTCTTTATTTTCATGATCAATAAAAAGAAAGGAAATAAATGAAAAAGGATCATATGCTAATCTTATGGTAAGTAATGACATCACATAAGGAAGAGTATAAGTAGAAAATTTTATTGGAGATTTACAAACATAGCATTGGTCAATAATGCAATTCATGAAAGAATTAATAAGGGAAGAGAAGATTCACATGCAAATACACTATCCTGGACATCTTTTGTGATTGTGAGCCCCCATCAAAATATTATATGCCAAAATTGTTGACGTTGGACAAGGAAGACAACGTAATGATTTATATCTGTTCATATTCACATAGAAGTTATATTGTCATAGATCCTTTAACATGTGGTGCTTGCCCCCCATCTTTGCTAGCCAAAAATTTCGCACTAAGTAGAGATACTACTTGTGCATCCAAAACCCTTAAACCCAAATCTTGTTTTGAGAGTCCATCATACCTACCTATGGATTGAGTAAGATCCTTCAAGTAAGTTGTCATCGGTGCAAAAAGGCAATAAAAATTGCTTCTAAAAGTGTTGGATCACTTAGTGTAAGAGAAAATTGAGCGTTGTACGAACTTATGATGGCAAAGAATAAAAGCGACAGACTGCATAATAAAGGTTGCTATCATAAGGGGCAATATAACGTGATGTTCTTTTGCACTAAGAGATTGAGCATACAAACAAATAAGCGCATGGCAACCTCTGCTTCCCTCTGCGAAGGGTCTATCTTTTACTTTTATGCAAGAGACAAAGTATTTCTCTCTATTCCTTTTTATTTTCTCTTTTGGCAAGCATCATGTGGTGAGGAAAGATCTAGACACATATATCCAGTTGGATATGAGTAGCATGAGTTATTATTGTTGACATCACCCTTGAGGTGAGCATGTTGGGAGGCGAAACTATAAGCCCCTATCTTTCTATGTGTCCGGTTGAAACTTTTTGCTCATGTGTATGCGGTGAGTGTTAGCAATCATAGAAGATTATATGATGGTTGAGTATGTGGACTTGCCAAAAAGGCTCCGATACGTGACCCTTCCTGAAAAGATGATGAATTGTAGTTGCAAAGTTGACTGAGAACATAGGTTGTTGGTTTTCAATAGAGTTTATGCTTTACACTTTGATGTTGTGATGAATTGTTACTTGTTCATGAGAAGTTCATGACAGAAGTTTTGTGATAAAAGTTCTATGATAAAGTTATATGTTAAAGTTTGTTGTTGTTACAATAATATACATGATGCTTCTATGTCCGTATTTTGTTTTATCAACACCTCTCTCTCTAAGCATGTGGACATGTTTTTTGATTTCGTTTTTTCGCTTGAGGACAAGCGAGGTCTAAGCTTGGGGGAGTTGATACGTCCATTTTGCATCATGTTTTTCTAATGTTATTTATATTGTTTTTATGTATAATAATGCTTTTTGGAGTAATTCTAATGCCTTTTCTCTCATAATATGCAAGGTTCACACAAAGAGGGAGAATACGGGCAACTGGAATTCTGGACCTGAAAAAGCTACATCAGGCCATCTATTCTGCACAACTCCAAATGAGCTGAAACTTCACGGAGAATTTTTATGGAATATATAAGAATTATTGGAGCCAATAAGTACCAGAGGGGGCCCACCAGGTGGGCACAACCCACCTGGGCGCGCCAGGGAGCCCAGGCGCGCCCTGGTGGGTTGTGCTCCCCTCGGCCCACCTCCGGTGGCCATCTTCTGGTATATAAGTCATTTTGACCTAGAAAAAATAAGGAGGTACTTTCGGGACGAAGCGCCGCTGTCTCGAGGCGGAACTTGGGCAGGAGCACTTTTGCCCTCCGGCGGAGCGATTCCGCCGGGGGAACTTCCCTCCCGGAGGGGGAAACCATCGTCATCATCTTCACCAACAACTCTCCCATCTTGGGAAGGGCAATCTCCATCAACATCTTCAACAGCACCATCCCCTCTCAAACCCTAGTTCATCTCTTGTGTTCAATCTTTGTACCAGAACCTTAGATTGGTGCTTGTGGGTGACTAGTAGTGTTGATTACATCTTGTAGTTGATTACTATATGGTTTATTTGGTGGAAGATTATATGTTCAGATCCATTATGCTATTTAATACCCTTCTGATCTTGAGCATGATTATCATTTGTGAGTAGTTACTTTTGTTCTTGAGGTCACGGGAGAAATCTTGTTGCAAGTAATCATGTGAACTTGATATGTGTTCGATATTTTGATGATATGTATGTTGTGATTCCCTTAGTGGTGTCATGTGAACGTCGACTACATGGCACTTCACCTTATTAGGGCCTAAGAGAATGCATTGTGGAGTAGTTATTAGATGATGGGTTGCGAGAGTGACAGAAGCTTAAACCCTAGTTTATGCGCTATTCCGTAAGGGACTGATTTGGATCCAAAAGTTTAATGCTATGGTTAGATTTAATCTTAATACTTTTCTCGTAGTTGCGGATGCTTGCGAGAGGGTTAATCATAAGTAGGAGGTTTGTTCAAGTAAGAACATCACCTAAGCACCGGTCCACCCACATATCAAATTATCAAAGTAGCGAACACAAATCAAACCAACATGATGAAAATGACTAGATGAAATTCCCGTGTACCCTCAAGAATGCTTTGCTTATCATAAGAGACCGTTTTGGCCTGTCATTTGCCTCAAAAGGATTGGGCTATCTTGCTGCACTTTTGTTACCGTTACCGTTACTTGCTCGTTACAAATTACCTTGCTATCAAACTACTCGTTACTTATAATTTCAGTGCTTGCAGAGAATACCTTGCTGAAAACTACTTGTCATTTCCTTCTGCTCCTCGTTGGGTTCGACACTCTTACTTATCGAAAGTACTACGATTGATCCCCTATACTTGTGGGTCATCACTCACCGCCCCTCGCTTTCGGCTCTGCCGCCCCTCTTTCACCCACCACGCCCGCAAGAGCCTCTCGCACGAAGTCGACCCTCCGCCCGCATCACTCGTACGAAATCTCCCAAGCCCGTCGCTCGCACTCGACCAAGATGAGGATGAAGTCCAGAAGTGGCCGGCGTAAGAGCATCTCTAGAGAGACCCCGTATAAGTGGTCAAACCCGTAAAATAACCGCTTTTTACAGTTTCAGTCGAAAAAATGGACCCGAACAGACTCCTTAAAATCGTCCGACCCTTAAAAAAATTTACAGGGCCCTGTGAACACAAACCTGAGACCCTCATATCTTCAGTTTTGAAGGCAATTTTGTCAGGGCCCTGAATAGCGGTCAACGTTGGCAGTTGAGGAATCTCAGCTCCCGCCACCAACACCTTGAAGCTCGCCGCCTGCAGCGACCGCACCGCCGCCGCCCGTCCGCCCGACCGCCGCCCGTCGATGCGAGCAAGCTAGCTAGCTAGCTACGGCCACGCTAGCTAGCTATGGCTGCGCTAGCTGAATTGATGCGAGCAAGCTAGCTAGCTAGCTACGGCGAGCAAGCTAGCTAGCTGAGTCCGGCCGCGCGCGCCCGGCCGCCACCCACGCCACCCTGGCCTCCGCCCGCGCATCGTGGCCGTCCCGCGTCTCCCTCATCCGTCCGTCCGCCGGCCTCCGCTTTGGCCGTGTCTTCCTCGTCCGCACGTCGGTCGGCGGCCGATTTCAAATTGGCGTGAGGAAGAGGAAGAGATATATTCAGAGAATATTCTTTTCACGGGTTGATTATACGGGGTCTGTTCGGCCGCCGCTCGCGCCAGCCCGTAAAACCGGGTTTCCGTGAACTGTAAAAGCGATATAAGGGTCCGCGATATAAGGGGTCTGCTAGAGATGCTCTAAGGACGGGAACAACAGTGTGTTCATCATGGACCTGATGGTAATACACTTATCTTCCTCTCTTCAATCAACATTTTTTAGTTCAACGATTTTTTGAGAAGGATCCATTATACATATTGTAATGTGTGTGAGATGGAATTAAAGAACAATATATCAGCTGATCTCATTCTATTTCATATTACGATAAATGCAGCAATTTTCAGATAAAGGGAGAATTAAGCCTACTTAAATTCAGATATAGCAAGGCATCAACTACTTAATGCGGGAGATGGGATTGAAGAACAATCTCTTTGCACCGTGCTGGGCTGCTGGCCCCAATCTTTTTATTAGTAATGCTGTTTCCCCATTGATTCAGTTAATTGGATTTTGGGTATACTAATTCCTGTAGCTTGTATTTTACGTACACAGGTTTCTCCCAGTCGCTGATCACATTGGTGCATTGGAAGCGAACCGCCATGGGACTTGTGGCTACATTAGGGCTAGGAAGGGCAGGCCAACAGCGCAAGGCCAGCAACTGGTTGTACCGGCGCAGCAAGGCACAACAGCAGCCGTCCAAGATTGCATACACAATCAGGGTAACTGGGAGTCTGGAACCAGCCGATGGGCAGCTCGTCAGGTGCTAGCTTTGCGTCTATCTCTACTTATAATTTTGGATTTTCAACTGTGGCACCTATTCATTACAGATCAACAAATATATGAATTGATTCAATTTTACATATGGCAACGTCATGAATGTTAATTTCTGCAATAAGTTAAGGAATCTAATGGAGATGATACTCTTTTCTCTAAGATAGATGATGGTGATGATTTTTTTTGCGAAAAATATTAATTTCATTTCAACCAAGGTGATTCATTACAATCCTCTTGGCAAACAGTGCCGATTTCGATGATGGTGATGATATGATGAGATTCTCATAGTAATATTCATATATGTGAATTTCAGACTTGATTATTTTATTTATGCTACTTATGGTAATTATGAATCTAATTCTACAGCTTTTTGGTAAATTATATACATGTAAATTGGCATGTTACATTTGTGGTTTAAAAAAATCTTATTGCCCTACACTAATGTAAAATCTTAGATCCAACACTAACACCTGAGATAAAAAAAAGATATATGACGCCTCACCTTCGTCCGTTGCCGTTCACGCAGTTTTCACGCTGCCAGTGACTCCGGTGTGGTTGCCCTCGACGCAGTGTCCGTCCCGCTCTAACTCGGGTACCGCTGCCATGCCCTCCATTGTATTATATTTTCTATTACTTACGAGCTAGCACTTTTTTCCCCT
Source organism: Thinopyrum elongatum (assembly GCA_011799875.1). Classification (NCBI taxonomy): domain Eukaryota; kingdom Viridiplantae; phylum Streptophyta; class Magnoliopsida; order Poales; family Poaceae; genus Thinopyrum; species Thinopyrum elongatum. The sequence continues at coordinate 156,973,087 of CM022298.1, forward strand.
GGGTGAAGGTCTATAACCTGGGTTCGGCTCCTCTGCAGTGACGTTATTACTGCACGGGTACTGTAGCTGCTAGGATCTATCGTTGATTTTAATCCAATGGCTCTTCAAGAATCGCTGGATGACAAGCCTCGCACCGGCCACTCATAAGAAAAAAAAAGGCCCACACCCCTCTCTGTCTTATCTCCTTGTTCTAGAGTGGCTCGGCCACTGTTTTTCCCCAACACAGCGCTACTCCGGCTGATGGCAAATCCATTTTACTTTGCATTGCTCCAGCCAAATCCGGCAGTAAGGCAACGGCGAGCAGCAGGGAGATGGTGAACTCCACAAGGAGTAGGGCAACGGCGAGCTCAGCGAGCCCAACGACGACGGCATCTGGAGGCTCCTCCCGGCGAGCTCCGTGAGGAATACGACGACGGCGATGTCCCGGAGCAGCACGGGAGACCGGGAAGGGGATGAGGGTAGCAGGCATATGAGGGGCACGCCAGGGCCGCCGCGCATTCCCGACCACTACCACGCCCCCCAAGATCCTTCGGCCGAGGCGTCTGACTGCAGCGGCGCGGCAGCTGGACCTCGCAGCCCTCCTGCCCGACCAAGCTCCAACAGCGGAACCCAGTCGTCGTCGCGCAGCAGGTCACTTACTGATTTCTTCCTTTCTTCATTTCGTGATTGTCTTCCATCTTGTACTATTGCTTTCTTCATGTTATTGGGGGTGAAAGCAGAGCAAGTGAAGCATGTGATTGTTTAATTTCAGTTACTCTGTCAAATTATTCAGATCACTAGCTAAAACAATAGTGTCCGTGCTGATGATCAACTAGTGGTACTAGGCCCGTAGTAAAGAAATTGTCCATGTTGTATATTGTATCTGATTGTACACCCTAGATGGAGATCAAAAAATATACTCTGGTACATAGCTGTAGCTATGTCACTGGAAATGTTAAAAATGGTGAGCACTCAACAGATTAGTGTTGCAGCTACTGAAATTAAACTGATTTTGCATGTCTTCATAAACCAGGAGTTAACTGAAATTAAACTGATTGGAAATGACGAGCAATCAACGGTCAACAGATTGCGTCTTACGTGTGCTGATTAATTATTCCTTCTGCATCATCTATCGATCTAACAGGACAGCACAACACACATGCATCAACCTATTGTCATATCCCATGATAGTTTTGTAAGTCCCAAAGATCACCGGCTTCACTCTGAAATTAAAGGGAGACAAATCTGAGTACACAAGAAATCATATTGCTTAACACTGAATTGAAGGAATTTTAGACATGATAAGTGGAATACCGTCAATAAACGAGCATAGTACCCATACTCTTGCAACCCATTTGCACTTGTTCCAGCCATTTGCTCTATAGGTGATTGGTATTGTGCTAGTGCAATGTCATTCTCTCTTCTCTATGAAAAGAAAACAGAGCAAATATTAGTCTATGTTAAGCTGTTTCTATATTAGTCTTTTTAGCAAGTACTCTGGTTAGATAGGTGGAAGAGATTTACCGGATGAGTTTGATTTTTGGGTCCAACTTTTTTTGTCTCCTTCTTCTTTTTATTGGGGTGCTGGTCCATCCTCGTCTTTTTTCTTATGAGGTAAGTGCTTGATGGCATTTTGCATTATGTGAAAAGTGCACAATCCGTGCCATGCTTCGATAAATACTGCCTGAATTGCATTACCCATTGCTACATCTTGATCAGTAAAGATTGTTCTAGGTTGTTTTTTGTTATGCACTGATAGGAACGTGTTGAACAGCCATTTGAATGATTCAAATGTCTCATCATATAAAAGTGCAACACCAAAGATGACCATTTCTCTGAAATGGTTGAAGCCAACAAACACACCGAATGGTCTGTACTCTTTGTTTGTCCCAAATGTTGTATCAAAGGTAACAACATCACCGAAATGAGCATAGTCAATTATCATCCTTGCATCAGCCCAAAAGATATTTGCTATATTTTCATCACAATCTAGTTGCATGTCATATTCAAATGCAGGATTCTCATTCTTTTTATCTCTAAAATACTTGAGCATACTTCCAGCTTCACCATACATCAAGTCCCTTTGTCGCCTGGTTCTCAAGTGGTTCTTGCGATCACGACATGTGTAGCCAAGGTTCAGTGGACCACCAACTTGTTGACTTGCTAACTCTAGGGCTTTTCTAGGTACAATTCCCAAATCATCTGCTGTTTCAATTTCAAATGCTTGCAAGGCTGAAATCTTCCTCTGTGATGGCATCAAGTGGCTTGTCCCAGGTAATTGCAAGACATGGTTGTGTTCAACAACTAACTCATGCACCTCATAATTTCCCGCTTCTCGGTCTATAGTAATTCCCATTCGAACATTGCAGCCGGTCCTTGTTTCTGCACGAGGACGCTTTGTATTATCATCCCTTTTGTCTTTTCTTCTGTAGCCCTCATTGGAACAAACATATCTTGCTGAAGTGATTACTCCATCGAGTTTGCTCTTGTTTTCATAATTTATCCTTACATCAAAACCAATATGACCTCCATAACATGTCCAAAAGTTCCAAGCCTCTTTTGTGGAATTGAATTTCATACCAATCTGAGGCATCCAACTAGGAACCACATTTGTCCTGTAAAAATTACACATAACTTATTTGTTTGTATGTTTACACTACAATCATAAGGTGATATGACCTAAGAATTTAACAAAATTGTCGGTACCTGTTAGCATCCACATTAGAGTTAGTCATATTCTCCATTAGACTTTCTCTTCTCCTTTTTGTCTAATCTGTGATATCATAGCAAACTCAGTCCAGAAATTCCCTTGCTGCCTCGAGAACATGAATACAATCAGAACATATGCCACTTACCTTAAGAATGATCCTCTTCTTTTTTGTTGCTAGGAGAAGGACAACAAAAGGAAGATCATCTGCACTAATCTCCTGTCATGTTTTGGAAATCCCAGGTACTTGATGAGCAAATCATCTGTCTTACAAGTAAATATTTGAATATATTCATGCATTTTATCTTGAGCTTGTCCAAAACAATAGAGATCACTTCTATTAAAATTATTTTTTTCACTAGAAGGTGCAGAAAATAAGTTTTGCATCTTGCCCTTATCATCCTCCATTAAGAAAATAGTAGCATAGCAAACTCAATCTACAAATTGTGTGCCTTGAGAACATGAATACAATCAGAACATATGCCACATACCTTCAGATTTATTGTCTTCTTTTTTGTTGCTAGGAGAAGGAAGGCAAAAGGGAGATAATCTTCATCGCCTACGGATCAGCTTGCGTTGGTTTCACTCTGAACATGGAGGACGATCAGAAGAAAGATAGGGCAAAAGGGAGTTGATCTGCGCCACCTACGGGTTCGGCTCCTTAACTTGTCTTGGTTGCGCTCTGAACATGGAGGACGATCAGAAGAAAGATAGGGCAAAAGGGAGTTGAGATCAACGCCACCTACAGATCATAGATCAACGTACCTATGTCATAGTATTTTACAAGGACGAACAGGAGGAACGAGGAAGATGAGCGGGACAAAGGCAAAGAGATCGATGTTTTGGCGCCAAGGCGATTATCAGGGTGTGTTTTGTTTGGCGCCAATGTGAGTATCTTCGTGGTTCTGTTTGGCGGCAATCCTGCAGCCGTAGGAGATTTTCTACCACATAATTAGCTGTTTGTTTCCATTTATTAAGAGAATCGAGTTGGGGTAATGAGAGCCATGAGATTTAAATGGATGGCTGATGTGGGTTGGTACAGTACCCGTGCAGTAATAACGTGACTGCAGAGGAGCCGAACCCAACCTATAACCTATGTATTAAATTTAAGGAGAAGGATGAACGGGTAGATAATACAAGCTTAAGGGTATATTTCTCTTACTGTAAAAGAGTTGTATTTCTCTGAATATTAACATAATAGTGATATTTAGGGAGAGGGGTGTATGGGTAGATAATTGCAAGGGTGCATCTCTCTTACCTTAAAAAAGAATGTGTATTTCTCTTAACATATAAAATGAGTCATTAATGCCATATTGTTTTTTGGGTCTGATTGTTCTCACAAACTGATAACATGATAGGGCAAGATTCATGTAGGCCGATGAATGTAAATTATAAAGCATCTTAGCACCGCGTTTGTATTTGCAAATTTCCCTGAAAGTTCGTACTTTCTGTAAATTGTTGATCCGTAACTGCATATGACATCCTCACATAGTAATATGGGTTACGAACACCATTTCTTGACCTAAGAAACAATGACAACAGGTAAGTACATCACCAACTCTGGCCTACATCACGCTTGAAAAAACTAAAGATGTTTTTGGCATGACAAAGGTCAGATCAGAAAGAACTAAAGAGACAGAGGGAAGGGGAGTTATGCACTAAACAAAGACGAGATATTTAAAATGAGGTGTGTAGCCCGAAATCATAAGAAAGCTACCCTATGGCTTCACAACGGAAAAGAAAACTCCATGTAACGCACAGTAGCCATATCAGATACATCCTGTTTTGGGTCAGCCCAATATGATCCACCAATCAAGAAATGAAGTTGCATACATCTGTGCTAGAGAACTATAACATTAGTCGAGACTTGCATACATCCTTGCCTAGGAATTATAATATTAGTATTTTTTTGGTGGGACTTCTTTTATTTTGTGCTGAACATGATAAGTATGTAGTTCACTGAAATGGCCAATTTGAAGAAAACAAGGGGAATCTTATATTCATCACTACCTATTAAGGTTTTCTAACTTCATGATGTTTTATTTTTATTTGTTTTTTAACTTCATAATGTGTTACTTTTTATTTTGAAAGCTTAAAGCTAGACCTGTTTGTCTTGAAATTTGCAGTATTTGAGATAGTCGCAAGATAAGAGTGTAACATGCGATAATTTTTCAATTACCAAAATTATTTGTGGTGTACTCTCATTTGGTTCCTTGTAGTATTGCTCCTTTGTTTGTTCAAGCCTTGGCAAGTACAATCAATGAGGAAAATTTAGCAGGTCTGAAGTACCAATTTGATACAATTGATGTTGATAAAAGTGGACCAATTAGTGTATTGAAGAAACACAACATGTAAGATTTAGAGTACTTTCACATGAGAATGCTTTGTGTCGGTACTAGATGGCACATATATTTTTTACAACAATTTAAACATCTCTATGGCCTCTCTTATGTTAGTACATATTATATTTGCATTCATTTTATTGATATTTTTTATATGATAATACGTGTGTTGCACGTGCATGCTGACTAGTAACACAAAAGCATAATAATACACACATGTAAACTTTAAAAAATAAACACATGTGCATGTGACATCATGGCTAGGCTGACCCTTCACATACGAGTGATTGTAGAGGGTCGTATACTTACATTGAATTCATAAGGATAAACATATGCATATTTGAGTTAGAAAATAAGGGTTCATTACACTTAAAGTTTAGATAAAAGGCTTCCTTGTGTTATAAAATCCCAAACCGCTACTTGAAAAAGATGATACTAATAGCTAATAGTTAATGAAAGCGATTTCATTAATATGCTAACCACTTCATTGGCCACTCTTAAATTTTTCTCCGAAGAAGAAGAAAAAAAACACTCCTATATTTTATATTTGTTACAATTGTGCTCTTAAAGGAGCACAAAAAACAGTGAGTTGATAACCAATTGTGTGATCATGCACAATAAGCAACTAAACAATGATTGTCGCGGGGATTTCACGACAATACTCATGATCTGGGGTTTTTGTGAAGGCAAGACACACGTGGATGATCTAGGTACAAGATTTCACATGGGGGGATGATCTAAGCGCACTTGGAGAACTTGAGAATCACATGCCTCTGTTGTGCGGAACATGATAGTATCTCTCATGAATCGGCAACGCAATACACTTTTAGTCCTCTCCTTACCATTCGTAGATGTCTCGGTGTAGGCAGAGCAAAATACATACCCAAAGAATGTACGTGTAGTAGCTCAATATTCAAAACACGCATGTCATATCATAGTAATCCTTCTATTCGAGAAAAGCAAATGACACCAACATCGACAGAGGGAGAAGACATGTGACCTAGCAGAGCAAGTGCCACTGCAAAGTAGACTTCGAGTTAGCTCAACTGTGGACATGTCAAGGGTGCTAGTCGGTTGGCGTAAGTTCATATGTCTATGTGGTTCTTTCTAGATGAAGGCAAGGGCCAGTTCAGGGTCAGGGGTAACTACGCGACACGACCAGATGAATTCCTTTGTTAGTTACTCGGTGCGACGACAACCGAACCAAGGAAAATGGTGGCACTTGCAGGAAACACTGCCTCCAAAGGGAAAAAATCTATAAAAAAAGAGTTTCTGAATGAGTGCATTAGGTGTGCAGGTCCATGTGCAAGTGAGATAGCAGTGTTGCAAGTAATGCGCTTAATATTGGGTTGGCAAAGAAATTCAAGGTTGTCTTTTTGAAAATTAAATTAAGTTCTCCACATGCTGAAGATGTAAGATACATTGGTGGGGTATGGGGCAAATAATAGTTCTCGCCAATGATATAGATAGTCATAAAAGATACCAACAAAAAGAAGGGGGGATACAAGTTATTTTATTGAGTTTATTCTTTTGATTTATGTGTTGTTATTGTAGCCACGGGAAATGTGTAGGCAAAAACTCAATTGTGATCAAGAAATTGCTATTGGATGGGCTCCATTGAGCTCGATTTTTTGAAGCAGGTCAAAAATCATCTTTTAATTTTCAAAAATATTTGAATAATTACACACGTGCATAGTTATATATACTAGATGTTTGTAAAGTTTCATGAGAATGTATTTCATCACAAAAATTTACAAATATGCAGTATACACCCCCCATGTATATGCATACTAAAATAAAGGTAATATTAACAAAATAAAGGAGATCAATGGTGGGGGTGATGTGGATGAAACCGTACTCACCCGGGTCATTCTCAGGCTACTCTAGAGGGGCCCACTACCACTCACCCGAGAATGCCTCCCACCATAGCTTCCTCTCCTTGCCATCAGCGGTGAAGGCCACTGGGCCAATTCCTCTGGTGGACGGCGGTGGAGAGGCTGCATGTAGCCCACTCATTGTGCATGCGATCTTTCTTTATCTCCCTCAGATCCAAGAGATCACGTGCATCTCCTACTTCCTTTGCCATGGATCCGCTGACTGCACATCAGTCGACACGTGCTAGATTGGTTGCGGCTGCCGGACAAACTCAAAGCCTCCACCAACTTCCGTGCATTCCCAGGGTTGCCATATTTGGCTACTTTGGTCTAGAGGGTGTGGAGGCTGAAGAAATTTGTGCTAGCGTCCATCGTTGACAATTGCGATGGCTAGGGTGTCGCATCTCACCCTGGTGGCGTTATCCTGCCTTTGCCCTCATCGGGTGGGCTTGTGAATCAGGGAGAATCTCTATTCAGCAAGTCTGGCCATGACAACGACGACACAATCATTCTCTAAGTTGGTGGTGTTGTCTTCATCCCCTTCTCGTGTCCTTGCGGCGAACTCCTTTGCATTCTCTAAGAGCATACTCCAAAATCCACTCCGTTGTCGTTTGGTTATCCTTGTTGTCGCTACTCTTGTTGTTGTTCGACACACGTCATAGGCACTGACCGCCCTTCTAGTGCGAATTATTTCATTACTGGCATTTGTTGAGATCATGCCACCTTTTCACTCTTTATCCCCACTCCCATGGGCAATGACCACCCTTCTGGTGGAGAGTTTGCGCAATCTTTTTGTGCCTTCTCTACGAGGCAGAGTGTTTCATCGTCTTCATTCACAATCTTTCTTGGGCAATGACCACCCTTCCAATAGGTGTTGGATGGTGTGAGCTTAGTAATGGCACATCTCCTTGATGTTGATTGTCTACAGACTATCCTTGTTGGCGGTGTCGACGTTGCCTTAGATGGGGCTCCCATGTGGTATTCTTCAAAATTTCCCTCCTTTTGTTTGCTAGTGTTGCCTTGTACTATGGTTTAACATATCCCGGGTTGCTTCATCCAACCCAATATGTTTAAGAAGTTGTTTTCTGTGTTGTGTTGTGATCTCGTAATTAGTATTTTGTGTTTTTAGGGTACTTTCTTCAGCAAGATGTCCCCTCGGGGTTTCCTTTGAGGAATGTTTTCAAGTGGGAATCTTGACCCTCAGTGAACTTCTAAAAAATATTTAACATATACTAAAAAAATCTTTGTATTATAAATTAAAAAGAGGCGTGTAAATCTATGATATTTGTACATTTATACACCTTTACATAGAATTTGTCAGATCTTGGAAACTTAATCTTGTACCCTCGTAAGGCAAAGTATAGAGCACTAAACTTGTTTCCTTTAGATGCCGCAAAAATGAGCCTTCTTATGAACACACTAGACTAGACTGATACGACTAATCATTTGTAAATATATATTTTGAACATATAGTTGCCCAAGTGTTCATCTATGTTCTCTTGCACTAATTGTTTCACGCACTTAACTCATCAAAATTTGAAATAAAAGCTAACACATGGCGACGTAACCCAAATCGTGTTGCATAGTCCCATTCACTTTTATTTCATATAGAGTCCCACAACTTGCTCACCTACATTTGTGTTCTATACCTTAATCCTATCATGGAAGATGTAGGAAACACTGACACTCATATATACCATTCTTGTTTCCTTCTTCTACTACTGATCCATCTTCATGTGACTCTCCTTCCCACCAAACACCATGATAGATATTGTTTGACATGTTTGGATCTTAATTATACTTAGAAATGAATGGTGTCGGGAATTTTCCAATAACACCCAACCACATTGTAGCTCTCCGAACTTTGACGGAGCTCAAGCTTCGTGGACTATGTTACCCTAAGTAGTTTATTTCTAGTCTATCCTAACTTTCATTCCATTGTACATGGTTCAACCGTGTCATCTTCTTTTTCATGGTTGATTAAACGAGCTTGGGTTTTGCTCACAACCATGATTTGATGCTCACTTCAGGAGGGGAAAAGACCATCAAATTCTTCCGAGGAACTTGAAAATCACATATGCCTCTGTTTGCGTGGAACATGATAAACATAGTATTGTTTGCTTTCTTATATCTAACTGACATAAATATATACTCCACGCATGATCTTCCGCCACTCTTTAAATTGTTTTCTTACATTTGTTGATTTGAGAACACAAAAAGCATACTAATACACACATGTAACCTTTAAAAGGTGTACATGTGCATATGACATAACGTTTATGCTAACCCTTCGCACACATGATGTAGAGGATCATATCTTAAAGTGAATTCATAAGGCTAAAGATATGCCTATTTGAGTTCACAAATAGGGATTCATTACCCTTAAAGTTTAGGTAAAAGGTTTCCCTTTTTGAATAGTTTGAATTGCTTACTATATGTGTCACGTGGTGTAAAAGGTTTCCCTTTGTTATAAAATCCTAAGCTAATACTTGAAAAATAATATAATATCAAAGTAGTAATTGGTGAAAGTAGCTTTTGTTAATAATCTAACCACAACATCGGCTACTTTGAACTTTTCTCCTAAGAAAAAAGCTATTTTTAAATTTATATGTTGTATTAGTTACAATTGCGCTCTTAACAGAGCGCACGAAACGATGAGCGGTGCTCAATTGCGCGACACAGCAAAATAAGCAACCAAACAATAATCATAAGCATTAATTCAGTTAAGAGATGCAAGCATACTTCACTCATGCATACGCTCATTGCACCATGGCTGAGCTAATCTCATTTTCTCTCTCTCAAGTACTCGTAAGCACATGTATCATAATTCATAAAGTAAAAGAAGAAAATGATAAGACACCGATCCATGCGGCAAGCAACAACAATGATCGACCGGTTACAAACACATGCTATTTGGGTGACATCCATCTATCCAACACCCCAAAAAAGAATCTAGATCACTACACAAGAGCCAAAGGCCGAACTCCAAAACCCAACCTCTCTGCACACCATAGCAACCACCCGCCTCGACGACGAAGCGTGCTGGTTAAAAACCACATTGTTGCGATGTTTCGAGAGTTCCAAGCCACGAGGATCAAGATGGAGTGAAGGGCCCGATTATACTGATGAAGCAGTCCTTGAGCATCATCAATCCAATAGCTTATCGTCACGGTAGGGCCTAGTCAGTCCTTTTCTACACACACACGACTATGCCCTAGACCAATCATGTGAGAACGCAGCTGATAAAAAAGATGGTCGATATTTTCATCGTGTTAATTAATCATAAAAGGTGAAAATGCCCTAATGCAGCAACCCACGACAATCAAGACAATCAGACATCCATCACCCTTTCTTTATGGCCAACCAGACAAGAAACTTACAACTCGTCGATATCCAAGAACCTGGAATAATGTTGGCAGCCGATACACCCTGAGAGGGGCAAATGGCGTTGTATATGCAGAGACCTAGCGGAGAAGAGACCGTTTCTAGTTCATCGCACATCAAACACAACACAAACACAGTATGGTACACATTTCGCGCCTCATCCGGGTTGATTACAATACCGCCTGGATACCCAATAGTTTAACTAGTAGAACGCCCGTGCGTTGCTACGGGCTAACAATGCATTATAAATAAATGATTAGATTGTCTTCAAGGTCGAAGCTCATTTCTTCCTCATACGTTCGGGAGTGTTTGAACATCAAACGGGCACCCAACATGCTCCTCAAAATTCAAGCTTCTCAATGGTACGGGCTATCTATGATTTCATCCTGAACATACGATCCCGACACAAAAGAACCCCACCTCATGACACACCCTTCCCTTTTCTTCCAAACAGGATTATCTCAATTTAGTCGTGCAGAGGAAAAGCACAACCAATAGTTGTTTTGAGCACCGACGCAACTCCTCGGGTAAGGGCCTCGAGTCAGGACAGATAGGTAACACGTGATCCCAACATAAAAAACCCAAAACCCTACCTCATGACACACCCATCCCTTTTCTTGCAAACAGGATTATCTTAATTTAGTCGTGCAAAGAAAAAGCACAACCAATAGCTGTTTTGAGCACCGACGCACAACCAATAGCTGTTTTTAGCACCAACGCAACTCCTCGGGTAAGGGCCTCGAGTCAGGGTAGACAGGTGATCCACACTTGCACCCGTTGGGGCAGACATACACACAAGACTGACTGCATCGATACTCCACGCAGAACTCTATCGCGTAGCCCATATTGACTCTCGGTAGCCCGTATGGAGCCTCCGTGACAAAATCAAACCCACACCAAGAACAATTCCACAAGTTTTGATTTTATACCGATAAAAGAAAGAAGAACCTACATTCATGGAACAGCTACAACTAATTATAACTATAGGCACGTCCAGGGAGAGGACTAATTGTGGCCAGGTCCACGGCCACCCCCACTGCGACCGACCACCCTTGGGATGTCTACGGGCACCTTCAACGCCTCAGCCACCAGCACGACCACGCCCATGGCCAACGCCACGGTCATGGCCTTCGGCATCCCCATGGCCACGGCCAGCACCATGTAAGAACACAACCATTGTGTGCTGATATTTGTCCTCCGGCTCCGCTAACTCCTGGGCAAGCTCCTCCGCAGTCAGCACCATCTGCGCAAGCTTAACATTTTCGTTAATCTTGTATAACTGAAATTCAAATAACATTCTGCTATGTATCAGTATATCTATGCATTCAGCTATGTATTAGTATAGCTATATTTCCGTAGCAATACATCAGACATCCTGCTATGTTGAGTATAGCTCAGATTGAGATGCTATAGAGAATATCCAAGCCCATGGTGATTAAATAACAACATAAGAAAAGAGCATGAGTGAACCAGTGACATCTATCGGATAACTTAAATTATCAAATAGATCAATCAAAACTACTGATTTAAATTATCAAATAGATCGATCAAAACTACTGATCGAGCAGCTATGCTGAGAAGATGTCGAGCATGGAGCACCCTGATGGTTCTGCGGGTGAGCGTGCACTCCGGTCTTGCACTTATATGTCACCATGTAGAAACACACACAGAGCATTGTTAATTTCTACTGTCGCTAGCAGATTGATTGCAAGCAAAGTGGGGATGACCTTGTAAAAGACTGAATATCGGCATGAAGGGCAAGGAGAGAAGGGCATACCTCGGTGGTCATCGCCGCGTCCTCAGCTACGATCTAATTGCAGCTCGTCGAGAGGGTATCGGAGATGCTGCTGCAAGCTTCCGCTCCTTGGCATCAGATATATAGCATTGTAAGTCTGATTTCAAAATAAATGTTTCTAGCCCGTTCCATCTTGTTTTCAGCAATCAAATGTTTTGACATAACATCTCAAACGTACACTGCTGTTCATAAGAAAGGAATCACCCCCAAGGGACTTTTCCTCAAACAAAAATATTGTGAACTGGAGTATAATATTTTTTTGGCAATCTCACTGCAAAATATAATCATGACCTGCAAAGGACAACTATTAAGCAATGGCAAGAGATACCGAGGACGTTTCGTGAAACGGGGATTCCGAAATAGTGAATGGTAATTTTGATATAAGCAAATGCATGATGCGCAATCTACCTACAACTTGATATATCTTTATCCACTCTAAAAGTAGCAGCGACCAGGAAAGATTGACTGTCCTAATACAGCGCTAAGACAGTAAAGAACATAAGAAATCACCATGAGCTATTTTGGAAGCTGCATTTAACATTAAGACAAACATATGCTCATTTTTTTAAAACAACCCAAATGTATGTGTATCCGCAACACTCAAGTAACATCACAATTTGAAGAGTACCTATTCTAGAATAGAGTTCCATAAAAAAGGATTGGTCTACTAATTTCCTAATTATTGCTGGCACCTGGCAACCATGAAGAGTGTAAAGTTCATGAAGTACTGTTGTGGGGATAATCCCATTTCCAGGAGAAAAATATAAATCGACACTATGATCATTTCCAGATTCACCTCCATGAGCTATAAAGCTTAAAAACCCTGCAGCTTAGAAATGACAACCCATTTGATCCTAGCACATCTACCAGAAAAACTGAGTTGAGAGTGAACATGTTGATATTGGCTAAAAAGCAGACAACCACAATTAGATGAGTGATCATGGAGCTAAAATCTTGGACATATTATGTGTGATTGAATGCAAATTAATGTATCACAATTAGGAGCTCCATTATAATATCGGTGGATTAACAACCACACAACTTTCAGCTACAGCCACCAAAAAATAGAATCCATGTCCACGTCCATGGCCCGCCGCTCGATGCTTACGTAGTCTGCACACGTAGCTCGTACTTGCAAGAGGAAATGTCAGAAGAAAGCCTCTCAATACTGCAAGCGCTGCACCAACAAACTGATCTAGGATAATGAATCTAAGGACTGAATCAAAAATGAACACTAATGAACGAAAGGGAGTAAGAATCAGATAACTGAAGAATCTAAAGTCTGAAGAGAAACAAAAAAACTGAATAATAAACGACTTATACTATAAACTGATCCAGAACTAATAATAAACCATAGAGAATGATCACTGAAAAATAAGGTGTCATATGCAATTACAACTTACTGGGTTAGAATTCAGAGAGATTGGAGTGTTTGATTCACTGATACTATTGGCGAATGGAGTTCCAAAACCTTCACTTGTGGTGTGTGCAAGACAGCCAGCCTATAATTAACAATGAGCATAATAATTATTTTAACCAAGCACTGTAACTATTGACAAGAAGCTGCTGGGTCAGGCGCATTAGTACTGTAGATCACGAGCATACCTCGTTACATCAGTGGAACATGCTTCTTGTCCTGAACTTTCTTGAGGCTACCATATGATTATAACTTGCTATCCATCAACATAAATGACATTCAGAATTATATTTGCTTGTAAAACAAAACATGAAGTAGAATCTCCTATGGTTGTAAGACAAAACCTGAAGTAGAATGTCCTTTTGGTTGTAAGACAAAGAATGTAAGAATTTTTCTATAAGAACTTTTGAAAGGTTAAAGACATCTGATTTCCAGCAAGGCCATGCAATGCTTGTGGAAACTGTGATCGGACAAGCTCAAATTGGCCACTTAAAACATCGAAGGTACAACAGATAGCGAATAGTTGAGAAAAGAAAAATTCTCAGTCTGAAATTACGATACGAACAAGTAATTTAATTTTACAAAAAGCAAATACCATCCTTAGGATCAAACTGAGCTCCTCTACCTCATCTAGACCTGGAGCGCAAACATAATTTTAATCATTTGAGCAACTCATCTCAGCAGCCATATAACGATGGAGACTCCATCTGCTGAAAAAAAAATCATCTATTAACACTGACAATGTACTTCGTCTGAGGGCATCCAATATCCGGATCAACAACCAAAATGAAGAAAACGAACATGAATCAGGGGAGCCCACACATAATATGTTTTTCTTAGGGAATGATGCAGATAATATGTAAGAAAATACTAACAAAGAACATGGCATAGGGTTGAGCTGAAACTTCACAAAACCTAATGCATGAACGGTACAGGAGTAGTACTATAGTAGGGCCAAGTAGCATAGCTACAAGTTTCACCAAAGACACCGTCTGAATGGTATCTGTACACCAAGAGCATCTACTAACAGAATGAGGGTATAAAACTTACCTCCAGCAGACATGTGGGCTGTGACCCAAGAGCCTCCAGCATCCTGATCACAGGAACCGGCTCTTTCGCCACGCCAGCAAGTTCTGGGTCACCACCCCTCATGGTACCTCATGTACAATACTGAGAAGCACACATAAACGAACCTGCAATGCTCAAATCGAACACCCAAAGTTACTAAACTACAGTTGCACACCTCGTCAAGCATCTCAACGGTACAAGGCTTACCGGAATGTCGTGCGCTGCGTGCAGAAGAAAGGATGTGGCGTCCGCATATAGTGTGTCATCGGTGCCAAAGTCTCTACTATGGAATTTAAGCAGACAATTAAGATGCAGTTGTGATATTTCCAGTTTAATCTCTCAAACTGAAATAATGATTAATTGTATGAAACAACATTCAGCTAGAAACGTTATATCTCAAACAAAACCCATGTTTAATCAGGGATGGCATGCTCCTTTGTCCTTTAGATGTACATGTAGTAAGAGAATATCTATTACTCCCTATTAGATAACAGAAAAGAACAAAAAGAGAAATAATCAACAATAATGGTAACCAGCAAGATATAAGGAGCATAGGGATGTCCATCTGAGTGTAGTCATCGCCAACCAAAAACAATTTGCTCTACCCAGATTATAAACCTGCAGCCACATAAAACAAAATTAAGATCTGCATCAATCAAGGGTTCTTACCAACTCAAAATCAGCACCCAAGAAATTGGCAGTATCGAACCAGCCAAGTCCCTTTGAAATCCGGGTTGGGCACTCCATGGGTTTGTGTTGAGAAGGACACCAACGTCCAGTGGGCATCCCCAACGTCTCCCATCGCAGCCTCGCAGCTGCAGCCTCCCCCTCTTCCTCCCTTCCTCCCTCTCTCCCTCCACCGTCTTCTTCAATCACCGCATCCCCAGCGACCCCAAGAATCCGAGGCGTGATCCCCCCAAATCGCATCCCATCTCCCTCGACCAAAATCCCAACGAATCTCGCGTCACATCAAGGGATGCAAGAATCATGAATCCCCAAGTATATTCATCAACAATCCGGGAAGAAACCCCTGTCCGCGGTGGTCCGGCCACAGACCTACTGCTCCCCATCACCACGCCACAGCCCCTCCACCCGCTGCCGGACCCCACCACCCGCCGCTGCTGCTCCCACCGCCACCACCGCCTCCTCCCCAACCGCCGCCGAACCACTACCACCGCGACCTCGATCCAAATCAGAGGCACGGGAGCAGGAAGAATGGCCACCGACGACGGATGGTCGGAGAAGAAGACCGCCGGTGGCGCCCTACCCGGACGGATCGAGCGAACCCGTGCTCGTGTGTGGGCCTCCAAGCCGATGCTCGACCCGACACGGGGGAGGGGCTGGCCCCGAGGAGCGGGGAGCCGGCGAATCTGTCGGTCAGGTGCTGGGCGGCGCCCTCCATCATCGCCGTCGTTTGGGGAGGGGCGCGGTCCCGGTCGAGGCGGTGTGGGGCGGGCGGCGCGGGGCAGGAGGTGGCGGCGGGATGGAGGTGGAGATAGGATCGAGGGGGACGAATAAAAACCTGACGAAAAAAAACCGACGAAACTGGGAGGTGGGATCGAGGACGAAAAAAAACCGTCTCTTGTGGGACGAAAATTGACTGGCGGAGACTACCAACTGCTCCATTAGGAGTAGAGATTTTACACTTTTTTTTCATTGAGAGATGAGAGAAGCCGTACATATATCTTCCGGAGAAAAAACAAAGGCCCAAAGGAAACCTCCGCAAACCCTCGTCGCGCCGCTGCCGCTGCCGCCACATCGTCTCCCTCGACGCACCGCCGCCCCCGCCACCAATCCTCCCTCGAGGCGCCACCGCCCCACCGTGCCTCTCTCGACGCGCCTCCGCCGCCTCGATGCGTCAATCCAATCACTGCCGCCCCTTCCGTCCGCCGGACTGGGGTTCTCCGCCTCCCCACTGCCGCCCGCACCACCAGCCGCAATCGGCCCCGCGGTTTGCCGTGATCCTCTTCCGCGCGGGCCCCAACATCTCCACCCCGACCGCCACGGAGATTGACGCGCTCGTCGCCGATCTCCCCTCGCCGCCCCCCGACAACCTTTCCGTATTCTCCTCCGGCCGCGACGCCGCTCGCCTCCTCTTCCGCTCCCTTCCCGCCGCCGCGGCCGCAGCGCGCGAGCTCTGGTCGCTCCGCCTCGAGGGCCTCCACCTCCTCACACCCTACCTCCCCAATGCCGCGCTTGCCGCTCACGCCTTCCCACTCATCGCCTCTCTCTTCGCCTCCCACGCCTCCCGCCTCCTCGACACCGACCTCGTTTCCCGTTCAGCCGCCCGCTCCGCTGAGCTCGCAGCCTCCATCCGGACTCTGGAACACCGGCTGCGCAGTCGCAATTCCTTCCGCGACTTCGACCAGCTCCATCTCCAGAAGAAAACATTGGAGGCTGAGAAGGACCTGGTAGATGCCAAAATTGCCGAGTACAAAGCGTCAATGAGTTCCATACGGCGCGCCATGTTACGTGGGACCGATGAGGAGGAGGAGGTGGAGGAGGAGGGGGTGGATGTGTTTGGGATTGGGATTGGGGAACGCGGGGATGTGGACTTCGCGAGGCTGCACATGATGATGCTTCGCGAATGCAGGAGACTCAACGAGGGGCTACCAATTTATGCATACCGCAGAAAAATTCTCAATCACATTTTTAATAATCAGGTGAGGATGCGTGTTCCTCTGCAGTTTTATTTGTGATGGCATTGCAAATTTGTAGTGTGAGCCATTCGATCCTTTATGAACTTCACTCTTAGCTGTAGTTAGTCTGTCTCATGACTCGAGTTATAGGTACCGCATATCAAAACTTCCCTTTATTTAGTTTGGCTTTCCTCTTTTTTTGTGAATTATGACATACCGTTGCAAAACCCGTGACCCAAATTATGCAAGCTCTGTTTCTACAGGTTATGATCTTAATTGGAGAGACTGGTTCTGGGAAAAGCACACAGTTAGTTCAGTTTCTTGCTGACTCAGGTCTTGCTGCTAATGGCTCAATTGTCTGTACTCAACCTCGAAAAATTGCTGCCACGTCATTGGCACGTAGAGTGGATGAAGAAAGCAACGGCTGCTACAAAGACAATTTCGTGTTGTCATATTCAACCTTTTTAAATTCTCAAGACCTCAATTCGAAGATCATATTTTGCACAGATAGTTGTCTTTTACATCACTGCATGAACGACACGGGTCTGGATGGCATTTCATATATCATTGTTGATGAAGCTCATGAAAGAAGCTTGAACACTGATCTTCTTTTAGCCTTGATCAAGAAGAAGCTGCTTGATAGGTTGGATTTGCATCTCATTATAATGTCTGCCACTGCTGATGCTGACAAACTTGCTGACTACTTTTATGGCTGTCAAACATTCCATGTTAAAGGGCGAAATTTTCCTGTTGAAATTAATTATGTCCCAGATGTATCAGTGGAGGCTTCCTCCAATGCTGTGCCAAACTCTATGTGTGATGCTTGTGCAACTGCTTCTTATGTCAATGATGTTGTAAGGATGGTAAGCATCATTCACAAGAATGAAGAAGAGGGTGCTGTCCTTGCTTTCTTGACATCTCAGCTGGAAGTTGAATGGGCTTGTGAAAATTTCAGCGATGCAAGTGCCGTGGCACTTCCTATGCATGGAAAGCTTTCCCATGTAGAACAGAGCCGTGTTTTTAAAAGCTATCCTGGAAAGAGAAAAATTATCTTCTGCACGAATATGGCTGAAACATCACTGACAATAAAAGAAGTAAAGTATGTTGTTGATTCTGGACTGGCCAAGGAGAGCAGATTTGTGCCCAGTAGTGGTCTCAATGTATTGAAAGTTAATTGGATTTCCCAAAGTTCTGCTAATCAACGTGCTGGCCGGGCAGGTCGAACAGGAGCAGGGAAGTGTTACAGGCTTTACTCTGAAGCCGACTTCAGTATGATGGATGTGCATCAAGAACCTGAGATCAGGAAAGTTCATCTTGGCACTGCTGTTCTAAGAATACTTGCTTTGGGTGTTAAAGATGCACGGAAATTTGAGTTTGTTGATGCCCCAAATCCCGAAGCAATCAGTATGGCTGTGAAGAATCTTGAACAGTTGGGTGCTGTCAAACATAGACTTAATTGCTTTGAGCTGACTGATACTGGACGCTACCTGGTCAAATTGGGGATTGAGCCAAGGCTTGGGAAAATTATGCTTGATTGCTTTGATGTTGGTTTGAGGAAGGAAGGTGTAGTTCTAGCTGCTGTTATGGCAAATTCTAGCAGCATATTTTGTAGAGTGGGCACCGATGAGGAGAAACATAAAGCTGACCTTCAGAAGGTCCGGCTGTGTCACCGAGATGGAGATCTTTTCACTCTACTTGCTGTTTATAAGAAATGGGAAGATGGGCATGACAACAGAAATATGTGGTGCTGGCAGAACAGCATCAATGCCAAGACCATGAGGAGATGCCAGGAAACCATATCAGAACTTGAAAACTGTCTAAAGCATGAGCTGAACATCATTATCCCAAGTTATTGGCGTTGGAATCCTGAGGCTCCCACTGTGCATGATAAGGATCTAAAGAGAATTATCCTATCATCACTTACAGGTAATCTTGCCATGTTTTTAGGACATGAAAGGTTTGGTTACCAGGTGATTTCGACAGGTCAGGTTGTGAACCTTCATCCCTCATCCTCATTGCTCAATTATGGCATCAAGCCAGAGTGGGTTGTGTTTACAGAAATTTTGTCAGTCCCGAATCAATATTTGGTATGTGTAACCGCTGTTGATCATGATGCCTTGTATACAATTCACCCAGTGTCTTTCATTCAGCAACTGGAGGAACATAAATTGCAGATAAAAGTGATTAGTGGGCTCGGTACTAACTTACTGAGAAGGTTTTGTGGCAAATATGGCCAAAATCAGCAAAAGATCATCTCGCGTCTCAAGGAAGATTGCAGGGATGACCGAATAACTGTTGAAATTAACTTCCAAAATAATGAAGTTGTGTTATTTGCTACGGAACAGAACATGGAAAAAGTCTTTTGCACTGTCAGCAGTGCTTTGGAATGTGAAGGTAAGATATTGAGGAATGAGTGCCTAGAGAGAAATTTATTTCTTGGGAGGCCTGGCAGTTCTCCTATTGCACTATTTGGTTCAGGTGCTGAAATCAAGCATTTGGAACTTGGGGGGAGGTATCTAACAGTAGAGGTTTTGCATCAAAATGCTCATGATATCGATGACAAGGAGCTTATTTTCTTGGTGGATAGTATTGTCTCTGGCGTTGCTAATTTTCATAAATCCACTGGAAGTTTTCGGATAGCCTCAGATGGAATTAAATGGGGGAAGTTTACATTTCTGAAACCTGAAAATGCTGAAGATGCTGTTTCAAAACTGAATGGCATAGAATTTAATGGTTCCTCACTAAAATTAGTTCCTGTATGTACTTTCGATAATCGAGGATTACCATTTCCTGCGGTGAGAGCTAAATTATGTTGGCCACGTAGACACAGCAGTGGACGTGCACTTGTAACATGTGCCAGCGGGGAAGCTGAATTTGTTGTAAATGACTGCTTTGCCCTAGGAATTGGTGGAAGGTATATTAAGTGCAGGGTTAGTACTAAGTATGAGAATTGTGTTTTTGTTGAAGGAATTCCAATGCATGTCACAGAGCCAGAACTGTATGATGCTTTTCGTAGCACAACAACAAGGAGAATCCTTAATATCCGTTTGCTCAGGGTCAAGGGAAATGCCATAGCTAGCCCCTCTGTTTCTACATGTGAAGAAGAACTGGTTAGAGAAATTTCTCCATTCATGCCAAATAAGAGTTTTCCTGGACAGAATTTTCGTGTTGAGGTGTTTCCTCCGGAGGAAAATGATTCACTGACAAGAGCAACAATAACTTTTGATGGAAGCCTTCATCGAGAGGCTGCAAGAGCACTGGACCATCTTGAAGGGCACTTTCTTCCTTGTTGTCAACCTTGGCAGATAATACAGTGCAATCATGTGTTCCATAGCACTCTGTCCTGTCCGGTACGTGTTTACAATGTTATCAGCCAGGAAGTTGCTTCTCTGCTTGAGAGTTTCCAAAGCCAAAAAGGTATGCCTGCATTCCATATCTCCTATCCACTTCGATCTTTTTCACTGATCTATGGTTGAATGACATTCCCCATTTTGGTTCATTTATTTATTCTTTCTGTTTAATCATTTAGTTCAGTTTTATGAGTTGGCAGACTTTTGAGCCATCTTTTTCCTGGAAATTCATCAAGGCCCCTTATCTCCTTAGGACTTTGCTTTGTTCTTTTCTCTAGTTTTTTTTTTGGTATGTTTTTGCTACTACTGAAGACCCACTCCATTCTCTCCTTAATTCTACTGTAATTATGCTGATACCATTGCTCTCTTGTTCTCAGCTATATTTTGCCACATCCCCACATTACCGTCAGGTTAGCTCTGTTTGACTAGTCAGGGCAAGACTTCACCCGAAAATGCCCTTGTACTGCTTAAGTCTATTTAGTGATTCTTTGAGCATCTGGACCGTGGCTTGCAAGCTGATATATTTATTTTGGGGTCTGCAAGACCTTATTTAGACCATGCTGATGTATTCAGGGTGGGTGAAGTAGAAGTTAACTCATGTTGAAATTATGGTTTAATAGAAGCACTGTATCTCTCATGTCATTTTCAGTCACTCTTTGTCCATTCACAGAAACGGCAAAAGAAAAATATTGAGCAATATAGCACTAAAGAAAAATTAGCGACATAAGCATCAGGTTTCAAGATTTTGCCAACTCATTTTCCAGACGTCCATCACAATAGCATCAGGTTCTAAGCAAGCATCATAAGCATGATAGCATTGTGAAAGACCTGTTTTTCAGGTGATCCATCAGAACTAGCTGCCTAACATCAGATTCTACTTATCAGTACAAGTTCTTGCCATCTTACTATCTAGCATCATTACAAAAGCATCAGGTTTAAGGTAGCTTCACAAGTTTAAGTTAAAAAAAGGTACCTTCGCATCTTTGTGCCATTACAGTTTTTGGCGTCATTATGGGCCATCAGGGCACATAAGCATCTGATAAACAATCAAATTGCAAGTCTCTTCGTGCTCCTTGTATTGCATGCTGGGCAGCAGTGGTTTTTGTAGTTGGCTAGCATGCCACTGAAGTTTCATGATCATCACATTCATTTACTTGGTTGGATCCTAGTATTGCAGGCTTGCAGCTTTCTCTCCATCTCCTGACACTCTTCTTTTTGTCCCGACATCCCTTTCTGGAGCTACAATGGTTCAAATGTTGCATGCCAATTAGTGTTGAATTAAGCTAATACGGAGCAAGATTAATTTAAATGCTTACCTTGCAGAGCTTGCTCCAGTGCCTTCTAGCTGTACAGGTTCCTTGCAATGTTTCATCATATGACTACTTATCCACTGGAGCTTCCTCTCCCATGCTCCTAGTCCAGATCTCTCATGCCCCAATCATGTTCCTTCTTGGCCTCCCAGGAGGTCTGATAAGAACTTTTATAGAGGTCTCTGAACTGAAGGATGAATCTTGAACCCTGGATCAATTGACACCATTACATATTCCCTGTCATAGCTGTGATATTATCTGCATAAGCTGCTTGCCTGCTTTAAAACTCTGCACTGTGTAAAATTCATCATACAAGTATATAACCTTCAGCTCCTCTAATTGAAGCGATGAACACAGCAGGCTCACATTGCAGTTCAGAAACTTGCCACTATTTGCCGCTGCATGTTCTTTTCAACAATTCAACTGGATGCCTCCACTCTATGCCATCTTTGTCAGTGTCAATACACTTCAGCTTCATGGCTTGAACCCCTCTTCTGTTTTAGCACCAAACCCCTAGACTTGGCATTGAATGCGCTGACAACACTTGGTAAGAATTTGAGACCTCGATATTATCAAGTCAACCACTGGAAGAAACTTCAATTTCTTGATCTTGCTGATAAGTCACTCGGCAAGATTAATGTTAACATAGTGCACCTTGCATATCTCATGAACTCACTTCTGCTCCATATGTGAGTCTGATGTGTTCCCAGATACTTTGTGACTTCAGGACTTGCACACCTTTTTGCTGTGTATTACTTCTCAGCAAGCAATGGACCTTTGAAATTCTTCATGAAGTTAGCCGCCTCAACTCTATATTGCCTCTCATTACCAGATTGCGCACACTCGTCTGCACCAGAGTATTATCAATGCACATTCATGATGCCTCAACACAGTCATCTACATAGGCTGTGTAGTGGTATTATCAATGCACATTCATGTTGGCTGGGAAGAAGGTTCAAAACTTCAAATATCTCAGAAGGTGCAGTGACAGTAACCTCAGAAGGGGGATCAATGGATGCGGTGCTTGGTCGTTGGATGCTCCTACACACACTATTCTTCTTTACAATTAAAGTAGCCATATAGGTGTTTGGCTAAAACCACTATTTTGTTGATGTGTGAATAGCCATAAGAATCACCTATTATCGAGTCCC
This sequence comes from Thinopyrum elongatum, assembly GCA_011799875.1. Classification (NCBI taxonomy): domain Eukaryota; kingdom Viridiplantae; phylum Streptophyta; class Magnoliopsida; order Poales; family Poaceae; genus Thinopyrum; species Thinopyrum elongatum. The sequence goes on from CM022298.1 coordinate 156,996,103, forward strand.
TACCCTCTACTGTATCTTTGACCATCAAAGGGGATCATACCCTGGGGATTACAAAATAACGAAAAAGTAGAAGTGACCGAGATGGGAGGGAAAGACTTCTGTTTCAGAATTCCGGAAAGACCACCTATTTGTTTGTTTACCAGGGTTCAGCACGAAATCATAAATCAACTCCTATGATTTTGTAAGCTGCTATTTCAGCATATTTAATTTATAGATGCCTTTTTCCATCTGCTGACCTTATTCCAAACTTTACTCACAGTATTTGGTGTTTAAGTACTTTTTTTGTACCTTTTTAGTTACCTTTTTACCAGGAGTGCTCTTACATGTTGTTTGTCTCCCAAGAATTGATTTCGGTTCATTCAATTAGATCCCAAACCCAATTCTGATGGATTTGTTTTTTATTCTAAAAGATTCCAGTTTCATTATATATGTTTGAATGTCACATGGAATGGAAGTAATTTGTTCTACGAAATTTTGCTTTTTAGAATTCGTGCAAGTGGGTCCCACATACTTGTGCAGATGGCCTTCGTAAAACATTGGATTTAAATTTTCAACCCCACGTTCACACTAAATTTTCCACAAAATTATTTGAAATCTCATTGTCCATGTGCTGGGGAGTAACTTTGAGCTTATTATTGGTGGATCAATTCATGCAAGTGAGTCACACGCACTTGCACAGATGGATCTGTAAAACTTGGTATTTAAATTTTCAACCTCGTGTTCACGCCATAAAATTCTCAGGAAATTATCTAAATTTTTGGGGATGACTTGGTGCATAGAGGAGCAACTTTCTGCATTTTGTTGGGTCTATTTGCTTCTTTGCTGATAGTTAAATTGTTTGGACATATTCTAACTCATTGGAATTGGGTTTGATATTTGTGATTCCAATTCTTGTGGTAGCCAAACACTCCTATTTCTAGAACCCAATTCCAGTTCTTGAATTTAGGCCCAATTCATGAGAGCCAAACAAGGTAATGCAACAATGCCAAGGAGATATGGCCTAATTAATGTGTGTAAACATGCCAGAATAGCCATGTGTAATCTATCACTGGCTTGCTTGTTTCCAAGGTCTAAAACTGTAGGCTGCATTTGCCAGCTAAGTATTTTTGGAGTTTTTGTAGAATGCCACATTTTTTTAAGCCACGGTTTTAAAAACTTGATGTGTTTGGCATCAACAAATACCACGTTTTTTATAAACCGTAGTATCCCCAATACTGCAGTGTTTTTGCGGTATTTTAAAAAGAGGTCTTGCCCTCTTTTTCTAAACCAAACTGAGAAAAGTATGGTTTTTAGAAACAGGAGTATTCATTGCCCAGGCATTGGAATACTGACGTTTAACGTTGCCACGGTTTTGAAAATACTGTGCTGCAGTAATTTTGCATGGTGGCAGTATATATGCATACATACAGCATTTGTATGGTGTGTTGGTCCGTTGGTTTGTAACTACTTCCTGTGTAAATTCAGTGGTATGTGTTGTTTGTGCTCAGATGTAAGTTTCTTTTCAAGTACCACTGTAAACTTCACTGGCAGATACACTAATATATGTAGATCAGCTGTGAGACTGCAACTAACGTAGGCATCCAAGAATATGTAGCATTAGTAAATAGGGATGTCCTGTTCCTTGCCTTCAGTATCCTGAATCTCATGCTATGCTGCTAATCTTACATAGCTCCGTTCCCACCCTTGTATTATTTGTTTAGTTCTTCGAGACTGCAAAATATTTCTGTCTGCTGGTGGGCTTAAAGTCGTATCTTTTTCTACTTCACGCAGGTGTATCGTACAATTTTGAAAAGACTGAGAATGGTATTTTTCGATTAAAACTCACAGCAAATGCCACAAAAACAATAGCAGATTTGAGAAGGCCACTTGAGATTTTGATGAAAGGCAAAACCATAAACCACCCTGATCTGACATTAAGTGCAGTTCAACTGCTCTTGTCCCGTGATGGTGTAGCACATTTGAAATCAATTGAACAAGAAACTGGTACTTACATTATGTATGACAGGCAAAGTCTAAATATTAAAGTCTTTGGACACCAAGATCAGATGGATGCAGCGGAGGTGAAATTGGTTCATGCACTTCGACAACTACTTGAGAAGAAGCCTCTTGAAATTTGTCTTCGTGGCCACAACCTCCCTCCGGACTTGATGAAGAAAACGGTAGAAAACTTTGGAGTTGATCTGGAAGGGTTTAACAAAGAGATGCCTGAGATAAAGGTTGAGTTACACCAACACCGCCATTTACTTAAAGTTTGGGGCAGTAAGGAGGATAAGCGAAGGGTGGAAAGGATGATCTCTGAGTTAGCCTCTTTTAAACACAGTTCCCTGGTTCAACTTGCATCAGAGAATTTTGGAGGCAAAGAAGATAATCAAAGGGTGGATTACAATGAGCCGTCAGAGGATGCATGCCCTATTTGCTTGTGTGAGATAGAAGATCCTTTTAGGCTTGAATCATGTGGGCACATGTTTTGTCTGGCTTGTCTGGTGGATCAGTGTGAATCTGCCATGAAATCACATGATGGGTTCCCTATTTGTTGCCTGAAAACTGGGTGCAAGGAGCCTCTCCTTGTTGTAGACCTGAAGCATCTCTTGTCAAATGAGAAGCTGGAGGACCTATTCAGAGCTTCCTTGAGGGCATTTGTTGCATCTAGAGCAGGAATGTACCGCTTCTGCCCAACACCTGATTGCCAATCCATCTACCAAGTGGCAGCTCCAGATGCAGAAACCAAACCTTTTTCTTGTGGGGCTTGCTATGTGGAGATATGCACCAAGTGTCATTTCGAGTATCATCCTTTCATATCATGTGAGGCTTACAAAGAATACAAGGAAGACCCAGACTCGACGCTGCTTGAATGGCGCAAAGGGAAGGCTAATGTGAAGAGCTGCCCTTCCTGTGGATACACAATTGAGAAAGCTGATGGCTGCAACCATGTTGAGTGCAGGTGCGGCAGCCACATTTGCTGGGTATGCTTGGAGAACTTCAGGAGCAGCGAGGAGTGTTATGGCCATCTCAGATCTGCGCACCAGTCCTTTGTGGACATTGTGTAAATGTGTAGTAAAACCCAGATGTAGTTTCAGAAGGCAGGCCATGGCCAAGTAATGAATTACTGTTTCTAGTTACTTTTTCGCTTCTTGTTTGCCATGCCATTTCATTCTGTTCCGTCTGGGTGAGGCTCGAGAGGGAGGTGTGGAGGCAGAGAGAAACTTGTGGTGGGGTTTGTTTCCCAAGTGCAGATCAAGCTCGACACTGCATCCTTACATCCAGCAAGTTATTGCCTCATACTACTTTTTATTGTCTTTCTTGTGACATCCTTTTGCCCCTTTTATGGAAATAAGTTATTCAATTTTATTTTTTGCAGGCTTATTCTCTGGATCACAGAGTTTTTTCTGGTGATGTTAACGGGGCTAGATCGAATAATTGGACCATTCTCATTGGAGACCATGGTATTTTTGTAATGCAAATGTTTATTTACTTTTGCTTTTAGATTCAAGTTTTTTGCTTTTGCCTTTCATGCACATGCTTCTGTTTAAAGGGAAGAAGTGGACCGGGGGCGCGCAAAGACATTCACGCAGCAAGTACAGTCTGCTATGGTCAATGCTTGCCGAAAGGTCTACAAATTGAAGAGCTATCTAATTAGTCTTAATTGTCAAAAAAATGATTTTCAGCAATATTGATAGCTTTTCTATTGTTCTGTTGTTTGCCATACAGGACGATACATGAGAAGCTAGCCGCCATTACTGATCTGCTTGTGAAAATGATGTCAGGAAAATCCTAGATTCGGTCATTAAGGTTAGTGACAATGAGCAAGAAGGTTTGAGATATCACCCTTGCATCAATGGATGGGAAATTTACTGAAAATAAGGGTGCTAGAATTGTAGTCCACTAAGCTGATGAACATTTGATTTATGAAAAAGTGGGCTCCGTACTGACATTTGTATTATTATTATTTGCAAATTTATAGTGGAAACCAGAAAGACTTGAAGATCCTAACTCGAGTAGAGAGATGCTAGAACTTTGTCATGCGCAATGGACAGCCGGAAACCATTTGCTATGCCCGGTTCTGCTAGTCAGGTCTGTAACAAGTTGATATACTTATTGATTTTTTAATTTTATGAGTGTAATAGCTATTTTAGTTGTGTGAATGTATGGATGGATTTCTGTTTTGTTCTGTTGCACTGTATTTGGTCCCCTTTTTGATATATTTGTTTTACTTCCTATTTCCTTAGAAAATAGTACAGTTGCTAGATTGGAGATGTTTTTTTTTAATGGTACAAAAACATTTTTGTATCTGTATTAATTGTTGTTGAGTGCGTCTCTAGAGTTAACTGTTAATTGTTTAGCAGAAGCTATGCAAAGGCTTCGAGTAGAGTAAGTTACATGGTATAAAAGATGATCTGTCAATTTGTGCAAATCATACTATACTGTTATTTTAACATCTTATTAGCCATCACTATGGTACATGCAATTAACTATGTTTCATCACAGGTCTACTAAAAATAAGTTAATCGGCCGTTGGAGGGCGTCATGATATGTTGATGGAACATGCTTGGGATAAGACACATGTACGTTGTACCACATATAACTTCCAAGGAATCATCCAAAACCTTTTTTTTGGGACTGCAGATAGCACGAAATCTTTACCTGGCAACTACAAGGAATCATTCAAAACCTTTTTGTTTTGTACTTGCCCATGGAAGTATATTTGGCAGGCCATGGATAACCGTGGCAGAAAATTGCTTACCACTGCACCAGCTATTCTGTTGTGTAGCTCTTTCATTGTTCCTTTGTCACCGTTGTCCTGAAAAGGAGAAATAGGTAATGTACCTCCAACAGGAAGGCTTCTGGCCTGTGTTAAAAAAAGGGAAAGGAGACTGGATCATGAAATGGAACTTGTGGCTTTAGAACTGAAGCAGTGAATAGGGTACATAATATATACTTCCTCTGTCCGGAATTAGTTGGCGCTCAAATGGATGTATCTAGACGTATTTCAATGCTAGATACATCTGTTTGAGCGACATTAATTCCTGAAGGAGGGAGTATTTTGTGATATAATATATTCATCCTAAAGATGGAAACGGGGAGAAGTGGCAAAATGTAGAAGGAAAAGTGGGGTTGACAACTTCTTGCAATATATCTGTACTGTAGCCATCCCCTAGAACACATTGTTTCTTCTGGCAGCAAGCTGCACATGCCATGCGCCATATGCCATCCGAAGACATTTTAATCTCACTTAAAAATCCACTGTGCAGCCTCCTATCATGACCTTTAGACATTCAAATGCTGGTAATTTCTCAAAATGAGAAAACCAGGTAGTTATATAATTGTTATGACAGTGTTGCGACAATATTTTGTCCTGTGAGTCCCTGTATAGGATCAAAATGAAAAGACTGTCAACTGATTTCATTGTTCAGACTTGCATTTGATAACCTGCGCAGAAAATCAAACCCCTGGGTGCTGTTGGTGTGAGCATTGCACTTGTGGGATTTCCTTCCTAATAGTACTTCATCTGACTTTGTTTTGTCAAGGGTGCACAAATGATCACTATGTTTCTATACCGCATTCAACACCCCCTTCTAAGTTCTAATCGGTCACTGAGATTCCTTTGGACGAACTGATGTTTGCACTTCTTTAGGATCAAACATAGCATCAGCGCACTCGTCTTCTCAAAGGGCGGCGTCATACTTCCTGAATGAGGGTATGGAACTTGTTGTGGAACTTTGGGAAGCTGACATGAATGCGAGTTCTATAGAAGCCTTGCAGACAAGGGTTAGCGGGGATTTGCAAGGTGATTGGTGTGGTTGTGCAATCTTGGTTGCCCCTTTATGGACCAAAATTTTGCAGGGTGGCCTTGATTCAAGGAGGTGATTGGTCGCATGGTGTGATCCTGATATTCCTCAGGTGGAGCAGCATTGCGCATGGTGGGTTCGATGCAAGTTGATGGATAGCTGTTGTAACGCGATATCGGCTGCCATTCGTGAACACCTGGCGATTAGGTTGGTCGGGAGAGTTGCTGCTGCATTGTGATCATGGAGGTGGAAAACGTGCAATGTTCTCGTTGCTAGCCGAACGGCTATGCATAGTTGAGGCTTCAGTACTTCAGATTGCTTTACATCATGTATGCAGAGTTCACTTTCCTTGTTTAAATTGTTCGCATGAAACACTCAATTTGCCAGTGTAGTTTCCCTATATATCATTGTGAAAATAGATATAAGCTGACGGACAAAAACAACGTGTGCGGCATTGATGTTTTTTTCCTGGAACCACTGACAGGGATGCAGGCTATTTCTCACCCAAAGATAGCAGCCATCCAAGTTCAAATCGATGAGGGAACCTTACTGCAGTGTGATGATTTGTGATCGTAATCATGCTAGCAAGCAGAAACGAAATTGTGATAATAATAATGTATATATGCAGGTTGCGTGGTGGCGTCGTGCCCGGCACGGAATGCGTGGAGGTTTGCTGCACTGGCACTACTGAAGTGATGAGGTAGAAGTGGAGACGACATGGCAAACACGCTGTGTTGTGTTGTTCATTCAAGTTCCCCTTCTATTGTACTCGTACTCCCTCCGCTTGAAAATATTTTTCGAAGAAATTGGCATATCTAGAGTATTTTAGTTCAAAATACATTCATTTTCATCTATTTCCGCGACAAGTAATTCCGGACGAAGGGATACTATAGGATCTTTTGTCCCGCATCTGCTAGCTCAACCACGGTAGTTGTCTTTTAGGCCTTGTATCTCAACCATGGTAGTTGTCTTTTAGGCTGTGCAAGAAATAAATGATTTTTTCTTAAGTATAGATGCTTATTTACAGAGGTATGATAGACACTTAGTCAGGCATCTCTCTTTTAAAGATAAGCATTGATGCTTAAGAAAAACTCGGTTCACTTTTTTTTAGGAACACTTGTACCGTGTTTTGGATATAAGATCTAAGAAAATGCAAAGTAACTCCAGTGACTAAGAATTACAATATCTTTTTCTTAGGAACACTTGTACCGTGCTTTGGATATAAGATCCAAGAAAATACAAAGTAACTCCAGTGACTAAGAGTTACAATGCGTCTCTTGGAAACATCTCAAGACTTCAGTGAGCAGCGATACTTTCACCCTTTAGCTCGCACGAAATTGATTACCAATGAAGGTTTATCAAAGCCCCATGAGTCGTCCATCCAAAAAGATGGGAAGCCTTGAGTGACCGGCTGGGATGAACCTTTGAAAATCTATGCCGCTGAATCACAAGATCTTCACTATGGTGTTGAGGAAAGATTTCAACTCCAACATAATCAAACCAATGACAACAGCTTGACACAATAACATAAACTCATCACCAAGTAATTGAATGTGCCAGAAAAAAACCTCTCTAGCTATGCGGTACCACCAGAAAAAGACGAGAGTAACTTTATTCCCATAAAACCATGTTCACCGAACACCGGCGAAGAACATATAAAACTCCTAAAATCAGAAGACCGATTTGGGTCGGTAGTTCTAGAGCATCTATTTTCCTTACCCGATGAGCAGGTTGTTGTGCACCCGGTGTTGAATATTAAGCAGGTCTTAGCTATGGGTGGATGGTACTTATGGTGGATCCGGCGCCAAGCTACCCACAATGAGTCGGTGCCCCCGATTTGGAGATGGCCCATTTCTGTTTTGTCAATTGCAAGTAATTTTCAGAATAGTTCATCTCGTGTTCACACTGCAGTTGACATTACATGGAGTAAGCCAGAGTCAAGGTTTGTAAAATTAAATGTGGATGTTGCCTACTTTGTTGATGATGGAATGGGAGCTACGTCTGCTATCTTGCGTGATGAAAAAGGTAATTTTCTAGTGGCCCAAAGCAAATTTATTTCAGTTGCAGCTGATGCTATCACCACAGAAGTTATGACGATGAGAGACGGCTTGGATTTCGCAAACTCTCTTGGATTTAATCGTATTGAAGCGGAATCTGGTTCCTCTCAAATTATCGACTTCTGCTCTGGACAAACGAGATGGTGGGATGCGGCTACAACCATTTTTGCGAAATGTGCAGATTTGTCTTCATTGATTGGGAATGTCATGTTTAAGCATTATTTGCGTTCTTGTAATAAAATGGCTCATGTGCTAGCAAATCATAGATATTGTAATAGATTATCTTATAGCTGGTTAGATGAACCTCCTGACTTTATTATCATTAAACTTGTTGAAAGGACATGCGGTGCCCCCATGTGTGGTTTTGGTAATTGATGACATTCTCTATGGACTAATGGTTGCATTGAATTATATTTGAAGGATTTGTCCATAGGCATTTCTTGAAGTCCATGTGTTGGTTTCAAGGAGTTTATGAGTTGACCAAGGTGCTATTAAGGAATTATCCAAAGATTGGTCATGTGAGTGTTGAGCTTATTGCAAGCATGTCTTGAAGAAGAAGAGTGTGTGATCATTCATGTCTACCTTCAAGACATCATCCAAATGAAGAGAGTTGGAAAGATTCAAGGTTGATCAAGACTAAGTCAAAGAGTGAATCAAGTTGATCAACACACAAAGCGTAGAAGATGTACCGAGAGGGATCAAGTGATCCCATGGTATGGTAAGCATTGTCAATTACGCTTTGTGTACTAACCCATGGTCTTCGTGAGAGTTCTTTGTGGGGTTAGGTTGCGGTGTGCACGTTCAAGTGATGCATCATGAAGAGATCAAGTGCTTGAAGATTGCCGTCCATTGTGGTGACAATGGACTTGTGAAGATGTGCCGAAGAGTGGCTCACCCATAGTGGAGTATGGGGGAGCAATCAACTAGTCTTCATCGAGCGAACGCAATCAAGAAAGGTGGTCCAACTTGAGGGAGTCAAGATCGTCATCATCTAGCTCAAGTGGACTTCGTGCAAGGCAAAGGTTTGCCCTTGATAGGTTTTATATTTTATCGGTCTCATGGTGATAGTTTGGAGACCGGGTTATAGGATCGATAGCCGTACTATCAAGGGGGGCTCTCAAGTGAGTAGCTTGATCGTATCGTTTGTCGAGAGCTCAAACCATTGCATTCTTGCATCATCTTTCTTGATTCTTATTTGTATTTTCTTTTGAGGTTTTAGATCTTGTGGTTATCTTCGTGACAAGCTCTAGTACATCGAAAACGGATTTCATATGCTTCTTCTATCGCGTTTTTAGTGTTGGAGGTTTTACCGGTCTTTTTCGAGGAAGGGTTCTCACCATTTTCTCATGGGACTTTTCTTATTTGCTTCTTATTGATATTTCTACCAAGACTGTGTTAGCCCATGTCGTTAGCTTTCCAACAAACTTGGTTTCGTTGAATTCGGAGTCCGTTTGCAGAAGTTGTGGCAGTTTTGGTGTTCTGAAAAGGCTGCAGTGGTACTACCGCGGATTGGAGCGGATGTAATTTTTTACTACCGCTCCAGAGCGGTACTACCACGGCTACTACAGCGGTAGTACCGCTCCGGACCAAAATCTCGTATTACGTCCAGCGGTGGTAGGCACGGATGTATTTTTTTAGTACCGCTCGCTAGCAGTAGTACCGCTACCCTTTGCGGTAGTACCGCTATCCCTAGCGGTAGTACCGTGAGGTCGAGCGGTAGTACCGCTCCGGCGGTTCTACTGGCCTTTTGCCTCCTCGCTGTTGTTTTTCAAAGGGCTTCCACCGCCCTAGCGGTAGTACCGCTCCTTGGAGCGGTAGTACCGCTTGGTGCGGGCTGTGAGGGTAACGGTTGGATTTTTCCCCACCTATAAAAGGGGGGTCTTCTTCCCCAATGGACCTTATCTCTTTAGCTCGTGTTCTTCCCCCATTGTTGACCTTCTTCGAGCTTGCTAACTCTCAATCCCTCCAATGATTCTTGCTAGTTCTTGAGGGAAAAGAGAGAGGAGATCTAGATCCACGTTTCCACCAATCACTTTCTCCTCTAAGTGAGGGGAACCCCTTGGATCTAGATCTTGGAGTTCTTCGTGTTCTTCTTTCGTTCTTCCTCTCATTTTCCTTCCTAGCATTAGTTGCTTTGGTGGGATTTGGGAGAGAAGGACTTGGGCACTCCGTGTGCCCTTGCCATTGCATTTGGTGCATCGGTTTGAGTTCTCCACGGTGATACGTGGAAGTGAAGTTTGAGAAGCTTATTACTCTTGGGTGTTTGGGCACCCTAGAGCTTGTTCCTCTTGGGTGCCTTGGCGCCCTAGACGGTTGGTGTTGTTCGGAGCTCAATCATTGTGGTGTAAAGCTCCGGGCAAGCGTCAGGGTCTCCAATTAGGTTGTGGAGATCGCGTCGAGCAATTTGACGGGTACCGGTGACCGCCCCCAAGGGTTGCCAAAGTGTACGGGTTCGGTGACCGCCCCCAAGGGTTGCCATTTGTACGGGTTCGGTGACTACCCTCAAGGGTCCCTTAGTGGAATCACGGCATCTTGCATTGTGCGAGGGCGTGAGGAGATTACGGTGGCCCTAGTGGCTTCTTGAGGAGCATTGTGCCTCCACACCGCTCCAAACGGAGATTAGCATCCGCAAGGGTGTGAACTTCGGGATACATCGTCATCTCCGCGTGCCTCGGTTATCTCTTACCCGAGCCCTTTACTTATGCACTTTACTTTGTGATAGCCATATTGTTTCTTGTCATATATCTTGCTATCACTTAGTTGTCTATCTTGCTTAGCATAAGTTGTTGGTGCACATAGGTGAGCCTAGTTGTTGTAGGTTTTGTGCTTGTCAAATTAACCGCTAGGTTTATTCCGCATTTGTTCAAGCCTTAACCGTAATTATTTTAAAGCGCCTATTCACCCCCCCTCTAGGCGACATCCTCGATCTTTCAATTGGTATCAGAGCCTCGTCTCTCTTTTTAGGGCTTAACCGCCTAGAGAGTAAGGATGTCGACTAGGGGCTTAGGATTCTCTGACACTCTTAGTTTCGATGGCACAAATTTTGATGTTTGGGTAATTCGCATGCTTAATCTCTTTAGGGTCATGGACCCAAATTTAGAGCGAATTGTAGATATGGGTTTTTCTCCTCCAAAGGATCCCCAAAGATTATCTTTAGAGGATGAGAAAAACTCTTATCTCAATGCTCAAGCTTCTAATGTGCTTTTCGATGCTTTGAGCAATGTAGTTATATTTCAACTCATGCCGTTTCGGGATGCTCATGAGTTGTGGACAAAGCTTCAAGATAAATATGGCGTGTTCAAGTTTTGTGGGGATGATTTTTCTCCCTCCACCTCCGGCCGTGTTGCTTTCTCAACTTCTTCTACTTCACCTACATGTGGATTGCCACAAGGTAATGATATGGTGAGTAGTGGTGTTCATTGCAATGATGATAGTGTGCTTATCGGTGATGATCCCTCATCTCTATCTTATTGCAATGCTCCATCTTTGGACTCCAACACTTCGAGCACTCCAAATGTTTCACATGCTTGTGTTGATAGTCCGTGCATATCTTGTAGAAATTGCTTGACTAAATCTCATGATGATATGCTTGCTATGTCTTGTTGCCATGATAAAAATGCATCTATTTCCTTGAATTGTTGTGCTAACAATGTAGAGGAAACCCAACACTCCATGGAACAAGATGTGGTTTTTAATGGTGCTTCAAGGGATCCTACATTATCATCTATTGCGTTTTGCCTTATGGCCAAGGCTTCAAAGGTATCTTCTACCTTGAACCCCAATATGTCTCTTGATGATGATGTTGATGCTAATGATGATGAGGATAATGATGAAGAGAATGATAATGTTGCCTCCTTAAAAACTAAGGGGGAAATGATTTTTAAAGCTCTTCATAAAAATAAAATTGCTCGTTCCAACTTCATGGAAATCATGTCCATTGCCATTGAGGGCAAGAAATATATTGATGAGTTGGAATCTCGTCTTGAGGAGCATGAGGTCACCATTGAGAAAATGGAAGGTCATGAGCGTGATTACGCTAATGAGATCGCGGACCTCTCTCAAGCTCTTGAACTTGAACAAACCACCAAGGAATCTCTTGAGGAGACCTTTGCTCTAGAATTATCTAGAATAAAGGAATCTCATGATAGAGCACTTGAGGTGGCCAATGATTTCAAAACAAAAAATGCTAAGCTTGAAGTTGCTCATGCTAGACTCCTTGAGGATTTTGAGCACCTCAAAAATGGCTCAAGGGTCATTAAGAGTGAGCTCATCGAACTCACCGAGTCTCATGCTCAACTTAAAGCTTCTTATTCAAAAGAGCTTGCCAAGTTGCCTTCTCCTCTTGTTGTTAATGATGATGCTTGTGCTGCTAACTCTACTTCTTGTGAAGCATCCATTTTGAAGGAGAATGTTGAGCTACGAGCTCAACTTGAGTTGCTATCTAGCAATTTTGGGAAATTGGAAGAAAATCATGTAAAGCTCACAAGCTCTCATGATGATCTTCTAGTATCCCAAAATGTGCTAAAGATAGCTCATGAGGCTATGATTACTAAGGTAACATCTAGTGAGCCTCATGTGGATACTAGCTCTACTTCTAGTCAAAATGCCTTATTGCCATGTGATAGTCCTTGCAATTTCTCTACCCATAATGTTGCTACATCTTGTGATGAATTGCTTTCCTTGCCTTGTTGCTCCAACGATGAAGCGTATACTTCCTCTAGTACTTGTGTTGATACTAACCATGTAGAGGAAATCAAAGAGCTCAAGGCCCAAGTCAATTATTTGAAGAAAGACTTGGAAAAGAGTCATGAAGGGAAGTCCACACTCAACAATATCTTGAGTGTGCAAAAATCCCCCAATGACAAAGGTGGACTTGGATTCAACTCCAATAAGAAGAAGAAGTCCAAGAGAATCAAGAAGAAGGGCCAAGAACAAGTCAAGAATTCGGCCAAGATTATTTGCTTCAAGTGCAAAATTGAAGGGCATCATGTTAGATCTTGCCCATTGAAGAAGAAGCCCATTAATGACAAGCAACAAGGGAAGCGGCCACAAGTTCATTCTCATGCTCAACCTCAAGTTGAAGAAAGGCCTCTTCCCAAGAAGACTCAAGCTAATGCTTCTCAAGTTGAGAAATCAAGTGAGAAGAAAGTGAAGAGTAGACGTTGCTACTTATGTCGTGAGAAAGGTCACGTCGCTTCTTCATGCACTAGTGGTAACTTATCCAACCCAATTATTATTGATGATATCTATTCTCTTGGGAAGGATAAGGTTGGCAATGTGTTTGCCAAGTTTGTTGGTAATCAAAGTGGTTTCAAGCAAAGAACCATTTGGGTTGCCAAGCCTATTGTGACTAACCTCTTAGGACCCAACTTGGTTGGGGACCAACAAGCTCAAACTTGATCAATAGGTGTTGATGGAGGGCATTGGGGACTTGGCTACATTATGAAGAGTTAAGGGGTCTTCATCATTCATATTGTCTCAAGCCAAGTCATTCGAATTATCAAGTTTCTATCTTATATCCAATGTTCCTCCTTGCGGTAACTCGTGCTTAAATTGTTTACATTGAAAGTTACTTGCCCCTTTTGCATGTTTTGGTTTTGTACCATGCATGTGTTTGTATATGTTGTGCTTCCAACTTGCTTATCTTGAGCAATCAAGTATGTGTGTGTTGGTTTGAACAGCATGTACGTGTGTGTCGTGCGTTGAGCCTTTATGCTTCTTGTTTGTATCCTAGTTGGCTTGTGTGAGAGATTAATGGAACATCCCATTTTGGGGGAGTGATGTGCTTTGTGCACCTCACAATCCTATAAATGTGTGTACATGAGGAATACCATCTAGTATTGATATTACAAGATTATCTAGTCGCTAGGTGGTATGTCTCTCATGAGAAATTCAAATTCTAAAAAGTCCTTTAATTATCTCTTGTTGGATACTCTTATTGCCTCTTGTTAAGTTTTTCCTTGGTATCACATTATGGGGGAGTAATATGATATGTGCATATTACAAGCCTAGAAAATGTGTACATTTGAGATATTGTCACTTAGAGTTGATATTATTAATTATCTTGTTCCTAGGTGACATGTTAGCTCTACAAGTTGCAATTTGCTTGTGTTTGTTGTGAAGATGATGTTGGATATCCTTGTTATCTACCACCGGGAATTATTTCCAAATACTTCTTGTCTTTTGACAATTGGTACTCACTTATGTGTGGTAGAATTTATTGATCATCTTTACATTGGCTTTTGTTTTTATTTTCCTTATCTCTTGCCAAGGATTGTGTCCACTCCCGTTGTCTTGCATACCACTTGTGGATCTTGTTAATTTCTTGTTCTTGTCTAGTGTTTTCTAGATATAGTGAAAGTGGTGATCCCACCTTGTGCATTTTGTATTCAAATGCAAATTCTCTATAATGCACAACTCGTGGGGGAGCTATCCTATTTTCTTTAGAACACTCTTCTTGTGATCCTTATCAAGTGTGTTTTGGTGGAAGGCAAGCCGTTTCTTTTTGGTACTTTGTGCCATCATGAAACTTTGTAGAGGGCATGGTTTGTTTGGAACCATCCTCTCTTTTGGGAGTTTGATTTCTTTCATTTTGAGTGTGCCAATGGATATCTCATTCCTTGATGTATCGTTTAATGATATCTTCCAAGTGATGATTTCTCCATTTGGTAATCTATTTTCTCTTGGTATTTCTTTCTCATTTGGTATCGCTTCTTGAAATTCTTGAGCATGCATAGTCACTTCGTGTATTTTATTTGGCATGCTTTCTTTCTTTGATCCAATATATAGGGGAAACTCCACCAAGTCTCAATTTGGATGAGATATGCATGAAATTCATTTCCATTTCTATATGCACATATGTTTGTGGAGTTTGTCCTATGTATTGGTGTTTCTAACTCTTTGGTCCCAATGAGTTTGGGTACCATTTTGTTTGTGTTGTTGTTCTAGGAACAATTGGAGATGCATTGGATGCTCGGCTCACTCACAAGGAAGGTGTTGTCACCATGTGCTTATTGGAGTCAAGCTAGGATGATCAATGAACTACTATCTACCTTCAATTGGTATCTACTACATCCGTACAATGGTATCTCGGTAACAAGTATCATCATCTACTTCATGCACACATTTCTTGCATCAACCTTGTGTAGGTTGTATCATGGCATGTAATTCTTGATTCGTTCTTATGATACTTGTTTCCTTTCTCAAAGCATCCCAACGATGATCTCGTGTTGCTAGTTGTGATGTCTTTGATGATTGTGTGGTAGGAGTTCATTTATATACTATAAGACCATATCTAGCCATGTGCTATGCTTTCAAGCAAATATCTTAGTGGTATATTTATGACTTCCTTGTGGATATCTTGTTCTTTCCTTGTGTAACCATTTCGTGTGTACATCCTTCTTTGTGGATCGATATCATCATGATCTTCATCTACCTAGAATCTTATAAACTTGAGAGAAGTTGCATATCTAGTTGATATCCCTTTCTTTCACGGCCACCTTTTCCTTCTTGTTTTATTTCTTTGGTGGCTCCGTGAAAGTGTGTGCCTTGAGTGCGGGTCATATCTCGTTGCATCTTGCTGCACTCTTGTGTGGTGAAGATCATTTTCCTCATGCTTGTCTTGACGAGGCTTTTTGCCATCTTAATTGGTATCCCTCGTCTTGATGAGGCTTTCACTTTCTATCTTCACCATGGGTTGTCACAAGCTTGGTTGTTATTTCACTTTTTAGTAAGCTTGTGTATCCATTTGCTTGCTGTGTGTGTGTGGGAAGGACATGTCTGGCACCTTGTATCTCATTTATCCAAGACTATGTTGATGCTTAATGCTCATCCTTATATTAGTCTTCTCAAGTGCTGCCATGACTCACACACATCGGTTTTGGTTGAGCCTATTCTTAAGTTGCCTCTTTTACATGTTGCTCAACCATGTGTTTGTTGCAAGTGATAGGCTTAGTTTCCTTTATGCTCACTTGCTCTTGTTGTGAGTTTCTATTGATTTTGGGGGAGCTATGATCCTATTTTGTGCACTTTGTATCAAAATACAAATATTCTTATGTGTGCACAAATCATGGGGAGCTTCTCTAGTTTCTTTAGAACACTCCTTTGCTCATATCATAATATCTTTTTCATGTGGCTCAGAGGAGCATTGGTCTTGTTAGTTCAATTGGTATCTTTTGATAGCTTGTTTCAATTGGTATCTTTTGATTGCCTGATTGCTTGTTTCTCTCTTTGTTATGTCTTTGTGGCATATCATTCTTTGGCAATCTTTGTGCCTCAATATAGTTTGTCTTCCTCCAAGTATTTACCTTTGGATATGTGTATGGCATTCCACTCTCTTGTTGAGAAATACACAATTTATGGAGGAACACTTTTTATAAGCTTTTCGCCCATTTTGGCAATCGATGCCAATGGGGGAGAAGTTTCAGAGAGTTTTGTGGAGAAGTTTTCAGAGTTTCTCCTTGCTTTGATTTTGTTCCTAAGCATTTGCATCTCATACTCATGCATCATTGGTTGTTGCATTGCATGGTGATGCATAATTCCTTATATAAACTCTCTTGCAAGTGATTGTCATCAATTACCAAAATGGGGGAGATTGAAAGGACATGCGGTGCCCCCATGTGTGGTTTTGGTAATTGATGACATTCTCTATGGACTAATGGTTGCATTGAGTTATATTTGAAGGATTTGTCCATAGGCATTTCTTGAAGTCCATGTGTTGGTTTCAAGGAGTTTATGAGTTGACCAAGGTGCTATTAAGGAATTATCCAAAGATTGGTCATGTGAGTGTTGAGCTTATTGCAAGCATGTCTTCAAGAAGAAGAGTGTGTGATCATTCATGTCTACCTTCAAGACATCATCCAAATGAAGAGAGTTGGAAAGATTCAAGGTTGATCAAGACTAAGTCAAAGAGTGAATCAAGTTGATCAACACACAAAGCATAGAAGATGTACCAAGAGGGATCAAGTGATCCCATGGTATGGTAAGCATTGTCAATTACGCTTTGTGTACTAACCCATGGTCTTCGCGAGAGTTCTTTGTGGGGTTAGGTTGCGGTGTGCACGTTCAAGTGATGCATCATGAAGAGATCAAGTGCTTGAAGATTGCCGTCCATTGTGGTGACAATGGACTTGTGAAGATGTGCTGAAGAGTGGCTCACCCATAGTGGAGTATGGGGGAGCAATCAACTAGTCTTCATCGAGCGAACGCAATCAAGAAAGGTGGTCCAACTTGAGGGAGTCAAGATCGTCATCATCTAGCTCAAGTGGACTTCGTGCAAGGCAAAGGTTTGCCCTTGATAGGTTTTATATTTTACCGGTCTCATGGTGATAGTTTGGAGACCGGGTTATAGGATCGATAGCCGTACTATCAAGGGGGGCTCTCAAGTGAGTAGCTTGATCGTATCATTCGTCGAGAGCTCAAACCATTGCATTCTTGCATCATCTTTCTTGATTCTTATTTGTATTTTCTTTTGAGGTTTTAGATCTTGTGGTTATCTCCGTGACAAGCTCTAGTACATCGAAAACGGATTTCATATGCTTCTTCTATCGCGTTTTCAGTGTTGGAGGTTTTACCGGTCTTTTTCGAGGAAGAGTTCTCACCATTTTCTCATGGGACTTTTCTTATTTGCTTCTTATTGATATTTCTACCAAGACTGTGTTAGCCCATGTCGTTAGCTTTCCAACAAACTTGGTTTCGTTGAATTCGGAGTCCGTTTGCAGAAGTTGTGGCAGTTTTGGTGTTCTGAAAAGGCTGCAGCGGTACTACCGCGGATTGGAGCGGATGTAATTTTTTACTACCGCTCTAGAGCGGTACTACCGTGGCTACTACAGCGGTAGTACCGCTCCGGACCAAAATCTCGTATTAGGTCCAGCGGTGGTAGGCACGGATGTATTTTTTTAGTACCGCTCGCTAGCAGTAGTACCGCTACCCTTTGCGGTAGTACCGCTATCCCTAGCGGTAGTATCGTGAGGTCGAGCGGTAGTACCGCTCCGGAGGTTCTACCGGCCTTTTTCCTCCTCGCTGTTGTTTTTCAAAGGGCTTCCACCGCCCTAGCGGTAGTACTGCTCCTTGGAGCGATAGTACCGCTCGGTGCGGGCTGTGAGGGTAACGGTTGGATTTTTCCCCACCTATAAAAGGGGGTCTTCTTCCCCAATGGACCTTATCTCTTTAGCTCGTGTTCTTCTCCTATTGTTGACCTTCTTCGAGCTTGCTAACTCTCAATCCCTCCAATGATTCTTGCTAGTTCTTGAGGGAAAAGAGAGAGGAGATCTAGATCCACATTTCCACCAATCACTTTCTACTCTAAGTGAGGGGAACCCCTTGGATCTAGATCTTGGAGTTCTTCGTGTTCTTCTTTCGTTCTTCTTCTCATTTTCCTCCCTAGCATTAGTTGCTTTGGTGGGATTTGGGAGAGAAGGACTTGGGCACTTCGTGTGCCCTTGCCATTGCATTTGGTGCATCGGTTTGAGTTCTCCACGGTGATACGTGGAAGTGAAGTTTGAGAAGCTTATTACTCTTGGGTGTTTGGGCACCCTAGATCTTGTTCCTCTTGGGTGCCTTGGCGTCCTAGACGGTTGGTGTTGTTCGGAGCTCAATCATTGTGGTGTAAAGCTCCGGGCAAGCGTCGGGGTCTCCAATTAGGTTGTGGAGATCGCGCCGAGCAATTTGACGGGTACCGGTGACCGCCCCCAAGGGTTGCCAAAGTGTACGGTTTCGGTGACCGCCCCCAAGGGTTGCCATTTGTACGGGTTCGGTGACCGCCCTCAAGGGTCCCTTAGTGGAATCACGGCATCTTGCATTTGTGTGAGGGCGTGAGGAGATTACGGTGGTCCTAGTGGCTTCTTGGGGAGCATTGTGCCTCCACACCGCTCCAAACGGAGATTAGCATCCGCAAGGGTGTGAACTTCGGGATACATCGTCGTCTCCGCGTGCCTCGGTTATCTCTTACTCGAGCCCTTTACTTATGCACTTTACTTTGTGATAGCCATATTGTTTCTTGTCATATATCTTGCTATCACTTAGTTGTCTATCTTGCTTAGCATAAGTTGTTGGTGCACATAGGTGAGCCTAGTTGTTGTAGGTTTTGTGCTTGTCAAATTAACCGCTAGGTTTATTCCGCATTTGTTCAAGCCTTAACCGTAATTATTTTAAAGCGCCTATTCACCCCCCCTCTAGGCGACATCCTCGATCTTTCACTTGTGAACTATGTAGCCGTATTTTGATTTTAATAAAGTTAGCCATGATGGCCAAAAGAAAGAAAATAGAAGACCCAGCGCTAAGGTGACAGCCGAAGACGAGGGGAGCAGAAGTATATGCGGCGGCGGCAGTTCTTCTCTCAATAAACCCTCATGTACTTATATACTTTAACAACCGGGATCAATCTTACCTAGACTTGGTTCATTTTATTGAGCACCTTGAATTGTAGTACAAGGTGGCTAGGTGAGAAAAGAAAATAGGTAATTGCCACCGGATACTGGGCGGACGGCCGCTGGAGAGCATTTCCGAATAGGAAACTGTTCACCCTCCCACCAGACCAGCTAGATTTTCTTCATCTTTGAACTGGTTTGAGGAGCCCTTGAGTGAAATTGTACCCCTCCTCATAAACGATGTACTTGCTATCACAAATGAATAAAGTTTCTGTGTTTTTTCAAAAAAATAAATAAAAAGATGCCTAGGCGAGAGAAAAGAAAATAGGTAATTGCCACCACTGACGGCCGCAGGAGAGCATTTCCGAATACCTCCCACCAGACCAGCGGAACAAAGGAAATAATCGATTTCTTTCACTGAAATAAAACCCCTCCTCTTACTTTTCTTGTCTCCTCTCTCCCGTCCTATCCCGTGAGTTGACTTGGTTTTGCCCACCACAAGAAATCAGACGACCTCTACAATCCGATCAGAATTTTGCTTCAACCTGATTGATCGATCGATCGATCTAGGCCGGCTCTCCGCCCGGCAACTGCGTCCCTGGCAGGTAACGAATTCCTCGTGCTATTCCAGCCATTGTTTGCAGCAGCTCATATGCGTCACCGGCGTGCAGGTGAGGCCGCGGCGAGAGGCTGAAAGCCGCGCCATGGAATTGGAGGCCCCGGTAGTCGAAGCAGATCCGGGGAGAAGAATCACAAGAGGAGCAGGAGGCGGCGGCGGCGGCGGCGAGGGGGAGGGCCCGGCTGGTCGGACCACCCTCCTCCCCTGCCCCAACTGCGACATCCAGGTGGTGCACAAGCTGGCGCAGCTGCTGCTCCCGGGCCTGGCCGCGGCGTGCGTCGACAGCACCCTCGGGAGCCTCTCCTCCTCGCTCGCCGTCCAGCTGCGCGCGGAGCTGGTGCGCTACGTCGCGCACCGGAGCAGCACCCCGGGCGAGGCGGAGGAGGATCAGGATCCGATCGACCGTGACGACCCGGCCGAGGCGCTGGCCGTGTTCCTGGACGACTTCGCGGGCAGCAAGAGGAGCGTCGTCGTCTCCATCGCCGGCTGGCTCCCGTACCTGGGCGGCGGCGACGACGGCCGCGACGACCGGATCGAGGACCTCGTCGAGGAGATGGAGGCGACCCGCTTCTGGCCGGTCGAGAGGCGGGAGGTCGTCGCGCGGGACCTCCTCCGCGGCCTGGACGCCGGCGGCGGCCGGTTCCGCTGCCGCGACGAGCTGGGGACGCCGGAGGAGCTCGCGGACCACGTCGCCGCGCGCTGCGGATTCAGGCCCGTGCGGTGCCGGAACCAGGCCCAGGGCTGCCGGGCCGAGGTCTCCGCCTGCCGCGCCGACGCGCACGACGAGGTGTGCGCCTTCAAGCTCCTCCCCTGCGAGCAGCGCTGCGGCCTCGCCGTCGCCCGCCGCCAGATGGACCGGCACTGCGTCACCGTCTGCCCCATGAAGCTCGCCAACTGCCCCTTCTACCAGCTCGGCTGCGAGTCCGCCTTCCCGGCCTGCAACCTCGGGTCGCACTGCGCCGAGTTCCTTCGGCCGCACCTCCGCCTGCTCCTTAGTCCCAGCAAGATCGGCGCTGGCGCTGGTCATCGGGATCCGGAGGAGCGTCTTCTACGGCTGGAGAAGGTGTTCATCTCTTCTTTAGTTTTCTGACTTTGCTTATTTAGTTTACTGGCAAAGACTGATGCTGTTCTATCTATGTTTCAGTATGATTCCGATGGTGCGTTGGGCGAAGCTTTGGACGTGAGGTCTCTCACTAACGCTCTTGCTCAGCTAGAGAAGAAGATGGACGCTGAAGATGGTTCCCCCGGTTACACCGGAGACGACAACAAAGAAGCAATGCCCACACAAGATTCCAACTCCGCAGCTCTGCACTAGTTTCGTTCCCTGATGCAGAATTTTTTGGAAAAAAGCATTTTTGTTTCTTATATACTCCCTCTGTACCATAATATATCGGATTTGCTAATTTTCAGTCGGATGAAATTAATTCGTTTTCATTCGTTTTTTAGTCCGTCCGATCCTTGTGTCAAGATTCGTGCTTTCCTTTTTTTTTTTTCCAGCTCTCGGGTGTGTTGTTCTGTTATTGGGCCCGCAACCTTGTCCTGGAGACCCGTTAACCTGACGGGTCGCGTTGTTCTTTTCTCCTCTCTGTAGCTCACTTTTCCGTTTCGTTCCCCATTTCGAGCGGCGAGAGGTTGGAGGCAGAGGGCCATGGCGGCTGGAGATCTCGAGTGTCCCCCACCTCATCCTCCATCCATCCCGTGGTTGTTTTGTAAGTATCCTCCCCCCCTGTGTTCACCCCCCTGCTTTTTTCTGTTCGATTTTTGCTAGATCCGGCGAAATCCTAGATGATTCACCTGTGCAGCGGTGGATTCTAGATGCTTCCATTCCCTCCCGTGGACCCCTCTTGTCCTGTAGGTGTCGTTTTGGATCCCTCCTGTTTTGGATGTAGTTGTTGAATTCCTAGGTGTGTTCAATCCTCCCTGTGGATCTCTCCTGTAGTTTTTGCTGTGGATCCCTCCTGTTTGGTTATAGACAGGGGTGGAGCTACACTTTGGCAATGGGGTCAAATGAGCCCAATGGATTTATTCAAACCAGTACTAAATTCATGGCAATCAAAGTGTATTTAGGGCTGAATACATGCACTATATGAAGATGACCCCCTTGACAAATTTTAGCTGGCTTTGCCCCTGGTTTTTAGATGCTGAATGTAGTTCGTAGTTTGTGTGTACTGTAAGTTTGTATGTCCCCTTTTGTCCTCTGCTAGCTTTTTGTAGATGTATAGCCCCTTTTTGTTGTTTGGATGCAAATGCTGACTCACCTGGTCACTTGAGTCTCATGATGATGGTTTTTGGTGGACATATTATTTTTAGTTCGGTTTCAGATGTTTTGGCTGAAATATGCAGTATAGTTTTGAGTGGATTTTCAGCTTAGAAGAAGTGTAGTCTTGTGTATTGTTTGGTGTAGTAGGAATTTTTAGTTCTCAACTGAATCTGTGCGTCATTTTCGCCCTGTATTTACACTGACATTTTTATGTTGGTGGCCTGATTTTTTTCAGTTAAGTTATAATGGTTTTGGACTGTATTTTTCAGTAATGTGTCACTTCTAGTGTATTTTCCAGCATGTTCTTTTTATTTCATTCTCTTATAATGAGTTATACGGGCTATTTAGTCTTTACATGCAACTGTATTTAGTTTGGGTAGTTATTTTACAGCAAGTTTGAAAGCAACTTACTGTGCGCCTTAAGGTTTTTTACTGTACTCATGTAACTGTAAGTAGTGCATGTATGCTGGGTATAGTTCCTAGTTGTAGCTTGCTTTTAGATTGGCTTTTTATTTTTATTTTTTATTACAGTGAGCCTGAAGGCTATTGTTACTGTTCCCATGTCACTGTTTTTTAGTGTATATATGTAGGGTAATACCAAGTTCTAAGCCTGCTTTAGGTTAGCCCTTTGTTCCTTCTTTTTTTACAGTGGACTTGCAGGCTTTTTACTGTGTTCATGTCACTGTAATTAGTGTATGTATTATGTAAGTTGGGTAATACCTAGTTTCTAGGCCTGGTATTTTGGTTTCTCTATTTTTCTCATATTTGCAGGATTTCTAGTGTGTTCATGTCACTGTATTTAGTGTATGGAAGTTGGGTAATTCCTAGTTTCTAGGCCTAGAAACTTGGTTTCTCTATTTTCTCATATTTTTTACAGTAAGCTTGATTGTTTTTTACTACGTTCTTCCTTGGTTACTATTTTCATTTTCATTTTTTACAGTCAGCTTGTATGCCTTTTATTCCTCTTTTTACAGTGGGCTTGCAGGTTTTTTACTGTGTTCATGTTACTGTAATTAGTGTACTCTCTTTGAAATCGCTTGAAACTTCTTGTAGGAAATACAAGGAGATTGAATTCTATTTACTGTGTTCACTTTACCGTAAATAGTTTGATGATCTGTCCAGATTTGTGTATGAGTGTCTCCTTAGCTACATAAAGAAGTTTAAAGAAGCTACAAAAGTTTTGTCGAAGAGGTCAGTCACGATTTGGCGGGTGCCACTACGCTTTTATTGTGAGTCCTTTTACTCTTTTTTCTTCTGTTTTGCTAATTTTCATCCGGCTGAATTCAATTGGCTTTCATCCGTATTGTGAGCCGTGCGATCTCTGTGCCGATATTCGTGTTTTTTTTTTGTCCCAATGGATTCACACTGTAATTCTCAACGGATTTTCACTGTAATTCCCAATGGATTTACACTGTAATTCTCACTGGATTTTACAGTTTAATTCCTAGTGGATTTTCTAGTGTAATTCCTAAGGGGTTTACAGTGTAATTCTTAGTGGATTTGGTATGTAATTCCCATTTTAGCATGTAAGTGTTCATGCTTTTTCCCTTTTTTAGCTGCATGCGCTAGTTCGGCGTTGGATTTCGCATCTTGAGTTGTAGCTTGATGTAAGATCGTTCTGCCCTGTATGTGTGCTTTGATTTTCTCAGGTTTGGATATGTCATTTTAGGAACTAGAGATTCGGTTGCTTTGTGTTTTTTTGCAGCGGGGATAGTATATTGTCCTGATCATGTCGTATTGTCATGATTTTCACCACCATTTCTTAGTTGCTTGTAATGTTTATTTTTATTGTCTCTTGTATATGAATTCATAGTGCATTTCTTGGTGTAATTTTAGCTGTATTGTAGTGCAATTTAGAGTAATTTAGTTCTTACCGGTTATGTATGTATTCTTGCTTGATGCTAATGTTAGTTTCTGTTTTTTTTCAGGGTGTTTTGGATATTTTTTATTTGTTAGGCTCTTTAGTTAATCTTCTCTAATATAATTCTAATTGAAAGTAGGGTTAAATATTACAGCTATATTTGCTGTGGTTTTTATTGTATGCCCCTGCACCCACTCCAAATGTAATTGGATCATTTTGTGCCTGCAAGCAACACAATATAATTGCTTTAATTTGTGTAGCTACAGTTGCTAGGTTCGAGTTTTATTGTATGTTTTGTATGTTACTGTTTTTTCTCTTCCCGGTTGGTGTTAGGAGGTGTTTCTGCAGATTTGAATTCATTGTTCTGGTCAGTACTCTGTCATTCCATGTAGTTTGTCATGTCAGGCTCAGGCTCCACATACTGTTGCTGCACAAAGTAGATCATTGTTATATCATTAGCCGATGAATAGTGTTGGTAGATTTTCTCTATTTTAGTTCTCTATGATTTTTTTTTTTGCAGTGCAACTATACCTTGTTCATCATTTGCACCTGAAGTAGCTCAGTAAAAGAGTATGATCCACTCTGTTATTTGTCAAGAAACTAGTTAGAGATAGCATGTTTTTGATAATGTTTTTTTTTGCAGGATTGTTTTCTGCTATTAGAAAGCCATATGTTAAGGAAATCAACTTCATCTTCATTGAGGTACATCGCATGTCCTTTGATGCTGCATTTCATTGCATTTGGTTCGATTGTAGTCACCTGCACTCAATATTTTCAGTAAATGATCTGTTAATGCAAACAAGTATTCCGTTCTGAATTGTAAATAAACGCAGAGTAATTTAGCAGAGAAGGTCCCAGTAATTTGATCTAACAGTCACAAATTTGTCATTTTAGTTCTGAACTGTAAATATGTTATCAGTTTTATAGATTATTTTTGTTTGTTGCTACTAGTGTGAGTGCCTTCTAGTGTGAATGTTTTTAGCCTGACTGTGTTTGTCCCTTTTCCTGTTAATTTCAATTTTTAGTGCTTATGCTAATGCCTATCAATATTTAGTGTAAGCAAGCATCCGATCATAGTAGTTTACACTTCCAAAGTTACTTAAATTCAGTCCTTCAATCACAGCTATTTAAGAACAGGTAGAAAGTGTCTAAAACAAGTAGATCAAAGTTTCTTAACAGTGTTTGGTTTTTCAGTTTCCAAAGTTTGTGAAAAGTCATATTTTCTCTCAACTGGAGCAATCCTCCCCCTTGTATGTTTTTAACTAGTTTTTCCAAAATGGAATTGCTAGCTTCCTGAGCATGTTTTGATCCCTGTAGTGTGTTGTTTATTTCTGCAAATTCAGAAATCTATGATCTGGGCATGTAGTTTTCATATTTCTTGTGATCATAGACTACTAGTTCATGCGACCATATCCTAGTTGTTCCTAGGGTTTCTGATGTTTCATGCTTTTGTGTGATTATGTTCTTATTTTCGATCTGTGTAGATTTTGTGCTTAACTTATCCTATGTAATGATCCACTATAGGTCTGTTCTTTCTTCCAGATTTGTTCAGGCAGGAGAGAGACGACAGGAGGTGATGAATGCACAGGAGGGGGGGGGGGGGGGGGGGGGGGGGGGGGGTGGTGGGGGGTTGTTTACCTGTGATTTTTTTACTTCTCCAGCCATGTTTGTGTCCTAGATCATGGAGAAATCGCCCTCTCTCGTGGCGCTACTCTGGGGGTAAATTTAGTACATTCGCATTGGAATTGCAGTGTAATTCTTTTGTGTGTTTTAAGTGGAATTTACAGTGTACTTTTAGTGTAATTACTGTGCATTTTCAGTGGTTTTTACACTGTAATTATTAGTGTAATTTACACTGTAAATCTTAGCGGGTTTACAGTGTACTTTTAGTGGATTTTTGCTCTGTATTTGCAAGTGGCATTTTTAGTGAAATTACAGTATATTTTTAGTGGAATTACTGTGCATTTTCCGTGGTTTTACACTGTAATTGTTAGTGGTATTTTTCCCTTTGTACAGTTGATTCACAGCAGCAGCAACTGTAATTTTTCTGTTATTCTGCTGTGTGGTTAGATGTCATCAGTTTTGGTCCTTTTCATCCTCCTGTAGTTAGCTTAATCCACCTTTTGTTAGCTTTTAACCCTTTTAGCTGCTTTCTGTACGGGTTTGAATTGTTTGGAGTATGGACCCGTTTATAGTTTGGTGTGTGGACCTGTTTAGAAGTGATTTGCGGAACGGGGCAGAAAGAACAGGGAAACTGGGGTCACGAAACATGTGACACTTGGCATCCTTTAGTTGGCTGAAAAATATGACTGAAAGCGAATTAGATTTCATCCGGATGTAAAATATGTCTAATATATATGTCGTTTAAAAGTTCAAATTGAATTGCTAAAATGAAATAGGAGTATATTATGGTACGGAGGGACTATTTTTGGAAAGCACCACACCTTTTTTTTTTAACAATCGGCAGAAGCGTTGTCCTTTTATTCAGAAGAACATAGCATTTGTACAAAAAACGTTGGTCCCATTAATTAAGCACTTTATACAAGGTTTGTGAAAAGTTGAAGTGCTACAACCTAGGGTTTATGCTCTTAGCATTATTTGTCTCGAATGCTTTGCGCCCGCAGTAGTACAAAGTGATGCCTCTTTCTTGATGACATCAAGTAGCATTGTCGGTGTCGCCGATTTGTGGCAGAAGATTCTAGCATTTTCTCGTTCGAATTCATCCAAGAAATGAGCATGTTGTGGGAGGCAATGGCCTTCTATTAGGCTTGTTGTTGCTTCACATGTTGATCCACCATTCTTCGAGCGAGCACTCCGCCAACCAAGAGGAGGTTTCGATGGCATCAAGGCGTAGCCACTACTTGGTCAAGTTCTGAAGCCTTAGGGTGAATCCACACTAGAAGAGAAGATTGCCGTAGATTTTTGCACTCTTTTGCACAAGGGGCAAAGGCCATGATTTTGCCAACTTCGCTTGGCTGACTGATCGGCGGTCCAAGTTCTATTCTAACCATGCAAAAAAGTTGGCCTTTGGCAGCGCCCATGCACCCACATTGAACTCTTCATGAACGAACGTGTCGAACCACTGTATTGTGCGTTGTATGCGGTGGCCTCCGAGTAGTGGCTGCTTTCTGTGTGTTTCCACACAATCCGTCCTCGGTGTCTGCACTGAGTTGAATTTCATGAAAGCATGCCCAAAGGAAGACGAACTTATGGAAGTGTTCCATGGATAGGAGGGAACTAATTTTTATCTTGTGGATCCACGCATCATCCATCATGGCTTCCCACACTTTCCAATTCTTCCCCAATGAGACCACGTAGACGAGGGTGGGGGCAATGTCCTTTGGCCTTTTATCGTTAAGCCACAGGGAGTCGCAAAAAGGGGCACAAGCACCATTAGTCATTGTGATGGTGGTAGAAGAATATAATAGGTCAAGTCCACCTCATCGCACGGGTTCCCCATGCCCACCCACATCCTTGAAGACTATTTCCATTCATACCATGGCCATCTCAATCTTAGAGTATAGGAGAATTTGTCAAGGTGAAGCACACCAAGGCCCCCAAGATCCTTGGGACTACAAACGGTTACCCAATTAATCACATTTGACGCTAGTTGTTTTGTCGGTACCCGACCACAAGAAAGCCCTCTCAACCTTGTGAGTCCTCTCATTTATCCTAGACAACCTCAAGCCACAATTCCATATCTTATGCACTCAATTCGTATTGTCATTATACACCCAAAAGGGGGAGATTGAAAGTGCAACTTTATCCTTAAGTGGGTTTTGGTGTATATGACAATATAAATTGATGAGTAACCTTGTGTGTTGAGTATACATATGATGGGTTAGTCCAAAGGTTGAACGCAAAGATGGTTGTGGGCCCCTCAATTATCAAAGAGAGAAGCAGCTTTTGTCAGCCCTGCTGGGCTGTAAATAATTCAAGACGAGAAGGGATACATTCGGCTTGTCCAGAAAATGGGCTATAAGTAATGAGAAATGGGCTATAAATTTTTAAAACACAGCAAACCATCAATTAGTTTCAAATTTCATTTTTTGGATTCTGAGATTTTAAATTTCATTGAATTTTTTGCGGGGAAATTTTTATTGGATTTTAAATTAATATATATTTATTTTTATTTTTTGGTTGAATCTGACTCGAAATTTCAGGATTAAAAATATTTCGGACTACTGAAATATGCAAACTTTTGTTGATTGTTTTTACCGTGGCCAGAGTATGGGCTGTAATGCTAACAAAAATAATATGGGCTTAAAAAAATCCTTAAGAATTAGCAAATGAGTTGTATACCGGGAACTCCCCGAAAATTTCCACGCCCTCACTTCTACCATGATTTTTATGTCATGGAGGGCCCAAAGAATGTCATGCAGGTGCGTCTCCTGCCCGTCCAGGACGAAAATCCCATTTTCTGCCATAATTTTTTGTCATAGAAGTAGGAGCCCACCACATCTACAATGATACGTGTTTTTGTCACATTTATCGTCATAGAAGTGCCATAACCATGACAGATTTTTTTGTTCGGGCCATAATGTCACAGATGTGTCTTTTTTTTGTACTGAAAGATATAAGTGAAGCACATAGAGTATTCTAACAAATCATGATGAACGTGTGTCTCCCACAAAAGGTGTGTCCAGCAAACAATGATTGTGGCAAACTAATAAGCAAAGAAAATAAAACTATAACACAAGATGCTCCAAGTAAAACGCATATCATGTGATGAATAAAAATATAGCTCCAAGCAACATTTCGATGAATTGTTGATGAAAGAGGGGATGCCATCCGGGGCATCCCAAAGCTTAGACGCTTGGGGTCTTTCTTGAATATTACCTTGGGTGCCTTGGGAATCCCCAAGCTTATGGTATTGTCGCTCCTTATTCCTTTATCCATCATGATCTCACCAAAAACTTGAAAACTTCAGCACACAAAACTCAACAAAACTTCGTGAGATCCATTAGTATAATCATCAAATCATAAACTTTAGGTAAACTCATTCATAATTATTCTTGCATAATACCTACTGTATTTTAGCTTCTCCACGACTTATACCCCCCGATTAATCCGTAGCATCATTAAAATAAGCAAACTATGCAATAAAAAACAGAATCTGTATAAAACAGAATAATCTCTAATGATCTGAACAAAAACCATACTTCTGTAACTCCTAAAATTCTGAATAGGACAACGTGGGTAATGTGTATATCAATCATGTGTAAAAATTTCAGACCAAATCACACTCCAGTAAAAAAAAATGTAAATTCCTGCACTGGACGCAAAAGTTTTAGTTTTTGCACAGAATCAAGTCAACTATCATCCAAATCATCCCAAAGGCTTTACTTGGCACAAACACTAATTAAAAGATAAAAACAAAATCATTACAGTACCAGTAATCAGGTCATCGCACCAAGACAGAAATAAAAAGCAGAAATTTAAGATAACTATTGGGTTGCCTCCCAACAAGCACTATTGTTTTATGCCCCTAGCTAGGCATACTGCATAGTTTCAAGTATTATCATCTTTGGATTCCAAATCCTCAATTATACATCCAGACTTTCTAGGGGGTTTGGAAAACATATTTTTAACAATTACACTCCGAGGAACAAAATTGAGGAATTTGTTTTCAGTAATAGGTTCCTTTATCATATCGATGAAGTTGGGTTGCACGCTAATCATTTTAAGATCCTCTTTCTCTTTACTAGAAGAGGCACCATTATTTCTAAGAACATACATAAGCTTAGAATTTTTATTT
This sequence comes from Thinopyrum elongatum, assembly GCA_011799875.1. Lineage (NCBI taxonomy): Eukaryota > Viridiplantae > Streptophyta > Magnoliopsida > Poales > Poaceae > Thinopyrum > Thinopyrum elongatum. Next base: position 157,025,810 of record CM022298.1, read on the forward strand.
GTGGGAATCCTTTCAATAGTTCTAATGGAAGAAAAAGTTGACCCCAAATTATTAATGATTTGTTCCAATTTATATATTATAGCAGGACTTTGTTCTACCTTCTCAGTGATTATTGGTTCTTTTTCTTTTAACATCTTTAATGTGGTTCCTACTTTTGAGTCAAATTTAGTAACTTGATAGTGGACCTTCTTGTTTAGATTTTCAATATGTTCGACAGTAGATATTTTATTCCCAGTGACTTCTAATTTCGCATAACATGTTCCAAAGTCAATGTTGTTTCACTTTCATTTATAGTAATAGGTGGTGATCCAACTAAATTTCCCATAGCATTGAAAGCATCTATAGGGTGTCTACTCAGAAAGTTCCCTCCAGTAATAGTATCAAGCACAAATCTATACCAAGTAGTAACACCCACATAAAAATTGTGAAGAAGAACATTAATGGATTGCTTACGAGTTAATCTATTTTGAGCATCGCAAATCCTATACCAAGCATCTTTTCAACATTCCCCTTCCCTTTGTTTAAAATTAAGCACTTCATTTTCAGGGGTGCAAGTAACAAGCGAAGAACTAGCCATAGTGGCAAAACAAGCAAGAAAGCAAACAAGCAAAATAAAATATTTTTGTGTTTTTGATATTTTTTAGAGAAGTGGAGGGAGATGAAAAGGAGATGACAAATAAAAGAAAATAAAAAGTAGAACAAGTAAATGATAATGTGAACGTAGGAATCTATATGTATTTAATGATGTCTCCCCGGCAACGGCGCCAGAAATTCTTTCTGCTACTTGTGAGTTGTGCTGGGATTTTCCCCGAAGAGGAAGGGTGAAACAATATAGTAGCGGATAGTATTTCCCTCAGTAGAGAACCAAGATTATCGAACCAATAAGAGAAGCACACAAATACCCTTTAGCGGTACACACACACACAAGATAAAATACTTGCACCCAACACGGGCAAGAGGGTTGTCAATCCCCTCTTGTACTCGTTAATTGCAAGGATCAAATCTAGTAATAGATGATAGATAAATTGCAAAGTAAAATAAAAGATTTTTTTTGTAGCAAGGTATTTTTGGTTTTTGTAATATGATTAAAGTAGACCCGGGGGCTATAGTTTTCACTAGAGGCTTCTCTCTCATAAAAATAGCATACGGTGGGTAAATAAATTACTGTTGGGCAATTGATAGAAAAGCGCATAGTTATGTCATTATTCATGGCAATGATCATGTATATGGGCATTACGTCCGTGACAAGTAGACCGACTCATGCCTGCATCTATTACTATTACTCCACCAATCGACCGCTATCCAGCATCCATCTATAGTATTAAGTTCATGAGAAATGGAGTAACGCTTTAAGCAAGATGACATAATGTAGACAGAATAAAACCAAGCAATATGATTAAACCCTATCGTTTTACCCTTAGTATCAACAATACAAATACGTGCCTCCCTACCCCTTCTGTCACGAGGTGAGGACACCGCAAGATTGAACCTACTACAAAGCACCTCTCCCACTGAAGATAAATCAATCTAGTTGGCCAAACCAAACAGATAGATCAGAGAGAAATACAAAGCTATAATAATCATGCATAATAAAGTTCAAAAAAATCTAAATTACTTTCAATGAATAATCTGATCATAAACCCACAATTCATCAGACCCCAACAAACACACCGCAAAAGAAGATTACATCGGATCGTTGTTCGAAGAGAACATTGCAATGAAGATCATAACGAAAGAGAGAGAGAGAGAGAGAGAGAGAGAGAGAGAGAGAGAGAGAGAGAGAGAAGAAGAAGCCATCTAGCTAATCACTATGGACCCGTAGGTTTGTACTAAACTACTCACACATCATCGGAGGTGCAACAAGGTTGATGTAGAAGCCCTCCGTGATCGATTGCCCATTCGAGAGTACCGGAAAAGGCCTCAAGATGGGACCGTAGAAGAACAGTAGCTTGCGGCGATGAAAAATGGTTTTGGGTGGCTCTCTGTTGGTTTTAGGATTTATGAGAATTTATAGGCTTGGAATTAGGTCAAACAAAGCTATATGGGACCCACAAGCTCAGGTGGCACCCCTCCTGGGGGCACGCCTGTTGGGAAACGTAGAATTTCAAAAAAATTCCTACGAACACGCAAGATCTATCTAGGTGATGCATAGCAACAAGTGGGGAGAGTGTGTCCACGTACCCTCGTAGACCGAAAGCGGAAGCGTTAAGTAACGCAGTTGATGTAGTCGAACGTCTTCGCGATCCAACCGATCAAGTACCGAACGCACAACACCTCCGTGATCTTCACACGTTCAGCTCGGTGACGTCCCTCGTACTCTTGATCCAGCTGAGGCCGAGGGAGAGTTTCGTCAGCACGACGGCGTGATGACGGTGATGATGAAGTTACCGACGCAGGGCTTCGTCTAAGCACTACAACGATATGACCGAGGTGGAAATCTGTGGAGGGGGGCACCGCACACGGCTAAGACAACTGTCAACTTGTGTTATTGGGGTGCCCCCTGGCCACGTATATAAAGGAGGGGAGGGAAGAGGTGGCCGGCCCAAGGGGGACGCGCCAGGTGTGGGGAATCCTACTAGGACTCCCCAGTCCAAGTAGGATTCCCCTCCTCTTTCCTATTCCAAGTAGGAGAAGGAGGGAAGGAGGAAGAGGGGAGAAGGAAGGAGGGGGGCGCCGCCCCTTCCTAGTCCAATTCGGACCAGCCCATGGGGGGGCGCGCGGCCACCCCTTGAGGCCCTTCTCTCCTTTCCCGTATGGCCCATTAAGGCCCACTACTTCCCCCGGCGAATTCCCGTTACTCCGAAAAATACCCGAATCACTCGGAACCTTTACGATGTCCGAATATAGCCTTCCAATATATCGATCTTTACCTCTCGACCATTTCGAGACTCATCGTCATGTCCGTGATCTCATCCGGGACTCCGAACTATCTTCGGTCATCAAATCACATAACTCATAATACAAATCGTCATCGAACGTTAAGCGTGCGGACCCTACGGGTTCGAGAACTATGTAGACATGACCGAGACATATCTCCGGTCAATAACCAATAGCGGAACCTGGATGCTCATATTGGCTCCTACATATTCTACGAAGATCTTTATCGGTCAAACCGCATAACAACATACGTTATTCCCTTTGTCATCGGTATGTTACTTGCCCGAGATTCGATCGTCGGTATCATCATACCTAGTTCAATCTCATTACCGGCAAGTCTCTTTACTCGTTCCGTAGTGCATCATCCCGTAACTAACTCATTAGTCACATTGCTTGCAAGGCTTCATATGATGTGCATTACCGAGAGGGCCCAGAGATACCTCTCCGATACTCGGAGTGACAAATCCTAATCTCGATCTATGCCAACCCAACAAACACCTTCGGAGACACCTGTAGAGCATCTTTATAATCACCCAGTTACGTTGTGACGTTTGATAGCACACAAGGTGTTCCTCCGGTATTCGGGAGTTGCATAATCTCATAGTCAGAGGAATATGTATAAGTCATGAAGAAAGCTTTAGCAATAAAACTTAACGATCATTATGCTAAGCTAACGGATGGGTCTTGTCCATCACATCATTCTCCTAATGATGTGATCCCGTTCATCAAATGACAACACATGTCTATGGTTAGGAAACTTAACCATCTTTGATTAACGAGCTAGTCAAGTAGAGGCATACTAGGGACACTTTGTTTTGTCTATGTATTCACACATGTATCAAGTTTCCAGTTAATACAATTCTAGCATGAATAATAAACATTTATCATGATATAAGGAAATATAAATAACAACTTTATTATTGCCTCTAGGGCATATTTCCTTTAGTCTCCCACTTGCACTAGAGTCAATAATCTAGTTCACATCGCCATGTGATTAACACCAATAGTTCACATCGCCATGTGACCAACACCCAAAGGGTTTACTAGAGTCAATAATCTAGTTCACATCGCCATGTGATTAACACCAATAGTTCACATCGCCATGTGACCAACACCCAAAGGGTTTACTAAGGTGTGATCATGTTTTGCTTGTGAGAGAGGTTTAGTCAATGGGTCTGCCATATTCAGATCCGTATGTATTTTGCAAATTTCTATGTCTACAATGCTCTGCATGGAGCTACTCTAGCTAATTGCTCCCACTTTCAATATGTATCCAGATTGAGACTCAGAGTCATCCAGATTGGTGTTAAAGTTTGCATCGACGTAACTCTTTACGATGAACTCTTTATCACCTCCATAACCGAGAAATATTTCCTTAGTCCTCTCAGGTAACTAAAGATAACTTTGACCGCTATCCAGTGATCCACTCCTGGATCACTATTGTACCTCCTTGCTAAACTCATAGCAAGGCACACAACTGGTCTAGTACATAGCATGGCATATTTTATAGAACCTATGACTGAGGCATAGGGAATGACTTTCATTCTCTTTCTATCTTCTGCCGTGGTCGTGTTTTGAGTCTTACTCAATTTTACACCTTGTAACACAGGCAAGAACTCCTTCTTTGACTGTTCCATTTTGAACTACTTCAAAATCTTGTCAAGGTATGTACTCATTGAAAAAATCTTATCAAGCATCTTGATCTATCTCTATAGATCTTGATGCTCAATATGTAAGCAGCTTCACCGAGATCTTTCTTTGAAAAACTCCTTTCAAACACTCCTTTATGCTTTCCAGAAAAAATTCTACATCATTTCCGATCAACAATATGTCATTCACATATACTTATCAGAAAGACTGTAGTGCTCCCACTCACTTTCTTGTAAATACAGGCTTCAACGCAAGTCTGTATAAAACTATATGCTTTGATCAACTTATCAAAGCGTATATTCCAACTCCGAGATGCTTGCACCAGTCCATAGATGGATCGCTGGAGCTTGCACACTTTGTTAGCACCTTTAGGATTGACAAAACCTTCTGGTTGCATCATATACAACTTCTTCTTTAATAAATCCATTAAAGAAATGCAGTTTTGACATCCATTTGCCAGATTTCATAAAATGCGGCAATTGCTAACATGATTCGGACAGACTTAAGCATCGATACGAGTGAGAAAATCTCATCGTAGTCAACACCTTGAACTTGTCGAAAACCTTTTGCGACAATTCGAGCTTTGTAGATAGAAACACTACTATCAGCGTCTGTCTTCCTCTTGAAGATCCATTTATTCTCAATGACTTGCCGATCATCGGGCAAGTCAACCAAAGTCCATACTTTGTTCTCATACATGGATCCCATCTCAGATTTCATGGCCCCAAGCCATTTCGCAGAATCTGGGCTCATCATCGCTTCCTCATAGTTCGTAGGTTCGTCATGGTCTAGTAACATGACTTCCAGAACAGGATTACCGTAGCACTCTGGTGCGGAACGTACTCTGGTTGACCTACGAGGTTCTGTAGTAACTTGATCTGAAGTTTCATGATCATCATCATTAGCTTCCTCACTAATTGGTGTAGGCATCACTGGAACTGATTTCTGTGATGAACTACTTTCCAATTCAAGAGAAGGTACCACTACCTCATCAAGTTCTACTTTCCTCCCACTCACTTCTTTCGAGAGAAACTCCTTCTCTAGAAAGGATCCATTCTTAGCAACAAATATCTTGCCTTTGGATCTGTGATAGAAGGTGTACCCAACAGTTTCTTTTTGGGTATCCTATGAAGACGCACTTTTACGATTTGGGTTCGAGCTTATCAGGCTGAAGCTTTTTCACATAAGCATCACAACCCCAAACTTTAAGAAACGATAGCTTAGGTTTCTTGCCAAACCACAGTTCATACGGTGTCGTCTCAACGGATTTAGATGGTGCCCTATTAAACATGAATGCAGCTGTCTCTAATGCATAACCCCAAAATGATAGTGGTAAATCGGTAAGAGACATCATAGATCGCACCATATCTAATAAAGTATGGTTACGACGTTCGGACGCACCATTACGCTGTGGTGGTCCAGGTGGCATGAGTTGCGAAACTATTCCACATTGTTTTAAATGAAGACCAAACTCGTAACTCAAATATTTGCCTCCGCGATCAGATCATAGGAACTTTATTTTCGTGTTACGATGAATTTCCACTTCACTCTGAAATTCTTTGAACTTTTCAAACATTTTAGACTTGTGTTTCATTAAGTAGATATACCCATATCTGCTCAAATCATCTGTGAAGGTCAGAAAATAACGATACCCGCCGCGAGTCTCAATACTCATCGGACCGCATACATCGGTATGTATTATTTCCAATAAGTCCGTAGCTCGCTCCATTGTTCCAGAGAACGGAGTTTTAGTCATCTTGCCCATGAGGCATGGTTTGCAAGCATCAAATGATTCATAATCAAGTGATTCCAAAAGTCCATCAGTATGGAGTTTCTTCATGCGCTTTACACCAATATGACCTAAACGGCAGTGCCACAAATAAGTTGCACTATCATTACTAACTTTGCATCTTTTGGCTTCAATATTATGAATATGTGTATCACTACGATCAAGATTCAATAAACCATTTACATTGGGTGTATGACCATAGAAGGTTTTTATTCATGTAAACAGAACAACAATTATTCTCTGACTTAAATGAATAACCGTATTGCAATAAACATGATCCAATCATATTCATGCTCAACGCAAACACCAAATAACATTTATTTAGGTTCAACACTGATCCCGAAAATAGAGGGAGTGTGCGATGGTGATCTTATCAACCTTGGAATCTCTTCCAACACACATCGTCACCTTGTCCTCAACTAGTCTCTGTTCATTTTGTAACACCTGTTTCGAGTTACTAATCATAGCAACTGAACCGGTATCAAATACCTTGGGGTTACTATGAACACTAGTAAAGTACACATCAATAACATGTATATCACATATACCTTTGTTCACTTTGCCATTCTTCTTATCCGCCAAGTATTTGGGGTAGTTCCGCTTCCAGTGACCATTTCTTTTGCAGTAGAAGCACTCAGTTTCAGGCTTGGGTTCAGCTTTGGGCTTCTTCATGGGAGTAGCAACTTGCTTGCTATTCTTCTTGAAGTTCCCCTTCTTCCCTTTGCCATTTTTCTTGAAACTAGTGGTCTTGTTAACCATCAACACTTGATGCTCCTTTTTGATCTCTACCTCCGCAGCCTTTAGCATCACGAAGAGCTCGGGAATTGTCTTATTCATCCCTTGCATATTATAGTTCATCACGAAGTTCTAGTAACTTGGTGATAGTGACTAGAGAACTCTGTCAATCACTATTTTATCTGGAAGATTAACTCCCACTTGATTCAAGCGATTGTAGTACCCATACATTCTGAGCATATGCTCACTGGTTGAGCTATTCTCCTCCATCATGTAGGCAAAGTATTTGTCAGAGGTCTCATACCTCTCGACATGGGCATGAGTCCAAAATACCGATTTCAACTCTTGGAACATCTCATATGCTCCGTGGCGTTCAAAACGTTTTTGAAGTCCCGGTTCTAAGCCGTAGTCATCATACCTGTGACGCCCCCGGCTTAATCGTGCACTAATCATACACGCAAATGCACACGATCAAGCCTAAGGACTCACTTGAAGATATCACAACACAACTCTAAAACATAAACAAAATCATACAAGCATATATTACAAGCCAGGGCCTCGAAGGCTCGAATACAAAGCTTGATGACAACAAGCATTAGCGGAAGCGTTAGATATCTGTGTACATATATAAAACAGAAAACAGAGAAGCCTTTAGAAAGGCGGAAGAAAAATAAAACACTACGATCGAAAGGCGCAGGCCTCCTGCCTGGGACCCTCCGTTTCTACTCCTGGACGTCGGCCATCTTGTGGAAGGATCCACTCTCGGGGAAGTAGTGGAAGTCGTCGGCGGGGCAGCTATCTCAGGGGCTCCGCCAGCTGGTTGCATCAAATGAATATGGGGGAAAAAGAAAGTAAAGCAACCGTGAGTACTCATCCGAAGTACTCAGCAAGCCAAGGATCTACACTACATATGCAACATTATCAAAGGGGGCCTGTATATGTGGACTGGGCTGCAGAAATGCCAGAATAGAGGGGGAAAACCTAGTCCTAGCGAAGACTAGCATCTTCAAGCATCTTCGAGCGTCTTGCAGCATGTAGAGGAGTACAGAATAGCATAATGTAAGTAGTAGTAGAATCAGGTAACAGTCTCGCCCAGAGATCCTTCCTCGACTCCCTGCGAGAAAGCGATCCCAGAGCCACATATCCAGGTATCATCTCAAGTTCTAGCTGTATCGATCGGGATACAACTCCGAGTGTCCTTTAGCGTAGGACCGGCTATCGATAGATGTGTTCTTCCCTGCAGGGGTGCACCAACTTACCCACCACGCTCGATTAACTCCGGCCGGACACACTTTCCTGGGTCATGCCCGGCCTCGGCCAAATGATACACCGCAACCCTACCTACAGCTCAGCAGAGAGGTCCTCGCCGGTCTACCTCCTAAGCGCAAGGGGGTCTTGGGCCATCGCCCCTCGCCCTCCGGGTCGTTGTGTGCAGGGTGGATACCAGCACCGCCTCGAAAGGCCGGTACGATCCGACCGTGCCACAATGCTGAACTGGACGTCTGACAGAGCTTTCGGCTGATGTTACGATGTAGAATGCCCATACTATGCCCACGTGATGGTTAGTGCTATCAGGCCAGAGGCCTGCTCGGATCAAATATCCAAATCGTTAGGACTAGGGGCTTGCGGAAACGAGCAGAGACTCACGAAAGATGTGACCCCGTCGCCCCGTCTCGAGGACTTGCTGCAAGGGCTAAGAATGCCCGGCCGCGCCTCGTAGAATAACTCATGGGTATCTATCCATCAGTCGCGGGTACTCCTCAGGGTCGACCTGCCTTCCCAAATATCAGTATCAACAGTAATGTAAGGCATCCGTGAGGCTACCATATCAAGGGGAATCCGAGGCATCACCCTCGTTGGACTCCCACCTGATGTAAAATCAAGGTGGACGTAGGAGGAATCACCCTTGAGGTCCACGCTTGAGGTGTTGCACGACTTCGTCATTATCGGGGGTGGTGTAGGAGGAATCACCCTCGCTTACCACGACCGATCAACTAACCTACAAGGTTATCATCAGAAGTGTTGACGAGGTATCACCCTCGGCACTCGATAGTAAACCAGTAGTGTCGAGCAACTAAGGGGAAAGTGAGGTGCGGTGCCGGGGTCTGGTCTTCGATCCCGTTGATCGGGTCTTCTGAGAATCCAGCAGGGCAGTCAGGACAAGTGGGGGTCTCTGATGGGTCTCTACCCAGTCTATTCTAAACAGTTTAGGATAACAGTAAGGTATCAATAGCAGGTTACAATGAACAGGCTATGCAGCAGAAATAGGTAAAACAGTAACAGTAGCAAAATCTAATGCAAGCAGGGGATATTAGAATGGGTGATATCGAGATGATCAAAAAGGGGGGGGGGGGGGCTTGCCTGGTTGCTCGGCGGCAAGGGCAAGGTCGTCGGTGGCGTAGCCAATCACCGGAGCTGCATCGGTCTTGGAGGCTACGTCGGTACCGGGATCTAACGAGAGAGAAGAGGGGGAGGAAACAGTATAAATACAAGCCAGACAAAGCAACACAAAGCAGACTACGCTAACGTGCGGTGCCGGGCTGCCTAAAAGCATGTCTAAGGCATATTAGTTATGTTAGGATTTAATTTGGATTTATTAACCGGTGTAAGTGCACTATTCATCTACCGGATACGGCCTCGAAGTTGCGGGTTCACCTCCGTAGAGGGTCCCGACACGGAAACAGATGGCACGGTTAGCTTCGTCTCGTCGTTCTGAGCAACTTTCATGTATAAAGTTTTTCGATCCGAGCTACGGATTATTTTCTATGAATTTATAAAGATTTAAACACATTTCTAGAATTATTTTTATTAACATAAATTGCCAAATCAGGAATATGACATCATGCTGATGTCAGCCCTGCGCCATCAGTCAACTGGGGCTTGACCAAGTCAACTTGGGGCCCACTGGACCCACCAGTCAGTGACTGGACTGGTCCAGTCAGCTGGTTGACCAGTCAACTGGGTCCAGTGGGACCCAGTGGTCAGCCTCTGATTATAATATCAGTATTTAGGTTAATCTAATTAGGCTAATTAAGACGGTGGGCCAGGTCTATCAGTGGCACTGTTAGCCAGCGGGTTAATTAGTAGTTAAGTCAAACGCTACAGTAGTCGGGCCCACTAGTCAGCGGCTATTAGAGCGGGGGTTAACCGCTAATGACCTGGGCCCTCATGGTAGTGGCCCAGGGGGGTGGCGTGCCGGCGGCAGCCCTCCGGCGACCTCGGACACAGCGGAGGGGCTCGGGCATCGCCGGAAAATGCCCACAGCGGCCCAAATCGAGCGCGGAGAGGCGCGTTCGAACGGCGACGAGGCGACTCGTCAAAAGGAGGCAGTGGCTCGACCAGACGTGCCCGGTAGCGGTGTCGGCGGTGAGCCGAGGCGGCGGCCGGAGTCGGGCGAGCACGGGCGTTGTGATGCGGGGCTCTATCGATCAAACTAAGCGGCTAGGCCGCAACGAAGAAGCACCAGGAGCACTACGGCGTCACTAGCGCGAGCAGAGAAGCACAGGAGCACTAGGCTGGCCAGCCATGGCGGTGGTCGGAGCTCGGCTACGGCGGAGCAGCTAGCTAGAGGGCACGGGAATAGAGAGAAGAGGTCACAGGGGACTGGGAGCTCACAGTGGAGTTTGGAGAAGGGCTCGGGGAAGTCGGGCTGGTCGGGGTGGCGCGCACCGGCGTCGTGCAGCGGCGGGGATCCGTCGGAGAAGACGGGCCGATGGCGGGGCTCGGAGGCGTCCGGCTCGCTCTGCTGCCCGCGATCGAAGGAGTCGACGCCGACGGTCCTTACGAGCAATAGCAGGAGGTGCGGGGCGGCCGGTGGACACGCGAACTGCGACAGCGCGGCGGGAGCAGCGCTCGGATCAGAGGGGAAGAACGAGGGCGAGCGCGTCCGTGGGAGAGGAGAGGGGAGAATGGAGGGAGTGACCAGGGGAGATGAACGGGGAGGGAAAGCTTATCCCCTCGCCTGGCCGCTGCGTCGCGGTGTCGAGTGGCGAACGGCCGAGGCACGAGCGGCCATGGCGATGCCGACACGGTGACAGGGAGCAGGTGAGGGAGTGGGCTGGCTGGGCCGGCGCCAGGTAAGTGGCTTCGGCCTTTTTCTTCTGTTTTACTTTTATTTAATTAACAGGGAAGGTAAAAGATTTATGTAGGCATCCAAATGACTTTGAAAAAAATATGGGTCTAGGTCCCATAAATCCAATACACTTTTAGGCTCTGGCACAAAAAGTTCCAAGGCAGAGGGAAGTGACTAGGTATTTTTAGAAATTGAATAGGGCAATTTAAATGCTGCTGGACCTCAAAAATAAAATCCAGGGCATTTTGGGAATTTTGGTAAGGTTGGTTACAATTTTACAATTGCCTTGAGATTATTTTCTAGCTAATGAACATTTTAGTTTTCAATTTAGAGCAACTTTTATTTTCATTTTGAATTTGAATTTATTTCAGAGAGGAGTTTGAAATGAAGTGTCTAACCACTGTGATCTAGCATTGCAAATGGGTATGACTTGGCATGATTATCATTATGTCACAGTGCTTATTACACAGGGGTGTTACAAATTCTCCTCCACTAAAAGAAATTCTTGTCCCGAGAATTCAGGAGGAAGAAGGGAAGAGGTCAGGGTATTCCTTGTGAAGATGATCCTCGCGTTCCCAAGTGGCTTCATCTTCAGTATGATTTGACCACTGCACTTTGAGGAACTTGGTAACCTTCTGACGGGTCCGACGTTCAGCTTCATCGAGAATACGAATCGGATGCTCCTTATAAGATAGGTCATCTTGCAATTCGAGCATCTCGTGATCCACTGCGCGGTGCGGAGATTCTTTGAAGCATTTACGAAGCTGCGACACATGGAAGACGTCGTGGATATGAGAGAATTGCGGCGGCAACTCCAATTTATAAGCCACCTGTCCACGTCTGGCAACTATGCGAAATGGACCAATGTAGCGTGGAGCTAGCTTGCCCTTGATTCCGAAACGGTGAGTGCCCTTCATAGGAGTGACTCGCAGATAAGCCTGATCATCAGGTTGATAAGTCAAACCCCATCGTTTGCGATCATAGTTGCTCTTCTGGCGGTCCTGAGCCGCCTTGAGATTTTCTCGGACAATACGAACTTGGTCTTCGGCGTGTTGGATAATATCCGGACCCACGAGCGGTCGTTCCCCAGTTTCTGACCAATTCAGAGGGGTTTGACACTTACGTCCATATAGAACTTCGAAGGGGGCCATTTTCAAGCTGGCTTGATAGCTGTTGTTATAAGAGAACTCGGCATACAGGAGAGATTCTTCCCACTTCTTGCCGAAAGAAATAACACAAGCCCGAAGCATATCTTCAAACACTTGATTTACTCATTCGACTTGGCCTTGGGACTGGGGGTGATAAGCTGAACTCCAGGTGATATGAGTTCCCATAGCTTCTTGAAAACTTTCCCAGAATTTGGACGTGAAAAGACCGCCATGGTCCGAACTGATCTCCTTCGGAATGCCGTGGAGTGAAATGATTCTGGAGATATATAGCTCTGCTAGCTGGCTAGCAGTGATAGTCTCCTTGACAGGTAGGAAATGAGCAACCTTGGAAAGTTGATCGACGACGACAAGAATAGCGTCGTGACCTTTCTGAGACTTGGGAAGACCGGTAATGAAATCCATATGCACTTTATCCCACTTCCACAAGGGAATAGGGAGCGGTTGCAGAATTCCAGCAGGCTTCTGATGTTCTGCTTTCACGCGACGGCATACGTCACATTCAGCAACATATCGAGCAATGTCCTGCTTCATTTCGGACCACCAGTACCTCTGTCGAAGATCGCGATACATCTTGGTGCTACCCGGATGAATAGACAGCGGTGTATCATGTGCCTCCTTCATGACCTTATCAGTCATAAGCTCGAAGCGAGGTACGACAATGCGGTCTCTGAAGTACAAGGTTCCATCTTCAGACAACGAGAAATCCCTGTATTTTTCAAGGTGAAGATCCTTCTTCATCAGACCAATTTCAGCATCTTTAGCTTGCGCACTCTTAACGGCCTTCTCAAGGTCTGGTTCAACAACCAAGGTTTTTAAGTAACCTTGAGGAACTATCTCGAGATTTAGCTTCCGAATCTCTTCATACAGGAGTGGCTGCTCTAGCTGGACTTCAAGTTCACAGCAATAAGATTTACGGCTCAATGCATCAGCCATTACATTAGCCTTGCCAGGGGTATAGGAAATACCCAAATCATAGTCCGCAATAGTCTCCATCCATCTTTGCTGACGAAGGTTTAAAGATGGCTGAGTGAACAGGTACTTCAGACTTTTATGATCCGTGTATATTTCGCAACGATTACCGAGGAGGTAATGCGCCACAACTGCAGTGCATAGATGACAGCAGCTAGTTCTAGATCATGTACCGAATAATTCTCTTCATGCGGGCACAACTGACGAGAGCCATACGCAATCACTTTACGCTCTTGCATTAGGACACAGCCTAGTCCTTCACGGGATGCGTCACAATAGATCACAAAATCTTTGCGAGAATCTGGAGGAGCAAGTACTGGGGCAGATGTCAGCTTGTCTTTGAGTGTTTGAAAACTTTCCTGACATTTTTTGTCCATTCAAACTTAACGCCTTTGTGAAGCAGATCAGTCAGAGGCTTAGCAATCTTTGAGAAATTCTCGACAAAGCGACGACAATAGCTTGCAAGGCCGAGAAAACTTCTGACTTGCTTGACATTCTTCGGTGGAGTCCATTCAAGAATAGCCTGAACTCGTTCTGGGTTAACGGCAATGCCTTCTTTCGAAATCACATGGCCGAGATATGTCACTTCAGATAACCAGAACTCGCACTTGGAATACTTGGCATACAGTTGATGTTCACGCAGCTTCTCCAGTACAAGCCGAAGATGTTCGGCATGTTCTTCTTCATTCTTCGAATATACCAGAATATCATCCAGATATACCACGACGAATTTGTCGAGATAATCCATGAAGATGTAGTTCATTAACCGGGAGAAGGTTGCTGGAGCATTAGTCAAGCCGAAGGACATGACAGTGTACTCATAAGAGCCACAGCGAGTAACGAATGCTATCTTCGGAATATCCTCTTCACAAACTCAGATCTGGTGGTATCCCAATCTCAAATCAAGCTTAGAGAACACTGAGGAACCAGCAAGTTGATCATACAGATCGTTGATTCTGGGAAGCGGATACTTGTTCTGAATTGTTGCTTGGTTGATAGGACGGTAGTCTTGAACCAACCTATTCGTACCATCTTTCTTCTTGACAAAGAGAGACGGTGCTCCCCAGGCAGAGGAGCTGGGACGGATGAAACCCTTCTTAAGTGACTTGTCGATTTCTTCCTTAAGTTCAATAAGGTGATGCGGAGGCATCTTATACGGTTGCTTTGCAATAGGAGTAGTGCCAGGCTTCAAGTCGATGACAAACTCGACAGCTCTAGCAGGGGGAATTCCGGGAAGTTCTTCCGGAAAGACATCCTGGAAATCACGAACGACTAGAATGTTTTCGATTCCCTCGAGAGGTGAAGCGTTCAATGCATTCAGAACATATATCTGATTCTCGGCATCCTGAGCTGTCCGAGCTGAGTATCTGACTGTCTGGCCGGAAGGATGAGTGAGCTGGACTGTCTTAGCAGCACAGTCAATCAAAGCATTATGGGCTGTCAACCAATCCATACCAAGAATGACGTCTATGTCGGAAGGTCCAAGTACAATGAGAGAAACCGGAAAAAGTAGACCTCCAATCTCGATGTGGTTGTGAGGGCTTACCATTGTGGTTTGCCACTTGGATCTTGGGGACTGACTCATTAGAGGAGTGGGTAATTTTTCCAGGTATAACTCATGTGGCTGAGCAAATTGTTGTGACACAAAAGCATGCGATGCTCCAGAATCAAAGAGAACAGAAGCTGGTACTGAATTCACAGAGAGTGTTCCCAACATGATAGTCGGTTCCTTCTGAGCCTTTTCTGCATCGACGTGATTGGCATGGCCAAGTGCAATAGCAGACGGTATGACATTACGGTTTCTGAATCGGCGGTTTCGGCAGCTCTTCTTACAACCAACAGGAGGACAAGAAGCATTCTGCGGCTGACCCTAGAGGCAATCAAGGGTAAGGTGTCCTGATTGTCCACACTTGCGGCATAAACCATCATTTTGGGGGGGAGCCATGGTATTGAACTGTCCACTCTGATTCGTTTGCTGCCTCGGCGACGGAGGCAGACGAGGTGCAACATAAGACGGTCTTGGTGTTGGGGCAGGTCGGTGATGAATATTGTGTGGAATCCAAACCCGACGTTTCTGAACAGGCTGACCCAAGGATGATCCTACATCACGAGTGCGTTTGAGCGACTCCTAATATTTAGCCAGACCAGTTTCAACTCGGTAGGCTTGACTGACAAGCATCGCAAAGTCCTCACAATCATGGACAAGAAGTGCGAGCTGTATATCGGAACGTAGTCCTTCACGAAATTTCTCCTGCTTACGTGCGTCAGTGTCGACATCATCTTTAGCATAGCGGGATAATTCAAGAAATTTCCTCTGATATTCATCCACAGTCATCGTGCCCTGGGTGAGCTTACGGAACTCCTGTTTCTTCTGGTCAATCAGACCTTGAGGAATGTACTGTGCACGAAAAGCTGACTGAAATTCCTGCCACGTGGCTACAGTTTCTGCAGGCAACATATCCTTGTGGCTTTCCCACCATTGAGCAGCGGGACCCTTCAAGTGAAATGTCGCAAAGGCGACGTAACTGGCAGGGGCAACGTTAGCTGACTCCATCTCAAACATGATGTCACGAAGCCAATCATCAGCATCCATAGGATTGGTGGAGCTGCGGAAAACAGACGGGTTGAGGCGCACGAATTCTGGCAGAGCTATTGGAGCAGTCCGTTGCTGAACATTATGAGTTGGGAACTGAGCCAATACTCCAGTCATAAACTGACGGTTGAGTTCAAACTACTGCCTCATTTCAGCAATATAAGATGGAGGTGGAGGATCGTCAGCCATCCTGCCAAATCAACAGGGGCAGTTTAGCAAGAAAAATTGCAGGTGTATGGAATGATTCATGAAGTAAGGTGCACAACAGAAGGAAGTGCGATAGATACTTCATAATATTCGCACCAGACATTCAAATCCACACATAGCCTCAGTTACCAACTGTCATTACGACAGCTGAAAGGGGAAAGCTAGACAACTAGGCGGCGCGCAGGCACGCGGTAAGGAAGTACACGACGAGACATAGCAAAGGCTACATCAACGTCGGAGAAAACTGTTGGAGCGAGGAATCTGCAAGTGACAACACAGGGTGCCCTCGATAAAAAGGATCCTGTAAGCAGAACCTGGCCCATAATCTCAAAGCAAGGGGGGATATTTCAGAACTCCGGGTGGATGTGATTACGAGATCCTAATGTCAGAGTTAGTAAAATCTTTAACCCGAAAGGAAGAGAGAATAGAGTCCCAGAGTAAAGACGAGGAATAAAAGATCCTAATACCACACATTCGGTGACGTGGGCCCGTAAGCCACACAGCCAAGTTAGTAAAACAATTTTCGGACCACTAGACTCAACTTCGGCCAAGGAGTTGGAAGGGGGTTCCTAGAGGCAGTCGGCTCTGATACCAACCTATGATGCCCCCGGCTTAATCGTGCACTAATCATACACGCAAATGCACACGATCAAGCCTAAGGACTCACTTGAAGATATCACAACACAACTCTAAAACATAAACAAAATCATACAAGCATATATTACAAGCCAGGGCCTCGAAGGCTCGAATACAAAGCTTGATGACAACAAGCATTAGCGGAAGCATTAGATATCTGTGTACAGATATAAAACAGAAAACAGAGAAGCCTTTAGAAAGGCAGAACAAAAATAAAACACTACGATCGAAAGGCGCAGGCCTCCTGCCTGGGACCCTCCGTTTCTACTCCTGGACGTCGGCCATCTTGTGGAAGGATCCACTCTCGGGAAAGTAGTGGAAGTCGTCGGCGGGGCAGCTATCTCAGGGGCTCCGCCAGCTGGTTGCATCAAATGAATATGGGGGAAAAAGAAAGTAAAGCAACCGTGAGTACTCATCCAAAGTACTCAACAAGCCAAGGATCTACACTACATATGCAACATTATCAAAGGGGGGCTGTATATGTGGACTGGGCTGCAGAAATGCCAGAATAGAGGGGAAAACCTAGTCCTAGCGAAGGCTAGCATCTTCAAGCATCTTCGAGCGTCTTGCAGCATGTAGAGGAGTACAGAATAGCATAATGTAAGTAGTAGTAGAATCAGGTAACAGTCTCGCCCAGAGATCCTTCCTCGACTCCCTGCGAGAAAGCGATCCCAGAGCCACATATCCAGGTATCATCTCAAGTTCTAGCTGTATCGATCGGGATACAACTCCGAATGTCCTTTACCGTAGGACCGGCTATCGATAGATGTGTTCTTACCTGCAGGGGTGCACCAACTTACCCACCATGCTCGATTAACTCCGGCCGGACACACTTTCCTGGGTCATGCCCGGCCTCGGCCAAACGATACACCGCAACCCTACCTACAGCTCAGCAGAGAGGTCCCCGCCGGTCTACCTCCTAAGCGCAAGGGGGTCTTGGGCCATCGCCCCTCGCCCTCCGGGTCGTTGTGTGCAGGGTGGATACCAGCACCGCCTCGAAAGGCCGGTATGATCCGACCATGCCACAATGCTGAACTGGACGTCTGACAGAGCTTTCGGCTGATGTTACGATGTAGAACGCCCATACTATGCCCACGTGATGGTTAGTGCTATCAGGCCAGAGGCCTGCTCGGATCAAATATCCAAATCGTTAGGACTAGGGGCTTGCGGAAATGAGCAGAGACTCACGAAAGATGTGACCCTGTCGCCCCGTCTCGAGGACTTGCTGCAAGGGCTAAGAATGCCCGGCCGCGCCTCGTAGAATAACTCACGGGTATCTATCCATCAGTCGCGGGTACCCCTCAGGGTCGACCCGCCTTTCCAAATATCAGTATCAACAGTAATGTAAGGCATCCGTGAGGCTACCATATCAAGGGGACTCCAAGGCATCACCCTCGTTGGACTCCCACCTGATGTAAAATCAAGGTGGACGTAGGAGGAATGACCCTCGAGGTCCATGCTTGAGGTGTTGCACGACTTCGTCATTATCGGGGGTGGTGTAGGAGGAATCACCCTCGCTTACCACGACCAATCAACTAACCTACAAGGTTATCATCAGAAGTGCTGACGAGGTATCACCCTCGGCACTCGATAGTAACCCAGTAGTGTCGAGCAACTAAGGGGAAAGTGAGGTGCGGTGTCGGGGTCTGGTCTTCGATCCCGTTGATCGGGTCTTCTGAGAATCCAGCATGGCAGTCAGGACAAGTGGGGGTCTCTGATGGGTCTCTACCCAGTCTATTCTAAACAGTTTAGGATATCAGTAAGGTATCAACAGCAGGTTACAATGAACAGGCTATGCAGCAGAAATAGGTAAAACAGTAACAGTAGCAAAATCTAATGCAAGCAGGGGATATTAGAATGGGTGATATCAAGATGATCAAAAAGGGGGGGGGGCTTGCCTGGTTGCTCGGCGGCAAGGGCAAGGTCGTCCGTGGTGTAGCCAATCACCGGAGCTGCGTCGGTCTCGGAGGCTACGTCGGTACCGAGATCTAACGAGGGAGAAGAGGGGGAGGAAACAGTATAAATACAAGGTAGACAAAGCAACACAGAGCAGACTACGCTAACGTGCGGTGCCGGGCTGCCTAAAAGCATGTCTAAGGCATATTAGTTATGTTAGGATTTAATATGGATTTATTAACCGGTGTAAGTGCACTATTCATCTACCGGATACGGCCTCGAAGTTGCGGGTTCACCTCCGTAGAGGGTCCCGACACGGAAACCGATGGCACGGTTAGCTTTGTCTCGTCGTTCTGAGCAACTTTCATGTATAAAGTTTTTCGATCCGAGCTACGGATTATTTTCTATGAATTTATAAAGATTTAAACACATTTCTAGAATTATTTTTATTAACAGAAATTGCCAAATCAGGAATATGACATCATGCTGATGTCAGCCCTGCGTCATCAGTCAACTGGGGCTTGACCAAGTCAACTTGGGGCCCACTGGACCCACCAGTCAGTGACTGGACTGGTCCAGTCAGCTGGTTGACCAGTCAACTGGGTCCAGTGGGACCCAGTGGTCAGCCTCTGATTATAATATCAGTATTTAGGTTAATCTAATTAGGCTAATTAAGACGGTGGGCCAGGTCTGTCAGTGGCACTGTTAGCCAGCGGGTTAATTAGTAGTTAAGTCATACGCTACAGTAGTCGGGCCCACTAGTCAGCGGCTATTAGAGCGGGGGTGAACCGCTAATGACCTGGGCCCTCATGGCAGTGGCCCAGGGGGTGGCGCGCCGGCGGCAGCCCTCCGGCGACCTCGGACACAGCGGAGGGGCTCAGGCATCGCCGGAAAATGCCCACAGCGGCCCAAATCGAGCGCGGAGAGGCGCGTTCGAACGGCGACGAGGCGACTCGTCAAAACGAGGCAGTGGCTCGACCAGACGTGCCCGGTAGCGGCGTCGGCGGTGAGCCGAGGTGGCGGCCGGAGTCGGGCGAGCACGGGCGTGGTGATGCGGGGCTCTATCGATCAAACTAAGTGGCTAGGCCGCAACGAAGAAGCACCAGGAGCACTACGGCGTCACTAGCGCGAGCAGAGAAGCACTGGAGCACTAGGCTGGCCGGCCATGGCGGTGGTCGGAGCTCGGCTACGGCGGAGCAGCTAGCTAGAGGGCACGGGAATAGAGAGAAGAGGTCACAGGGGACTGGGAGCTCACAGTGGAGTTTGGAGAAGGGCTCGGGGAAGTCGGGCTGGTCGGGGTGGCGCGCACCGGCGTCGTGCAGCGGCGGGGATCCGTCGAAGAAGACGGGCCGATGGCGGGGCTCGGAGGCATCCGGCTCGCTCTGCTGCCCGCGATCAAAGTAGTCGACGCCGGCGGTCCTTACGCGCAATAGCAGGAGGTGCGGGGCGGCCGTTGGACACACGAACTACGACGGCGCGGCGGGAGCAACGCTCGGATCAGAGGGGAAGAACGAGGGCGAGCGCGTCCGTGGGAGAGGAGAGGGGAGAATGGAGGGAGTGACCAGGGGAGATGAATGGGAGGGGAAGCTTATCCCCTCGCCTGGCCGCTGCGTCGCGGTGTCGAGCGGCAAACGGCCGAGGCGCGAGCGGCCATGGCGATGCCGACACAGCGACAGGGAGCAGGTGAGGGAGTGGGCTGGTTGGGCCGGCGCCAGGTAAGTGGCTTCGGCCTTTTTCTTCTGTTTTACTTTTATTTAATTAACAGGGAAGGTAAAAGATTTATGTAGGCATCCAAATGACTTTGAAAAAAATATGGGTCTAGGTCCCATAAATCCAACACACTTTTAGGCTCTGGCACAAAAAGTTCCAAGGCAGAGGGAAGTGACTAGGTATTTTTAGAAATTGAATAGGGCAATTTAAATGCTGCTGGACCTCAAAAATAAAATCCAGGGCATTTTGGGAATTTTGGTAAGGTTGGTTACAATTTTACAATTGCCTTGAGATTATTTTCTAGCTAATGAACATTTTAGTTTTCAATATAGAGCAACTTTTATTTTCATTTTGAATTTGAATTTATTTCAGAGAGGAGTTTGAAATGAAGTGTCTAACCACTGTGATCTAGCATTGCAAATGGGTATGACTTGGCATGATTATCATTATGTCACAGTGCTTATTACACAGGGGTGTTACAATACCGAGCTTTGTCAAACGTTCATAACGTCTGCATCTGCTCCTGCAATAGGCCTGTCACCTAGCGGTGCATCAAGGACATAATTCTTCTGTGCAGCAATGAGGATAATCCTCAGATCACGGACCAAGTACGCATCATTGCTACTATCATCTTTCAACTTAGTTTTCTCTAGGAACATATCATAAATAAAAACGGGGAAGCTATACGCGAGCTATTGATCTACAACATAGATATGCAAATACTATCAGGACTAAGTTCATGATAAATTTAAGTTCAATTAATCATATTACTTAAGAACTCCCACTTAGATAAACATCCCTCTAGTCATCTAAATGATCACGTGATGCAAATCAACTAAACCATGTCCGATCATCACGTGAGATGGAGTAGTTTTCAATGGTGAACATCACTATGTTGATCATATCTACTATATGATTCACGCTCGACCTTTTGGTCTCAGTGTTCCGAGGCCATATCTGCATATGCTAGGCTCGTCAAGTTTAACCCGAGTATTCCGCATGTGCAAAACTGTCTTGCACCCGTTGTATGTGAACGTAGAGCTTATCACACCCGATCATCACGTGGTGTCTCGGCACGATGAACTTTCGCAACGGTGCATACTCAGGGAGAACACTTGTACCTTGAAATTTAGTGAGAGATCATCTTATAATGCTACCGTCGAACTAATCAAAATAAGATGCATAAAGGATAAAAATTCACATGCAATCAATATAAGTGATATGATATGGCCATCATCATCTTGTGCCTTTGATCTCCATCTCCAAAGCACCGTCATGATCACCATCGTCACCGGCGCGACACCTTGATCTCTATCGTAGCATCGTTGTCGTCTCGCCAACTATTGCTTCTACGACTATCGCTACTGCTTAGTGATAAAGTAAAAACAATTACATGGAGATTGCATTGCATACAATAAAGCGACAACCATATGGCTCCTGCCAGTTGCCGATAACTCTGTTACAAAACATGATCATCTCATACAATAAAATATAGCATCATGTCTTGACCATATCATATCACAACATGCCTTGCAAAAACAAGTTAGACGTCCTCTACTTTGTTGTTGCAAGTTTTACGTGACTGCTACGGGCTGAGCAAGAACCGTTCTTACCTACGCATCAAAACCACAACGATTTTTCGTCAAGTGTGCTGTTTTAACCTTCAACAAGGACCGGGCGTAGTCACACTTGATTCAACTAAAGTTGGAGAAACTGACACCCACTAGCCACCAGTGTGCGAAGCACATCGGTAGAACCAGTCTCGCATAAGCGTACGCGTAATGTCGGTCTGAGCCGCTTCATCCAACAATACCGCCAAATCAAAGTATGACATGCTGGTAAGCAGTATGACTATTATCGCCCACAACTCTTTGTGTTCTACTCGTGCATATAACATCTACGCATAGACCTGGCTCTGATACCACTGTTGGGAAACGTAGAATTTCAAAAAATTTCCTACGAACACGCAAGATCTATCTAGGTGATGCATAGCAACAATCGGGGAGAGTGTGTCCACGTACCCTCGTAGACCGAAAGCGGAAGAGTTAAGTAACGCGGTTGATGTAGTCGAACGTCTTCGCGATCCAACCGATCAAGTACCGAACGCACAGCACCTCCGTGATCTGCACACGTTCAGCTCGGTGATGTCCCTCGTACTCTTGATCCAGCTAAGGCCGAGGGAGAGTTTCGTCAGCACGACGGCGTGATGACGGTGATGATGAAGTTACCGACGCAGGGCTTCGCCTAAGCACTACAACGATATGACCGAGGTGAAAATCTGTGGAGGGGGGCACCGCACACGGCTAAGACAACTGTCAACTTGTGTTATTGGGGTGCCCCCTGGCCACGTATATAAAGGAGGGGAGGGAAGAGGTGGCCGGCCCAAGGGGGACGCGCCAGGTGTGGGGAATCCTACTAGGACTCCCCAGTCCAAGTAGGATTCCCCTCCTCTTTCCTATTCCAAGTAGGAGAAGGAGGGAAGGAGGAAGAGGGGAGAAGGAAGGAGGGGGGCGCCGCCCCTTCCTAGTCCAATTCGGACCAGCCCATGGGGGGGTGCGCGGCCACCCCTTGAGGCCCTTCTCTCCTTTCCCGTATGGCCCATTAAGGCCCACTACTTCCCCCCCCCCCCGAATTCCCGTAACTCCCCGGTACTCCGAAAAATACCCGAATTACTCGGAACCTTTCCGATGTCCGAATATAGCCTTCCAATATATCGATCTTTACCTCTCGACCATTTCAAGACTCCTCGTCATGTCCGTGATCTCATCCGGGACTCCGAACTATCTTCAGTCATCAAGTCACATAACTCATAATACAAATCGTCATCGAATGTTAAGCGTGCGGACCCTACGGGTTCGAGAACTATGTAGACATGACCGAGACATATCTCCGGTCAATAACCAATAGCGGAACCTAGATGCTCATATTGGCTCCTACATATTCTACGAAGATCTTTATCGGTCAAACCGCATAACAACATACGTTATTCCCTTTGTCATCGGTATGTTACTTGCCCGAGATTCGATCGTCGGTATCATCATACCTAGTTCAATCTCGTTACCGGCAAGTCTCTTTACTCGTTCCATAGTGCATCATCCCGTAACTAACTCATTAGTCACATTGCTTGCAAGGCTTCATATGATGTGCATTACCGAGAGGGCCCAGAGATACCTCTCCGATACTCGGAGTGACAAATCCTAATCTCGATCTATGCCAACCCAACAAACACCTTCGGAGACACATGTAGAGCATCTTTATAATCACCCAGTTACATTGTGACGTTTGATAGCACACAAGGTGTTCCTCCGGTATTCAGGAGTTGCATAATCTCATAGTCAGAGGAATATGTATAAGTCATGAAGAAAGCTTTAGCAATAAAACTTAACGATCATTATGCTAAGCTAACAGATGGGTCTTGTCCATCACATCATTCTCCTAATGATGTGATCCCGTTCATCAAATGACAACACATGTCTATGGTTAGGAAACTTAACCATCTTTGATTAACGAGCTAGTCAAGTAGAGGCATACTAGGGACACTTTGTTTTGTCTATATATTCACACATGTATCAAGTTTCCAGTTAATACAATTCTAGCATGAATAATAAACATTTATCATGATATAAGAAAATATAAATAACAACTTTATTATTGCCTCTAGGGCATATTTCCTTCAACGCCATGTGATCTTGTGGCTCTCCCGTATGTCTTATGGCATCCTCCTGAAGCTTCTAGGGTCCCTTCTGTTCCAGAAAAATCCACCGTAAAGTTTCATCATGTTTGGAGTTTGTTTGGTACTATTTTTCTGCGAAACAATAAAATAGGCAAAAACATGAACTCGCACTGGACACTGAGTTAATAGGTTAGTTCCAAAAAATGATATGAAATTGTATATAAAGTATCTAAGATTGATAATATAATAGCATGAAACAATCAAAAAGTATGGATACGTTGGAGATGTATCAGCACGCTCTGGAGCACGCCTGACGCTCGGCCGAGGTGTTTGTGATAGACTGGGAGCGTGGGGGGGAGAGAATGAACGTGTGAGGAAGATTAAGAGGGGTGGATAGATCTGTTGTGCAGTGTTGGAGCGAGGAGGGAGCGACAGCTGTGGCGTGTACGTGTCCGACGCTCAGAGCTCGGGGCATGGTCTCCCAACGGTCCAAGGAGGAAGAGAGGTGGCTTGGGTTTTGCCCAACCATCCCTGGGTACACGGGTGGGCGGTTTGGATTTGCTTAGTTGGCTCATCTTGGCGTGGAGGCACTGACAGTGCCATTAGGGCACTGTTGAGCGTGCTCTGGTGCTTTTCCTAGATTCCAGGGGTGCTTAGAGGCTGTCAAAGTTGCTTAACACTGTCCTGGGGTGGTTCTTGACTGAGGGGAAGAGCTGGAGACTAGGAATGGATGAGGGAGAGAGAGAAGATGCTTCTGCCCCCTGTCCAGAAGATATGATGCTAGCATTTGGGCATGATTTTTGTCAAATTTACCACTGAGGCTGGTTCAGGGTGTGCTTCATTGTAGGAGGGAGCTTTGGTAAAAATTTGTAGCATTTGGAAATACTTTGCTTCACAAAATTTCAAAAACTAGATTCTGCTTGAAGTGAAAAAGAGGAAGGAATCCATATCAAATGGATGATCTGGTAGCTCAAACTTGGTAGGATGGATATTTGACAACATTTAGCCATCCATGTATTATTTGGGAAATTTTAGATAAAAACCCATGTGTAAAAGTTTCAAACCCTAGAAATGGGCAGAACTGAAATTTGTAGATCTAGGAATATTTTTGAGTATTACAGTGAGTTGAAACTCTTATATACGGGAATTATATGTCCTGTGAGTCTCTCTATTTTTTCTCAAATAATTTTGAAACATTAAAATACTATAACTAATAGGTTCAAAATATACTTTTGCAAAGTTTTTGCTCCACTCAAATCAATGATTTGTAGTTCAAATCAAGACCCAAGGGTTTTTGAAAACCTAAATTTTGAAAATGGCTTGATGCCAAAATATTTTAGAAAATAATTATTTTTAGGACTTAAACTCATGTCATGATCAGTGGGAGAAGATTTGGAGTGAATATCTAAAGTAGAAAGACCACGTGATTTTTCCAAAGTCCTAGAGCACTTTGATCAAGCAAGGCACCACAATTCAAATAACTCAGGGCTCAACATAACTGTATTCAACTAGGTTCAGGGTTACAAAATACAGGGTGTTATAGTTGGGGGGCCCATATGCATGCGATTGCGCCACGCGCGTCGCCACAATGCAATTACGTGCGACACGGTGGAGTTACGCGCTGCAAAAACTGTCATCCGGACATGTCGATATTCCTGGCCGTCCAGCCTCCCCATTTATTCCCGCGACCATTATAACCTTAGTCTCTTCAACATTTCGATTGCGCCCCACAACACAACAAGCACACCCACGATGACACATACAGAGAGGATATCTAGCGGGGCTCCAATGGAGTTATGCTTGTATCCTGTGGACACCCATGTGAGGGAGAAGGACCTCTCGGTGGTGTACACCAATGACCCAGTCGTGGTGGAGGACTCCATCAACACCATGGACTAGTTGCTTGCTGAGGATGACAAGTACAAAGTGGTCGGTTTCAACATCGAGTACACTGGCAGTCGTGCCAGGTTTGGTCAGAAGGTTGTCGTCGCCCTCTTGTGCATGTGTCATTACGTCCTCATCTACCACTACTGCCTAGCCACAAGGCCTTGCGAGCGTTTCCCCAGGTTTGTTAATAGCCCCGACTATAGGTTCGCTACGGTGGACACCACCAACGATCTATAGGTGCTCAAGACTTCGGGCTTGGCTTGCTAGAAGCTTGTTGACATTCAAGGCAAATACAGGGTCTGGGGCAGCAAGAATAATAAGGACTCCGTGGTTAACCTCATTCTGACCATCAGCGACCCCTATTACAGTAACATGAAGGTTGCCTGCAAGAGCAATCCAGCAGCCTAACACAGGGCCTGGGTGAAGAGACTGGATGAAGATCACCTCAAGTTGCGGCCAAGGATGCTTACACATGCTACGACATTTACAGGTGGATCGTTGACATGACGAAGATCCTCCTTCCTGTAGACGACAAGGGATCGAGTCACAAGCAGAGCAGTGGCGGCAAGCGTCACAAGAAGAACTGGATGACTATTGAATGATCACTTCTCCTAGTTTATTATGCATTTAATTGTTTACTTTGGTGTGTGCAAATGTTATGTGTGTAGTCACTTATGTAAATGGATGTTTAATTTGGTTATGCAATCATGTTCTTATAAGTATATATGTTGTTGTTCTGTAGACAGAGCGTAGATGTTATTTACCAGCAACCGTTTGCCCGCAACACACATACACACAGCTTATTAGGAGGAATCGTCTGTGTTACTATCGGTCTTTCCACACAATTCTGATTACTGACCTGTTTGCCGGGTATCACACACATCTTGTTAAGCTGAATCATTTCCGTTGTTTTGAGTCATCACAAACAGTTCATCCGAGTGATATGTATGCCATCTATCACACACACCTTGATATGGTTAATCATTTATGTTGTTTTTTCTCATCGCAAACAGTTCATCCGAGTGACGTGTATGCCATCTAACGCACACACACATTGATCTGGATAACTGTTTCTGTTGGGTTGGCTCATCACAAACAGTTCATCTGAGTGACCTGTATGTCGTCTATCACACACACCTTGATCTGGCTAACTGTTTCTGTGGTTTTGTCTCATTGCAAACAGTTCGTATGGACCAACTGTATGCCACTTATCGCACACACAACTCTATTATGAATCGTGCTTGATTGATCCGCCATCGTACACAATTTATTTTATTGGTGATGGTTTTATTACCATACCATTTTCGATTCATGCATCACACACAATTTGGTCGAATGGTCTCCTATACGCGTGTTGCGTTAGGACCTTCCTATAGTAGTGTATGGTGATACTACATATTATGCAATCCTAAACATGCTATACTCATGGTCCAGCCCACATTGCATTTAGGGCTTATATAAGAGTCGACGGATAGGATAATTTTGGCACCGAATTCGGCAATGAATCTGCTTTAAAGTATCCATATCTAATTTTAAAGAATCATGTGGATAAGTAATATCCGTTTCCTAAGTGATTCTCTGGATACGTTATAGCATATAGCATGTAGATACGGATTATCCAAAAATCAATTAGAATTGTCTAAGAGTTTCAAACCGGATAATCTGATTTTTGAGTAAAAAATCCTAGCCTAATATGATAGAGATACTAATTATGGAGTTATCAAGTTCATTTGACTAGCATGTCCAGCTATGAATTTTATCACTAGTAGAGTTGATGGTTTAATTATTCAATTTGTATTGATACCATCTCGCAAAGCTCGGATTTTAGCCTAAATCATATCTTTATTTTCTTAACTAATTGATTCGTGCAAGGCCGAAATTTTAAACCCTTCTCAAACGTTGCTAGGAATATAATTACCTACCTAACAGATTGTTGATTCAAATATTTTGGTTTCTGGTCCAAGTCTGCCCTGTTTTATATTTGAATCTGTGGTCCGGTATATCCGCTTTCGAGCCCACAAGCCGTCAACATCGGCTCTGCTCTGAATCCGAGAAAATAATATGGTAAAGGATATGGTATGAGATAAATCTATTCTGATCCGTTTATACTCCAAAGGGTTTACGAAACCAATGTTCCCCTCATTATTCCATTTGGCCGCAGTCACTAAGGAGCGCACCAGACTTATAAGAGTTCCATTTTCATCTATGGAAAATAATAGTTGTGTGCCACTTTTATGGCGTCCTCTTTCACATCTCTATAATTCATACATAAAAATCATATTAGTTAGGCTCACACATCTTTTTTGTTAACTTGGTGTTAGTTAAGAAAATCAGGGAGCGAGGCTCATGATCTAAGAAATTATTTTTGTTGCGGATATATATGCAACGAGTCACTAAGAACACACATTTTTTGCAACACACACTTTACCAGGCTGGAAAATTAGGGTTCATGGTCACATGAATCTAATATTTCTAGCATGTGACTTTTTAGAACATTGGCATGAGTTAGATATTCATGTGTGTGTTTTGAGCCAAAACATAAAGACAACTTGGCAGAGTCACAAAATTTACCACTCATCATTATTAGTTCTTCTTGCTACCAATCATATTAATTGCTACATTACATCCTCCACAGCGTTAATACATTTTTTTCTTCAACACTCTTTTTTGCAAAAACAAAGTACCATAATTTTTTTTCTTTTGACAACAACTTCACACTCCCCTTGGGTAAAGTCCTCCTTGAGGCAGGCCACAACACATTCAGCCTGATCACAGCGTGAAGCGGTATATGTCCCACTGAGCTCTTTGCAAGTCTTGGCCTCTGAACCTACAAAACAATAATCAAAATATGGTGCATGAAAAACTAGATCCTACAATATTCTGAAGTGACAAAAGAAAAGAATGTAAGTAAAGGAGTATAAATTACACATATGGCTAGCAAACGTATAGACCATGCATTGAGGAAGTGTATTATTCTTGCAGGGGATTATTCTACAAAATATTTACCAGGAACTAAATGGAGTGGCATGAGGAGTAGAAAACATAGCAGGATTGTCACATTGAGGGTTCCCATGTCTCAAGTAATATACTGTCAGAAGGCAAGTAAGAGAGCACACAAAAGATGCACATCCAAATGGTCTATGCCATCTCTTATAGCCATGGATGATGACATCTAAAGAAAAATAAAAGTCAAATATATGACATATCTCGTGTCTTCAAGATATGTGTGAAAACTAAAAGTAAAAGATATGACATATATGATATCTGAAGAAAAATAAAAGTCAAAGATATGACATATCTTGTGACTTCAAGATATGTGTGAAAAATAAAAGTCAAAGATATGACATATCTCGTATCTTCAAGATATGTGTGAAAACTAAAAGTCAAAGATATGACATATATGATATCTGAAGAAAAATAAAAGTCAAAGATATGACATATCTTGTGTCTTCAAGATATGTGTGAAAAAAAGTCAAAGATATGACATATATCGTGTCTTCAAGATATGTGTGAAAAATAAAAGTCAAAGATATGACATATCTCGTGTCTTCAAGATATGTGTGAATACTAAAAGTCAAAGATATGGCATATATGATATCTGAAGAAAAATAAAAGTCAAAGATATGACATATCTTGTGTCTTCAAGATATGTGTGAAAAATAAAAGTCAAAGATATGACATATCTCATGTCTTCAAGATATGTGTGAAAAATAAAAATCAAAGATATGACATATCTCGTGTCTTCAAGATATGTGTGACACGGTGTTGATATTCTATCTCAAAGACGTTGCTCTATCTACATTACTCATTACGAGTTATACCTTTTTCGGTGTTGTAAATTTAAACCCAAATTTAAATATGGTATGAACCACTAAGAGCAGCATTGTAGCAGACGAGCACGCCTGCTCTCGCTACACATGCCAATGGACGAGGGACATGTTCCACCGGGCTTGAATGCAATCGTATATGTTAGGAGACACACATGTAACGTGGAACAATGCTATACGGTTGGGCCCACATTTCATCTGACGATGCCATCACGGCGCACGGGCCAACTATACCCACGGTATAGAACGGGTACATAAACTGTGAAAGTACAAATGCATTTTGTGTAACTAGTAAGCGTGCACATGCAAATGCATGTCTCGACTAATATACAAATATATGTGAGGATTAACATACGTACAAAGATATTTGGTTGCACTAAAAGATATTACAAATCAAGAAAACATTTTCAGGTAGCATCATATGCATAGAGCCAAAAATACACTATTATCTTAGTATTTTCTAATACAGCTAATCAATTCCCGCGCAATAGCTGGAATGTTGTGTGCAGCTTCATTGTCAATGTAACTGAACAAATGCACCAAGAATCGCTTCCTTAGCTGGTCCCCATCCTGAATGGGGATAATAAGTTATTATCTTTGGAGTTTTTGCATAGTAGAATGTCAGAATGTGAAACAATGAATACTAACCCTGCAAATAGGTAGATTTAAATCTTTCATATTCCATGAGAGCATAGAACTAAAAGCATAATAACCAGACAAGTTCCTGCAGATA
The DNA here is from genome assembly GCA_011799875.1 of Thinopyrum elongatum. Lineage (NCBI taxonomy): Eukaryota > Viridiplantae > Streptophyta > Magnoliopsida > Poales > Poaceae > Thinopyrum > Thinopyrum elongatum. The sequence goes on from CM022298.1 coordinate 157,056,233, forward strand.
AATGCATTGTCATTATCTTGGGCGTTGCAAAAACCAAATAAGATGCTTTAATGGTTTCAAAGGCACTCATCTATCTGTGCTTTGGGAACACAAGCTGGTAATCGACGATGTCAATAAAAAATATCATCGTTTCATTTGGGATGCTCTACTTTGAGTGCTTGGTTTAGGTAAAATTTGATCCTCTAGAGTTTCAATGCATATCTAAGGTCCTAAATCATCTTAAGCTCCACCAAGGTAACATATATGCCAAGAGAGTCCAATATAGAGACAGTTTGGCATGTTGGTCGATGACGAAGAAGATAAAGTGATCAAGGGAAGCATATGGAAATACGATTTTCAAATAGCATGTATTAGAAAAACAAAACAAAAAATAATCATGACAATAATAGATAAGGAACCAATATTACCTATCTGCATGATGAAATTACCAGGTGCTAGTTGGACACCGATGTTTGCAGCTTTCTTTTCTAGTGTAGCATACCAACCACGCCCACTTTGCCGTTTGTGTCCCACATAATTCTCGACAGGTTGATGATCAGCACTTACATAGCTTGCAGCCATACAGTTGGTACCTTACACACAGGAGGTAAACATCTCACAAATTTTGATCATATTTTGCATGAATAAGCACACCGCGCATGAGATGAATACACCATATAATAGTTCTTACCACCTGACAAGTGTGATGGTTGGTAATGGGGCACATCGGCATTAACATTTAAATCTTGAGACTTTTTTTTGTAGACGGGCCATTCGGAGCTTGTTGCAGGGCTATGCTTTCTTCTCTTTGGATAGACATGTGTACCACCCCTAATCAGTTCGCTTCTTGCATCCAACATTCATATCTTCGGTCTGATGGTCAGTACTCGATGAGGTTGCAGCCGTACATATACCTGCCACACAAGAGGAAATGAAACACATTACTGTTGATAGTGGCATCCATCGATACAGTAGGTTCGAAGTTAACTAATGAACCATTTTCATGTGTGTTGGTTATGTTGCTCAAAGGGGTATGTTGCACACCCAGTAAGGAAGCATGTGGTTGCGACACTTGCTCATGGTTAACTCTAATCATATATGTCGCCTTATTTTCTTTGTATAATGTACGACACTTCTTGTTGTATTCCGCTTTTTTCTCATCGGGCATATCAACTTTGAGCACCCTTTGGATTTCGTTCTCGCAGATTTTCACTTGTGGGATTTTCATTCCCATGAACATGAACAGGCATGTTCGTCAAGTCTTTAAACGGGGAACGTTCACCAGTTCCTGGCAGAGATGCGTCTGGATCAGGGCCGGTCCTGAGAATTTTGGGGCCCGGGGTGAAACTAAAACATGGGGCCCTTTAATATGAACACACATTTGCTATTTCTTAGTGTTTTTGCGGGTTGCTATTTCTTGGTTTTCTTGTGGGTTGTTATTTCTCAATTGCCTTGCAATAGAAATCACGTCGGTCGATTTAGGAGAGCAGGTAGACGATAGTAACACTATGTTGCCTAGACGAGACGACGCATGTCCTCACTAGGCCGATATGATTGGGGAAATTGTGGCTAGTGCGACCTCACTGATGCAAGAGATAATGAATGGTTCACATGTGGGTGGGTGGATGTTTTTTTACCACAACTTAGATTAGACCGCAGACAAGCTCGAGATGAGGATGTCATGGCTGGTGAGGGCTCGTGGGAACCTTTTTATTTTTATTTTTGAAATGCTCATGGGAACCTTTCCGAAGGCAAAGAGGAGATGGATCGTTGCAGCGTCCCTATCAATGGAGAGGCGGGGCGGGGCAGGAAAATAAACTGAATGTATATCAAGTTTTCTTATTCCTGTGGTACAGTTAAAACTGCAACCGCTCGGGCGTTCGATAGTTCTATTGGAAAAGGACTCGACTGGAGGAAGATGAGGTGCTCGGCTAAAGGGGAGGAAATAGACTCAAACTTCATTTTTAGGCAATTGTACCCTAGGTTACTCCCATATAAATAAACATTATAACAATAAGCTATACCTACATTTTGGAGGACGTCATAACATGCAGCGCTGAAATTAAATAAAATTGCATCAAAAGTTTTACGATGCAAGCTATGCATCTGCATGATGCTGGAACTTAATTAGTAACATATGTATGGGGAAGGGCAGTATGGCATTACCTCGGATCAGTATTACCGCGCAGGTGGTTGATGAAGCTCATGTCGCGTGCGCCGGTGTGATTCCGTGTGTCCAGCGCTAAGACCAACCGGCTGACTCCTGAGATTGGAGCTGATTCAGGAGTACACTCCCTCTATTTGGAACACGTCACATATAGCTGAGCACATAAATGAAGGTATGGATAAACTCTCAAGTATAGTTGTGCTTCAAAACTCACAACTGAAACTAAATTTAATACATAAAAACATAAAGTGAAATAAATAGATGAATACATAAAGACATAAAATGAAATAAATAGATGAAATTAATCAAACTCAACTATGTTTAAATAGATGAAATAAGCAGATGAAATAAATAGAAGGTAATTCCTTCATCAAAAGACTCATACATAACTTTTTCTGTAATGAAACTTATTTTTAGGTGTATACTATTATTGGCCTTGTGGAAGGTGACACATAGTTGCCCCAAATTTTTTCTTGTGACACTTAAGAGAATAATTCATGGATCTTATCCTATATATAGGAACCCTGTGTTTTAAATGACTTCTCAACCTCTTGAACATATGGCTGATCCTATCCTATATATAGGGACCCTGTGTTTCAAATAACTTCTCAACCTCTTCAAAATACCACCCGGGGGGGGGGGGGGGTTGCTCATCCAATCAGGAATTGTATTAAGCTAACAATTGAAGATGCAGACCAATTGAGAGGCATTGTGCTTAATGGCACTATGCAGAACAATTGAAAGGCAATGTAATTAATTGTAGTTTGTACTGAAGTTTGTATAGTTGAATATAGAATAAAGCGCGACAGTATAAAATATGTCACCTCATTCTTGCTTCACTCAGAATGATTCAATGAGACAACAAAGGTGCAAATTTGAACAAAATAGATAATCAAAATGGTTTAAGATGCAAGGTTCATGACTTCCACAAAAAGAGCTCTTTTGGGGTTGTAAGATGCATAGCTCTAATTTCAAAATTTCAGAGAGGGTAAGTTTTGACTCCATTAACATCAAAGACATTACAAACTCTTGCTGTAAATGTACCCGTTTTCATAACATTGACAAACAACATTTGTAAGCTACTAGAAAATATTAACCGAGCTGAAATACCACATACACATAACTCAGGCTGCATCAGGGACAACTAAACATGGACCAAAGATATAGGAAAGAGGAACTCTTTATTGAATATAGGTGGAGCCAGATAGCAAGCACAAGGTGGACTGATTTAGTTCCTGCCGAGAGAGCCTCACACCGAGCACAAGGGGGGACTCTTCATGTCTCAGCATATGAAGAATAAAGCACATATAGAAAAAATAAATAAGAGGTACTAACCTATGATTAGTTTTGCATTTCAAGAGGACACAACCTGATCATAAAGGAAAAGAGATAGGAAATCTTTCTGCACTTGCTTTTGAATGCATGAAAAGAAGAGCAGTCCTGGCAATGGAGCCAGATACACACCGACACAGTTGCACAAGGCATGTAAAAAAGGTACCATGAGTGCGTGGGATAAGGATGGCCCTCCTGGTTTTTTACTCAGAAATGAATCAGTTTAACTGTGATCTACAAATTCCCATGATACAAAGCTACAGATACTTAGAAAAGCATGTACTGAATTTTGTAGATGAAGAGAAAGGAAGGTACCTCACAGGAAAGAAAAGGCTCGGATCACAACTAATGGATCTTCATGCTCATGTGACTTGGTCTAGTGCGACCGCTTGGCTTAGGTTGCTCAGGTCACATTACTTTGCGATGAATAATTTTGTCAGTAGTATCGAACAAATCATTCTCCGAAGCTGAAGCCCAAACAAACAAGGCCTTAGTGTCGTTGTTAATAATTGGCGCCCCTGTTTCACTTTCCTCATCATCAAAATTAATTTTATTAATTTTCTTCTATCTTTATATATCCAAGCTGGTGTATATCTAACTTAGGATCATCCTCTAAGAACATGAATGACTCACTTGAAATCAGACAAGCAATCTATAGTTTATTCCTTCGATACTTGAACTGTTACTTTATTACAAGCACCTGTTCAAGTAAGGTCATTTATTACAAGCAGAAAGAAGCTGTTTAGATACCGAGACAACACAAGAAAATAATAGTATAGCAAAGAAAACATATGACTTTTGAAATGTTTAGAACAAAAGAAAACAACACAAGGAAAAAAGCAAGCTTTGATTTACAAGCTCGTACTATTGGGAAACATAGTAGAAAACAAAAAAAATTCGCACCTACGATCACCAAGATCAATATGAAGATGCATAACGGGTAGCGAAAGAAGAAGAGTCGGTGTAGATCGTGCTCGAAGTCCCTCAAACGTTGATGACGATCCCGTGAACTGCCCTCGAATGATCCCTCGAACCGAAGACCAAAAGCATGGCCTCTCTACTTGGTTGCAAGCGTACGGTCTTCACGATCCGGCAGCGCTTCATCGTCTAGAGCTAATCGCCGCTGGAGAATTAGAGGGAGGAGATTAGAACCACACTGGGTTTCTAATTATGAGGATTAGAGGTGGCTAGGGCTAGCTCTAATTAGTCTAGGACCAACTAGAACTAGAACTAGATTAACTAGAAGAGGCACCCAAAACTTGTTGTTCAAAAGGGTGGAAAACATCTAGTATATATAGGTTTAGAGGGGAGGAGAGGGCAGCCACCAAGGGAGGGAAACCCTCCCTTGGTGCACCGGACTAGGGGGGAGTCCAACTCCCACCCCTAGTAGGATTCGCCCCCCCCACAAGGAAAGGGGGGGGGGGGTGCCACCTCCACTTGGGCCTTTATGGCCCAAGTCTCCTACCCCCTCTTGACCTTTTAAGGCCCGTTGATATTTAATTAATACATAAAATACCTTAAATTTTTTTAGAGCATTATATATATAATTTAACATCTCTGGAAACATTTTCCACCTATATATAATTAATCGGTAATACCAGGTATTACCCGATATTCACCGAAACCCTTCCGGTGACCCCGAAACGCTTCCGGAACCTCTCGGAACTATTCCGTATATTAATGAAACTATTTCATAAATATATTCTCATCACTCCCGTTCCACTAACACTTAGCAGATCATGATTACCTTAAGCTTGTGATCCCGTAGGTTCGGTAAAGCATAGACATGAACGAAACTCCTTCGTTCAATGACCGATAGCGGAACCGTGGATATCCATATCGGTCCCTATAATTACACGAATGATATTCGAGTGAACCTTTGGTTATCATGTGATGTTCCCTTCACTTCGTGATACTTTACAAAACCCGGTGTGCATCGGTATCCTCCTGGGTCATCACCATGCCCACTATACCGTTGCTCCCGTTACCGGTTTTGTTCTTCTTTCTCATTGACGTGTTCCGGCATCCCTGTGACATAGTCACCTGTGTTTGGCCAGACGATGATGGATGCCGTCACACCGAGAGGGCCCTAAGAATATCTCTCCATCGTCGAAGGAGCAAATCCCACTCTCGAGCTGTTCGTTCACTTGTCAAACTTTCCGGTGAACCTGAAAGTTGTCGTTATGATCACCTTGTTACAGATGACGTTTGAGCAACCCCAAAGTCCATCATCTGGTAAGAAGTAACTGAGACACTCTCATGGTCTGAGGAACTAAAGTACACATGCTAACACTCCGTGTTATAACAGATGATTTCAAACGATATGATCACAAAGTATAACATACAAGACTGGGTCGATTCAATATGATCGTTCTTCTAACGTCATACCCTCAATGTTGTTTTAGGACTATCATTGCACCTAACGATATCCTAAGATCCAGAAAACGTGATCACCAACAACACTTGAGCCAGTCCTAGAGGCTGGACCGGGAACCTATTGTTTGACCGTTTATCATTCCACATGTGCATATGAGTTTTCCACTGAATCACATATTCCAGGATCATAGCAGTTATAGCATGAAATATAAACTCTTAATTATGAATAATGGAAATATAATAATATAATATTATTGCCTCTAGGGCATATTTCCAACAGTCTCCCACTTAGAGTCAATAATCTAGTTGCATAACACTTAACAACTTATCTTGTGTTTTTAATGCATTGCTTGTGGTAGAGCCTTCGTCATTAGTTTGACATACTCAAAAACTTTGTGATATTTGTGCTAGTATTGTTTGATTCCTAGATCTTAATCCATATAGTTTTTCAACCATAATATTTTATTTAAAATAAAATATTATTGGATTTATGATCATAATAATCTTATGTCAAGACTCTTCTTGATCATATCTTGAATTAACCCATTTTATATCTATTCTTCTTGCATAACCTTTATGGGTCACTTACAACTCTTACAATATTTATTCAGACAAAACATTTATATCAAGACATTTCCTGATTCAGATAAATTGAAACATCTCGTTTTTCAAGACGTATATCCTTGTCGTTTATAGATTCAACAAATTTGTTCATAATAATTCTGATTATTATAGCCCAATCATACACCTATGAAGTTTGATATTCATATATTCTTAATATGAATTTCACCTTCAATACCTCAGAATAACATTTTATTCTTTTAAGTTCCTTGATATTTTATTTACTAACTTTTAGTAAATATACTTTGGCCATTAATAATATATCATAACTTATCAAGACAATTTTATCTTCCAAGCTTATCATTCATAAGCATCAAGTTTATATGACATTTGAGAAACCAATTTTCTCCATTTTAAAACTTTATTTTAAATTTTTATCAAAAATATATAAACTTTGTTTTAGCTTACCATACACCTTAATCTATCTTCATAGATTCTTTCATGCCCATTTTTTTTGCTTTACACTTTGATGGAAAACGTGTTTCAAAATCATTTTTGTTATGTGCTTTAGGAACATTATATTGTTTCTATTCCATAATATGTCATATACATACATGATTGAAAACTTTATATAGCTCCCACTGAGTTCTACAAAACTATTTTGTTAGTACTTATGAGCTTTATATTATTTCTATTTCATGATATGTCTTACATATATATGACTTAGAAATATTATATAACTCCCACTGAATTTTACACAAAAATACTTTTGGACAAGTCCAAAACTTAATGCTAGTTCAAATCTTCAAACGGTTTTTGAAGTTTGCACATTTATCCGGTTATCTTGAGGATAATTTTTTTTCTGGTTGTATCATTCATACATCCATTTCCCAATTTAGGAAACTTGTTTTGAAATCCTTCTTTTACTCCACATTCCTTGAAGTATTATCAAGTTCTAAACTTGTCAGAAAATAACAACTAAGTTCCAAACTTGATTGTATATGAATTTTCATTCCGGTGTGCTTGGCCAAGGGCCATTCCTTATGAGCTAGGCGCCACCTTTGTTTCTTTGTAGTGTTTACGTTCATCTTCTTACAAGATGAAAAGAACTTTGTTGTGTCATTTCATAAATTCAACGATGTTCTTGATCATGTTTTAGCTTTCAGAATTTTCTACATCTAATGTAGTAACTAACGGTATATCTTGTAAATAATTTATCGAAACAAATTCCGATTAGTTTTGTATCGTTAAAATATTAACTAATCTTTCAAGCTATAACATTCTCCTACTTATTCTTTTGACAAGAAAACCCTTTTCCATGACAAACGTTTTTTCTTTCAGATATTTGAATGGGAGAAATCATATAAACCTACAATTCAATTGTCATCTAGTTAAATAATGTTCATATCTCATATGATTTCATTTAACAAGATCTATACGTGGTTTTTCTATTTTAGTGTATATTTTGCTATTTTAGTTATACCCCGATTAGAAATAGCAGATAGAATAATTCCATGATCATTCAAAACGATCTTGCTAAACTTATGAATTTAGATCTATTTCTTCAAATGAAGAGTCACAATATCAATTGTCATAATGATCCTTAATCTTCATTAAAATATTTGAACTCTTCAAATAAATTCTGAAATTGTGTTCAACTACTCAAATATTTCAGTCTGAGTAAAACATTTTTACTTATTTTAATGAACTTAAATTATCCACCATACTCTGTTTCTGTCTATCGGTTTTATACATCATTATGTATTTTATCGATCATGATGATTGAATACTTCATCTATATGAATATTATTCCCGATGTATTCAAGCAGAGATATATCCATGTGGAACTTATAAGTCTTCTTAAGTCGTTTAGCTTACATGTTGTAATACTTTAAATCAAGATTTCATGAATAAACCATCGAAACTTGTGGTAAATCCAAAACATATTCTTATAGTTACTTCAACAACTATTGTTCAAAACTTTATAAGAATGCCCATTGCATAATCCAAAACATAATGTCTTATACAACCCTGGAACGTAATAATTATTATTCGATCCTAATATAAATCTTGAAGATAGACTCCATCAGTCTTGAGTAGCGATCCCATCACCATCCTTGACTATCATCTTGTCTTTATTTCTTCTCAACTTGTGAGATTTCTGTAGTTCCTATATCAGATTGAAAATTAAAACAATTGATTAGTATCAAATACTTATGACATACAGAAACAAGTAAAACAACATTAATATTGTATAACTTTTATACCTTTGTCTGAAGAACCGTTCTTCTTATCTGCTAAGTACTTCTTGCAGTTCCGCTTCCAGTGACCCTTTTGTTTGCAGTAGAAATATTCAATCTCTTTGTTGGCTCCGCCCTTGTTCTTATTCTGGGAAGCGGTCTTACCGGCACTAGTAGATTTCTTCTTGGACTTGCCCTTCTTCTTGAAACTGGTAGTCTTGTTGACCATCAACACTTCTTTGTTCTTATGCATCCCAGCTTCCGCAGTTTTGAGCATAGCAAACAACTCGTTTGCACTTTTCTCCATCCTGTTCATGTTGTAATTCATGATGAAACCATCGTAAGATGGGGGGGGGGGGAGTGAAGCAAACACAATATATGTAGCTAGTGTTGGCAGAATTCCAAATTCCAGTGAAGCAAGCCTATCAACATAGCCAACAAGCTTCACTATATGCTCACTCATTGAGGAACCCTCTTTCATCTTGCATTCTATCAGGGCCTTGGTTAATTCAAAACCGTTCGGTCCTTGCCTATTTCTTGTACAGAACTTCCAGTGACCCAATTATAAATTTAGTGGTGGATCATTCAAAACGCTTCTGTAGTTCAGGATCCATGCAAGTTAACATGAGGCACTAGACTGACTCATAGTCATCACTACGAGTAGCATAAGCAGCAACTTCTTTTGGCGCAACATCTCCCTACTTCCATAGCCAATCCCACTTTACCTCCTTCGACCATGGCCGGATCCGGCGCCAATGAGAAGTGGGAGGCCTCCTCCGTCACCAACGAGGATATACTGAAGCTGAAGGAGGCCGGTTACTTGCCGGCCAACGTCGCCCATCGAGCCCCCGAAGAGGGCCAGATCATTCCTATGCCCGAGCCGAGCGAAAGGGTAGTTTTTTTCCCCCATTTCCTTAGGGGACTTGGATTTCCACTGCACCCCTTTGTGCGGGGGGCTAATGTTTTACTATGGGCTGGATTTCCACGATCTAGCCCCCAACTCCCTACTCCACATTTCGACCTTCATTGTCATCTGTGAAGCGCTCCTCCGGGTCCAGCCGCACTTTAGCTTATGGCTGAAGGTGTTCAACGTGAAGCCCAAGGTGGTCGGCGGCGAGCACACGGACTGCGGAGGGGCCATGATCAGCAAACTGACATGGGTCCATTGGCCGGATGGCCACTTCGTCGACACCGTCAGGATGTGGCAGAACGAGTGGTTCTATATTACCGAGCCGAGGGAGGCCGCATGGGGAGCAGCCCCCGCCTTCCGGTCCGGACCCCCACCAGATTGGCCTCCTGGACCACCAAGAGTCCGGACTGGGGATGTGTTGCCGACGCCAAAGCGCTGCAGAAGCGCGTCGACAATGTAATGGAGACCGGCGCAAAGCTGGTCGACGTGTTCCAGATCATGCTCCACCGCGGGCTCCTCCCTTGCCAAGAGAGGGCCAATCCCATGTGGGAGCATGAGCCCGAGGATTCGACCACTGTGCGGCACCTCTTCGGCATGACTCCTGACAAGATATGGGGCCAACTATTCCAGCCCCAGAAGGAGTTGCCGGCCGAGGGGAAGGACGTCGGTCTTGACGCTGCGAATCCCCCAAGGGAGGTGAGTGGCATGTCTCTTCGAAGAGTGTTCGAATATTCACATTACGTGAGATTCGATCTAACCTGGTTATGTGGATTCTGCAGGGCTAGCTCGCCAAGGCCAAGAAAATCAGCGGCCTGGCGCCGCTGCCGGAGGGGCCCCGATCAGAGTAGCTGGAGAAGATGCTGGTCATGGTTCCCTACAAGGCGCCCGCTAAGAAGGGCAAGAAGCAAGAGGCACCGGAGGCGAGGGAGGGCCTCCGCCGCAGGATCCGTCCAAGCAACCGGTCCGGAGATGCTGTGGCCTCATACGTACAGGATGGGGGCACGGAGGAGGAGGACGAAGAGGAGAGTGCCTCTTCGCACTCCAAAAAGAGGCCGGTGTCCAAGGACGCCGAGGAGGTCCAACCTTCCCCGGCCCCAAAGAGACGACACCGGCCTAAGCTGGTTATACCTGACAGCTCGGATGACGAGAAGTCCGAGGCGTCCGAGGAGCTCCCAAAGAAGGGATCCAGGGTCAAGCCCCCTGCCAGCAGGTAAGGTGTCTGTATTTTTAGCAATTATGCTTTCAGTAGTTTGTGTTAGTTGAAGGTTAACCCCTCCAAATTGCAGTCCCCCGCATGAGCGCCCCACCGAACAAATCTCGGAAGGGACGTCTCTGCCCGCCGAGCTGGCGGACAGTGGGTCTATGGCGCACTTCGCGCCTCCTTTGGTCCCCGAAGAGGCTGAGGAGGTGCGGTCCCAAAGGACTCCTCCTCCTCCGAACACGGAGGGGGAGGTAGATGCCGTAATGGCCGAGGTCAACACCTCGGTCACCGAAGAGCAGGAGGGAGCGTCCCTCCTGGCCGATGAGGGAAAAGAGTCGGGGCCATCCGGACCCCCTCTGTCGACCGCTCCCGAGACTCCAAGGCCCTCGACGGCACAGATTCCTCCCAGTGGGAAGGGGGCTGGGGAGCCAACGCCAGCGCTGAACACCTGCGCACGGGCGGAGGTGGGCTGGCCGTTCATGCTAGAGGAGTTGGTGAGCAACTCCGTCATCATTGAAGGGCACCGCACCCTTATGGGTGCGGTTATGCAGAGTGTTCGGTCCATCTAATCCGGACTGAACGATGCTGTCCAAGGCCTTTTAACAGGCTTTGAGGTAAGTCAAGTAATGATCCTTCTTCATAATGCGGTTATAATTCTTAGTTTAAGTAGGCCGCATACATAGTAGCCCCCGAGACTCTTCCAGGATCTCCGAAGAGACCTGCAGAGGATCAAATTCGGTAGGTCGGTTAATAATGTCGATATTTCTGATGCTAACGCAGGCATCTTCCATGGCCGTGGCTGCTAATGCCGCGGCGTAAGAGGAGATGGATCAGAAACTCAAGCTTTCCGATCAAGAGCTAGACCTTGTCAACAAACGGCTTGATGAGGCGCAAGGTAAGCTATGTAAAAAGATGTGTATTTGCCAGATAGGGACTGGCCGGACCATTGACTGATCCTTTATCTTGATGATCTTGCAGCTGCTGCCGCCGAGGTCGAGGGCTTGAAGGAGGCCCTTAAGGAAGCTAAGGCTGAGGTGGCCGAGAAGAGGACAATTGCTGAGAAGGCGGTGTCCGAGCTTGAGCAGGCCAAACGTGTTGCTAAGCAGCATGAGTCTCGGGTAACCGAGGTCCAAGGGGAGCTCCAAGATGCCGCTGAGAAGCTTGAGGCCCTTGAGAAAGGGTGGGAGGAGCAATCCTCCCGTCTGTCCAAGGCGGAGAAAGAGCTCCAGGAGGCAAGGAGTGACGCCCGAGGTGTCCGGGAGGAGCTTCGGCAAGCCGCACAAATTGCCAATGGTAAGAAATATTTATTGCAGTGTGTGTTCGGAGGCAATAGATTCTCCCTGCTGACGAGGGTCTGGTGCTCCGGAGGCGTCTTCGCTGAACCCACGAAGAATGCGGCAGCTGCGGCGAGGCACTATGCCACTCGCAAGGAGGATTCCACGCAGCGGCTCTTTTGGTCACAGTTTCCGGACACCGAGCGTCCTCCCCTCCTCAGCGATCAAATGAAGCAACTAATGGAGATGCATCGGATGTCCGAGCTGGCCTTGAAGGACCTCTTTGTCAGCTTGTGGCCGGCCGAGCCCATTCTAGACACCTACTTCAACCTTGTGCAAAGGCTGCAGGAGGCGCCGCTCCAGATTGATGCCGTGAAGCGGTCGATGTGCCTTGAGGGGGCGAGGCTCGCGTTTGCAAAGACCATGGTTCATTGGCCAAGGATTAATACAATGGAGATGGCCACTGGTCCTCCACCCCAGGGGAAGGAGCATCGCCGCGCCGAGCAGTACTTCGCGCAGGTGATGACCGGAGCGCGGGCGATAGAGGGCCAGTGTTCGAAAAATTTAATGCTTGAGTAGATGTAACAAGCTTGTACCAAGTGGGATTTATGCTTTATTATGCTCCCGACGAACTTAGTGATTAAATTTTGACTCCCGTGTAGCCGTACGTTTAGTTCTGAAAGCTACCAGTCGTCGGCTTCAGCCCCCAAGTGAATATCATGAACGGTGTTTTGTTTCCACACTGTTACCCTTAGCCAACGTCTTGGTGCCCGGAGGCGGTAGTGCAGGTACGAAACCAGGCGATCAGACTATTCGGTTTTACTGCTCTCACTTAGCCTTAGGAGCTTGACAGTGTGGACTAGGGACTAGCCCTCGGTGTATTTGTGATGTACTTGGGGGTCGAAGCTTGCCCTTTCCGACCACATGGTTTGTGTTAAGACGAACCCTTCGTGTGACACGGCGAAATCGCCAACGATTTTTAGAGTCCAACCTCGTCATCGGATCGCAGACCCGTTCGCGCTTACTATGACGGTTAGTTTTCGGCTTTTTCCTCCTGAGGTACTTGACCGGGCGAACCAGTAGTACAATCGCAGGGGTTCTCCCTTTGCCCTCTTAGCCGAACAAGCAGAACATAAGGGGCAAACACAGGAGCCGGGCAACCCAACTATTGACCCAAGACATAGTTCGGAACAGATGCATATAGTGCAATATCCAAGACGCCGGACGCCTAGCGGGAAGCGGTGCCAGACTTAAAGATATTGAGCTGATGTGTAAATCGAACTCGAAACTGATTAATATATTTTCATGCCGGGCTGTTCGAAGAGCGAGGAGAGAATCGGAAAGGGACAGAGAAACTTGCAAGATGCAAATATCTGAACACCATAAAGGGTATTTTTATTATTTCTCGTAGGCTTAGGAAGTCTAACCGTACAATTCGAACTGCGAAGGCAGTACTTGCAAGAGAGGAAGAAAAAGAAAATTTACAGAGTAAAGGTTGACGCAGGGCCTTGATGCGTGAGTTGAAGCCTTCACTGTGCCCTGCTGCATGTCTGCGCCTTTGCTTCTGATAGGTGGGGGTTGGGACCTTTGATGAGACCTTGATGGGCGAGGACCCTGCCGATGAAGCTTTAAACTTGGGGGTATCCGAAATTGGTCCCCGGGTCGTCCGAAGACGAGGTAATTTTGAAGTTTGGTTTAACCGAACATGTACTTCAGATTAATGTATGCCTCACAGCTGCCCATGGTATTTTGAGTGCGAAGTTGTGCTGACGAGGCACGTGGAGCATGAAGAATGTGGGCATGCCGTGGGGCACGTATCACTATTTGCGGCGAACGCATGCGGGTTCCCATGATGGGGAACGTGTTCAAACCCGTTTGCTGTTGTCACCGGCCCTTACAGTGGGTCGGCATCCGGGCCTATATGGGCCGATGTGGTCTTCGGCCGCTAGGGCCGTAGTGTGCTCTTCGGTTCGAAGTGAGCATTCTGTGTTGCCGTTGATAGTTATGACGCCCGAAGGGCCAGGCATTTTCAACTTGAGGTACTCGTAGTGCGGAACGACGTTGAATTTAGTGAACACTGTTCGGCCGAGGAGGGCGTGATAGCCACTGCAAAAAGGTGCAATATCGAAGATCAAGTCCTCACTTCGGAAATTATCTGGAGATCCGAACACCACTCCAGTGTCACGGTGCCCGTGCAGCGGGCCTCCACTCCCGGAATGACTCCCTTGAAGGTGGTGTTACTGGGATTAATCCTTGATGGATCGATCCCCATTTTCTTCACTATATCCTCGTATATCAAATTGAGGCTGCTTCCTCTGTCCATTAGGACTCTAGTGAGGTGGAATCCATAGATGGTGGGGTCCAGTACTAGGGCTGCGGACCCTCCATGGCGTATACTGGTGGGATGATCCCTGCAACCGAACGTGATCGGGCAGGCTGACCATGGATTGAACTTTGGCGCTACTGGCTCGATGGAGTATACGCCCCGTAGCGCTCGCTTCCTCTCCTTCTTCGGTATGTGGGTTGTGTAGATCATGTTTACCGTCTTGACCTCGGAAGGGAAGGGTTTCTGGCCTCCACTATTCGGCCTCTGGGGCTCATCATCGTCCTCGCTTCTTGGGCTTTTGCCCGAGTCTTTGGCTGTGAGTTTGCCGGCCTGTTTGATCACCCAACAATTTCGGTTGGAGTGGTTGGCGGGCTTCTCTGATGTGCCATGGATCTGGCAAGGCCTGTCCAGAATTGTGTCCAGCCTAGACGGGCCATCACTGTTGCCTTTAGGGGCTTTCTTTCGGGTTCCGGACTTCTGGTTTCGAAATCCGGCATTTACTGCCGTATCCTCACCCGTGCCGTCATTGTGGCGACGTTTATTCTTGCTGTGTCGGGGCTTTCCATTTCCGTCCCGAACCTCGGATTTACCGGGTGTGTCTGGGTTGGTGTTCTTGCGAGCAAGCCAACTGTCTTCGCCCGTGCAAAAGCGGGTCATGAGGGAAGTAAGGGCTGCCATAGTTCTTGGTTTGTCCTGGCCGAGCTGCCGTACAAGCCATTCGTCCTTGACACTATGCTTAAAGGCAACCAAGGCTTCGGCATCTGGACAGTCAATGATCTGATTTTTCTTAGTCAGGAATCGGTTCCAAAATTATCGGGCAGATTCTCCGGGTTGTTGCATGATGCGATTTAAGTTATCAGCATGCCGAGGCCGGACATAGGTGCCCTAGAAGTTTGCTCGAAAAGCGTCCTCAAGCTCTTCCCAGCAACCTATAGAGTCTTCGGGAAGGCTGTTCAGCCAGTGTCGAGCTGGGCCTTTGAGCTTGAGCGGTAAATGTTTAATGGCGTGGAGGTCGTCTCCTCGCGCCATGTGGATGTGGAGGAGGAAATCCTCTATCCATACGGCTGGATCTGTGGTTCCGTCGTATGATTTGATGTTCACAGGCTTGAAGCCTTCTGGGAATTGGTGTTGCATTAACCTCTCTATGAAGCACAGGGGGTGTGCGGTGCCCGAGCTCGGGCTACGTCGTGACGGAGGTCTTCGGCCCTCCTACTCTGCTGCTGCTCCTGGACTCTATCGTTTTGGTTTAACTGATCTTAGTATCCTTCCCAATATGCGGGCAGATCCTCTCTGGGTTCGTAGATGGACCTGGTACGGCCTCCACAAGCATCTAGGTCATGGCGAAGGTTGTATTCGTAAGTGGGCCGCACCTGATCCTTGCCGTGACGGTGAGGTGGGGCGGCTAGATGTTTGGCCTCATCGGCTTCCCTGTCCCGCCCTCTAGGGGGTCGGTCTGGCTGTTCGGCGTTTGTATGCGTCAGGCGTGTTGGCTCTATAGCCTCGTCGTCGAACTGGGGCAATAGCCTTCATTTAGGATAACTCCTAGTTGGCTGATCGCGGCCGTATCCCTCTTCGGCAGCTAGGACTTTAGTCCATCGGTCGTTGAGGGTGTCCTGTTCAGCCTTGATTTTGCGTTTTTGCTTCTTTAGGCTGCGGGCGGTGACTAAAAGCGTCCACTTGAACCGTTCTTGCTCCAGAGGGTCTTCGGCGACGATAAAATTGTCCTCCTCGAGACTGGCCTCCTCTTCAGAGAGTGGGAGGTAGTTGCTATCCTCGGAGTCTTCGTGGCTTTCCGGATTGAGCGGGTCCTCCTACCCCGCGGGGTCATCCCGTTGATGCTTGTTAGCTACGTCTCCGGTGAGGTCATTTGTATTATTTATGGTGCCGTTCTCTGCGAGTCTAGGTTGCTTGCGTGGCTTCGATGTGGTTTTGATCATCGGTGCTGTTTTCGGCGTTCGGGAGGCTCATCTCTGGGCTTGCCTCGGTCCTGCTCAGGAGTGCCGTTGCCGTCCTTTGGGGTGTCCACCATGTAAATGTCATAGGTGGATGTGGCCGACCAGCGGCCCGTGACGGGGGGACCGACCTCAGCATTAGCCGCGATTACGTCCTCCTCGTCCATGTATTCAGCATTCTCTGAATTATAGTCTAACATATCGGTTAAATCATCGATAGTTGCTACCAAATGGGTGGTGGGTGGGGCACAAAAATCCCTGTCGAATGCCTTGAAGGGTCGGTGATTGAAGGAGGAGGGTAGTTTCTCCTGGATAGTCATTTTCTGAATTCGGTCTAGCGCCTCATTCAAAATATCGAGGGTTGCCGGACTTGAGGGCTCTAGGCCGGACTTTGTGGTGACGAAGCGGAGGTCGGTCTGTGACTCAACCGATCCTTGGTCCCGGACGGACCTATCTTCGGGATTCCGGACCAAAACCTCGAGAGGCACCGGATTATCCTCGGAAACTGAGGGTGTGCTTTGACCCTCCTGTGCACCTTCCACGCCAATGTTTGAGGTCGGGTTGTTTTGGGACGGGGTGACCTCTGGCCGCTATTCGCCGGCTCAGGGTGCAGGCTCGAGGCAGCAAGGTGTTGTGGGGGAGGAGCTCGGCTGAGATCAAATCTTGGCTTCTGACCTCTGGTTCTGCCTCGAGGGCCGGGGATAAATCCTCCGCTGATGTGAGTTTGGTTGACGGCGGGGTAAGGTCCCCTTTCTCAGGGTGTCATTCCTGGCTCAAAGCCGTTTGCTAGACTGGGGCCGATTCATAGATCGGATCAGAGGTGTGCGTCGGAGCAGGTCGGCAAGGCCTGCGGGGGTGGTGAATCCGGTGAAAACCAAATCCCCTCGCGCGTCAGTAACGTACTCCAGATTGCCGAATCGAATCCGGTGTTCGGGAGCGAAATTGTCGACCTGGCCCAGACGGCCGGTCAAATCAGCGTGCAGTACAATGCTGCCAAAAGCGAAGAGTTGTCCAAGGATGAAGAGATCCATGGAACTAATGTCCTCTCCAAGGACTAAGCAAGCCATCGATCCTTCCGGTGATCCAACAGCGGAACTCTCAATGAAAGCACCAATGTCGGTGTCAAAACTGGTAGACCTCGGGGTAGGGGGTCCCGAGCTGTGGATCTAGGATCGATAGGTAACAAGGGACGATGAACACAATGTTTACCCAGGTTCGGGCCCTCTCGAAGAGGTAATACCCTACGTCCTGCTTGATTGTATTGATTGTATATCGTGGTTTAGAGAGTAGATCTACCTCGAGATCAATATGAGCTAAATCCTAGGCTACGGGGGGTTGAAGATAGCTCTCCCCCTAATGACTACAACCCTCGGTTATCAAGACACTGATACGTCCATTTTGCATCATGTTTTCCTACTGTTATTTATATTGTTTTTAGGTATAAAAATGCTTTTTGGAGTAATTCTAATGCCTTTTCTCTCATAATATGCAAAGTTCACACAAAGAGGGAGAATACCGGCAGCTGGAATTCTGGACCTGAAAAAGCTATGTCAGTCCACCTATTCTGCACAACTCCAAATGAGCTAAAACTTCACGGAGAATTTTTATGGATTATATAAGAATTATTGAAGCAAATAAGTACCAGAGGGGGCCCACCAGGTGGGCACAACCCACCTGGGCGCGCCAGGGAGCCCAGCCACGCCCTGGTGGGTTGTGCCCTCCTCGACCCACCTCTGGTGCCCCTCTTCTGGTATATAAGTCATTTTGACCTAGAAAAAAAAATAAGAGGAGGACTTTCGGGACAAAGCGCCACCGTCTCGAGGCGGAACTTGGGCAGGAGCACCTTTGCCCTCCGGTGGAGCGATTCCGCCGGGGGAACTTCCCTCCCGGAGGGGGAAATAATCGTCACCATCATCACCAACAACTCTCCCATCTTGGGGAGGGCAATCTCCATCAACATCTTCAACAACACCATCTCCTCTCAAACCCTAGTTCATCTCTTGTGTTCAATCTTTGTACCGGAACCTTGGATTGGTGCTTGTGGGTGACTAGTAGTGTTGATTACATCTTGTAGTTGATTACTATATGGTTTATTTGGTGGAAGATTATATGTTCAGATCCATTATGCTATTTAATACCCCTCTGATCTTGAGCATGATTATCATTTGTGAGTAGTTACTTTTGTTCTTGAGGTCACGGGATAAATCTTGTTGCAAGTAATCATGTGAACATGATATGTGTTTGATATTTTGATGGTATGTATGTTGTGATTCCCTTAGTGGTGTCATGTGAACGTCGACTACATGACACTTCACCATATTTGGGCCTAAGGGAATTCATTGTGGAGTAGTTATTACATGATGGGTTGCGAGAGTGACAGAAGCTTAAACCCTAGTTTATGCGCTATTCCATAAGGGACCGATTTGGATCCAAAAGTTTAATGCTATGGTTAGATTTATTCTTAATACTTTTCTCATAGTTGCGGATGCTTGCGTGGGGGTTAATCATAAGTAGGAGGCTTGTTCAAGTAAGAACAACACCTAAGCACCGGTCCACCCACATATCAAATTATCAAAGTAGCGAACACAAATCAAACCAACATGATGAAAGTGACTAGATGAAATTCCCGTGTGCCCTCAAGAACGCTTTGCTTATCATAAGAGACCATTTTGGCCTATCCTTTGCCTCAAAAGGATTGGGCTACCTTGCTGCACTTTTGTTACCATTACCGTTGCTTGCTTGTCACAAATTACCTTGCTATCAAACTACTCGCTACTTATAATTTCAGTGCTTGCAGAGAATACCTTACTGAAAAGTACTTGTCATTTCCTTCTGCTCCTCGTTGGGTTCGACACTCTTACTTATTGAAAGGACTACAATTGATCCCCTATACCTGTGGGTCATCAAGGCTCTTTTCTGGCGCCATTTCCGGGGAGTGAAGCGCTCTTGGTAAGTGGAAATCGGTAAGGAAAAATTATTACTATGTGCTGAAATTTATTGTCACTTGTTACTATGGAGAACAATCCTTTGAGGGGTTTGTTCGGGGTATCTTCACCTCGACCGGAACCACAATTAGTTACCCCTCAACCTACTACACCTACTAAAAATATTGGTTATGAAATTCCTTCGGGTATGATAGAACAACTGCTAGCTAATCCTTATGCAGGAGATGGAACCGAACATTCTGATATGCATTTGATATATGTGGATGAAATTTGTGGATTATTTAAGCTTGCAGGTTTACCCGGAGATGAAGCTAAGAAGAAGGTTTTCCCTTTATCTTTGAAGGTAAAAGCATTGGCATGGTACAGGCTATGCGATGATATTGGATCCTGGAATTGGAATCGATTGAAATTGGAATTTCACCAAAAAATTTATTCTATGCATCTAGTTCATCGTGATCAAAATTATATATATAATTTTTGGCCTCGTGAAGGAGAAAGTATCGCTCTAGCTTGGGGGAGGCTTAAGTCAATGTTATATTCATGCCCCAATCATGAGCTCTCAAGAGAAATTATTATCACAATTTTTATGCTCGGCTTTCTCGTGATGATCAATCCATGCATGATACTTCTTGTACTGGTTCCTTTATGAAGAAGACTATTGAATTCAGGTGGGATCTTTTAGAAAGAATTAAACACAACTCTAAAGATTGGGAACTCGACGAAGGTAAAGAGTCAGGTATTAAGCTTAAGTATGATTGTGTTAAATATTTTATGAATACCGATGCTTTTCAAAAGTTTAGCACTAAATATGGACTTGACTCTGAGATAGTAGCCTCCTTTTATGACTCATTTGCTACTCATGTTGATCTCCCTAAGGAGAAGTGGTTTAAATATCACCCACCTATTAAATAAGAAATTAAAGAACCGGTAATAGCTAAAGATGAAACTATTATTTATAATGTTGATCCAGTCGTTCCTACTGCTTATATTGAAAAACCACCTTTCCCTATTAGGATAAAGGAACATGCTAAAGTTTCAACTGTGGTCAACAAAAGTTATATTAGAGCATCCAAACCTGCTGAACAAATCAAAGTAGAACCTAGTGTTGCTATGGTTAAAGATCTCCTGGTTGAAAATATAGATGGGCATGTTATTTACTTTTGTGATGAAGCTGCTAGAATTGCCAAACCCGATGAAAAAGATAAACATAGACCTGTTGTTGGCATGCCTCTTGTCTCAGTTAAAATAGGAGATCACTGTTATCATGGTTTATGTGACATAGGTGCTAGCGTGAGTTCTATTACTTTTACCTTATATTAAGAAATTATGAATGATATAACATCCGCTGAAATAGAAGACATAGATGTTACTACTAAACTTGCTAATAGAGACACCATCACACCACTTGGGATTGTTAGAGATGTTGAAGTCTTGTGTGGGAAAATAAAATACCCTACTGATTTTCTTGTTCTCGGTTCCCCACAAGATGACTTTTATCCCATTATCTTTGGTAGACCTTTCTTGAACATCGTTAATGCTAAAATAGATTGTGAGAAACAAACTGTCGGTGTTAGTTTTGGTGATGAGTCTCATGAGTTTAATTTTTCTAAGTTTAGTAGAAAACATCATAAGAAAGAATTGTCTAGTAAGGATGAAATAATTGGTCATGCCTCTATTGCCGTGCCTCCTACAGATCCACTAGAACAGTATTTGCTAGACAATGAAAATGATATGCATATGCATGAATGAAATGAGATAGATAAAATTTTCTTTGAACAACGACCTCTGCTAAAACATAATTTGCCTATTGAAACTTTAGGATGTCCTCCTCCACCTAAAGGTGATCCTGTGTTTGAATTAAAACAATTGCCAGACACTTTGAAATATGCTTATCTTGATGAGAAAAAGATATATCCTGTTATTATTAGTGCTAACCTTTCAGAACATGAAGAAGAAAGATTATTGAAGGTTCTGAAGAAGCACCGAGCTGCTATTGGATATACTCTTGATGATTTAAAGGGCATTAGTCCCACTCTCTGTCAGCATAAAATTAATATGGAACCTAACGCTAAACCCATTGTTGATCACCAACGACGTTTAAATCCTAAAATGAAAGAAGTGGTAAGAACTGAAATATTGAAGCTTCTGGAAGCAGGTATAATCTATCCTATAGCTGATAGTAGATGGGTAAGTCCCGTTCATTGTGTCCCTAAGAAGGGAGGTATTACTGTTGTTCCTAATGATAAAAATGAACTTATCCCACAAAGAATTGTTACTGGCTACAGAATGGTAATTGATTTTAGAAAATTAAATAAAGCAACTAGAAAAGATCATTACCCTTTGCCTTTTATTGATCAAATGCTAGAAAGATTATCTAAGCACACACATTTTTTTTCTCGATGGATATTCTGGTTTTTCTCAAATACCTGTTTCATAACCTGATCAAGAGAAAACCACATTTACTTGTCCTTTTGGAACTTATGCTTATAGACGTATGCCTTTTGGTTTATGTAATGCACCTGCTACCTTTCAAAGATGTATGACTGCTATATTCTCTGATTTTTGTGAAAAGATTGTTGAGGTTTTCATTGATGATTTTTCCGTTTACGGAACTACTTTTGATGATTGTTTAAGCAACCTTGATCGAGTTTTGCAGAGATGCGAGCAAACTAATCTTGTCTTGAATTGGGAGAAGTGCCACTTTATCGTTAATGAAGGTATTGTCTTGGGACATAAAATTTCTGAACGAGGTATTAAGGTGGATAAAGCTAAAGTTGATGCAATTGAGAAAATGCCATGTCCTAAAGATATCAAAGGTATTCATAGTTTCCTCGGTCATGCTGGTTTCTATAGGAGATTTATTAAAGACTTCTCTAAAATTTCTAGGCCACTTACAAATCTTTTACAAAAGGATGTTCCATTTTTTTTGATGATGATTGTGTAGAAGCCTTTAAAACACTTAAGAAAGCCTTAATTTCTGCACCTATTGTTCAACCACCTGATTGGAACTTGCCTTTTGAAATTATGTGTGATGTTAGTGATTATGCTGTTGGTGCTGTTCTAGGACAAAGAGTTGATAAGAAATTAAATGTTATTCATTATGCTAGTAAAACTCTAGACAGTGCCCAACGCAATTATGCTACTACTGAAAAAGAATTTTTAGCAGTTGTGTTTGCTTGTGACAAATTTAGATTTTACATTGTTGATTCTAAAGTGATTGTTCACACTAATCATGCTGCTATAAAATATCTTATGGAAAAGAAAGATGCTAAACCTAGACTTATTAGGTGGGTTCTTTTGCTACAAGAATTTGACTTACATATCACTGATAGAAAGGGAGCTGAGACCCCGTTGCTGATAACCTATCTAGGTTAGAGAATATCCTTCATGACCCACAACCTATTAATGATAATTTCCCCGATGAACAATTATCTGCAATAAACGTTTCTCATAACACTCCTTGGTATGCTGACTATGCTAATTACATTGTTGCTAAATATATACCACCTAGTTTCACATACCAACAAAAGAAAAAAATTCTTCTATGATTTAAGACACTACTTTTGGGATGACCCACATCTTTATAAAGAAGGAGTAGATGGTATTATTAGATGTTGTGTACCTAAGCATGAACAGGGACAAATCCTACGGAAATGTCACTCCGAAGCTTATGGAGGGCATCATGCGGGAGACAGAACTGCTCACAAGGTATTGCAATCTGGTTTTTATTGGCCTACTCTCTTCAAGGATGCCCGTAAGTTTGTTTTATCTTGTGATGAATGTCAAAGAATTGGTAATATTGGTAAGCATCAAGAAATGCCTATGAATTATTCACTTGCTGTTGAACCATTTGATGTTTGGGGTTTTGATTACATGGGACCTTTTCCTTCCTCTAATGGGTATACTCATATTTTGATTGCTGTTGATTATGTTAGTAAGTGGGTAGAAGCTATTCCAACTAGTAGTGCTGATCACAACACCTCTATTAAAATGCTTAAGGAAGTTATTTTCCCAAGGTTTGGAGTCCCTAGATATTTAATGACTGATGGTGGTTCACATTTTATTCATGGTGCTTTCCGTAAAATGCTTGCTAAGTATGATGTTAACCATAGAATTGCATCACCCTATCATCCTCAGTCTAGTGGTCAAGTTGAACTTAGCAATAGAGAAATATAGTTAATATTACAAAAAACTATCAATAGGTCCAGGAAGAATTGGTCTAATAAATTAGATGATGCACTTTGGGCTTACAGAACAGCATATAAAAATCCTATGGGTATGTCTCCTTATAAAATGGTTTATGGAAAAGCTTGTCATTTACCTCTTGAGTTAGAACATAAAGCATATTGGGCAATTAAAGAACTCAACTATGATTTCAAACTTGCCGGCGAAAAGAGTTTATTTGATATCAGCTCAGTAGATGAATGGAGAACCCAAGCTTATGAAAATGCTAAGTTATTTAAAGAAAAAGTTAAAAGATGGCATGATAAGATAATCCAAAAGGGTGAGTTTAAAGTTGGAGAATATGTTCTTTTGTACAAATCTCATTTCAAATTCTTTGCAGGAAAACTCCTCTCCAAATGGGAAGGACCCTATGTTATCAAGGAGGTTTATCGATCTGGAGCTATCAAAATAAATAATGCCGAGGGTACTAACCCGAAGGTTGTCAATGGGCAAAGAATAAAACATTATATCTCAGGTACACCCATTAATGTTGAAAGCAATATTATCCAAACTATGACACCGGAAGAACACATAAAGGAAACCTTCCAGAATACTCCAGAATTGTGAAAAAGGAGGAGGTACGTGATACGGTAAGTAAACGGACTCCGAAAAATCCGCAAAAATATTTTCTGTCACTTTTGGAATATATCAAAAATTAGGAAAATAAGAAACAACCAGGAAGGCACCCCTGGTGGGCACAAGACACCAGGGCGCGCCTGGCCTGCCAGGCACGCCCAGGTGGGTTGTGCCCACCTCGGGTACCTTCCAGACTCCGTTTTTCTTCCGTTTGCTTGTTTCCCAAGATAAAAAAATCTTTATATACCGCCAGAACCTATTGACCACCGTATCAAGGAGAAATCTTCTGTTGCTTTTTTCTTGCTGTTTTCTGACAGATCTGAAAATATGTCATCTCAAGATTCCGAGGAGGAGTGCCCAGTTTCTTATCAGCCTTTAGATAAAAATATCTTCAAGGATACCTATCCCTATATATGGTTCTCCGATGAAGAAGATGAAGATGAACCAGTCCCTCCTCGTTTCAAGGATGAAAGCATGGAGGAGTTATACAAGAGGATAATAAAGCTTGAGATGGAGAATGAAGAGTTAAGGATAGATAACTTTTACCTTCGAAATAAGTTGGAGAAAAAGGATGAATCGACTACTTCATCACCCCCACCTCCTTCTTCATCACCAAAGGAAACCTGAGTATCGGGTATGTGCACTCCCCTTGGCTTGTGCCAAGCTTGGGGGAGGTGCCCCGGTATCGTATCACCTCCACTATCTTTTTCCTTTACTTATCTTAGTTCGATCCATAGTTATCTTTTGCTTTAGATGAATAAAAGTTTAGTTCGATCCTTTCTTTTTGAGTGTTTGCTTAGTAGTCTATCCTTGTAATCGTGTGCAAGATATATAATAAAGTTTAGTTTGAGTTTTGTTTTGTTTTTCTTTCATGTTCAATAAAAAGAAAGGAAATAAATGAAAAAGATCATATGCTAATCTTATGGTAAGTAATGACATCACATAAGGAAGAGTATAAGTAGAAAATTTTATTGGAGACTTACAAACATAACATTGGTCAATGATGCAATTCATGAAAGAATTAATAAGGGAAGAGAAGATTCACATGCAAATACACTATCTTGGACATCTTTTGTGATTGTGAGCCCCCATCAAAATAATATATGCCAAAATTGTTGACGTTGGACAAGGAAGACAACATAATGATTTATGTTTGTTCATATTCACATAGAAGTTATATTGTCATAGATCCTTTAACATGTGGTGCTTGCCCCCATCTTTGCTAGCCAAAAATTCCGCACTAAGTAGAGATACTACTTGTGCATCCAAAACCCTTAAACCCAAATCTTGTTTTGAGAGTCCACCATACCTACCTATGGATTGAGTAAGATCCTTCAAGTAAGTTGTCATCGGTGAAAAAAGGCAATAAAATTGCTTCTAAAAGTGTTGGATCATTTAGTGTAAGAGAAAATTGAGCGTTGTACAAACTTGTGATGGCAAAGAATAAAAGCGATAGACTGCATAATAAAGGTTGCTATCATAAGGGGCAATATAACGTGACGTTCTTTTGCACTAAGAGATTGAGCATACAAACGAAAAGCGCATGGCAACCTCTGCTTCCCTCTACGAAGGGCCTATCTTTTAATTTTATGTATTTACTTTTATGCAAGAGTCAAATTATTTCTCTCTATTCCTTTTTATTTTTCTCTTTTGGCAGGCATCATGTGGTGAGGAAAGATCTAGGCACATATATCCAGTTGGATATGGGTAGCATGAGTTATTATTGTTGACATCACCCTTGCGGTGAATATGTTGGGTGGAGAAAACTATAAGCCCCTATCTTTCTATGTATCCAGTTGAAACTTTTTGCTCATGTGTATGTGGTGAGTGTTAGCAATCATAGAAGACTATATGATGGTTGAGTATGTGGACTTGCCAAAAAGGCTCTGATACGTGACCCTTCCTGAATAGATGATGAATTGTAGTTGCAATGTTGACTGAGAACATAGTTTGTTGGTTTTCAATAGAGTTTATGCTTTATACTTCGATGTTGTGATGAATTGTTACTTGTTCATGAGAAGTCTATGATAGAAGTTATATGATAAAAGTTCTATGATAATGTTTTATGTTAAAGTTTGTTGCTGTTATAATAATATACATGATGCTTCTATGTCCGTATTTTGTTTTTATCGACACCTCTCTCTCTAAGCATGTGGACATGTTTTTCGATTTCGGTTTTCGCTTGAGGACAAGCGAGGTCTAAGCTTGGGGGAGTTGATACGTCCATTTTGCATCATGTTTTCCTACTGTTGTTTATATTGTTTTTAGGTATAATAATGCTTTTTGGAGTAATTCTGATGCCTTTTCTCTCATAATACGCAAGGTTCACACAAAGAGGGAGAATACCGGCAGCTGGAATTCTGGACCTGAAAAAGCTACGTCATGCCACCTATTATGCACAACTCCAAATGAGCTAAAACTTCACGGAGAATTTTTATGGATTATATAAGAATTATTTGAGCAAATACGTACCAGAGGGGGCCCACCAGGTGGGCACAACCCACCTGGGCGCGCCAGGGAGCCCAGGCGCGCCCTGGTGGGTTGTGCCCTCCTCGACCCACCTCTAGTGCCCCTCTTCTGGTATATAAGTCATTTTGACCTAGAAAAAAAAAATAAGAGGAGGACTTTCGGGACGAAGCACCGCCGTCTCGAGGCGGAACTTGGGCAGGAGCACTTTTGCCCTCCGGCGGAGCAATTCCGCCGGGGGAACTTCCCTCCCGGAGGGGGAAATCATAGTCACCATCATCACCACCAACTCTCCCATCTTGGGGAGGGCAATCTCCATCAACATCTTCAACAGCACCATCTCCTCTCAAACCCTAGTACATCTCTTGTGTTCAATCTTTGTACCGGAACCTTGGATTGGTGCTTGTGGGTGACTAGTAGTGTTGATTACATCTTGTAGTTGATTACTATATGGTTTATTTGGTGGAAGATTATATGTTCAGATCCATTATGCAATTTAATACCCCTATGATCTTGAGCATGATTATCATTTGTGAGTAGTTACTTTTGTTCTTGAGGTCACGGGAGAAATCTGGTTGCAAGTAATCATGTGAACTTGATATGCAATTTAAAATGGTAGAATAGGTTGATTTGACAGAAAGAAGGGCTTGTTGAGGATATAAAAGTTTGTTAGATAAAGTTGAGAACTGGGAGAATAAATGTGCCTCCATTGCAACGCACGGGCATTGTTCTATATAATTAATCGGTAATACCCGGTATCACCCGATATTCACCGAAACCCTTCCGGTGACCCCGAAACGCTTCCCGAACCTCTCGAAACTATTCCGGATATCAATGAAACTATTTCATAAATATATTCTCATCACTCCCATTCCACTAACACTCAGTAGATCATGATTACCTTAAGCTTGTGACCCCGTAGGTTCGGTAAAGCATAGACATGAACGAAACTCCTTCGTTCAATGACCGATAGCGGAACCGTGGACATCCATATCGGTCCCTATGATTAGACGAATGTTATTCGAGTGAACCTTTGGTTATCATGTGACGTTCCCTTTGCTTCGCGATACTTTACAAAACCCGGTGTGCATCGGTATCCTCCTGGGTCATCACCATGCCCACTATACCGTTGCTCCAGTTACCAGTTTTGTTCTTCTTTCTCGTTGACGTGTTCCGGCATCCCCGTGACGTAGTTGATGGAAATATGCCCTAGAGGCAATAATAAAATGGTTATTTTATATGTCCTTAATCATGATAAAGGTTTATTATTCATGCTAGAATTGTATTGATCAGAAACTTAAATACATGTGTGAATACATAAACAAATACCGTGTCCCTAGTAAGCCTCTACTAGACTAGCTCGTTGATCAAAGATGGTTAAGTTTTCCTAACCATAGACATGTGTTGTCATTTGATAACGGGATCACATCATTAGGAGAATGATATGATGGACAAGACCCATTCGTTAGCTTAGCATATGATCATTCAGTTTATTGCTACTGCTTTCTTAAATGTCAAATACATATTCCTTCGACTATGAGATCATGCAACTCCCGGATACCGGAGGAATACCTTGTGTGCTATCAAACATCACAACGTAACTGCATGATCATAAAGATGCTCTACAGGTATATCTGAAGGTGTCTATTGAGTTGGCATGGATCGAGATTACGATTTGTCACTCCGTGTATCGGAGAGATATCTCTGGGCCCTCTCGGTAATACACATCACATGAAGCTTGCAAGCAAAGTGACTAAGGAGTTAGTTACGAGATGATGTATTACGGAACAAGTAAAGAGACTTGCCGGTAACGAGATTGAAATAGGTATGAAGATGCCGATGATCGAATCTCGGGCAAGTAACATACCGACAGACAAAGGGAATTACGTATGTTGTCATAATGGTTCAACCGATAAAGATCTTTGTAGAATATGTAGGAACCAATATGGGCATCCAGGTTCCACTATTGGTTATTGACCAGAGAGGTGTCTCGGTCATGTCTACATTGTTCTCGAACTCGTAGGGTCTGCACGCTTAACGTTCGTTGACGATATAGTGTTATTTGAGTTATTTGATTTGGTGACCGAATGTTGTTCGGAGTCCCGGATGAGATCACGGACATGACGAGGAGCTCCGGAATGGTCCGGGGGTAAAGATTGATATATAGGACGATGATGTTTGGACATCGGAAGAGTTTCGGGGGTACCGGGTATTCATCGGTTCACCGGAAGGGGTTCCGGGAAGCCTCGGGAGGCTATATGGGCTTAATGGGCCAAATGGGGGAACACACCAGCCCACAAGGGGCTGGTGCGCCCCTCATGCTGCCGAAACTCATCCACTACTTCGCCCGTCTTGCTGGATCAAGAAGGCGAGGACGTCACCGAGCTGAACGTGTGCTGAACGCAGAGGTGTCGTACGTTCGGTACTTGATCAGTTGGATCTTGAAGAAGTTCGACTACATCAACCGCGTTACTAAACGCTTCCGCTTACGGTCTACGAGGGTACGTAAACACACTCTCCCCCTTGTTGCTATGCATCTCTAGGGATAGATCTTGCGTGTGCGTAGATTTTTTTTTGTTTTCCATGCAACATTTCCCAACAGTAGTCACCTGTGTCTGGCTAGACGATGATGGATGTCGTCATACCGAGAGGGCCCTAAGAATATCTCTCCATTGTCGAAGGAGCAAATCCCACTCTCGAGCTGTTCGTTCACTTGTCAAACTTTCCGGTGAACCTGAAAGTTGTCCTTATGATCACCTTGTTACAGATGATGTTTGAGCAACCCCAAAGTCCACCGTCTGGTAGGAAGTAACCGAGACACTCTCATGGTATGAGGAACTAAAGTGCACATGCTAATAGTCCGTGTTATAACAGATGATTCAAAACGATATGATCACAAAGTATAACATACAAGATTGGGTCGATTCAATATGATCGTTCTTCTAACATCATACCCTCAATGTTGTTTTAGGACTATCGTTGCACCTAACGATATCCTAAGATCCGGAAAACATGATCACCAACAACACTTAAGCCAGTCCTAGAGGCTGGACCGGGAACCTATTGTTTGACCGTTTATCATTCCACACTTGCATATGAGTTTTCCATTGAATCGTATATTCCAGGATCATAGCAGTTATAGCATGAAATATAAACTTTTAATTTTGAATAATGGAAATATAATAATACAATATTATTGCCTCTAGGGCATATTTCCAACATGCACACCTCCCGATTCCTCTCACATGTAACTGTTCAAGAAAATAAAATATCAGTATCTACACTAAAGCTCCCAAACTCGGCGGCTTTAGCCTCACCATCTGAAGCATTTGCCATTCAGCTCTCTCACCAAAAAGAGGTAAACACAGTTGTAATACTATTTAACATCTTTGGGCTATCTAGAACGCCGCAAAATTCATACTATGAAGACACACAATGCTGAATCCTTTATGGCTTAATTTCTATCTAAAATTTAAGATTCCTTGTTAACATTCTCAGCACATAAAGTGGAACCACTCACCTTTTTCTCTAAGCTCAATAAAGATGATCTGTGCATAGACACTCTCCACTTCCAATAGCAACTCATGTGCACAAAATAGCTCCCCCAGAACTTGCCAAAGCAAAAATTAACAATAGCAATGCAGGAAAACTTAGTCACAATAGCTATTATAAGGCTTTTTGGGAAACAAGAAGGCAAAAAAAAGTTGAAAATAAATGTGCAAGGTGGTTCACGGGAAAAGATTCAGTTTGGTTCTGCAGCACGCAACAACAATAGGGCGTAAAGCATCTCCAGTCATTCGGCCCCCCAGGGACTTGAAATATCACCGCTTGGGGGCCAACCGACGGTAATTTCGGTGTGGGGGGGGGGGGGGGGCTCGTGTTACCAGCCGACCCCCCAAGTTCGCCCCCAGCCGCCGATTTCGGTGCAAATTAGGCCCAAATTCGGCGTGCTTCAGCACAAATTCAACATAAACTAATTTCTATCACATAGTTCATAAGAGAAATCAATACAAATCAAATAGTTCAATGAAGCAAACTCATAATTTAAACACAAAATAAAACTTATAGTTCATCACGCGTCGAACTAGGCGTTGCCCTTGAGCCTCCATAGGTGCTCCACCAGATCGTGCTGCAGTTCTTGATGCACCTGTGGGTCTCGGATCTCTTGACGCATATTGAGGAAGGCAGCCCATTATACCGGTAGCTAGTGATCAACTTGGACGAGAGGACCCTGCCTATAATATGGTTCAATGTCGAACACTAGCTCTTCCTGCTCGCTCTCAATGATCATGTTGTGCAATATGACACAGCAAGTCATGACTTCCCACATTTGATCTTTCGACCAGGTCAGAGTGGGGGTACTGGACAACAGCAAATCGAGATTGGAGCACACCAATGCCGGCTCGACATCCTTCCTGCAAGCCTCCTGACACTTGGCAAAGTAGGAGTTCTTGCCTCCTGGCACAGGGTTTGAGATAATCTTCACAAATGTGGACCATCTCGGATAGATGCCATCTGCTAGGTAGTATCCCTTGTTGTAGTGGCGCCCATTGACCTTGAAGTTCACCGGAGGAGCATGACCTTCAACAAGCTTGGCAAAGACATTCGAGCACTGCAGCACGTTGATGTCATGGTGAGTTCCTGGCATACCAAAGGAGCAGTGCCAAATCCAGAGGTCCTGTGTGGCCACTGTCTCAAGTACCACACTGCAAGCTCCTTTGGCGCCTTTGTACATCCCCTGCCAAGCAAATGGGCAGTTTTTCCATGCCCAATGCATGCAATCGATGCTTCCAACCATCCCAGGAAATCCTCTTGCTGCATTCTGTGCTAGGATTCGAGCAGTGTCTTCAAAATTGGGTGATCGCAAGTATTGTGGTCCAAACACTGCCACCACTGCCCTTCAGAACTTGTACAAACACTGAATGGTGGTGGACTCGGCCATGCGTCCATAGTCTTCCAGTATATCATCGGGAGCTCCGTATGCAAGCATCCTCATAGCTGTCGTGCACTTCTGGAGTGAGGTGAATCCAAGTGTGCCGGTGCAATCCTTCTTGCACTTGAAGTAGCTATCGAACTCCCAGATGAATTCACAATCTTGAGGAAGAGCTTTTGACTCGTCCGATAACGGCGCCGAAATACTTTCTCCCCGTGCAGTGGAGCGTCGGCAAAGTAGTCGGCATAGAGCAAGCAATAGCCCTCCAGTCGATGCCTCTGCTTGCTCTTATTGGCGGCCCGGTGCTGAGCCACCTTGCCGCGGCTTTGCATTGCTCGCGAATAGGCTGGCTAGAGAGGCGAGGATCATGAGGTGCTCTTCGCCCTGGGTGTCGGCGCCTCGGCTTCCTCCTCCAACAGCACCATGAATGCGTCCTCGTCATCGGAGTCCATCGCCGAACAGGCAAATCACCAAACACCTGGCGTGCGTGGTAGGTGCGCAGCTGCCGGTACCCCCACCTGCATGGCCGGATGATGTCGTTTGAACTGCGTCGGTATTTCCCCAAAGAGGAAGGGATGATGCAGCACAACTACTATAGGTATTTCCCTCAGTTATGAAACCAAGGTATCAATCCAGTAGGAGAACCAAGCAACACTGTGTAAACGGTACCTGCACTCAAATAACAAATACATGCAACCCACCGATTAGGAGGGGTTGTCAATCCCTCTACGGGTAACGGTGCCAGAAATTGTCAAGTTGACGGGATAAAAATTGTGTAGATTGGATAAATAAATCTCGATAAAACACGAAATAAAATAAATAGCAAAAAAGTGCAGCAAGGGATTTTTGGGTTTTTTGGAATAATAGATCTGAAAATAAAAGCGAATAAAAATAGATCTCGAAGCAAATATGATAAAGAATAGAACCGGGGGCCGTAGATTTCACTAGTGGCTTCTCTCAAGAAAAATAGCATACGGTGGGTAAACAAATTACTGTTGGGCAATTGATAGAACATCAAATAATTATGACGATATCCAAGCAATGATCATTATATAGGCATCACGTCCAAGATTAGTAGACCGACTCCTGCCTGCATCTACTAATATTACCTCACACATCGACCGCTATGCAGCATGCATCTAGTGTATTAAGTTCATGGAGAAATGGAGTAATGCAATAAGAACGATGACATGATGTAGACGAGATCTATTCATGTAGGAATAGCCCCCATCTTGTTATCCTTAATAGCAACGATACATGCGTGTCTTGCTGCACCTTCTGTCACTGGGAAAGAACACCGCATGATCAAACCCATCACAAAGCACCTCTTCCCATGGCAAGAAAAATCGATCTAGTTGGCCTAACTAAACCAAAGATTCGAAGAAGAAATACGAGGCTATAAGTAATCATGCATAAAAGAGATCAAAGAACTCAAATAACTTTCATGGATATAGATCTGATCATAAACTCAAAGTTCATCGGATCCCAACAAACACACCGTAAAAGGAGTTACATCAAATAGATCTCCAAGAGACCATTGGGAATCAAAAAGAGAGAAGAAGCCATCTAGCTACTGCCTACGGACCCGTTGGTCTACAATGAACTACTCATGCATCATCGGAGAGGCACCAATGAAGATGATGAACCCCTCCGTGATGGTGTCTAGATTGGATCTCGTGGTTCTGGAACTTGCGGCGGCTGGAATTGTGTTTCGTCGACTCCCCTAGGGTTTTTGGAATATTTGGGTATTTTTAGGGTGAAGAGGCGGTGCGGGAGGCCACTGAGGTGGGCACAACCCACTAGGGCGTGCCTGGGGGCACAACCCACTAGGGCGTGCCTGGGCCCCCAGGCGCGCCCAGGTGGGTTGTGCCCCCCCTCGGGGCACCCCTACGGTACTTCTTTGGCCCAAGTTGTTCCTTCTGGTCCATAAAAACTCTCCAAAAAGGTTTGCTGTGTTTGGACTCTGTTTGGTACTGATATTCTGCAAAGTAAAAAACAAGCAAAAAACAACAACTAGCACTGGGCACTATGTCAATAGGTTAGTCCCAGAAAATGATACAAAGTTGCTATAAAATGATTGTAAAACATCCAAGAATGATGATATAACAGCATGGAACAAGCAAAAATTATAGATACATTGGAGACGTATCAGCATCCCCAAGCTTAATTCCTACTTGTCCTCGAGTAGGTAAATGATAAAAACAGAATTTTTGATGTGGAATGCTGCCTAACATGTTCATCATATATTCTTTTCTTTGTAGCATGGACATATGGACTTTTATATGGTTCAAAGCAATAGTCTAGTTTTGACATGAAGATTTCAATACTCAAGCATATCAACAAGCAACCATGTCTTTCAAAATATCAACACTAAAGAAAGTTATCCCTAGCCCATAATGCTCAATCATTGATCCATTCATGAAACACACTCGCATATTAGCTATACCCAATGCTCAAGTACGATCATAGTGCCCCTTAGTTGGTGCTTTATAAGAGAAGATGGAGACTCAAATAAAAATAAAAATTGCATAAAGTAAATAGATAGGCCCTTCGCAGAGGGAAGTAGGGTTTGTAGAGGTGCCAAAGCTCAAAACTTAAATTGAGAGATAATTTTTCCCGTCAACGAAAACGACCGAGTAATTCCCAACACTTTCCATGCTAGATATATCATAGGTGGTTCCCAAACAAAAAATAAAGTTTATTCCTTTTTCCACCATTCTTTCACTTTCCATGGCTAGCCATATCCACGGGTGCCTTCCATACCAACACTTTCCAAGGAATTTATTATTTGACAACATAAAGTAAATTTCTTTTTCATTTCGGGACTGGGCATCCCTATTACCGCCGCACTCTCGTGCAATGACAAGTGAATAAACACTCATCTTGAGAATAACACATCTAGCATGGAAAATATTGGCCACCCCTGCCGCTTCATAAGTGGTACGAGCACACAAAAAGGAAATTTATTTTGAAAATTAGAGATGGCACATACAAATTTGCTTAGAATGACACGGGAATACCACATATAGGTAGGTATGGTGGACTCATATGGCAAAACTGGGTTTAAGGATTGTAGATGCACAAGTAGTATTTCTACTTGGTACAAGTGAATGCTAGCAAAAAGATTGAGAAGCAACCAACCAAGAAACGAAAAATCACATAAGCGAGCATTAAGCATAACTAACACTGAATAATGCACCACAAGTTGGATGTAATTTCATTGCATAACTATTGACTTTCGTGCTTGCATAGGGAATCACAAACCTTAATACCAATATTCTTACTAAAGCGTACTTACTCACCAACATGACTCACATATCACTATCATCATATCTCAAAACTATTACAAAGAATCAAGTTTATTTTGTCCAATGATCTTCATGAAAGTTTTTATTATATCCCTTTTCAATATCTATCACTTTGGGACTAGTTTCATATGTTGCATTTGCTTTGGACAAGCTCAAACAAATCTAAGTGAAGAACATGAGCATAAAATTTTTCGTCTCTCAAAATAATATAAGTGAAGCATGAGAGAATTTCTTCAAAAATTTACTAACTCTCAAATTAATCTAAGTGAAGCATGAGAACATTTCTTCAAAAATATTAAAGCACACCGTGCTCAAAAAGATATAAGTGAAGCACTAGAGCAATTCCATAGCTCAAAAAATTTAAGTGAAGCATAAAGAGCAATTCTAACAAATCATAGCATAATTTTGGCTCTTTCAAATAGGTGTGTCCAGCAAGGATACTTGTGACAAAATAAAAAGCAAAACAAGCAAGGACTCATATAATACAAGACGCTCCAAGCAAAACTCATGATATGTGACGAATAAAAATATAGCTCCAAGTAAAATACCGATGGTTGTTAGAAGAAAGAGGGGATGCCTTCCGGGGCATCCCCAAGCTTAGTTGCTTGGTTATCCTTGAATATTAACTTGGGGTCCATGGGGTATCCCAATCTTGGCTTTTCTTACTCCTTATTCCTTCATCCATCGTGATCTCACCCAAAACTTGAAAACTTCAATCACACAAAACTTAACAAAACCTTTGTGAGATCCGTTAGTATAAGAAAACCAAACTTTACTTTAAGTACTGTAGAAAACCCATTCAAATTTTGTTATTGCATTATATCTACTGTATTCTAACTTTACCATGGCTTATACCCCCCGATACAATCCATAGATTCATCAAAATAAGCACACAATGCAAAGAAAACAGAATCTGTCAAAAATAGAATAGTATGTAAAGATGCCAATTGTTCTCACACTTCTGTAACTCCAAAATTCTTAAAACTTATGTCAACAGAGAAAATTTATATATAAATCTTGTGTAAAAAATTTCAGAATTTTTCATCTCTTTTGTGATTTTATACAATTATTTTACTGGACGGAAAAGTTTCTGTTTTTCAACAGGATCAAATCAACTATCACCAAAGCTATCCCAAAGGCTTTACTTGGCACAAACACTAATTAAAACATAAAAAACACAATCATAATAGAGGCATAATTGTGCAAACACTCAAGAACAGAAAGAAAAAGACAAAAATAAATTTTATTCATTGGGTTGCCTCACAACAAGCGCTATCGTTTTATGCCCCTAGCTAGGCATAATGCAAAGATTCAAGTGTTATCATCTTTGGTTTCCAATTCCTCAATCACACAACCCCTATTCTTCAAAGATTTAGCATATAGATTTTCAATAATAGTACTCCTAGCATTGAGATTGAAAAATTCGTTCTTGCAATTAGGGTTTCTAAAAACTTCAACAAAGTCGGGGTGAATACTAATCATCTTAAGATCCTCTTTGTTACTATTAGAAGTTGCCCTTGTTCTTAGTAACTTGAGTAATCTTGCTAATTTTTACGGGAGTATTTTCAATGGTTTTAGTAGAAGCAAAAGCCGAGCTCAAATTACAGAAAATTTCTTCCAGCTTATCAACCCGAGAAGGACTTTCTTCAATTCTTTCGTGAATTACGGTTCCTTTTTTCTTTAGAACGTTAAAAACCTCGCCCGCTTTTGACCCAATTTTACTAGCAAGATTATGCATCTTTTTATCCAAGTTTTCAATATGTTCTTCGGCAAGCATTTTCTTTTCAATAGCATCAAGCCTTTGCATAACATGCTCAAGTGTTAAAGCAGTTTCGTTGATAGTGAGAGGTGGTGAACCTACTAGGTTTCCCATAGCATTAAAAGCATCCAAAGATGGACACATCAAGAAATTCCCATCGGTAATCGTATCAAGGACGAATCTATACCAAGTGGTAATGCCCACATAAAAATTGCAAAGAAGAACAACAGTAGATTGCTTATGAATAGATCTGTTATGAGCATTGCAAATTCTATACCAAGCATCTTTTAAATTCTCCCCTCCCCTTTGTTTAAAGTTAAGAGCTTCGTTCTCGGGGATACACACAATAGAGGAAGAACTAGCCATAATGATAAAGTAGGCAAGCAAGATCTCACGCAAAAGGATAGATCTGACGAGAAAACGGCAAATGAAAAAGAGGGCGAATAAAACGACA
This sequence comes from Thinopyrum elongatum, assembly GCA_011799875.1. Classification (NCBI taxonomy): domain Eukaryota; kingdom Viridiplantae; phylum Streptophyta; class Magnoliopsida; order Poales; family Poaceae; genus Thinopyrum; species Thinopyrum elongatum. The sequence goes on from CM022298.1 coordinate 157,093,216, forward strand.
AATTTTTATGAAGTGGGGGAGATGAAAACGAGAGGCAAATGGCAAATAATGTAAATTGCAAGGAGACAAGATTTGTGATTAGGAACCTGATAGATGTTGATGATGTCTCCCCGGCAACGGCGCCAAAAATTCCTTTTGATGTCGCTTGAACTATGTTGGTATTTCCCCAAAGAGGAAGGGATGATGCAACACAACTACGGTAGGTATTTCCCTCAGTTATGAAACCAAGGTATCAATCCAGTAGGAGAACCAAGCAACACTATGTAAACAGTACTTGCACACAAATAACAAATACTTGCAACCCGACAATTAGGAGGGGTTGTCAATCCCTCTACGGGTAACGGTGCCAAAAATTGTCAAGTTGACGGGATAAAAATTGTGTAGATTGGATAAATAGATCTTGATAAAACACGAAATAAAATAAATAGCAAAAAAGTGCAGCAAGGTATTTTTGGTTTTTTTGGAATAATAGATCTGAAAATAAAAATGAATAAAAATAGATCTCGAAGCGAATATGATAAAGAATAGACCCGGGGGCCGTAGATTTCACTAGTGGCTTCTCTCAAGAAAAATAGCGTACGGTGGGTATAGAAATTACTGTTGGGCAATTGATAGAACATCAAATAGTTATGACGATATCCAGGCAGTGATCATTATATAGGCATCATATCCAAGATTAGTAGACCAACTCCTGCCTGCATCTACTACTATTACTCCACACATGGACCGCTATCCAGCATGCATCTAGTGTATTAAGTTCATGGAGAAACGGAGTAATGCAATAAGAACGATGACATGATGTAGACGAGATCTATTCATGTAGGAATAGCCCCCATCTTGTTATCCTTAATAGCAATGATACATGCGTGTCTTGCTGCCCCTTCTGTCACTGGGAAAGAACACCGCACGATCGAACCCATCACAAAGCACCTCTTCCCATGGCAAGAAAAATCGATCTAGTTGGCCTAACTAAACCAAAGATTCGAAGAAGAAATATGAGGCTATAAGTAATCCTGCATAAAAGAGATCAAAGAACTCAAATAACTTTCATGGATATAGATCTGATCATAAACTCAAAGTTCATCGGATCCCAACAAACACACCGCAAAAAGAGTTACATCAAATAGATCTCCAAGAGACTATTGTATTGAGAATCAAAAAGAGAGAAGAAGCCATCTAGCTACTGCCTACGGACCTGTAGGTCTACAATGAACTACTCATGCATCATCGGAGAGGCACCAATGAGGATGTTGAACCCCTCCGTGATGGTGTCTAGATTGGATCTCGTGGTTCTGGAACTTGCGGCAGCTGGAATTGTGTTTCGTCGACTCCCCTAGGGTTTTTGGAATATTTGGGTATTTATAGGGTATAGAGGCGGTGCAGGAGGCCACCGAGGTGGGCACAACCCACCAGGGCGCGCCTGGGCCCCCAGGCGAGCCCAGGTGGGTTGTGCTCCCCTCGGGGCACCCCTCTGGTACTTCTTTGGCCCAAGTTGTTCCTTCTGGTCCATAAAAATTCCCCAAATTTTTTTGCTACGTTTGGACTTTGTTTGGTACTGATATTCTGCGAAGTGAAAAACATGCAAAAAACAGCAACTGACACTGGGCACTATGTCAATAGGTTAGTCCCAAAAAATGATATAAAGTTGCTATAAAATGATTGTAAAACATCCAAGAATGATAATATAATAGCATGGAACAAGCAAAAATTATAGATACGTTGGAGACGTATCATCGGAGCGCTGGAAAGCTCGCCCAGGTGCGGGATGGAGGCTGCCGCGGTGAAACCCTCTCTTTCTGGTGGGGAAATGGCCTTTCTAGCAGCGGACCAGCTGTTGTGGGCAGGTGGGCGGTGCCGGGATCGACACAGCGGCGAAAGGGCACGTGCCATCCTACAGCGTGCGAAGGCGAATCTGGGCGGGGAAAAGTCATTTTTCACTTGACAGTGGTGTTCCACGCGCCACTTTTCCTTCTGCCAGTGCCCCCAAGCGCCCCCAGTGCGCTGGGTTTGGCCTAGGATCGTTGGACCAAAAAATGGGCCGAACCGGCGGAATTCGGTGTCCTGGGGGGGGGGGGGGGGGGGGGGGTGGGGGTTGTGGGGGTGGTGACTGGGTTTTTTTTGGCGCCGGTGAAAAAAATCGCGTCCTGGGGGGCCTATTGGGAGCACGAGTGGAGATGCTCTAAGCCGTAAGGTGTCGGCAGCAACCCCAGCACCGGAGGCATCCGTGTCAGCAGTCCCAGCCTAGGGCGTCGGTGGCGTGCTAGCTGGCCCACTGCCGAGCGGAAAATCCGAGTGCGGAAACCCCTGGTCGGCGTCGCCCTTGTCCCCTGGCGAGCGACAAATCAGATGGCGTCAACCCCTTTCTGCTGGCGTCAGGGAAGTGTGGTTCATCGGGGTTGAGCGGGCCGAGCGGCGGGTGCGGTTGGCAGCGAGAAGTGGCGGCGGGGCCGAGCGGCGGGTGCGGGAGACCTCGCGATTGGCGGCGAGCGGCGGGAGCGGCGGGGCAGAGGAGTTTGCGGCGATCGGTGGGAGCGGCGGGGCAGAGAAGTTGGAGGCGAGCGGCGGGGCTGAGCGGTTGGCGACGAGAAAAGAGGAGCGTGCGGGTTTGCGCGTAGAGACGAAGTAGCAGGGAGATTAGTAGCTTTTCATTAGTGCGCTCATAAGAAATTTTAGACCATTATATTAGTAATCAGACGGCTAATATGCTTAGTTAGATCTGCCGTCTCATGCTTTTATATCGGGGTAGATAGATAGATAGATACATTGCCATGAGAACATCAAATGAAAAAAAGCATTCTAGTTATTCTTTTTTCAGAAAACATCCGATCTATTCATCTTCAAGCATGGCAGTACAACGAACACTAAAAATAATAAAAATTACATCCAGATTTATAGACCACCTAGGGCTGACTACAAGCACTGAAGCGAACTGAAGGGAGATCTTGTTGTAGTAGACAGTTGATAGGTCGTCATGCTAAGACCCCATAGGACCAACGCACCAGAACAACAACCGCCGCCGATGAAGAGTATGATAGACCGAAAAAATCCAACCTAAAGAGACACGGACGTAGACGAACGACGAACAGATCCAAGCAAATCCACCAAAGATAGATCCATCAGAGACACACCTCCACACGCCCACCAACGATACTAGATGCACCACCTGCTGGGGATATAACCCAACGTATAAAGGTCGGGTCATGTTACTAGTGACTCTTGGAGCTAGGCTTCAGATGGGCCAGAGCGATCAAGACACAGGACTGGAAGGGCGGCTCACAAGATGGGCCGGCTTAGGGCCCGGAACCAGAAGGTGGCGGGCGGCCCAGAGGCATAAGCCGCCATGCGGTGTCTTGCCATAGAAGGCAAGGCGACTTAGAGTTATATTCAGTCATGGGTCATGAGACGACCCGGACTCTTGTAAGCCGGAGGCCTCGACCTGTATATAAAGGCGAGTCCCCAACATAGATAGACCAGGTTACAGTCAATCGATAGCTAGGTCAAGCGAATCCGCTCCCTTGTAATCGATACTCAAGCAATAAGAAGAAAATCAGGAGTAGGCTTTTACCTCCACCGTGAGGGGCCGAACCTGGGTAAATCTGTGTCTCTCAATTCCTCTCAACCCTGACAAGCTAACCACCTAGTTGCGATGGCCTCACGTCTAAGTCCTCACACTAGGACATCTGCCGTGACAAAACCACAAGAGTTGGCGCTCACCGTGGGGCCAACGCACGGTGGTTTTGAGTTCTTGAAGGGCTCTTTCCCAGGGATCGAGGGATACGCCATTGGCAGGATGACCAAGAGTCGCTGCGGCAAGCTCTACATCGATGATGCTGGCTGGGGCCTCGAGGCCGACTCAATCGAGTACGGGTACCGGGTCCCCTTCGGCGGAATCCACATCTTCATCGGCAAGATCGGCGGATCTGAGCCTGAGCTGGACATCTGGACTGACCTTGTCGAGCCGGCTCGGCGCGTGCAACCCACCCGGATCCAAGCAGTCAGAAATACGCCTTCGTGGGCTTCACACAAGGTGTGGAACTTGCGGAAAATTCCGCATCTAGAGGAGAGACTCTCATCTACTCAGGTGATGAGTCCTCGATAGGAGAGATAGAGTCAATCTATCAGCTTCAAAACGGCGGACTTGGGGGCTGCTCCGATGGTGACAGTATTCCGGACCCCTACGAGTCGCCGTGTCGAGCTGCGATCTTCATGGTAGGAACAACGCTGGCTCTCAACAACACGACGACCGGAGCAACAACAACAACTGCCCCCTTAGGGTCCAGCTCAGTCAGGCCTCTGGCTCAAGTTTTATATGAGTTGATGGATGCCTTGACGACCTTAATGGGGACTGAGGTCATGGCGGAAAACCAAGTAGAGCGTAACACAGAAATCGCAAAGCTTAGGGAGCAGATGACCAAGGCCCAGGAGGATATCAAGGCCGAGAATGCTCGGATGGCCGAATTACAAGCCCAGACTAGTGCAAAGACAGAGCGTCTAAAGACGCAGGCTTGGCAGTTGAACCTTGAATAACACGCATCTAACACGGTCCATCAGTGGAGGTACCGGAGCCGTCTGCCTCCGAGTTATGAGCCTGCACGGTTGGTCGACATGCCAGGAGCAGGCCCGAGTACGCCAGGAGCGCCGGTTATACCCCAATTAACCATGGGCGCACCTGGGAACAGAGCAACATCCTAGCCTCACCAGCCAGAGCCGGTCCGAGGGAAGAGCCAGGACCTAATCCGCCCCTAGGTCGGCCGCCGCCGCCGCACTTTCCGACACCGCCGGGTCACTTCTCCAACCCAGTGGACAACATGGTAGCAGCGACGGCCCGACTTACGGCGATTCCTATCACCGGTGAGTCACCAGTTGCGGTTGAGACCCGGAACGCCATTGAGCTATTGCGGACGGCAATTGCTCAGCAGGCTAACTACTCTTATAGTCAGCACCGTGTGCATTCTACACCATTACCGAGTCATAGCTATAGCTGACACACTGAGTCGCCGGCAGTTTCAAGCAGTGAAAGACATCGTAACCCGCCCCTTAACTAGAGGACTAATGCTCAAGCAATTGTGGACGATGCAAGAGCCCGTTGAGTGGCAGAGGCAGCAAACCAGGGGGTTTATGAGCAGCCCCCTACAGTTCCTTCAGCTTTGATAGGAGCCGGGTTGAGCGCCAGAGGCGTTGGAGTGTCGTGCCTAGTGTCGGCTCTACGTAATGAGCGCATGCCTAAGGATTTTAAAGGTCCCCACAAAATACCTAACTACACGGCAGATCTCCCTCCAGAGGCTTGGATTGAAAGCTACGAGCTGGCCATGGATATGTTGGACGTCAGTGATGCAGCATGTGCCAAGTACTTCACCATGATGTTGGAGGGGCCGGCTCGCACTTGGTTGAAAAACCTGCCCCCAACTCTATCAACACTTGGGCGGAACTGAAAGAGCGCTTTATCAGGAACTTTCAAGGGACTTGTAAGCAGCCAATGACAATTGTGGATTTGGAGCACTGTGTGCAGCGTGAGGATGAGTCGGCCCATCATTGGGCCCGCCGGGTCGCCGCTATTATCCACTCTTCCGAAAATATCGGGGCGGCTCAAGCTATTTTGATCTTGGATAAGAACTGTCGCTTTGAGCCCCTTAAGCAAAAGCACGGGCGACTTAAGCAAAAGTGCACATATATGGGTAACTGATACGTCTCCATCGTATCTACTTTTCCTAACACTTTTACTCTTGTTTTGGACTCTAATTTGCATGATTTGAATGAAACTAACCCAGACTGACGCTATTTTCAGCAGAACTACCATGGTGTTGTTTTTGTGCAGAAATAAAAGTTCTCGGAATGGAACAAAACTTTTTGGAGGATTTTTATACAATAAAAGAAAATTACTGGAGCCAAGAACCACCGGAGGGGGGGGGTCCCTGGGGGAGCACAACCCACCAGGGCGCGCCCCTCCTCCTATCGCGCCCAGGTGGGTTGTGCCCACCTGGTTGCCCCGCTGACCCTATCTTCGACGCTATAAAATCCTATTTTTGGAGAAAAAATCAGGGAGAAAGAATTATCGCGTTTCACGAGTCGGAGCTGCCGCCACCTCCTGTTCTTCATCGGGAGGCCAGATCTGGAGTCTGTTCGGGGCTCCGGAAAGGGGGATCTTCGATCTTTGTCATCACCAACCCTTCTCCATCGCCAATTCCATGATGCTCCCCACTCGGAGTGAGTAATTCCTTCGTAGGCTCGCTGGTCAGTGAGGGAGTTGGATGAGATTCATCATGTAATTGAGTTAGTTTTGTTAGGGCTTGATCCGTAGTATCCATTATGTTCTGAGATTGATGTTGCTATGACTTTGCCATGCTTAATGCTTGTCACTTTGGGCCCGGATGCCATGATTTCAGATCTGAACCGTTTATATTATCACCATTATATCTATGTTCTAGATCCGATCTTGCAAGTTATAGTCACCTATTACGTGTTATGATCCGTAAACCCCGGAGTGACAATAGTCGGGATACTTTTCGATGATGACCATAGTTTGAGGAGTTCATGTAGTCACTATGTGCTAATGCTTTGTTCTGGTTCTCTATTAAAAGGAGGCCTTAATATCCCTTAGTTTCCTTATGGACCCCGCTGCCACGGGAGGGTAGGACAAAAGATGTCATGCAAGTTCTTTCCATAAGCACGTATGACTATTTACGGAATACATGCCTACATTATATTTATGAACTGGAGCTAGTGCCGTATCGCCCTAGGTTATGACTGTTATATGATGAATATCATCCAAAGAATTCACCAATCCAATGCCTATGAATTTTCCACATATTGTTTCTGCTAAGTTACTATTGCTATTGCTGCTATCACAACTCCTACAAAATCATTGCTATTATTGTTACCGTTACCGTTACTGTTACTACCATTATCAATATTATCATATTACTTTGCTACTGATCATATTGCTACAGATAATTAATCTCCAGGTGTGGTTGAATTGACAACTCAGCTGCTAATTCTTGCAAATATTCTTTGGCTCCCCTTGTGTCGAATCTATAAATTTGGGTTGAATACACTACCCTCGAAAACTGTTGCGATCCCCTATACTTGTGGGTTATCAAGACCTTTTTCTGGCGCCGTTGCCGGGGAGCATAGCTATATTTGTTGAGTCACTTGGGATTATTATCAATTTATCACTATGAAGAATCTGAAGGATACCAAGACTAAGATTTTTCCCTCTAAGGCGAGGGGAGGTAAGGAACTGCCTTCACACTCTGCACTTGATTCACCTTCTATTTTGAGTAGACTTGCAACACCACCACATGCTATTAATCCTGATAAGTCACAAGTTATTGATGATGCTACTTCTATGAATGCTACTCATGATGATGCTAGTACCTTGCTTGAAAATGGTGTGCCACTAGGTGATTTTCTTGATGAACAAATTGCTAGAGCTAAAGAGAATGGAATTGATGAAATTGATGAAATTGTTGAAACTGATGAAATGCCTGAAACTGAAAATCTTGAAACACCTATTAGACCTAGCTCTCCTACATATGAATTGCCTAAGGTACCTGAAGGTTATGTTATGTATGAGGAGACAGCTAGAGATTTTCTTGCTTGCAATGATAGAGATGATCTTAAGAAATTATTATGCAAACCGAAAGAGAAATCTTTGAATGCTAGAATGAAATGTGATCCTAAGTTTGCTACTTCACCTATCTTTGTTGATGATAAGGATTATGAATTCTCTGTCGACCCAGAGTTGATTACTTTGGTTGAATCTGATCCTTTCCATGGTTATGAAATTGAAACTGTTGTGGCACACCTTACTAAATTGAATGATATAGCCACCCTTTTTGCTCATGATGATAAAATTCGCTATTACTATATTCTCAAATTATGTCCGTTCTCATTAAAGGGTGATGCTAAGATATGGTACAATACTCTTGCTCCTGGTTGTGTGCGTAGTCCCCAGGATATGATATATTACTTCTCTGAAAAATATTTTCCTGCTCATAAGAAACAAGCTGCCTTACAGGAAATATTTAACTTTGTGCAAATTGAAGAAGAGAGTCTCCCACAAGCTTGGGGGAGGCTTCTCCAATTGCTTAATGCTTTGCCTGATCATCCTCTTAAGAAAAATGAAATACTTGATATCTTCTATAATGGACTAACCGATGCTTCTAGGGACTTCCTAGATAGTTGTGCTGGTTGTGTTTCCAGGGAATGAACTGTTGAAACAACTGAGGAATTATTGAATAATATATTGAAAAGTTATGATGATTGGACTCTTCCTGAACCACCGCATAAACCCACTCCAAAGAAGAGGGGTATCTTATATCTCAGTCCGGAAGATATGCAAGAGGCAAAGAAATCTATGAAGGAAAAAGGTATTAAGGCAGAGGATGTTAAAATTTTAGCTCCTATTGAAGAAATACATGGACTTGACACACCACCACCCAAGGTGGTGGAGGTAAACTCTTTAATGAAATTTGATGAAAGGGACAATCCTTATTATATGCATCCCAGCCAATGCCTTTATGAGTTTGATAATTACATTAGAAAGCAAGATCACTTCAATGAAAATGTTATGAAACAATTGAAATATAATTCTGATATGATTGCTCTCTTGAGTGACTTATTATTTAGAATATCCAATGATGTTAGAGGTGTAGGAAAACATGCCTCTATGGTTCAAACTCAACTAGAACAAGTTGCCAAATCTCAAAGAGAGTTGCTAGATGAAATGAATAATAATATAAATGATTTTGCTGTTAGAGTAGCAACTAGAGGAGGTAAAATGACTCAGGAAGCACTTTATCCTGAAGGTCACCATAAAAGAATTGAACAAGACTCTCAAAGAATCAACACTGATGCACCTAGTCCTTCTAAAAAGAAGAAGAAAAAGAAAAATGATAGGACTTTGCATGCCTCTAGTGAACCTGAAATAGAAAACCTCCTGATAATGATAATAATGTTTCTATCTCTGATGCTGAAACTCAATCTGGTAATGAACATTCACCTAGTGATAATGAAAAAGATAATGATGATGTTCATGAAGACACTCAACCAGACAATGATAAACAACCAGATAATGATGTCGAGATAGAACTAGCTGTTGATCTTGATAACCCACAACCTAAAAATAAAAAATATGATAAAAGAGACTTTGTTGCTAGAAAACATGGAAAAGAAAGAGAACCATGGGTTAAAAAACCCATGCCCTTTCCACCTAAATCAACTAAGAAGAAAGATGATGAAGAATTTGAACGCTTTGCTGAAATGCTTAGGCCAGTCTTTTTGCGCACTCGTTTGACTGATATATTAAAGATGGCCCCTTATGCAAAATATATGAAAGACATCATCTCTAATAAAAGAAAAATATCGGAAGCTGAAATATCCACCATGCTTGCTAATTATTCTTTTAAGGATGGGGTACCTAAAGAACTTGGAGATCCGGGAATACTAACTATACCTTGCTCCATAAAAAGAAATTATGTCAAAACTGCTTTGTGTGATTTAGGAGCTGGTGTTAGTGTTATGCCTTTCTCTTTATATAAAAGACTTGATTTGAATAAACTCACACCTACTGAAATATCTTTGCAAATGGCTGACAAATCAACTGCCATACCTATCGGTATTTGTGAGGATGTGCCCGTTGTTGTTGCAAATGTTACTATCTTAACTGACTTTGTTATACTTGAGATGCCCGAGGACGACAACATGTCGATTATCCTTGGTAGACCCTTCTTGAATACTGTAGGGGCTGCTATTGATTGCAATAAAAGTAAGGTCACTTTTCATATCAATGGTAATGAGCATACAATGCATTTTCCGAAGAAACAATTCCAAGTGAATGGTATTAATGTTATTGAAAAATCTCCGACACTCACTGTTGGAAGTTTTCAACTACCTCTACCTACTGCCAAAAAGAAATATGAAATGCTTATTATTGGGGACATGCATATCCCCGTTGAGGTAACTTAGTGTTTTACGAAAGTTCTTCGGTTTCATGCTAATTGAAAGTGGTTGTTAATAAGACTTGATCAACCTTATTAATGAATCATTTTTGAGAGGTATGAAGCTGATGAATTTAGTAAGCACAACTTTCTGTTTCCAACATTTGTTTTCTATTTTTCTTAGTTAAATAAAATAAAATGCCATGTTTTGTTTGTTTTCTGAATTTCCCGTGCAATAAAAAAATGACCCAAAAAATAAAAGTTCTTAGAATGCCCTGAAAATTTAATACGATTTTTTTCTGAATATTTAAGAATTTTTGATGCAAATAACATCAGAGGGGGGGGGGGTGCACCAGGTGGGCACAGGGCGCGCTAGCAGCCCCAGGCGCGCCCTGGTGGGTTGTGGTCCCCACGTGGGCCCCCTCACTTATCTCTTTAGCCCATGTCATCACCTACCTCCAGAAAAAAAAATCACCATTGCTCTCTCTCTCGTGTTCTTGCTCTCAAACCCGCGGATTTCGATCTCTTTGCTCAAAGCTCCATTTCCGAAACTGTTTTGGGGGATTGCTACTTGGTATGTGACTGCTCCAATGGTCCAATTAGTTTTTTCTTTAGTGGATTATATTTTGAATAATTAGCTACTCTTGGTGCTGCTGTAGATGAGCTTGCATGTTGAATTCTTAGAGTTCTAAGTAGTTTGAATGCTCAATATGGCCTCTATACATCTCTATGAGTAGTTGCTATCAATCTTGCAAAGTTTTGTTGACAAAAATTTTGTGACCCAAAATTTTTCAAAAAATTGTACGCAAATATGATGAACTTCTTTGGAAGGAGTTCTTCGAGGTGGAGGTCCTCGGAGGCATCTTCTAGTAGGGGCTCAACCCTTAAATCTTATGTTAAACCAAGTGCAAGTTCAATACGGGATGCCGCCACCAAATCATGCTTATGGTCGTGTGACGATTTCATGGTGATGGCAGGTATTAAAGAAGAATTTGAGCAATATGTTCACAATGCCGAGCTCGGTCCCTACATTGAAGATAAGTGCAACCAGTATCTCAGTCTCACAGAATCGTTTACTAAAGAGTTTAAACTTCATCCTCGTGAGTCTAGAGTTTCATTTAAACTTTATGACCGTTCAATTCCCATGTCTCTAGACGCGTTTAGTGGTGTGTGTAAAATTCCATTTTGGGGTTTGTTGGACGAACCACCAAGGTCTGAGTATGAGTTATTTTTAACTAGTCTTTGCTACGATGAGAATAGAGGAGTGATGCAAGGTATAATAAAAAGTTTTTATTTTCCATCAATTCAATACTTTGCACTGTTTAATGGAAAATGCATCGTAGGAAAACAAGACTGTAGTACACTTTGTGCTCCTGACTTGAGCCTCATACACACTGCTCTCACCGGTGTTAAATGTTATAACCTTGGAGCGATTGTTGCACGCAGATTGCAACACAACACTGGTAGTGGATATTTTTATGGTGGGATTTATGATTCACGATTAGCAGAGGAGTTTGGTGTATCAATTTGGCCTAATGATCCCATCCTTCCCACTCAGTACTTAGACTTTGAGGCCATGAAGCGCCATAAGTTCCTTAAGGGTGAAATCAATGATTATATTTATAACCTGTTGTTCAATAAAAATTTCATTGTGGACACCTTTTTGCCTGCGCCTGCTCTCTTTGATTATCATAGCAAGGGAAGATATTATGTTCTTGAGAGCGAGGCCCGCGCACACAACGCAGAGGTTGTGGCTGCTCGGCAGGCTGAGGAGGCTGCACCAAGAGCCTCCGTGAGCTATCATTCAGATTATTACACAGGCTACAGACGGTGATTACCAAGCTAGGCCAAAAGCTAAAGCTTGGGGGAGTACGTATGCCCATCGACATTTCCTTCATGTTCACACATTTCATTCCAGTTGTCGGTGTTCACACTTTTTCATTGTATTATCCATGCTTGATTTATTTTCTCGCTTTCTTCTTGTGTGTTTGAAAAACTTCGAGAAAATCACAAAAAAATGTTGTTTTCTTCTTTTCGGTTTTTCTTTCTAGTGTAGTTAGTTGTAGTATTTAAAAGAAAACCCAAAAAGATTTCCTTGTTCTTCTTTTGCATGTTGGGAGCTCTCCCGTGTAAATAGTTTTTCTCGTTTTTGTTTTTCTCTTTAATTTACTTTGTTCAAGAAAAACTAAAAAATCCAAAAATATTTCAGTGTGTTTCTCTGAATTTCTTTTCCTTTTATTGAGTCATACCTAGGAGAAGACCACGATGAAAATGTTGAGTGGCTCTCATATGCATTATTGTTGATCTAACAAAGAGCTCAAATTGCCTTGTCTTCTCCTCTTGAATAAAATGTTTGCAGACTCCAGCTTAGTCCACGGCACTCTTGCACTATTATTATTTTCATATCATTCAGTCGTGCAAGTGAAAGGAAATAATGACGATATTTGATGAACTGGCTGTGGTAGAGAGAAACGGGTATGAACTCAACTTGTTCTATTTTTGTAAATATGTTTAACCTAGTATCCATGATTCAGCCTATTATGATCAAACATGTTTGCAATGACAATTAGAGATTATAGTTTCTCATGCCATGCTTAAGTAGTTAGGAGTGGATAATGATTTATCTGGGATGTCAACATGCATTAAAATTATTGTGATGTGGTATGATGATATGGTATCCTCCTCTGAATGTTCAAGTGGCTTGACTTGGCGCATGTTCATGCATGTAGTTGAATCAAAACCAACATAGCCTCTATGATATTTATGTTCATGGTGTTCATATCCTACTCATGCTAGTATCCAATGTTACTTATGCATAATGCATGTTCATGACCATTTTCGCTCTCTAGCTGGCCGCTTCTCAACCTATTTGCTAGCCTTCGCCTATACTAAGCGGGAATACTACTAGTGCATCAAAATCCTAAAACCCAAGTTATTCCAGATGAGTCCACCATATATCTACCTATATGCGGTATTACCCTGCCGTTCTAAGTAAATTTGCATGTGCCACCTCTAAAAACTTCAAATAAACATCCGTTTTTGTGTGCCTGGATTGTTCATGGAGTGATAGGAGGTAGTAAATATCTTCCATGCTAAGCGGGTTATTCTCATGATGAGTGTTTATTCACTTGTCCTCGCACGAGAGGGATGGTAATAGGGATTCCCAGTCCCGAATTCAAAAATTGCAAATAATTAAAGAAAACTTCCCTAGGACTGATGTTGGTATGGACAGTACCCATGGATTTGGCTAGCCGTGGAGTGTGTTTGTTGGTGGAGGGGGAGTAAACCTTTACTTTTATCGCTTGGGAACCGCCACTAATGTGTTTAGCATGGAAGATATCGATAACCAATGGTCACAAAGTAAACAGGAAGGGTGCATTTCTCAAAAATTCATTTATCTCTGTTTTAAAAATCTGAGCTCTGGCACCGCTGCAAATCACTGCTTCCCTCTGTGAAGGGACTATCTATTTAATTTTATGTTGTGTCATCACCTTCTCAAATAAGCGCCAGATCTAAGAGCACTATTGTCATCCTCATGCATTGTGTATAGCTAATGTTGGATGCATCATGACTGGATCTTTTCTACCATCAATTACAATGTTTAGTCGATGCTTGAACTTTGGAGGTGCTCTGCATTTATGTTTTGCGGTCTCAGAAAGGGCTAGCGAGATACCACTGTTGTCATATTATATCATGATTGTTTTGACAAAGTGTTTTCATTCGAGATATCTTATTATTGCTCGCTAGTTGCTTATGCCATTGATATGAGTTAATATAATTTCTAAGAGTTATTGTTGACATGGTTAGTTATAATCCTTGCTGAAAACCTGGGTGCTACTTAAGCTTATTTATGTAAACAAGAACAAAAGAGTTCGTAAAAGTTTTTCTTTTTCACTTTCAGTTTATCAACTAAATTGCTTGAGGACAAGCAAAGGTTTAAGCTTGGGGGAGTTGATACGTCTCCATCGTATCTACTTTTCCTAATGCTTTTACTCTTGTTTTGGACTCTAATTTGCATGATTTGAATGAAACTAACCCGGACTGACGCTGTTTTCAGCAGAACTACCATGGTGTTGTTTTTGTGCAGAAATAAAAGTTCTTGAAATGGAACGAAACTTTTTGGAGAATTTTTATACAATAAAAGAAAATAACTGGAGCCAAGAACCACCGGAGGGGGGGGGGGTCCCTGGGGGAGCACAACCCACCAGGGCGCGCCCCTCCTCCTGGCGCGCCAAGGTGGGTTGTGCCCACCTGGTGACCCCGCTGACCCTATCTCCGACACTATAAAATCCTATTTTTGGAGAAAAAAAATCAGGGAGAAAGAATTATCGCATTTCACGAGATGGAGCCGCCACCACCTCCTGTTCTTCATCGGGAGGCCAGATCTGGAGTCTGTTCGGGTTTCCGGAGAGGGGGATCTTCGATCTTCATCATCACCAAACCTTCTCCATCGCCAATTCCATGATGCTCCTCACCGGGAGTGAGTAATTCCTTCGTAGGCTCGCTGGTCGGTGAGGGAGTTGGATGAGATTCATCATGTAATTGAGTTAGTTTTGTTAGGGCTTGATCCCTAGTATCCATTATGTTCTGATATTGATGCTGCTATGACTTTGCCATGCTTAATGCTTGTCACTTTGGGCCCGGGTGCCATGATTTCAGATCTGAACCGTTTATGTTATCACCATTATATCTATGTTCTAGATCTGATCTTGCAAGCAATAGTCACCTATTACGTGTTATGATCCATAAACCCCGGAGTGACAATAGTCGGGATACTTTCCGGTGATGACCGTAGTTTGAGGAGTTCATGTATTCACTATGTGCTAATGCTTTGTTCTGGTTCTCTATTAAAAGGAGGCCTTAATATCCCTTAGTTTCCTTATGGACCCCGCTGCCATGGGAGGGTAGGACAAAAGATGTCATGCAAGTTCCTTCCATAAGCACGTATGACTATTTACGGAATACATGCCTACATTATATTTATGAACTGGAGCTAGTGCCGTATCGCCCTAGGTTATGACTGTTATATGATGAATACCATTCAACGAATTCACCGATCCAATGCCTACGAATTTTCCACATACTGTTTCTGCTAAGTTACTATTGCTATTTATGCTGTCATAGCTCCTACAAAATCATTGCTATCATTGTTACCGTTACCGTTACTGTTACTACCATTATCAATATTATCATATTACTTTGCTACTGATCATATTGCTGCAGATAATTAATCTCCAGGTGTGGTTGAAGTAACAACTCATCTGCTAATACTTGCAAATATTCTTTGGCTCCCCTTGTGTCGAATCTATAAATTTGGGTTGAATACTCTACCCTCGAAAACTGTTGCGATCCCCTATACTTGTGGGTTTCGTTCATGTCTATGCTTTACCGAACCTACGGGGTGACAAGGTTAAGGTAATCATGATTTGCTGAGTGTTAGTGGAATGGGAGTGATGAGAATATATTCATGAAATAGTTTCATTAATATTCAAAATAGTTTCGAGAGGTTCCGGAAGCGTTTCGGGGTCACCGGAATGGTTTCGGTGAATATCGGGTAATACCGGGTATTACCGATTAAATATATAGGTGGAAAATGTTTCCGGAGATGTTAAATTATATATATATATATAATACTATGAAAATGTTTAAAGTATTTTATATATTAAATAAATATCAACGGGCCTTAATAGGCCAAGAGGAGAAGGAAGACTTGGGCCATAAAGGCCCAAGTGAGGAGGCGCCCCCATTTTCCTAGTTGGGGGGGGGGGGGGGGGGAATCCAACGAGGGGGGGGGGGAGTCCAACTCCCCCTCCCTAGGCCGGCGCACCAAGGGAAACTTTCCCCTTGGTGGCTGCCCTCTCCTCCCCCCTAAACCTATATATACTAGATGTTTTGCACCCTTTTTAACTACAAGTTTTGGGTGCCTCTTCTAGTTTATCTAGTTCTAGTTCTAGTTGGTCCTTGATTAATTAGAGCTAGCCCTAGCCACCTCTAATCCTCATAATTAGAAGCCCAGTGTGGTTCTAATCTCCTCCCTCTAATTCTCTGGTGACGATTAGCTCTGGATGGCGAAGCGCTGCCGGATCGTGAAGACCGTACGCTTGCAACCAAGTAGAGAGGCCGTGCTTTCGGTCTTCGGTTTGAGGGATCGTTCGAGGGTGTCGGTGCAACAAACCCCAGGTATGTTGCCCAGACTGTACACAGGCTCAAGAACAAAACTGCAGCATCCAGGACAAGGCCAAGCAGAAGAGATCAGCTCTTTGAGGAATCAAAGGGTGGATCAAGAAGACCAAGATCAAACAAGGAGTAAAATACCACGATGAGAAAACCTCCCCTGCCGGGCAGGCGAGCCTAGCGGGGACAAGGTTGCCCCAAAGACAAGTCTCAAGATTGCCCCGGCAGGCTTGCCGGGGACTCTGAGGGCGGATTACCCCACCAAGGCTCCACCGCTCCACCTCACAGCAACGCAAGTCACCGATCGGTGCGGTGTCGAGCCCCCAAGATGCTAAGTGGCCTTTATTTGGCATGTGGAAGCCATCTCCAGAGGAAATCACCTCCAAATGACACTCGTCCATCAACGTGTCACGCGGGCAGGCGAGAAGGTGTCAAAATAGCACGGCAAGGCTTGCCAGGCTAGGCTACAATGTGACACTAAGCGGCGCATTTAATGCGCTCTGTCCTGTCTGCAGAGTTAGGTATGATGGCACTGTTTGCTATCTAATCAGTACGCAATGACTGATTTGTCATTGTGGTGACCCCTTGATCTATAAATGGAGGGCCATGGCAACCTTAGAAAGGATTCGGACCCCTGTATACTCATACGCGCGTAGCTGCTCTCACCCTGAGGCAACCTTGCCGGGCAAGAGCGCTGCGCCTCCACCATGGTCCTCTCATCAATCCACCAAAGCAGGAGTAGGGTTTTACGCCTTGTGGCGGCCCGAACCTGGGTAAAAACTGCGCGTGCGATCGCTGCCGCGCTGCCCCGCGCCCTCTACTCTTTGTGCAACACATCCTTCTCCCTGCCGAACCACAAGGGGCCGACGGCCCCATAGGTGGCCGTGTTTTCCCACGACATCTTTGGCGCGCCAGGTAGGGGGAAGTGCTTGCGCGAACCCGAGAGCGTACGCAACGCTTCATCTTCATCATCGCCTTCTTCATCGACGGCTTCATCATCCATGGCGCCCAAGAAGAAAATCGGTGCCGCAGCTCACCCGTCCGCCTCGAAGGCCCCTCCACACGCAGGTGCCGGCACCGTGGGGGCTACAGGGGCGCACGGGGACATGGACGCTGCGGGGGACGTGACCGGCGCAGGCGGCGTTGTTACCACCTCCCCCGTAGCCGAAATGGGAGCAGGAGGCACCAAAGAAGGACAACACCAACAACATCCCGACGGCCATGCTCCGCAAGGTGCTGGAGGAGAGATCATTCCATCCGTGCCTCTCCACCCCGCCGAAGGACGCGGCCACAGTGGTGATGCTCGCCTTGGGCGAACCGCAATCCTCCGGCCGCCCCCGCTGCGGATGTGGCCGCAGGGCATGCATCACCCCCAGGACGGGCTGGCCAAGCGGATGCGCCTAACGGAGCCACTGATCCCCAAGCACATCCACCTCGCCTCCGCGCCGCCCTGGTGACTGGCTCATGGCGACAGGAGCGCGGCACTGCTATAACTGGCACCATCAGAAGCCAGGCGACGCTACGGTCTACATCGTCCTCCATGCTGAGTACTGCTTCGGAGGCCATGGCGCGGGCCCAACTCCTGTTGAGATTTCCGTTGGCGGCTGATCAGATTTATGAGTGGAGAGACACCATTCAGAGCTTGATTTGTTTCGCTGAGGTGGGAGGGTCACAGCGAGCGGGCCCGTCACAGCCTCCACAGGCGGCGGCAACGGCCTGAGCTGCTGGCCGTACCAAAGGGGTCACCCCCACGGTGCAATCCCCTCCACGGTAGCCAGCGCAGAGGCCACAGCCAGAGCAATGCAACCAAGAACCCGACAACGTATCGATGGCCTCGTCCAATCCTCTAGCACGACGAGAACAGCGGTGAGTCCTGGAAGACAGGCGGAGGGAAGACGCGCGCGTCACCATCGAACGACGCCATGAAACCCAACACCGGTCCGATAGGCGCAATGGCTCCGATGTCGACGAGCCTATGCCCGGTGAGGGTGGGTGCCTACCTTTCGGGGTGGGGTGCCCCGCCTTCACTCGTGAGCTGCGGCAAGTCCGTTGGCCATCTGCCCACGTTCAAGCCAGAAATACCAGAGAAGTACGATGGAAAACTGAACTCGGCAGAGTTCTTGAGCATATACACCATCGCTGTTCAAGCTGCCGGGGGAAGAGATGAGAAGGTATTCGCCAACTACTTCCCTTTGGCACTCAAGCCAAATGTGAGGTCTTGGTTGATGCACTTGCCAGAGAATTTCATTTTGACCTTGGCTGACCTGTGCCATGAGTTTGTTGGCGCCTTCATGAGCGGCCACCAAGAACCAGGACGGCCCAGCGATTTGCAGCTACTCCCGCAAAAGGAAGGAGAGAGCCTGCGGAACTACATGCAGAGGTTCGGCCGGGTGCACAGGAACATCCCAGACATCCACCCGGCAGCTGTGATAGCCGCGTTCTAGTCCAACGTGCGAAACCACCAGATACGTTCTAAAATGAATGTTCATTTGTCCAAGACTGTGAACGAGCTATACACTCTGGTGGATAAGTGTGCCCGGGTGGAGGAGGAGAGACGACTCCCAGGTGAAGAAGATGGCATCGACGTCGACTCAGAAGATGACGACGATGCCACCAGCCAGAAGAAGAAGAGCAAGAAGCACAACAAGAAGCGCAATGATAAAGTGGTGATGACCGTTGAAGGATCGAGCGCACCTAGTACCGGCAAGAAGGCTAGGACTGAGGTCCTCGGCAAGGAAGCTGCCGCGTGCACTGATTGCCGGGAAGCCGCAGCTACTGAGAAAGCTAGGAAGAGTGATGGGCCGTATTGCAAGATCCATCGGACCAAAGGCCACGATCTCCAGGAGTGTCATCAGGTTGAGCAGCTCGTCAAGAAGCAGAGGGCTGAGTACGAGAAGCGTGATAAGGAGAAGAACCAAGACGGCGCTGGCGGGAAGGGCCGAGGTGGTGGAGCAAGTCGCCCCGGCAAGGCTCCTCAGTATCAAGGGAAACCCGCCAAGGGCCGTGAAAAGAAGGGTTGCGAAGACGGAAGTGATGAAGGGGATGAAGAGGAAACCAACGAGCAGGAATTCTAGAAAGCCACTGACGCCCTGTGCATTGACGGGGGTGCATCTCTGCACTCCTCTCACCGCCAACTTAAAAGGTGGGCGCGTGAGGTCAATACCGTGGAGCCAGTGGCAGATTCTCGGAAGCCACTCAAGTGGTCCCTGTCACACCCTGATTTTTGGCCCTTTCTTTTTCATTTGATTTTTTGAGGATTTTGCTTGAGATTTCTTTTTCTGTGGCTATGTGGTCTGGAAATTGGAGAAGATGATCTCTCCTTTCTTTCCAGAGTGGCTTGTCATCCTCATATCCATCCCTAGACCTTGCCATTTTCATCTTGGCCAACCCCAATATTATTTTTTCTAGGGAATATTCCTTTTCCATTAAAGGAATAACCCTGTCTGCCCTAGGCTGTGAAGCAACCTATATTTCCATCACTCCTAAGATTCCCAAATAATTCTCATAAATTGTTTGGGTCATATCTTCCTCAAATATGGCAAAATATTTCATTTTCCGTGTTCCTCATCATGCTTAATTAATTCTTTTTCTATTCTGCCCTAAATGCCACTTTGTGAAGCAAGTGCTATTTTCCTTTGACAATTTGACCCCAAACTTTTTGGACACCTTTTACTATCCATATCATTGCCCTGTGCCAAATTTCAACCTCATTTGCCTAGTGAATAATTTTCAGCTAATTTCCAAAGTTTCTGTCCAGAAAGGAACTTTGTGAAGGAGGTGCAAGCTAGGTATACCCAAATGAGTTGAAACTTTGCCACACACTTCATTTGGTCAAATCATGACTCTCATCCAAATTTGGGCTCATGCAATGCATCCATGTGATCTCAGCATCAATTCTTTGTTTCTGGTCAGATTTTCAATTTGTGAAGCAAGTATATTTTATATTGCTTCAATTAAGCTAAAAATTTACCAGGACCTTCTCCTACCCATATAACCTATCTTCACAAGATTTGGGCTCATTTCATCTAGCCATTTTCCCTCAGAATTTTTCCCAAGATTCTGTCCAGAGAGGTGCTTTATGAAGGAAGTACCATTTTGGCTTGGCCAAATGGCATGAAATTTTTATGGCATCCTCTCATGCACAAATCATCCTGCCAAGTGCATTTTTAGCCCAATCCATCACTCTATGTGATTGCTTCATCATGATCTTAATTCTAGATCAGTTTGTGCATTTGCAAAGCAAGTGCTAGCTAACTTCATTATTTTGAGCTGAAACTTTGCAGAGAGAATAACCTTAGTATATAACCACTCTCCACAAAATATCAGCATCCTTCACCAAGTGCATCTTCCCCAGTTCACTACAAACACTTTGCTGTTACTTTGTCTCCCAACTAGCTCCAGTCATCTCGTGTGTTCCTGTTATTGTTTATTTGCTTCTTGATAGTATATGGTGTATGGCTAATCGCCCAGACAAGGTTTGGCCTGCTCGAGCATGGGTAATCATCGAGTTCATGCGGTCACCGCTGCTCTGGCATGCCTCGGACGCGAGCTGGTTGGTTTCTTGCTCGGGCCCCTCTCCTGCTCATCGATTCCGTGTGTCCGGGCATGTCCCCCAGCTCCCCCTTGTCGTCCTCTTCTCCCTGGACCCCTCTCCCCCTCCGGCAGCTCGCTCGCTGGCGCTCGTCGCCGCGCACCCACGGATGAGCTGTAGCCGGCCGTCGTCTTCTCCTCTGTTGGCTTCTTCCTCCTCATGATCTTTGGCCTTGCACTGCTCCGTGAACCCCTCTGGACCTCTCTCGCGTCGCCGTCCGAGCTTGGCCGCGAGCACATGCGTACGCGGACGTGCCCGAGCCGCGTCCACACGTCCACGGCCACGTCCTTGACGCCACGGCTATTTAAGCCATCCACGTGCCCCCTCGACCTCACCACTGGCCTCCCCATCCTCCTCTGGTCCCGCCTAGCTTCTTCCCCGAGCCGGAGACACTGTCTTCACCGCCCATCAGCACCACGACCATCGCCGACCACCGGCTAAATCCCGGTGAGCCGAGCCCTCCCCCTCCCTCCTGACCTCACCAGAGGACCACCTGGACTCCATAGCTCCTCCACCACCCCGATTTTCCTCGCCGGAGCTGCCGTGGCCATGTGCCCAAGCTTTAGCCGCCGCCCTCGTCCTCGGTCGTCGTGAGCCGCCGTCGTTCTGCTCTGTCCCGGCGCTGCTGCGGGGTCCAGGAGGACGTGGCACACCTACCCGCACTCGCCGGTGCCCTCACTCCGGCGGGAGGTGGCCGGAGTTGGCCGGGCCAGCGCCGGCCTCGCCGCTGCCTCGCCCCCTCCTCTGTTCGTCGTGAGGAAGAAGACAGGGAGCGGGAGGAGGGAGTCAACGCTAGTGGGTCCCGCCTGGAAGTGGCTCAAGGCCCGGGCCCGCGCAAAGTAAGTGGAAACGTATTCGGGCAAGAATGCATTTTCATCTATAGAAAGCGTACATTAGTCCTTCTACGGCTGAGAATACATTTTCTTTTGCAGAAGGCATAGTTTCAGAGAAGGCACTTTCTGATTTAACCACCAGGGACCTATTTGTGAATATTTCCATCACAGATTAGTCCCTAGCCTTCTTCCGTCCGTATCTTCGCAACCGTAGCTTCGAATGAGGTGATTCCAAAGCCTATGTCTTCGTCTCGTCGAGCCCGTTCTGTTAATATCATTTTCATTATGTTTGCACATTCTGAAAATGACCTTGATGCCCTTGCCCCTAATTAGGCCCCTCCGGGAGAGAAACTTTTCTGGCGATTCGTTCCGCGAGCTTCCCGCACTTCCCCCCCGGTGTATTCTTCATCCCCAGGCAAGCCACAACAGCCACTTGCATGATAGCCATGCAGTAGCCATGGTTTCTACTTGAATATTTAATAAATGTTTGCCTGTTAACTGTTTGCTGTTTGCTACTACTGTCGTTATTTCGGTTATGCCCGTATATTCATGTTCACCTTCATGCTATGTTCCGATGTTTCTTGTTATCTTGTACAACTTGCTAGTATCATGTTCACATGTTATGCTTGGTAGTAGTAGTAGTAGTACATGCTGGTAGTAGTGATATTCAGTCTGATGCATGTTTACCGTCTGTTATTCAGTACTGTTGCTATGTATGTTCCATTGCATCTAGTTGATTACATGCTTACTTGGTAGTATTATTATGTTCTTGCATGGTACTCATTTATGATGCTAGTGGTCATACTATGCTCAGGTGTAGTGTTATGTGTATGCTCGTTAGTATGCCATGCTCATTTGGGTAAATGCTTCATTGTTGTTATGCTCGATGATTATGTTGCACCTCCATGCTTATGTTGATATCATGCTCATGCATTATAGTTGCATCATATTTTATTATGGCTCAGCTCATTGCATTCAAGTTTAACCGGATAATAATGAACTTGAACAACTATTAGCTGAGTCATGGTGCCACCAAATCGAACTGACCAGTGCAACCACATTTGCCTTTTATGGGGAGGCCCTAATGCGGTCTATTGTCATGCCTCTCGCTGGTGCCTCCAACTCGGGAAGGTTAGGTGCGCGCACTACCTTGGCCAGGTAGGCGGCAGTAACCTTGTGTGCCCGTTGTTGTTGTACCCAGTTGTCCCCGTTTGGGACTGTTTTGTTTTGCCACGATGGTGGCCTTTGGATGTCACGAGGTGACATCGGGGCCACCCATGACTTAGCCCAAAGGGGAGTTTGTCAGAGCGGCCGGGAGAGTGTCATGGCGATAGATCAATTGTGTCGGAACACCGTTGGTCCACCCGAATGGGAGCACGAGGCCTTGGGTTCCGTGGTGTGGGTACAGTGTGCTAACCTCTGCAGAGTGTGTGTTAAATCTATCGATAGCCGCGCCCGCGGATAAGGGCCCAGTTCATAGTCGGTCACACTATGGGTCAACAGTAATAATAACCTGTTTAATAATAACCCTAGTTTGATGATAAAAGAAGTGGTTGATTCTTATGTGATCGCGAGAGGATCACAGTGGTATCGAGGATACCGAAGTTGGTTGATCTTTATGTGATCGTGAGAGGATCACAGTGGTATCGAGGATACCGAGTTGTTGGATATTTGTGGTGTTATGCGAGAGTCAAGGGTAAAGGTCAAGCTCCTTGTGGTCATGTAATGATTACTATGTTATTGTAATACCAAGCTTGATTGGATACTGAGATGATCGTGTGATGTCCGTGATGGTAAGCTTATGCATGTGATGGTTACGAGGTAACCCCAAGCAGAGTAAGTTGGTGCATGATAGTGTCATCATGTTGCATGCTAGTATCATCATGTTCATTCGTTCATGCCATGCTCTTATTGTGCTAGCTGTATCATGTTGTACATGCCATGTTGTTCTGATAGTATCATCATTGCTAAGTAACCTGTAATTGCCATGCTGTTGTTTGTCCTGATTGCCTTTGGTTGCTACGAGCTTGCAAGTACATTCAATGTACTGACCTGGCGTGTCATGCCAGTTTGCAGGTCATGCTGGATTTGATTGCTTGTTTGTCGTGGATCCCTTGTTTGCGAGCTAGGATAAGCGTTCCAGCCAGAGTCCCTGCGCAGTGGAGTTCATCACCGTCGTCGTTATGCGCAGCTAGAAGTCATTCCGCTGCTTCGCGTTGTTCTGCTGCTTGCATGGAGCAACCATGGCAGGCGTAGTGTCACCGTGCCGATGTAATCCCCTTGTATCCATATAGCTTGTAATAAAGAGCTGATTTGTTCTATGCTAAGCAGTGCCGTATTCCAGAAGACTTCTCCTCGATCTCTGGGCTGGAATACGGGGTGTTCCGGTTTCTCTGAGCTGGGGTGCCACAAGGCTTGGTATCAGAGCAGGTCTGGCTGTAGGACGCCCTAGCCCGCGCGAGCATTAGAAAGCGGTAGTATAGAGCCCAGTTGCTTTGTTGCACTTGTTTGCTGCGTTTGTTTGATTGCATAGCATGCATATAGATTAGTATCTGGTCGCTGATAGTAATCTTGCGTGTGTAGGTGGTATCAGTTTCGATCCACTACCTGCACCCTTCTTCTTTGCATACCTGCTTTTTGGTGTTCGGCGTCATCTCTGTCCCAGCGGAGCGATGCCGAGGTACCCATTGTTCCAGACACCCTTTGCAGGAGTTATGCTCGGATATCGCGTCGATATCTTTCCGCCATCCACCCATATCATTTCGGTGATAGACTTGTCTCTATCCCGAATCGTGCCTTCCATCTCGCCATTTTGGCAACCCTTACTGATCTTTGTTATCAGAAAAGGGCAATGCCAGCAAACATTGTTTTCCACCGCTATCCTACCCTGTCATCCCATTCTTTGGACGTGTACGATTCCCTTTCGTATGCTTGATGATGATGTGGTCGTGACATTTGTGTCTCGCTACGTGATCACCAAGTCCGTCCTCACCTGTGTATCTATCTAGATGCAACCGAAGTTCAGCCAGCGCTTGGTGTAGCCTTGGCTACATCAACTCCTTCCACACGCAGATTCACTTTTCATGCACACCGCCGCAGCATATTAGACCGTAATACCGGAGTTTCTGCGAGATTTGTGTGCTTAGGTATGCATGCATATTATTGTTGTGAGTAGCAGTAATATGTGATGTTGCTTGATTATTTATATTATTTGTATGCTTTGTGTGCTTTTGTTTCGTCGTTTCTTTTGCTTCTTTCTTTGGGCCTTCGGTGTTACCTATTTTCCCCTTATTAAAGTTGCTCGTCAACCGACACCGGACTCGAAGAATCAGCAAGGAGTTCAAATGTTTGGAAACCCAGGTAAACAGAATAAAATTCTCAGCCGACTGCAGTGAAATGGGGAATATCTGATCTTGATGCTGATAATCAAGTTTACCTCAGTATGCCCTCTTCATAGCAGTAATGATCAAATCAGCAAGAAGATGAATTGTGTGCAAGACCAACAGTATATTATCAGTCAAAGGTAATCATCAGCAGGAATGTTAAGATGATACATTTGTGGCAATCAGTCTGCATATCACAATGAGAAGCTTCTGGCGTAAGCAACCCAGTCTCCCCTCGCAAGCTACCAGAGAAACTTCCAAAGCAAGATTCATCTATCTTCCTCAATATGATATATGGATGACTTCCTGTGCAAGACACTCTGTCTTATTCAGTAAGCAACTGCAAAAGCTTCCAGCATAAGGTACCAAGTCCTTCCCTAGCAAGCCATTAAGGGGGGAAGCCTCTGATGTACAGTATCCATTCTTCTTCAGCAAGCTGTCTGATGAAATTTTCAAGCACAAGCCATCCAATCTTCCTCAGTACGACATTGGTACAAGATAGTACACCGTGAGTTGGCAGTATATGGTAGTGCATCCCAAGGGTCAGATCCGCAACAGTTTGGTCAGAAGCAAGAATCAGTCAGAACACAAGTCTGCCTCGAGAATCAGCTACTTCTATATTGTGAGCATGCTGCCAAGTTCTTGCAAGTCACTAGTACGATGATGAAGTCAAGGTAGGAATCTGAAAACCTCACGAGTCATGCAAAAATAAGAAAGCCAGTTATACATCTCAGTTGGTGATGCAAGAACCGACAAGTTTGGGAGAAAGACAACATGGGACATCATATTTTGGCAGTACTCACTCAGGCCAGTTTCCTCATACCCGACAAGGTGATATCATTAACACTTGTCACCACCTTGTATGCCTGACGACAAAAATGAGCTATATGCAAGTACTGTGAACCTGGTATAGTCCCTATCACACGATACATGAATGGGGATAAAGTCACGATTGCCGAAATATTGCACCCGACAGTACCTATGGTCACACGAAGAAGCATTATGACCAAGCTCTTTCAGCAAAGAATCCAGAACAAGAAAATAGTAATGAAGGAGTAAGACCAACGATACAGGTACGATAATTGTTGCATAACCCACATGGTGCGGATACCCCAACAGAATGAGCAATCCAAATGAGGAATAACAGACTCGAAGCATGTGCCCTCACTTACATGAATCATCAAAGGATAGCTTGACATGAATAAAATTTCTTCTGCTAGCACCACCGTCAGCCAAGTTTGCGGATTCTATCATATAAGGCCGTACCCCTTTATGTTGGCCAAGACAAATGACAGTTGAATATTTGGTATGAATCTGATACTCAAGACAGTGGAGCCAGCCAAGATGATTCAAAAACTCCTGCGAGAAGTCAGAATCCGTCAGGAGAACGGTTATAACCCACCTCACTGTTTTAAACCCAGAGGACCTACATTTAGTGGAGAAACCCAATGCAAGGAGTAAGAGCTTGGGTGTTCATCAGGAAAATCTGATCACCACTTCATGAAAGGTTGTCAGTGCCAGATAACACATCCATCGGAAATCACTCTCGGACTTGTGGGACAGGCATATATCTTGGTCATGATAACTTGTCACCTTCAGCTAAGTCAGCAGATATGACAATAATTGGAGCCAGTATAAGCATGAACATGTGAGGTAAGATCTGTCAGAATATGGATACAGTGAAGCAAACCACCCCAAAGCCAGGTAGTCAAGTCATATGAAGACTTTAGTCGGAACAATCAATAAAGGAAAAAGGATACCCGAGTTGGAAATGGTTTCCTTCAGTCAGTATATTCATACTTGTTCCCTGAGAAACCAAATCTGGAGGACGAGATTTCTTTAAGGGGGAAGGTTTGTCACACCCTGATTTTTGGCCCTTTCTTTTTCATTTGATTTTGTGAGGATTTTGCTTGAGATTTCTTTTTCTGTGGCTATGTGGTCTGGAAATTGGAGAAGATGATCTCTCCTTTCTTTCCAGAGTGGCTTGTAATCCTCATATCCATCCCTAGACCTTGCCATTTTCATCATGGCCCAACCCCAATATTATTTTTTCTAGGGAATATTCCTTTTCCATTAAAGGAATAACCCTGTCTGCCCTAGGCTGTGAAGCAACCTATATTTCCATCACTCCTAAGATTCCCAAATAATTCTCATAAATTGTTTGGGTCATAGCTTCCTCAAATATGGCAAAATATTTCATTTGCCATGTTCCTCATCATGCTCAATTAATTCTTTTTCTATTCTGCCCTAAATGGCACTTTGTAAAGCAAGTGCTATTTACCTTTGCCCATTTGACCCCAAACTTTTTGGACACCTTTTCCTATCCATATCATTGCCCTATGCCAAATTTCAACCTCATTTGCCTAGTGAATATTTTTCAGCTAATTTCCAAAGTTTCTGTCCAGAAAGGAACTTTGTGAAGGAGGTGCAAGCTAGGTATACCCAAATGAGTTGAAACTTTGCCACACCCTTCATTTGATCAAATAATGACTCTCATCCAAATTTGGGCTCATGCAATGCATCCATGTGAGCTCAGCATCAATTCTTTGTTTCTGGTCAGATTTTCAATTTGTGAAGCAAGTATATTTTATATTGCTTCAATTAAGCTGAAAATTTACCAGGACCTTCTCCTACCCATATAACCTATCTACACAAGATTTGGGCTCATTTCATTTAGCCATTTTCCCTCAGAATTTTTCCCAAGATTCTGCCCAGAGAGGTGCTTTATGAAGGAAGTACCATTTTGGCTTGGCCAAATGGCATGAAATTTTTATGGCATCATCTCATGCCCAAATCATACTGCCATGTGTATTTTTAGCCCAATATATCACTCTATGTGAGTGCTTCATCATGATCTTAATTCTGGATCAGTTTGTGCATTTGCAAAGCAAGTGCTAGCTAACTTCATTATTTTGAGCTGAAACTTTGCAGAGAGAATAACCTTAGTATATAACCACTCTCCGCAAAATATCAGCATCCTTCACCAAGTGCATCTTCCCCAGTTCACTACAAACACTTTGCTGTTGCTTTGTCTCCCAACTAGCTCCAGTCATCTCGTGTGTTCCTGTTATTGTTTATTTGCTTCTTGACACTATATGGTGTATGGCTAATCGCCCAGACAAGGTTTGGCCTGCTCGAGCATGGGTAATCGTCGAGTTCATGCGGTCACCGCTGCTCTGGCATGCCTCGGACGTGAGCTGGTTGGTTTCTTGCTCGGGCCCCTCTCCTGCTCATCGATTCCGCGTGTTCGGGCGTGTCCCCCAGCTCCCCCTCGTCGTCCTCTTCTCCCTGGACCCCTCTCCCCCTTCGGCAGCTCGCTCGCTGGCGCTCGTCGCCGCGCGCCCAAGGACGAGCTGTAGCCGGCCATCGTCTTCTCCTCTGTTGGCTTCTTCCTCCTCGTGATCTTTGGCCTTGCGCTGCTCCGTGAACCCCTCTGGACCTCTCTCGCGTCGCCATCCGAGCTTGGCCGCGAGCACACATGTACGCGGACGTGCCCGAGCCGCGGCCACGGCCTCGACGCCGCGGCTATTTAAGCCATCCCCGTGCCCCCTCGACCTCACCACTGGCCTCCCCATCCTCCTCTGGTCCCGCCTAGCTTCTTCCCCGAGCCGGAGACACTCTCTTCACCGCCCATCGTCACCACGGCCATCGCCGACCACCGGCTAAATTCCGGTGAACGAGCCCTCCTCCTCCCTCCTGACCTCACCAGAGGACCACCCGGACCCCATAGCTCCTCCACCACTCCAATTTTCCTCAGCAGAGCTGCCGTGGCCATGTGCCCAAGCTTTAGCCGCCGCCCTCATCCTCGGTCGCCGCGAGCCGCCGTCGTTCTGCTCCATCCCGGCGCTGCTGCGGGGTCCAGGAGGACGCGACACACCTTCCCGCACTCGTCGGTGCCATCACTCCGGCGGGAGGTGGCCGGAGTTGGCCGGGCCAGCGCCGGCCTCGCCGCTGCCTCGCCCCCTCCTCTGTTTGTCGCGAGGAAGAAGACAGGGGGCGGGAGGAGGGAGTCAACACTCACGGGTCCCGCCTAGAAGTGGCTCAAGGCCCGGGCCCGCGCAAAGTAAGTGGAAACGTATTCGGGCAGGAATGTGTTTTCATCTATAGAAAGCGTACTTTAGTCCTTCTACGACTGAGAATACATTTTCTTTTGCAGAAGGCGTAGTTTCAGAGAAGGCGCTTTCTGATTTAACCACCAGGGACCTGTTTGTGAATATTTCCATCACAGATTAGTCCCTAGCCTTCTTCCGTCCGTATCTTCGCAACCGTAGCTTCGAATGAGGTGATTCCAAAGCCTATGTCTTCGTCTCGTCGAGCCCGTTCTGTTCATATCATTTTTATTATGTTTGCACATTCTAAAAATGACCTTGATGCCCTTGCCCCTAATTAGCCCCCTCCGGGAGAGAAACTTTTCCGGTGTTTCGTTCCGCGAGCTTCCCGCACTTCCCCCCCGGTGTATTCTTCATCCCCAGGCAAGCCACAACAGCCACTTGCATGATAGCCATGCAGTAGCCATGGTTTCTACTTGAATATTTAATAAATGTTTGCCTGTTAACTGTTTGCTGTTTGCTACTACTGTCGTTATTTCGGTTATGCCTGTATATTCATGTTCACCTTCATGCTATGTTCCGGTGTTTCTTGTTATCTTGTACTACTTGCAAGTATCATGTTCACATGTTATGCTTGGTAGTAGTA
This sequence comes from Thinopyrum elongatum, assembly GCA_011799875.1. Lineage (NCBI taxonomy): Eukaryota > Viridiplantae > Streptophyta > Magnoliopsida > Poales > Poaceae > Thinopyrum > Thinopyrum elongatum. The sequence continues at coordinate 157,122,830 of CM022298.1, forward strand.
GTAGTACATGCTGGTAGTAGTGATGTTCAGTCTGATGCATGTTTACCGTCTGTTATTCAGTACTGTTGCTATGTATGTTCCGTTGCATCTAGTTGATTACATGCTTACTTGGTAGTATTATTATGTTCTTGCATGGTACTCATTTATGATGCTAGTGGTCATACTATGCTCAGGTGTAGTGTTATGCGTATGCTCGTTAGTTTACCATGCTCATTTGGGTAAATGCTTCATTGTTGTTATGCTCGATGATTATGTTGCACCTCCATGCTTATGTTGATATCATGCTCATGCATTATAGTTGCATCATATTTTATTATGGCTTAGCTCATTGCATTCAAGTTTAACCGGATAATAATGAACTTGAACAACTGTTGGCTGAGTCATGGTGCCACCAAATCGAACTGACCAGTGCAACCACATTTGCCTTTTATGGGGAGGCCCTAATGCGGTCTATTGTCATGGCTCTCGCCGGTGCCTCCAACTAGGGAAGGTTAGGTGTGCGCGCTACCTTGGCCAGGTAGGCGACAGTAACCTTGTGTGCCCGTTGTTGTTGTACCCGGGTTGTCCCCGTTTGGGACTATTTTGTTTTGCCACGACGGTGGCCGTTGGATGTCACGAGGTGACATCGGGGCCACCCATGACTTAGCCCAAAGGGGAGTTTGTCGGAGCGGCCGGGAGAGTGTCATGGCGATAGATCCGTTTAGTCGGAACACCGTTGGTCCACCCGAATGGGAGCACGAGGCCTTGGGTTCCGTGGTGTGGGTACAGTGTGCTAACCTCTGCAGAGTGTGTGTTAAATCTATCGATAGCCGCGCCCGCGGATAAGGGCCCAATTCGTAGTCGGTCACACTATGGGTCAACAGTAATAATAACCTGTTTAATAACAACCCCGGTTCGATGATAAAAGAAGTTGTTGATTCTTATGTGATCGCGAGAGGATCACTGTGGTATCGAGGATACCGAAGTTGGTTGATCTTTATGTGATCATGAGAGGATCACAGTGGTATCAAGGATACCGAGTTGTTGGATATTTGTGGTGTTATGTGAGAGTCAAGGGTAAAGGTCAAGCTCCTTGTGGTCATGTAATGATTACTACGGTATTGTAATACCAAGTTTGATTGGATCCTGAGATGATCGTGTGATGTCCGTGATGGTAAGGTTATGCATGTGATGGTTACGAGGTAACCCCGAGCAGAGTAAGTTGGTGCATGATAGTGTCATCATGTTGCATGCTAGTATCATCATGTTCATTCGTTCATGCCATGCTCTTATTGTGCTAGCTGTATCATGTTGTACATGCCATGTTGTTCTGATAGTATCATCATTGCTAAGTAACATGTAATTGCCATGCTATTGTTTGTCTTGATTGCCTTTGGTTGCTGTGAGCTTGCAAGTACATTCAATGTACTGATCTGGCGTGTCATGCCAGTTTGCAGGTCATGCCGGATTTGATTGCTTTTTTGCCGTGGATCCCTTGTTTGCGAGCTAGGATACGCGTTCCAGCTAGAGTCCCTGCGGAGTGGAGTTCATCACCGTCGTCGTTATCCGCTGCTAGAAGTCATTCCGCTGCTTCGCGTTGTTCTGCTGCTTGCATGGAGCAGCCGTGGTAGGCGTAGTGTCGCCGTGCCGATGTAATCCCCTTGTATCCATATAGCTTGTAATAAAGAGCTGATTTGTTCTATGCTAAGCAGTGCCATATTCCAGAAGACTTCTCCTCAATCTCTGGACTGGAATACGGGGCGTTCTAGTTTCTCTGAGCCGGGGTGCCACAGTCCCGCACGCCATCATCTTTGATGAGGAGGATCACCCTAACCGCACTATCGTGATGGGGTGTTTGCCGTTGTTGGTTTCACCAACAATCCGCAACCTCAAGGTCACAAAGATGTTGGTTGACGGCGGGGCCGGGTTGAATCTGATTTCTCCAAAGGTTATCAGCAAACTCCAGATAGCAGATGAAGAGCTCAAGGATACTGGTATGTTCCAAGGGATCAGCCCCAGCAGTAGTCATCCTAAGGGGAGATCAACTGCCTTTACCTTGGGGGGGGGGGGGGAGGAATTGAACTACCGGACTGATAAGATCGTGTTTGATGTGGTTGACCTCCCCCTGCCGTACAACGGAATCCTTGGTCATCCTGCCCTGGCCAAATTTATGGCGGCATCCCACTATGCCTACAACACTTTGAAGATGCCAGGACCAATGTCGGGGTACACAAACAGGGGTGTATGTTTTCCCCTGACTGGTGCACGGATAGCAAGTCGCCGGCCCGGCAAGGTTGCAACATCCAAGTCTAGACCAAGCATGGAGAGATGGCTATTTGAGGAATCAAAGGGCAGAGCAAGAAGATCAAGACACTGCTAAGGAAAAACCTGCCTTGCCGGGCAGGCGAGCCTGGCGAGGACGAGGTGGCCCCAAAGACAAGCCTCAAGACCATCCCGGCAGGCCTACCGGGCACTACAAAATCAAACTACCCCGCCAAGGCTTCACCGCTCCACCTCACAGCGATGCAAGTCATCGATCGGTGCGGTGTCAAGCCCCCAAGTGACTAAGTGGCTGTTATTCGACACATGGCAGCCATTTCCAGAGGAAACCACCTCCAAATGACACCCGTCCATAGACGTGTCAGGTGGATAGGCGAAAAGGTGGCCGAGCAGCCCGGCAAGGCTTGCCGGGCGGGCTATGATGTGACACTAAGCGGCACATTTAATGCGCTCTGCTCTGCCTGCAGAGTTAGGTATGATAGCACTGTTTGCTATCTAATCAGTACACAATGACTGATTTGCCACTGTGGTAACCCCTTGATCTATAAAAGGAGGGCCACGGCAACTAGAGAAAGGGTTCTGAACCTTGTACACTCGTACGTGCGTAGCTGCTCTCGCCCCGAGGCAACCCTGCCAGGCAAGAGCGCTGCGTTTCCACCACAATCTACCATCAATCCACCAAAGCAGGAGTAGGGTTTTACGCCTCGCGGCGGCCTGAACCTGGGTAAAACTGCCCGTATGATCTCTGCCGTGCTGCGCTACGGTCCTCCGCTCTTTGTGCAATGTGCTTAGCCCCCCTGCTGAACCAAAAGGGGCTGATGGGCCCATAGGTGGCTGTGGTTTCCCATGACCTCTTTGGCGTGCCAGGTAGGGGGGCAGCACTTGCGCGAACCCGAGAAGCGTACGCAGCGCGTCTTCACCATCAACGGCTTCATCATCCATGACGCCTAAGAAAAGGCGGAGGACGGTGGGAATGGGGAGGGGAAGCGATGCCACTTCCCCCCCCATTCGATCTCCACCGCCTCCCTCCGTCGCGATTGTAGCAGCGGCAAAAAACTAGCAATGACGACGGCAGGCCGACCCCAACGGATCGGGCAGCATGATCGCCATGCAAGCACCAACCGAGGGAAAGGAACAAAGTGTACGGGTACAAGGGCTCTCTCTCCACCACTCCCACTTGTTGACAATCGAGCCACTCTGGGTTCTAGCCTCGTCAATGTCGATGATCACCGCGCGAAACTCGGTTCAACATTTACCCTGCTTAGGGAAATCCTGAGTGGAGCGTGATACGTCTCTGTCGTATCTATAATTTTTGATTGTTTCATGCCAATATTATACAACTTTTATACACTTTTGGCAACATTTTATATGATTTATTTGGAGTAACATATTGATCCAGTGCCCAGTGCCAGTTCCTGTTTGTTGCATGTTTTTTGTTTCGCAGAAAATCCATGACAAACGAAGTCCAAATGCAATAAAATTTTACAGAGAATAATTTTGGAATATTTTTGAATTTTGGGAGGTGGAATCAACTCAAACGGGGGCCCACAGGCCCCAAGATACACCAGGGCACGCCCCAGGCCCCAGGCGCTCCTAGGTGTCTTATCCTCATCTCGTACGTCTGTTGGATCTCTACTTCGGGCGCAAGGAAGCTTATATCCGGAAGTTAAAATCTCAGTGCAATCGAAGTTACGGATCTCCCGGAATATAAGAAACGGTTTCGGCCAGATCTGGGGAACGCGAAATAGAAGAAAACAGAGAGGGAGATCCAATCTCGGAGGGGCTCCTGCCCCTCCGCCGGCATGGAGGCCATGGACCAGAGGGGGAACTCTCCTCCCATCTCGGGGGGAGGCCAAGGAAGAAGAAGGAGGGGGGCTCTCTCCCCCTCTCTCCCGGTGGCGCCGGAGTGCCGCCGGGGCAAGGATTGTGACGGCGATCTACATCAACAATATTGCTACCGTCTACACCAACTTTCTCTCCCTCTATGCAGTGGTGTAACACCTTTTCTCTCCGCTGTAATCTCTACTTAAACATGGTGCTCAACTCCATATATTATTTCCCAATGATATTTGGTTATCATATGATGTTTGAGTAGATCCGTTTTGTCCTATGGGTTAATCGTGATCTTGGTTGGTATGATTGTATATTTTATTTATGGTGCTGTCCTACGGTGCCCTCCGTCTCGCGCAAACATGGGGGATCCTCGCCGTAGGGTGTTGCAATATGTTCATGGTTTGCTTATTGTCGGTGTTGCGGGGGTGACAGCAGCCTAAACGCGGATAAGTGGGTTATGGCGTATGGGAGTAAAGAGGACTTGATACTTAATGCTATGGTTGGGTTTCACGACCTTAATGATCTTTAGTAGTTGCGGATGCTTGCTAGGGGTCCAATCATAAGTGCATATGATCCAAGTAGAGAAAGTTTGTTAGCTCATGCCTCTCCCTCATGTAAAATTACAAGAATGATTACCGGTACTTGTTATCGATTGCCTAGGGACAAATGACTTTCTTGTTGACAAAAGTTATCTACTTTTATTACCTTGCAAAGTACTCGTAGTTTTATTCTTGCAAAATAGTTTCATACTTGTTTTAGGTAAAGCAAACGTCAAGTGTGCGTAGAGTTGTATCGGTGGTCGATAGAACTTGAGGGAATATTTGTTCTACCTTTAGCTCCTCGTTGGGTTCGACACTCTTATTTATCGAAGAAGGCTACAAACGATCCCCTATACTTGTGGGTTATCAAGACCTTTTTCTGGTGCCGTTGCTAGGGAGCAATAGCGTGGGGTGAATATTCTCATGTGTGCTTGTTTGATTTATCACTAAGTAGTTTTTATTTCTTGTTCTAAGTTGTTCTCTATCTTTAGTTATGGATATGGAACACGAAACACAAAAAAATTAGTTGTACTTGCTACTCATGGAGATGGGGAACCTCCTAAAACCCTCGATGCTCGTTATGTGAAAAATATTATGCAATACTTTGATAATCCTGAGAAAACCCCGTTCAACTTGATAATGGGAGACACGTTGGATCAACGTGAATACTTTAGGGATTATCGCTTGACACAAAAAGGAAAACTGTTATGGGATCAAATTCATATGTTGAAATGGTATGCTTGGAATCTATGCTCTAGATATGATTATACCTGTTGCTCTAGGATGAATGCTCCACACCTTCCCTTTTCATGTAAATTTAATGACAATGAAACCTTAGATTCTTATGCTAATGGTAGATATGATTACTATGATGTGGAACGAATAGAAGAATTTGTTGCTTTTAAGGGTGCTTATGAAATTGAATCTTTGTTTGAAAAGTTTGAAGATTTTGATGATTCAGTTTATAGACCTGAAAATTTTGCTATGACAATTATAAATTCAATTACGATATTGATGTATTTATTGAGAAAGTCTCAGCTATCCAAGAAGAGACTAATATTTTGCAGGAGTCTATGGAAGAAGAAATTGATGAAACTGTGAGCTCATTGGATGAAAAAGATGATGAGGAGAGCGAAGAACAAAAGGAGGAAGAGCGGATTGATCACCCGTGCCCAAGTTCTAATGAGAGTAACTCTTCAACTCATACATTGTTTAATTTCCCTTCGTTCTTACCGAAGGATGAATGCTATGATAATTGCTATGATCCCGTTGATTCTTTTGAAATATCCCTTTTTGATTAACTTGATGCTTGAGATGCTTGTGGCCAAGATGCCAATATGGATTATGCTTATGGAGATGAACTTGCTATAGTTCCTTATGTTAAGAATGAAATTGTTGCTATTGCACCCACACATGATAGTCCTATTATCTTTTTGAATTCTCCAAACTACACTATATCAGAGAAGTTTGCTCTTATTAAGGATTATATTGATGGGTTGCGTTCTACCACTACACATGATGATTTTGATGAATATAATATGCATGTGCTTGCTGCTCCTACTTGCAATTATTATGAGAGAGGAACTATATCTCCACCTCTCTATGTTTCCAACACGATAAAATTGCAAGAAACTGCTTATGCTATGTATTGGCCTTTACTTGATGTGCATGAGTTGTTCTTGTATGACATGCCGATGCATAGGAAGAGAGTTATACTTTGTCATTGCATGATATATGTTGCTTTGTGCTCACTACTAAATGCCAAATCATTGTTAATTAAAATTGGCTTTGATATACCTTGGGATCCGGGTGGATCCATTACTTGAGCACTTTGTGCCTAGCTTAATGGATTTAAAGAAAGCACTGCCAGGGAGACAACCCGGAAGTTTTAGAGAGTCATTTATTTCTGTTGAGTGATTTTATAAAGTTTAAAAAAAAATATAGAGGGGAACTTAAAACTTCACAAAAAGAAAAGTGAAAGTGAGAGGGACGAGCATTGTGAAAGTGGGAGCTAGCCTTGAACTTTGTTCATGCCCATGGAAACTTTGTGAATCTTAATTACAGAAACTTTTCAAAAAAAAAATTTATCCCCTTGTACAAATCCATTGTATTATAAAAATAATGTGCCAAGATTTGCCTTTAGGATGATTAGATCGTTTGTTGGTATGTCCGGTGCAGAAACAGAAACTTTAGCTGTAGTGCGCAATTTTACATTTTTTTACTGGAATGTCAAAAGCTTCTGAAACTTTTTGCAAAGTATTGCTATATTAATTCCTTATTTTTTCCTAATTTTTCAGAATTTTTGGAGTAACATAAGTATGGTAGGTGTTCAGATTGCAACAGACTGTCCTGTTTAAGACAGATTCTGTTTTTGATGCATTGTTTTGCTTGTTTTGATGAAACTATCAATTTTTATCGGTGGTATAAGCCATGGAAAAGTTATATTACAGTAGCTACAATGCAAAAACAAAATATGAATTGGTTTTCAATAGTACTTAGAGTAGTGATTTGTTTTATTATACTTACGGATCTCACCAGTCTTCTGTTAAGTTTTGTGTGGATGAAGTGATCAAAGATTCAGGAGGTCTCGATATGAGGAGAAGGAGGAGAGGCAAGAGCTCAAGCTTGGGGATGCCCATGGCACCCCAAGTAAATATTCAAGGATACTCAAGCGTCTAAGATTGGGGATGCCCCGGAAGGCATCCCATCTTTCTTCAACAAGTATCGGTATGTTTTCGTCTTCGTTTCGTTCATGTGATATGTGTGAATCTTGGAGCGTCTTTTGTGTTTAGTTTTCATTTTTCTTTTATGCACCATGCTGGTATGATATAGTCCATGGTTGATTTATAGAATGCTCATTGCACTTCACTTATATCTTTTGAGTATGGCTTTATAGAATGCTTCATGTGCTTCACTTATATCTTTTGAAGTTTGGATTGCCTGTTTCTCTTCACATAGAAAACCGTTATTTGCAGAATGCTCTTTTGCTTCACTTATATTTTGTTAGAGCTTGGTATTTTGTAGAAAGAATTAAAACTCTCATGCTTCACTTATACCTATTTAGAGAGTCAACATGAATTGGTCAATTGCATGGTTAGTCATAAAATCCTACATACAACTTATGGATCACTGAATATGATATGTTTGATTCCTTGCAATAGTTTTGCTATATAGAGATGGTAATATGTGGGAGGTACTAGTAAAGGGTTGTGGTTAGTAAGAATATTGGTGTTAAGGTTTGTGATTCCCGAAGCATGCACGTATAGTCTCTCGTTATGCTATGAAGTTGGAGCATGATTTATTATTGATTGTCTTCCTTATGAGTGGCGGTCGGGGACGAGCGATGGTCTTTTCCTACCAATCTATCCCCCTAGGGACATGCATAGTAGTACTTTGCTTCGAGGGCTAATAAACTTTTGCAATAAGTATATGAGTTCTTTATGACTAATGTGAGTCCATGGATTATACGCACTCTTACCTTTTCGCAATCTGCTAGCCTCTACGGTACCGTGCATTGCCCTTTCTCACCTCGAGATGTGGTGCAAACTTCGCAGGTGCATCCAAACCCCGTGATATGATACGCTATATCACACATAAGCCTTATTATATCTTCCTCAAAACAGCCACCATACCTACCTATTATGGCCTTTCCATAGCCATTCCGAGATATATTGCCATGCAACTTTCACCGCCTCCGTTTTGATGACTTGAGCATTCATTGTCATATTGCTTTGCATGATCGTAAGATAGCTAGCATGATATTTACATGGCTTGTACGTTTTTTGATATCGTTGTTACGCTAGATCATTGCACATCCTGGTACACTGCCAGAGGCATTCATATAGAGTCATATTTTGTTATAGGTATCGAGTTGTAAGTAAATAGAAGTGTGATGATCATCAATTTTCATTATTAGAGCATGTCCCAGTGAGGAAAGGATGATAAATACTATGATTCCCCCACAAGTCGGGATGAGACTCCGGACAATGAGAGAGAAAAAAAGAAAAAAAAAAGAAAAAAAGAAAAAAAAGAGGAAAAATACAAAGAGAGAAGGGGCATGCTAGTTCCACACTTGTGCTTCAAAGTAGCACCATGTTTTTCATATAGAGAGTCTCCTATGTTGTCACTTTCATATACTAGTGGGAATTTTTCATTATAGGATTAGATGCACACACACTTAGTTTTCATACACTTATAGCTCTTAGTGCATTCGTTGCATGGCAATCCCTACTCCTCGCATTGATATCAATTGATGGGCATCTCCATAGCCCGTTGGTTAGCCGCGTCGATGTGAGACTTTCTTACCTTTTTGTCTTCTTTATATTTACCCCTATCAACATACTCTATTCCACCCATAGTGCTATATCCGTGGCTTGCGCTCATGTATTATGCGAGGGTTGAAAAAGCTAAAGCGCGTTAAAAAGTATGAACCAATTGCTCGGCTTGTCATCGGGGTTGTGCATGATAAATACTTTGTGTTAAGAAGACAGAGCATGACAAGACTATATGATTTTGTAGGGATAGCTTTCTTTAGCGTTGATATTTTGAAAGACATGATTGTTTGTTGGGATGCCTGAATATTGATGTCTTATGTCAAATTATAGACTATTGCTTTGAATCACTCGTGTCTTAATATTCATGCCATGATTAGACATATGATCAAGTTTATGCTAGGTAGCATTCCACATCAAAAATTATCTTTTTTATCATTTACCTACTCGAGGACGAGCAGGAATTAAGCTTGGGGATGCTGATACGTCTCCGTCGTATCTATAAATTTTGATTGTTTCATACCAATATTATACAACTTTTATACACTTTTGGCAACATTTTATATGATTTATTTGGACTAACATATTGATCCAGTGCCTAGTGCCAGTTCCTGTTTGTTGCATGTTTTTTGTTTCACAAAAAATCCATATCAAACGAAGTCCAAATGCAATAAAATTTTATGGAGAATTATTTTGAAATATTTGTGAATTTTGGGAGGTGGAATCAACTCAAACGGGGGCCCACAGGCCCCAAGATACACCAGGGCATGCCCCAGGCCCCAGGCGCGCCCAGGTGTCTTATGCACACCTCGTACGTCGGTTGGATCCCTACTTCGGGCGCAAGGAAGCTTATATCCGGAAAAAAATTGTGTTAAAATCTCAACACAATCGGAGTTACGGATCTCCCGGAATATAAGAAACGGTTTCGGCCAGATCTGGGGAACGCGAAACAGAAGAGAACAGAGAGGGAGATCCAATCTCGGAGGGGCTCCTGCCCCTCCACCGCCATGGATGCCATGGACTAGAGGGGGAACTCTCCTCCCATCTCGGGGGGAGGCCAAGGAAGAAGAAGAAGGAGGGGGGCTCTCTCCCCTCTCTCCCGGTGGCGCCGGAGTGCCGCCGGGGCAAGGATCGTGACGAAGATCTACATCAACAATCTTGCTACCATCTACACCAACTTTCTCCCCCTCTATGCAGTGGTGTAAAACCTTTTCTCTCCGCTGTAATCTCTACTTAAACATGGTGCTCAACTCCATATATTATTTCCCAATGATATTTGGTTATCCTATGATGTTTGAGTAGATCCGTTTTGTCCTATGGGTTAATCGTGATCTTGGTTGGTATGATTGTATATTTTATTTATGGTGCTGTCCTATGGTGCCCTCCGTCTCGCGCAAACGTGGGGGATCCTCGCTATACGGTGTTGCAATATGTTCATGGTTTGCTTATTGTCGGTGTTGCGGGGGTGACAGCAGCCTAAACGGGGATAAGTGGGTTATGGCATATGGGAGTAAAGAGGACTTGATACTTAATGCTATGGTTGGGTTTCACGACCTTAATGATCTTTAGTAGTTGCGTATGCTTGCTAGGGGTCCAATCATAAGTGCATATGATCCAAGTAGAGAAAGTTTGTTAGCTCATGCCTCTCCCTCATGTAAAATTACAAGAATGATTACCGGTACTTGTTATCGATTGCCTAGGGACAAATGACTTTCTTGTTGACTAAAGTTATCTACTTTTGTTACCTTGCAAAGTACTCGTAGTTTTATTCTTGCAAAATAGTTTCATACTTGTTTTAGGTAAAGTAAACGTCAAGTGTGCGCAGAGTTGTATCGGTGGTCGATAGAACTTGAGGGAATATTTGTTCTACCTTTAGCTCCTCATTGGGTTCGACACTCTTATTTATCAAAGAAGGCTACAAACGATCCCCTATACTTGTGGGTTATCAAGAGAGCGCTGGAGCGAATCCATTGATCGGCACCCCAGCAAGGCAGTCCGCGTTAGCGTGACTTTTTATGCCAGCCGCCACCAGGTTGTCTAAAGCGTGTGGAGAGGAGGAAAGAGAAGCCGATCGTGCCCTGCACCGCGTCCTGGCGCCTGCAAGATACATATGACTCTTTACCGATCCCTGCCGGGAACCGAAGAACAACACGCACAATAGCTATCCTCCCCAAAGGCATGCGAATGCGACAAGCGGCCGCGGCCGAAAGGAGTGGGAGGGAGCGAAGAAAAGAGCTAAGTTTTACGCAATCCTTGCCCAGTCATAACCTTAGGATTTCGCATTTGTTTATCCCTTGGATACCAAGGTGTTCGTATGAGGAAATCTGTCGTATGGATGGCACCTTGTCAGTTTTTGACTACACCATTGTTCTGACCCGAGCCCTGCTCACAGAATGGGTAGCAATGCCAAAACTGTCAAGGAAAAACTTGCCGTGAAGTATCTTCACCAAGATGACTGCTAAGGGCCCGACCCTTGCGACAATCGCGGCAGTACGATACCGGCAGGCAGCTGAAATGCGCACGGAGATTAATCATACGAACACCAACCGATGAATTCTAGAGGGATAAACATGTGATTGGGATTAAGTAAAAACATTAGTTCCACACAAACATACGTGGTACGGTGTCTAAACACAAGACATACATCATGTTTTGTTACAGGACAGTGCGGCGGAAGGGTAATTCAAGGCCGGGCCTGGCGACCTCGTGGAGCAGTAGGGACGCCAAGAACCCTGTCGGCGAGAGGGGCGGCCTTCTCTTCGGCAGCTGAAATGTCTGCGCCTTTCGGTGGCTTCTTGAAGCCATCGGTGAGGTTGAGGTCCGGGTGGTGGCAGGCGATGTCGCTCAGGACCATGAAGAGAGCGTTACGGGCGAGCTTTCGAGATTCAGTCGCGAACCGGCCGGCCCTTTCCTCCTCATGTGTCTTCAGTCTCTCGATCAACTCGTTGAAGAAGATCCCTAGCTTGACGCTAGGGACCTCTTACCTGCTGACCGAAAAGGCTGGCCCATCCATGCCCATCGCTGCAGTCTGAGCAGTGAGACGCTCGACAATATCGATCAAGCTCTTGATCCAGAGGTCGACCTGCTCGGAATGACTTGCCAGCTTCTCCTCTGCATCCTTCTGAAGACGCTTTGCGGTATCCAGGTCCTTTGTCAACTGCTGCTCACGAACCCCACTGGACTTTGCCGAGCTCTCCAAGGTGCCAATCCTGGCCTTCAGATCTTCAATGGTGCCATTGGCAGTCTCGAGGCCTTGGCTCTTGGAGGAGAGCTGCGACTATATATCCTTCAGAAGGACTTCTGCTTTTTGTGCCTCCTCCTTGAGGGTCGCGGCCTCCTTGGCGCTCCCGGAAAGCTCTTCAGTCAGCTTGGCCACCTGTTGGTCGAGGTCGGTCTTGGCAGTGGACGCAGCAGCAAGGTCATCGGCGAGCTTCTTCAGTTGGGAAGCAGAATCAACAGTGAAGGCGTCCAGGGCGGCCTTGTGCTTGTCCTCTAGCTCCATGGTGCGCTGCTGCAGAAGAGCTTCAAGGTCATCGTCCTTGGCGCGAAGGGTGGCCTCGAGCTTCTCCTCCCGAGAAGAGATGTCCTGCTCCTTGGCATCCAGAAACGCCTTGCGCTCAGCCATGCGGGCCTCCCGGGCAATGACATCCTCCCTCGCCATCGAGATTGCCTCCTGCTGCCTCATCAGGACCTGGAACTATTTGCCGTGCCAGTCGCGCAGCTTATTTCCTTTGTCCTTTAATTGCTGGTCCACCATGTTGGCGGACTTGCGCTGCTCCTTGAGCACCTGCCATTTCTGGTTGTGCCGGCCCCACATCTCCTTAAGGCCTGCCGCCATGGACTCCAGGAAAGATAAGTCCATTGCGACAGCAACGGAGTCGTCTGCCTCGTCGACCCCTTGGTGCAGCGATGACAGAATGCGCTGGAGCTCTTCATCCAGTTCCGTGCTCGTTGCCACTGATGAGTCGGGGGCACCGAGCCAGGGCTGCGCGAGCACTAGCGCCAACTGGCTCAGGGATGGCTGCGGGGCCCCTGCCATAGCACCAAATGAGGGGAGGGGATCCATGGTTTGGAGGGGGTCTTTCTCCTCGACTGTCGCCCCCGCCCCTGGCGCGCCGCAAGAGTCTGCTCTGTTCCTGTCAGGGGCCCCTGGACACTCCCGGCAGCATGTCCTTGCCCCTCTGTGGCAGCGATCTTGGTAGCTTCATCCGCCGCATCCCTTCCTATGCTGGACACTTCTTCCAGCAGCTCCGGCTCTTTGGCCTGAGGGACTGTAAACAAAGACAGCAAGCGATAACGAAGAGGCAGAAATATTAGGAAACCAAAAGCATGGGGCAAGATGAGAAAAGGAAGAGAAGAAGAGCAAATGAGTTACCCGGAGAGGTCTGCCGGGCAGAAGCTTCAGTTTCCCCGGCAACATCAGTTGCCGGGCCACGACTCCCGTCCCCTATTGAGACAACCACGGCGTTGTCCTGAGCAAGTTCTTCCGTGGGAACCGTCATCAGGGGCTCCTCGACTCGATCGGCGGGTGGGGTAAGCCCCTCTTGAGGGGGCTCGCCCTGGGTCATCTCTCCTCATCCTCCAGCCGAGGAGGTCGGGAGCTCTCCTACATTGCTCCTTGCCGGAGTGGCCAATCCTATGCCCTCATGCCGGGGGCTGAGCTGGGGGCTTGGCGACGGGACGTTCGAGACGCTCCCCGCCGGGCTCGCGTCCTCCACGGTTTTCGACGGCCCCGCGCGCCTGAATCGTTTGGACCGATGGATGAGAGTCTCAGTCTCCTCTTCCTCCTCCCTGTCGATGGAAGCAAACAAGATCAGTCAACAAGAAAAAGTCGACATTGGGGGCAACTCCAACAAAGTTCCCGCACAAATGGGCAAAAATCGCCATACACGCCATTGCATTTGGCGTGAAATCCAGGAAATGGAAGCCATAGATCACCATCATTGCTTCTAAGAAATCCGAGAAGGGAGGACACAGACCACAAATGAAATACGCACAAAAGAATCGGTACGAATCTGGCGGGTCCTGTTCCCCCTCCGCCAGAACTTTGGGCGCGCCATGCCCCTTCGGGACTTCCCTCCCCCACAGATATCCATACCTTGCTTCAAGCACTTCGCTGTCCAGATTCGACGGGAAGAAGACAACATCTGCCCTTCACTTCCTGTCCAGCTCCGATACCCTCTTGCTCACCTCGGCGGCCGCCTCCTTCGCGGCGGTCGTCCGCTTCCCCTTGGTAGCAGCTTTCTTCCCCATTTCCTCAAGCTACGGCGGGGATGGGGGAAGGGAGTTGGGTAGGGGATCGGCGGCGAGTGTGGGCGAGGAGGAAGAACAGTTGTTTTGCTTGCGGAAGAAGATGATGGAAAGGCGGAGCGGGCGATGAATGAACCGTGCCCTTCCACGTTTTTCTCTCTTAAGGAAAGGACGTGTGGGGAGGGCGTGACTCTTCAGAAAGTTACCGTTTTGCTTTAACTGCTGCAGTCCCACTACCCCACGACCCGCGGTAAATACGGGAACTGGACGTTGGATTGACTAGTTATCATGACAAACCGCTGCACGCGCAGCGTTCTCTCGCCACGTGTTCATGCACTGTTTGGGGCCTAACCCAACGTGCCCAGCGACATGTATGGCTCAGGCCCGGGGGCTTCTGTCGGGGTACACAAATAGGGGTGTATGTTTTCCCCTGACTGGTGCATGGACAGCAAGTCGCCGGCCCGGCAAGGTTGCAACATCCAAGTCCAGACCAAGCAAGGAGTGATGGCTCTTTGAGGAATCAAAGGGCAAAGCAAGAAGATCAATACACTGCTAAGGAAAAACCTCCCTTGCCGGGCAGGCGAGCCTGGCGAGGACGAGGTGGCCCCGAAGACAAGCCTCAAGACCATCCCGGCAGGCCTGCTAGGCACTATAAAAGCAAACTACCCCGCCAAGTCTTCACCGCTCCACCTCACAGCGATGAAAGTCATCGATCGGTGCGGTGTCAAGCCCCTAAGTGACTAAGTGGTTGTTATTCGACACATGGCAGCCATTTCCAGAGGAAACCACCTCCAAATGACACCCGTCCAGAGACGTGTCAGGCAGACAAGCGAAAAGGTGGCCGAGCAGCCCGGCAAGGCTTGCCGGGCGGGCTACGATGTGACACTAAGCGACGTATTTAATGCGCTCTGCTCTGCCTACAGAGTTAGGTATGATAGCACTGTTTTCTATCTAATCAGTACACAATGACTGATTTGCCACTGTAGTAACCCCTTGATCTATACTAGCACATATGCCCGTGCGTTGCAACGGGAGAGAAAATTGATATGTACTTAAATTTAGGGACCATTGGATGTGCAAGCACGACATATCAACTCATTAAGTAGTTTTAACTGACACACTCAATTGCACCTAAGGGCACCCTCCACTACATTTGAACTTATAATCATATATATGTATTAACCCTAAATCTAGGTTGTGAATGTGCAGTCGATGAACATACAACACGGCCAAGTTAAACATTGTCGGATTGCAATTTTATATTAAGTTATATCATAATCCCATAGTCTCATAACATACTGTCTATCTCATGTTCACCGACAATCCCACGTACAAAGCATCCAGAACATTGGGACTTAATTTCTTCTTTTTGAGAAATGTGAGTTAAATCCTTCCTGCTCATCTGTAACAAAACAATTGTGTGTTCGTTTCTCCAGGGATAATCGGCACCCACTCCTCACCCTCTATCAATTCATGGAGACGTTTATTGATTTTCCACACAACTTGCAAACTTATATAAACTGATGAAATTTAGTGTAAGAAAATGAGAAGCTAGTATTTAATTTGATAAGTAAACAAACCCTCTCATCAGAATTTAAAGCGCTCGAGGGCCAAAACTCTACGGCCAAGAGACAACCTCGCATGAAGATTAAATGCATCTAACTGTAGCCAGTGACCGCATGAAGAAGCAGTTTCCACGTAAATATTACATTTTGGCTGCCACGTGGGAAAACTGGGCCCGCATACAATTCATTAAGTAGTTTTAACTGACACACTCAATTGCCCTAAGGGCACTCCCCACTATATTTGAACTTATAATCATATATATGTATTAACCCTAAATCTAGGTTGTGAATGTGCAGTCGATGAACATACAACACGGCCAAGTTAAACATTGTCGGATTGCAATTTTATATTAAGTTATATCATAATCCCATAGTCTCATAACATACTGTCTATCTCATGTTCACCGACAATCCCACGTACAAAGCATCCAGAATATTGGGACTTAATTTCTTCTTTTTGAGAAATGTAAGTTAAATCCTTCCTGCTCATCTGTAACAAAACAATTGTGTGTTCGTTTCTCCAGGGATAATCGGTACCCACTCCTCACCCTCTATCAATTCATGGAGCGGTTTATTGATTTTCCACACAACTTGCAAACGTATATAAACTGATGAAATTTAGTGTAAGAAAATGAGAAGATAGTATTTAATTTGATAAGTAAACAAACCCTCTCATCTGAATTTAAAGCGCTCGAGGGCCAAAACTCTACGACCAAGAGACAACCTTGCATGAAGATTAAATGCATCTAACTGTAGCCAGTGACCGCGTGAAGAAGCAGTTTCCACGTAAATATTACATTTTGGCTGCCACGTGGGATAATTGGGCCCGCATACAATTCATTAAGTAGTTTTAACTAACACACTCAATTGCCCTAAGGGCACTCCCCACTATATTTGAACTTATAATCATATATATGTATTAACCCTAAATCTAGGTTATGAATGTGCAGTCGATGAACATACAACACGGCCAAGTTAAACATTGTCGGATTGCAATTTTATATTAAGTTATATCATAATCCCATAGTCTCATAACATACTGTCTATCTCATGTTCACCGACAATCCCACATACAAAGCATCCAGAACATTGGGACTTAATTTCTTCTGTTTGAGAAATGTGAGTTAAATCCTTCCTGCTCATCTGTAACAAAACAATTGTGTGTTCGTTTCTCCAGGGATAATCGGTACCCACTCCTCACCCTCTATCAATTCATGGAGCGGTTTATTGATTTTCCACACAACTTGCAAACGTATATAAACTGATGAAATTTAGTGTAAGAAAATGAGAAGCTAGTATTTAATTTGATAAGTAAACAAACCCTCTCATCTGAATTTAAAGCGCTCGAGGGCCAAAACTCTAAGACCAAGAGACAACCTTGCGTAAAGATTAAATGCACCTAACTGTAGCCGGTGACCGCGTGAAGAAGCAGTTTCCACGTAAATATTACATTTTGGCTGCCACGTGGGATAATTGGGCCCGCATACAAAAAATGTTTAAATCTTTCGCTGCAATTTTTAGACCAAAAAAATCAAATAACTACAGTGGCTAGGGACGTTGTTAACTCACGGGAGGTCATGTGATTGGTCCCACCCACGCACAATTTTTTGTTAGCCTTTTTTATGTTTTGCTTTGCCACTGTCGCTCTTTTCTTTAATGGCTGCGCTGCAAACCTTCCATTGAAGTTAGCCTGGTGTAGTGGCTAGGTACGCGGGTGTAGCAGCAGCTGGTCGCTGGTTCGAGTCCCACCTGGGCACAGTTTTTTTTGTTGATTTTTCACCGAACGAAAAGCAAACTCGCTCGAGAGGATTCCCATGACGGACGAAAAAACATCTGGGTCCCATCACAAACCAAAAAAAGTGGAGAAACAATCCTCCCTTTAATATTAGGTAAAGAAAAGGAGGGCCATGGCAACAAGAGAAAGGGTTCGGAACCTTGTACACTCGTACGTGCGTAGCTGCTCTCGCCCCGAGGCAACCCTGTCGGGCAAGAGCGCTGCGTTTCCACCACAATCCACCATCAATCCACCAAAGCAAGAGTAGGGTTTTACGCCTCGCGGCGGCCCAAACCTGGGTAAAACTACCCGTGTGATGTCTGTCGTGCTGCGCTACGGTCCTCCGCTCTTTGTGCAATGTGCTCAGCCCCCCTGCCGAACCAAAAGGGGCTGATGGCCCCATAGGTGGTCGTGGTTTCCCACGACAACCAATGGGCGTTATTTCTATCTCATCAGACAAGAAAGACGCAATCATATGCGTGGACAAGATGTACCGAGTGGTAGTTGCTGCAGAAGCTGCAGAAGCTACGGAAGCCGCTGCTCCCGCCAAGGAAAGCAAGAAAAAGAAGAAAGGAAGCAAGGATGCCAGCGAGGAATCCGGGAAGCGTGTCTCTCCAGAATGCATTGCGCCTGTTGATGACTTGCCGGAGAGTTTCAATAGCAAGAGATCCAAGGCTGCCGCACCATCTGTGAAAAAGGTCCCGGCAGGGCTTGCTGGCGCTGGTGGTACATTTACCATCAGTGCCACCCTCGATGACAAATTGGAAATCGCGCTCGTTGCCTTCCTGTGGGCGAATGTCGATGTGTTTGCTTGGCAACCATCTGACATCCCCGGTGTTCCCAGGGAGGTAATCGAGCACCACCTTATTGTCTGCCCACATGCCCGGCCCGTCAAGTAGAAGGTCCGGAAGCAAGCTTTGGAGCGGCAACAGTTTATTGCCGAGGAGATCAAGAAACTTGAGGCAGCTGGATTGGTCAGAGGAGTATTGCATCCAATGTGGTTAGCAAACCCAGTGGTGGTACGCAAGGCAAATGGGAAATGGAAGCTTTGCATAGATTTCACGGATCTTAACAAAGCATGCCCGAAGGACCCATTCCCCTTGCCGCGCATCGACCAGATTGTGGATTCCACCTCCAGATGCGACTTGCTCTCCTTCCTGGATGCCTATTCTGGATACCATAATATCTTCATGTCCAAGGAGGATGAAGAAAAGACCGCATTCATAACTCCATGTGGCACGTACTGTTTTGTACGGATGCCTTTCGGGTTAAAGAGCGCTGGATCCACTTTTGCAAGAGCAGTATAGATTGGCTTTGAGTCCCAGTTGCACAGAAATGTTGAAGCCTACATGGATGATATTGTGGTCAAAACCAAGGACATAATGACTCTCATTCAGGATTTGGAGGAGACCTTTGCAAATCTGCGCAGGCTCAATTTGAAGCTGAACCCGGAGAAGTGTGTGTTCAGCATTCCTTCCGGCAAACTACTTGCCTTTTTTGTATCTTATCGGGGGATAGAGGCCAACCCAGACAAGATCAAGGCTATCGAGCAGATTCAAGCACCAAAGACAGTCAAGGACGTGAGGCGTTTGGCCGGATGTGTTGCCGCGCTGAGCATGTTCATTTCCAAATCCGCTGAAGGCACCTTGCCGTTTTTCAAAACCTTGAAAAAGGCAGGGCCCGTGGAGTGGACCCCGGAGGCAGACGCTGTGCTACAAGATTTGAAGACCTACCTTTCCTCTGTTCCCACCTTAGTCGCTCCTAAACCATAAGAGCCGTTGCTTCTATATTTAGCAGCGACCAATCAAGTGGTTAGCGCAGCACTGGTGGCACAGCGGGAGGTAGATGAAGCAGCAACCACCGCCACCGTCCCCTCTAGAGAGGAAAGTGAACTAGTCCCGGCAAGGTCAGATGCAGTTCAAGAGAGAGAAGAGCAAAGCAGCGGAGACAGTGCCAAGATCACGGCAAGGAAGAAGGTGGTGCAGCGCCCAGTGTACTTCGTCAGCTCCCTACTATAGGGGGCTAGGTCAAGGTACTCTGGCATGCAAAAGTTGATTTTTGGCCTCATCATGGCCTCAAGGAAACTGCGTCAGTACTTCCAAGCCCACGAGATCACGGTTGTCACCCGCTTCCCCTTGCAACGCATACTCCGAAACCCCGAGGCTACTGGCAGGATTGTGGAATGGGCTTTGGAGTTATCCAGCTTTGGTTTGAGGTTTGAAAGCACATCAACTATTCAGAGCAGAGCACTGGCAGAGTTCATTGCAGAGTGAACGCCAACCCCTGATGAGGAAGTATTGGAAATAGTTATCCCCGGCAAGGAAACGCCCCAAGAATGGATTATGCATTTTGATGTGCCTTCTCCCTACAGGGTGCAGGAGCTGGCGTGCTTCTCGTTGCTCTCATTGGGGAGCACCTTAAGTACGTCGTTCAAATGCATTTCCCCCGGAAGGAGGCTACCAACAATACTGCAGAGTATGAAGGGCTCCTTGCCGGGCTCAGGATTGCGACAGAGTTGGGAATGAAGAAGCTGATCATCCGTGGAGACTCACAGCTTGTGGTGAGATAGATCAACAAGTACTACCAAAGCCCATTGATGGAGGCATATGTCAAGGAAGTGAGAAAGTTGGAGGGGCACTCTGACGGATTGCAAACAGAGCACGTACCACATGCGGAAAACAGCATTGCTGATCATCTGTCAAAGTGCGCTGGGTAAAAACTCCCTGTGGAACCAGGGACTTTTGTTCTCCATCTGACTCAACCCTCCGTATCCCCGGCAACAATGGCCAGCAAGAGGAGGAAACTGAACTCCGGCAAGCCTCTCCTGGTAAAGCTTCCCGAAGCCCCGGCAGAAGGCTTGGCGGGAACAACTCCCTTTCGATCAGTGAGCTGCACCCTCCCGCCGAATTACCAGTCTTTGCGGTCGAGGCGTGCGCTCCTGCCGATGAGGAGGTGCCGCTAGTCCTTGTTGCCGAGCCCCAGGCTCCAACTAGGGCATGGCACATTGTTCGTTTCCTACAAATAGGAGAACTTCCCGAAGAACAAGAAGAAGTGATAACCCACAAGTATAGGGGATCGCAACAGTTTTCGAGGGTAGAGTATTCAACCCAAATTTATTGATTCGACACAAGGGGAGACAAAGAATATTCTCGAGTATTAGCAGCTGAGTTGTCAATTCAACCACACCTGAAAGACTTAATATCTGCAGCAAAGTATTTAGTAGCAAAGTAGTAGGGAAGTAACGGTAACGGTGGCAAAAGTAACAGTAGCAGTTTTGTAGCAATCGTAACAGTGGCAACAGAAAAGTAACAAAGCAAAGATCAATATGTGAAAAGCTCATAGGCAATGGATCAATGATGGATAATTATGTCGGATGGCATTCATCATGCAACAGTTATAACATAGGGTGACACAGAACTAGCTCCAATTCATCAATATAATGTAGGCATGTATTCCGAATATAGTCATACGTGCTTATGCAAAAGAACTTGCATGACATCTTTTGTCCTACCCTCACGTGGCAGCGGGGTCCTATTGGAAACTAAGGGATATTAAGGCCTCCTTTTAATAGAGAACCGGACCATAGCATTAGCACTTAGTGAATACATGAACTCCTCAAACTACTTTCATCACCGGGAAGTGTCCCGACTATTGTCACTCCGGGGTTGCCGGATCATAACACGTAGTAGGTGACTATAACTTGCAAGATAGGATCAAGAACACATATATATTCATGAAAACATAATAGGTTCAGAGCTGAAATCATGGCACTCGGGCCCTAGTGACAAGCATTAAGCATAGCAAAGTCATAGCAACATCAATCTTAGAACATAGTGGATACTAGGGATCAAACCCTAACAAAACTAACTCGATTACATGTTAAATCTCATCCAACCCATCACCGTCAAGCAAGCCTACGATGGGATTACTCACACACGGCGGTGAGCATCATGAAATTGGTGATGGAGGATGGTTGATGATGACGACGGCAACGATTTCCCCACTCCGGAGCCCCGAACGGACTCCAGATCTGATCTCCCGAGGATGAATAGGAGGTGGCGGCGGCTCCGTATTGTAAAACGGGATGAATCCTTCTCTCTTATTTTTTTCTCCCCGAACGAGAATATATGGAGTTGGAGTTGAGGTCGGTGGAGGTCCAGGGAGCCCACAAGGACGGGTGGCGCTCCCTGGGGGGTGGGCGCGCCCTCCACCCTTGTGGACAGGGTGTGGGCCCCCTTCTGTTGATTCTTTCGCCAATATTTTTTATTTATTCCAAAACTGATCTCCGTGAAGTTTCAGGTCATTCCGAGAACTTTTATTTCTGCACAAAAATAACACCATGGCAATTCTGCTGAAAACAGCGTCAGTCCGGGTTAGTTCCATTCAAATCATGCAAATTAGAGTCCAAAACAAGGGCAAAAGAGTTTGGAAAATTAGATACGATGGAGACGTATCAACTCCCCCAAGCTTAACCCATTGCTGTCCTCAATCAATTCAGTTGACAAACTGAAAGTGATAAAGAAAAACTTTTACAAACTCTGTTTGATCTTGTTGTTGCAAATATGTAATGCCAGCATTCAAGTTTTCAGCAAAGATTATGAACTAACCATATTCACAATAACATCTAGGTCTCACGTTTACTCATATCAATAGCACAATCAACTAGCGTGCAATAATAATAAATCTCAGATGACAACACTTTTTCAAAACAATCATAATATGATATAACAAGATGGTATCTCGCTAGCGCTTTCTGAGACCGCAAAACATAAATGCAGAGCACCCCTGAAGATCAAGGACTGACTAGACATTGTAATTCATGGTAAAAGAGATCCAGTCACAGTCGTACTCAATATCAATTAATAGTAAAGCATACAAATGACAGTGGTGCTCTCTAACTGGTGCTTTTTATAAGAGAATGATGACTCAACATAAAAGTAAATAGATAGGCCCTTCACAGAGGGAAGCAGGGATTTGCAAAGGTGCCAGAGCTCGAGTTTTTAAAACAGAGATGAATATAATTTTGAGCCGTATGCTTTCATTGTCAACATAACAACCAAGAGATCTCAATATCTTCCATGCTACATACATTATAGGCGGTTCCCAAACAGAATGGTAAAGTTTTTTACTCCTCCTCAACCAACAAGCACACTCCACGGCTGGTCCGAAACAACGGGTACCGTCCATACAATCAACAATCTTGTTTTAATTTATTTTGATTTGATTTGAGCATGGGACTGGGCATCCTGATTACCAGCCATTTTCTCGTGAATGATGAGCGGAGTCCACTCATAGCAAGAATAACCCACCTAGCATGGAAGATACTGACAGCCCCCAGTCGCTACATGAGCGATTCGGGCATAAAAACAGATTATCATTTGAAGGTTTAGAGTTTGGCACATGCAAATTTACTTGGAACGGAAGGTAAATACCGCATATAGGAAGGTATGGTGGACTCATATGGAATAACTTTGGGTTTATGGAAGTGGATGCACAAGCAGTATTCCCGCTTAGTACAAGTGAAGGCTAGAAAAAGACTGGGAAGCGACCAACTATAGAGCGACAACAGTCATAAACATGCATCGTGATTAACCAACATTGAATGCAAGCATGAGTAGGATATAAATCACCATGAACATAAATATCGTGGAGGCTATGTTGATTTTGTTTCAACTACATGCGTGAACATGTGCCAAGTCAAGCCACTCGAATCATTCAAAGGAGGATACCATCCTATCATACTACATCACAACCATTTTAAAAGCATGTTGGCATGCAAGGTAAACCATTATAAACTCCTAGCTAATTAAGCATGGCATGAATAACTATAATCTCTAATTGTCATTGCAAGCATGTTTCATTCATAATAGGCTGAATCAAGAACGATGAACTAATCATATTTACAAAAACAAGATAGGTCGAGTTCATACCAGCTTTTCCTCAACTCAATCGCTTCATCATATATCATCATTATTGCCTTTCACTTGCACGACCGAACGATGTGAATAATAATAATAGTGCACATGCATTGGACTAAGCTGGAATCTGCAAACATTTATTCAAAGGAGAAGACAATATAATATGGGCTCTTTGTTAGATCAACAATAATGCATATGAGAGCCACTCAACATTTTCATCGTGGTCTTCTCTCTTCGACCCCCGAAGAAAAGAAAAGAATTTCAAAGAAACACACTGAA
The DNA here is from genome assembly GCA_011799875.1 of Thinopyrum elongatum. Lineage (NCBI taxonomy): Eukaryota > Viridiplantae > Streptophyta > Magnoliopsida > Poales > Poaceae > Thinopyrum > Thinopyrum elongatum. The sequence goes on from CM022298.1 coordinate 157,146,518, forward strand.
ATGTTTTTGGAGTTTTTGTTTTTCTGAAGAAAGTAAAACAAGAACGAGAAAAAATATTTACACGGGAAAGCTCCCAACAAGTGAAAGAAGAACGAGAAATCTTTTTGGGTTTTCTCAAAGGTTTTCAAACACTCAAGAAGAAAGCGAGAAAAAGAAAATAAACTAGCATGGATAATACAATGAAAAAGTATGAACACCGACAACTAGAATGAGTGTGTGAACATGAATATAATGTCTGTGAGAAATACGTACTCCCCCAAGCTTAGGCTTTTGGCCTAAGTTGGTCTAAGCCCATGGATCAAAGTGGCCCTCTCCGGTGTACTGAGGAGGATCCTGAGGGTTCCACTGGTTAGCGAGCTCCTGTGGCTCCCACTGATAAATAGACTCCTGATATGAATCAGGTGATGGCTCTGGCTCAGGAACTGGAGATCGCGTCCCCTCCCAGTATGCGTAAATGTCCGCGGGCATGATGAAGTACCTGCCTGAATGAATATCGAACAAATAAGGTGCAGGCAAGGTAATAATCTGAAAAGTATCCTCGCTAAATATCAAGTTATAAATGAGTCTCTTTTCCTCATCATAGCGAATAAACTTATGTGCTACCATGATGTCATAATCTAAGTATATAGTGGGTAGCAGTTTCTCCTCTTTCTCATTATGCCTAATGGGTATCTCAAAGCGTCTAGCAAGTCGAGAGGCAAAGATACCTTCGAAAATAGGACCCTTAGTATGGTTGAGACTCAACCGTCTAGCAACCATAGTGCCTAAACTGAAAGTTTTATCGCGAAGTAAAGCATGTCGTAAAATGGCAAGGTCAGGAGCACTAAGGCCTCCACTCTCCCTGTGACCAATTAAACATCTCCCAGCAAATAATGAGTAGTAGCGCAAAACAGGAAAAATGTAAACTAGCTACTCTCGCTTCTGACACCTTTCTCCTTTCCCCTATGGTAACTTCATTAATAAAATCTCCCACATCACTAGGACGTGGTTCCTCGACGCTACCCTCATAAGGTAATTTACAAACCTCACAAAAGTCATAAAGCGTCATCTCCTTATGCTCATCATATAAGTGAAACTCTACCGTGGGTGGTGATCTCCTAGCATGAAAATGAAAATTTTGCACGAAAGTATTAGTGAGTAGGAGATACTGATCACACTGCTCGTGGAGAAAGTCGGTGATGCCTGCATTCTCAGTCAAATAATAGAAATCCTCATAAATTCCGGTCGCTTCCAAGAATGCATCCCATGGCCATTCACACGGCCGAATCTCCGCGGCACGAGGAAGATTGTACTTGGGCTTTTCCTTCTCCTGATTTTCTTTTTTCCTTCGAACCCCGGCTCGAAGAGCCTCTCAACAATCTCCTCATCATTTTCTTCCTCTGAAAATTTTCTGAAATTTTTTGTAACTCAAAATAAAAGTGAACCAAACTCAACAAAACTGATAGCAACTACTCCTACAAGTGCCTAGAGGCTATATCATGCATCAAAACTACTTTGGACCATATAAATTTGACATGCAAGCTCAAGAACAGGGTCACTACAGCAGCAAAAATTTGCAATATATAAAGCACTAGAACAAAAACTAATTGGACCATTGGAGGAGTCACATACCGAAGAACAATCCCCCAAAGCAGTTTTGCAAATGGAGCTTTACACAAGGAGATCAAAAATGGCAGCAAAATGAGCAAGAACACGAGTTTGAGCTATGTGATGATTTTTTTCTGGAGGAAGATAAAGTGGATGGGTGCTAGAATAAGTGGAGGGGGCCTACGTGGGACCCACAAGGTAGGGGGGCGCGCCCAGGGGGTAGGGCGCGCCCTCCACCCTTGTGGCCCCCTGGTGCATCCCCTGGGTGCATGCTCAGTGCCAGAAATTCTAAAATATTCTATAAAAATCATACTAAATTTTCAGGGCATTTGGAGAACTTTTATTTTCGGGACATTTTTTTATTTCACGGGTAATTCAAAAAACAGACAGAAAATACTAATTTTACTTTATTCATTCTAAATAACAGAAAGTAAAAAGTAGGTACAAAAAGTTGTGCCTTCTAAATTCATCAATCTCATGCCTATCAAAAGGAATCCGTGAACAAGGTTGATCAAGTCTCATTAACAAACTTCTTCCAAATGACATGAAACCGGAGGATTTTTGAATAACACTAGGTTACCTCAATGGGGATATGCATGTCCCCAACAATAAGAATATCATGTTTCTTTTTGACAGTAGGAAGAGGGAATTCAAAACCTCCAATAGTAATAGTTGAAAATTTTCCAATAGAATTGATACTATGAACTTGAGGTTGTTTCTTCGGAAAGTGTACCATATGCTCATTACCATTAACATGAAAAGTGACATTGCCTTTATTGCAATCAATAACAGCCCCTGCAGTATTCAAAAAGGGTCTACCAAGGATGATCGACATACTGTCGTCCTCGGGAATATCAAGAATAACAAAGTCCGTTAAGATAGTAACGTTTGCAACCACAACAAGCACATCCTCACAAATACTGATGCGTATAGCAGTTGATTTATCAGCCATTTGCAAAGAGATTTCAGTAGGTGTCAACTTATTCAATTCAAGTCTACGATATAAAGAGAAAGGCATAACACTAACACCGGCTCCAAGATCACATAAAGCAGTTTTAACATAGTTTCTTTTAATGGAGCATGGTATAGTTGGTACTCCTGGATCCCCAAGTTTCTTTGGTATTCCACCCTTAAAAGTGTAATTAGCAAGCATGGTGGAAATTTCAGCTTTCGGTATCTTTCTTTTATTTGTAACAATATCTTTCATATACTTAGCATAAGGAGGCATTTTAAGCATATCAGTTAAACGCATACGCAAAAAGATAGGTCTAATCATTTCAACAAAGCGCTCAAAATCCTCATCATCCTTTTTCTTGGATGGCTTAGGAGGAAAGGGCATGGGTTTCTGAACCCATGGTTCTCTTTCTCTACCATGTTTTCTAGCAACAAAGTCTCTCTTATCATAACATTGATTCTTTGATTGTGGGTTATCAAGATCAACAGCAGGTTCAATCTCTACATCATTATCATTACTAGGTTGAGCATCAACATGAACATCATCATTAACATTATCACTAGATTCATGTTCATCACCAGATTGTGTCTCAGCATCAGAAATAGAAATATCATTTGGATTCTCAGGTGTGTCTATAACAGGTTCACTAGAAGTATGCAAAGTCCTATCAATTTTCTTTTTCTTTTTATTAGGACTAGGTGCATCAGTATTAATTCTCTGAGAATCTTGCTCAACTCTCTTAGGATGGCCCTCAGGATACAAAGGTCCCTGAGTCATTTTACCACCTCTAGTCATAACCCTAACAACATTATCATTGTTCTTATTATTCAACTCATTAAGCAAATCATCCTGTGCTTTAAGTACTTGTTCTACTTGAGTTGTAACCATGGAAGCATGTTTACTAATAAGCTTAAGATCATTAACAGTTCTACTCATATAATCACCCAAGTGGTCAAGCATGTAAGCATTACGTTTCAATTGTCTACTAACATAAGCATTGAATTGTCTACTAACTCATCCAAGCATTGACTAGCAGACTTATTATGAGGAATATCACCTTCATCAAATATATAAAGAGAATTTACCTCTACTACCTGTGTCGGGTTATCAAGACCATGCATTTCTTCAATAGGCGGTAGATTCTTAACATCTTCAGCTTTAATACCTTTTTCTTTCATAGATTTCTTTGCCTCTTGCGTATCTTCGGGACTGAGAAATAGAATACCCATTTTCTTCGGAGTTGGCTTAGGAGTTGGTTCAGGAAGTGTCCAATCATTATCATTACTCAATATATTATTTAAAAGCAATTCAGCTTGCTCAACAGTCCGTTCCCTGAAAATACAACCAGCACAACTATTTAGGTGGTCCCTAGAAGCATCGGTTAGTCCATTATAAAAGATATCAAATATTTCATTTTTCTTGAGAGGATGATCAGGCAAAGCATTAAGTAATTGGAGAAGCCTCCCCCAAGCTTGTGGGAGACTCTCTTCTTCAGATTGCACAAAGTTAAATATTTCCTGTAAGGCAGCTTGTTTCTTATGAGCAGGGAAATATTTTTGAGAGAAGTAATAAATCATATCCTGGGGACTACGCACACAACCAGGAGCAAGAGAATTAAACCATAACTTAGCATCACCCTTTAATGAGAAAGGAAACAATTTAAGAATATAATAGTAGCGAATTTTTTCCTCATGAGCAAACAGGGTGGCTATATCATTCAGTTTAGTAAGATGTGCCACAACTGTTTTAGATTCATAACCATAGAAAGGATCAGATTCAACCAAAGTAATTAACTCAGGATCAATAGAGAATTCATAATCCTTATCAGTAACAAAAATAGGTGAAGTAGCAAAATTGGGATCATATTTCATTCTAGCATTCAAGGATTTTTCTTTCAGCTTAGCTAGCAATTTCTTAAGATCTTCTCTATCATTGCAAGCAAGAAAGTCTCTAGCAGTTTCTTCATCCATAATATAACCCTCAGGTACAACAGGCAATTCATATCTAGGGGGAGAATCATAATCTTCAGTTTCAGTAATATTTTCTCTAACCCTAGCAAGTTGTTCATCAAGAAATTCACCTAGTTGCACAGTATTATCAAGCAAAGCTGAAGTATCATCATTAGCATCATGCAGAGCAGAAGTGGCATCATCAATTACTTGTGACATATCAGAATTACTAGGAGGTGTAGGTGTCGCAAGCTTACTCAAAACAGAAGGTGAATCAAGTGCAGAGCTAGATGGCAGTTCCTTACCTCCCCTCGTAGTAGAGGGAAAAATCTTGGTTCTAGTATCTTTCAAATTCCTCATAGTGATCAACAGATATAAATCCCAAGTGACTCAGAGAATAGAGCTATGCTCCCCGGCAATGGCGCCAAAAAAAGGTCTTGATAACCCACAAGTATAGGGGATCGCAACAGTTTTCGAGGGTAGAGTATTCAACCCAAATTTATTGATTCGACACAAGGGGAGCCAAAGAATATTCTCGAGTATTAGCAGCTGAGTTGTCAATTCAACCACACCTGAAAGACTTAATATCTGCAGCAAAGTATTTAGTAGCAAAGTAGTAAGGAAGTAATGGTAACGGTGGAAAAAGTAACAGTAGCAGTTTTGTAGCAATCATAACAGTGGCAACGGAAAAGTAACAAAGCAAAGATCAATATGTGAAAAGCTCATAGGCAATGGATCAATGATGGATAATTATGTCGGATGGCATTCATCATGCAATAGTTATAACATAGGGTGACACAGAACTAGCTCCAATTCATCAATATAATGTAGGCATGTATTCCGAATATAGTCATACGTGCTTATGGAAAAGAACTTGCATAACATCTTTTGTCCTACCCTCCCGTGGCAGCAGGGTCCTATTGGAAACTAAGGGATATTAAGGCCTCCTTTTAATAGAGAACCGGACCAAAGCATTAGCACTTAGTGAATACATGAACTCCTCAAACTATGGTCATCACCGGGAAGTGTCCTGATTATTGTCACTCCGGGGTTGCCGGATCATAACACGTAGTAGGTGACTATAACTTGCAAGATAGGATCAAGAACACATATATATTCATGAAAACATAATAGGTTCATATCGGAAATCATGGCACTCAGGCCCTAGTGACAAGCATTAAGCATAGCAAAGTCATAGCAACATCAATCTTAGAACATAGTGGATACTAGGGATCAAACCCTAACAAAACTAACTCGATTACATGGTAAATCTCATCCAACCCATCACCGTCCAGCAAACCTACGATGGGATTACTCACACACGGTGGTGAGGATCATGAAATTGGTGATGGAGGATGGTTGATGATGACGACGACGATGATTTCCCCACTCCGGAACCCCGAACGGACTCCAGATCTGATCTCCCGAGGAAGAACAGGAGGTGGCGGAGGCTCCGTATCGTAAATTGCGATGAATCCTTCTCTCTTATTTTTTTCTCCCCGAACGTGAATATATGGAGTTGGAGTTGAGGTCGGTGGAGGTCTAGGGGGCCCACAAGGACGGGTGGCGTGCCCTCCACCCTTGTGGATAGGGTGTGGGCCCCTTCAGTTGATTCTTTCGCCAATATTTTTTATTTATTCCAAAACTAATCTCCGTGAAGTTTTAGGTCATTCCGAGAACTTTTATTTCTGCACAAAAATAACACCATGGCAATTCTGCTGAAAATAGCGTCAGTCCGGGTTAGTTCCATTCAAATCATGCAAATTCTAGTCCAAAACAAGGGCAAAAGAGTTTGGAAAAGTAGATACGATGGAGATGTATCAAGAAGCTGAAAGAGTAGCCCGGAGGGCCATTATGTATCAGTTCGTTGATGACACGCTATACAGAAGAAGGCCCAACGGTGTGAAATTGAAGTGCATTTGCCGGGAAGAAGGAAAGGAACTGCTGGCAGAAATACACAAGGGTATGTGTGGCTCCCACATCGGATCAAGGGCCTTGGTTGGGAAAGCTTTCCGGCAAGGTTTCTACTGGCCCACTGCCCTCCAAGATGCAATTGAGCTAGTCACCAAGTGTGAAGCCTGCCAGTTCCACTCCAAGAATATCCATCAGCCTGCTCAAGCTCTCCAAACAATCCCTTTGTCATGGCCATTTTCGGTCTAGGGGCTCGACATCCTGGGTCCCTTCCCCCGTGCTACCGGGGGCTTTGAATTCTTGTTCGTCGCAATCGATAAGTTTACAAAGTGGCCGGAAGTGGAGCCCGTGAGAAAGGTGACCGCGCAGTCAGCTATCAAGTTCTTGAAAGGATTGGTGTGCCGCTTTGGGGCGCCTGCCCGAATCATCACCGACAATGGCACCCAATTCACAAGCCGCGCCTTCATGCAATATGTTCATGCCCTCGGAAGCAAGATTTCATTTGCCTAGAAGCAATGGACAAGCTGAGAGGGCGAACGCTGAAGTGCTGCGAGGTCTCAAGACAAGAACTTTCGATAGACTGCAGAAGTGCGGCAGGCGATGGATTGACGAGCTGCGGGTGGTTCTTTGGTTCCTCCGTACAACACCAAATCAAGCTACCGGGCAGACTCCCTTCTCCCTAGTCTATGGGGCAGAAGCAGTTATCCCCACGGAAGTCATATACGGGTCTCCTCGAGTGCTTGCCTATGATGAAGTAGCGCAAGAACAGCACCGGCGTGACGATGCTATGCTACTTGAGGAGAACCGTCTCTGTGCTGCTACGCGTGCTGCACGCTACCAGCAAGCCCTGTGTCGCTATCACAGCCGCATGGTTCATGCCCGGAGTCTTGAGGAAGGAGACCTTGTCCTTAGGCGCGTTCAGTCCGCCAAGGGTGCAAACAAGTTGACGCCGAAGTGGGAAGGCCCTTACCGGGTAGTATGAGTCACCAGACCTGGCGTAGTCCATCTGGAGACCGGAGATGGCATTCAATTGCAAAACTCATGGAATATTGAGCATCTCCGTAAGTTCTACCCGTAAGGCGCGGCTATCGGGCCCTGCCCGGCAGCCACCCTTTTGTACAAGCTTTGCCGAAGTTGCATGTAACCCTTTGTACAAAGCCAGGCGCAGACCCTGAACAACAGAGAAATAAACGAAGCGCTGGGGCCCCCCCAAAACTTGCATGCATGCATAAGCATATCATAAGTATAGCATGATCATGTATAAGAGGGCGCATGTGGCATTGTTTTCATCTGCATTAAGTTGCAGGATTCTTGCCGTGGACTTGGTCCCGAAGAAAAGAAATGAAGACGAGCCCACGTGACGATCCCCGGCAAGCCAAACAGATAAGTTCCTTCTTATCCATGTTCGTTCTGTAATCTGCAAACTTGTGCATATGGAAACCCCGCCACCTTCGAAGCATAGGTGCTCCTACCCATTGACTCGAACGCTGCTTCAGTCAGGGTGGTCACAGTGGACTTTGACGGAAGAGGCTTGGCGGGAGGCTAGTCCCTTTCTTATGGTTGTGCCCGACAGGCCTAGCCTCGCGGCAATGAACTAAGGGTACCGGCAGGATAACTTGCCGGAGAAACTTGTTTACTAAAAGGTATAGAGGCATTTCACCTCTGCATGGAGATAATACATGCACAAGTGCCCGGCAAAGTTTGTCTTTTTCATTAATATGCTGATAATCAAGTACAGATCTTACAGAACACAAACATGGATAAGAAAATTTACATTATTTAGACTAAAGTTTGGCCCATGCCTACACATTTTAAACTGAAAAAAAGATAAGTGCCCTATAATCCCTTTCTTGTCCTTCTCCTCCTAGGCACTACGGCAGGTGGCGAAGAGGGCAAAAGGGGCGCCTGGGCAGAAGCCCAGCCCGACCCCGTCGGGCTCCATGATAGGGAGCTCAACAAGGCTGGGAAGGCACGGATGAAGGCGATGGTGAAGAGAGCGGCGGAAGGGTCCCCCTGACCACCGCCACCAGGACCAGCAGGACGCGGCAGGGCGAACGAAGCTGCAGCCCGCGAGGAAGCCTACTGGGGTCCAGTTGGGGGACTGCTGGAGGAGCCCGGGGCACCATCCCCACCCCCTGCATCGAACTCCCTGGCAAATCACCTTGCCGGGAAAGAGGTGCAGGTGCAGATGTCGGTGCCGATGCCTGACGGTGATGGTGCGGCTAGCGTTCAGCCAGAGCCGGAGCTGTCGCCCTCCCCGTCGACACGATTGTCATCGCCGTCAGTGTCCTCCTCATCGCTATTGCTCGAGGAGGAGCTTTCGTCGTCAGTCGAGCTCTCCGCGCAGCACCCTAAGTGAGCTCCCGAGCACCTGAAGACCTTGACGGAGAGTAGCTCAGCATCCATTAATTTAAAATGGAGGATGTGCCCCTCCGACAAGCTGTGAGCGCGGGCAAAAGTCTTCCAGCCGTGTCGAAAGAGCATGACATGAGGGGCGGGGTAATCTACATCCACCCACATGCTGCCATTACAGCAACCCCTCATGTGCAGTTTCAGCGCGCGCGGCTATTCAAGCTCCATCACCCTCGCAAATGGAGTAGGGAGGCGGATGCGACATCACGTGGGCTTACGCAACCTGATGATGAACTCCAGCGGTTGACCTCCGACGTGGCCTTCCATTGGGGGGTGAGCGGCCAGTGGAGGTGCGACAAGAGCACCACCCCATCCTCCTTGACCCCGGGCACCACGGCAGCCGCGACCTCGCCCCTCCCACCTCCTCTCACGGCGGGCTCTGCCCCCGTGTTCCCAACAGGAGGAGGGAGGCACTGTCGAGAAGAAGCCCTCATCGCCACCACCGGAGAACCGGCACGACCCCTGCCCCTCACCATAGTGGGCAGGAACATCTAAAGGGAAAGGAAGGAGTGAGATGTGTGGAGAAGCACCGTGCCCTGCGTCCCTTTTTATAGGCGAACAGGGCAGGGGGCTGGCTCTTCCTGCCCCAAAGGCAGCCACCCTGCTCCTCCAATCCGGCTTCCCCGTGCCACCAATCTGGCTTCCCCGTGCCATGGCATGCATTTCAACACCCTTTGCATCCACCAAAAAACCCCGCACGACGCATGCGGTGCACGTGGCGGAAACACTGCAAAGGGGAAAGTTAGTGGAATGGCAGTTACCACCCCATGGACACGGGATGTGGGTATCCCAGGGATCGTGGCTCATAATCTCCCCATGACGTCTTGCGCGTCACGCGGGAGAACCAGAAATTGACCCAAGCCCAGATTAGTGAAGAGGCAAAGAAGATCTCAAGGGGTAAGCTACTACGGCCTCCCCGCCTGTGTACTGGATAGGGCCTACCCCGACGACGCTTGGCAGCGCGTTCAGGCCAGGCCCGGGGGCTCCTATTGGTGCAACAAACCCCAGGTATGTTGCCCAGACTGTACACAGGCTCAAGAACGAGACTGCAGCATCCAGGACAAGGCCAAGCAGAAGAGATCAGCTCTTTGAGGAATCAAAGGGTGGATCAAGAAGACCAAGATCAACCCAAGGAGTAAAATACCACGATGAGAAAACCTCCCCTGCCTGGCAGGCGAGCCTGGCGGGGATGAGGTTGCCCCAAAGACAAGTCTCAAGATTGCCCCGGCAGGCTTGCCGGGGACGCTGAGGGCAGATTACCCCGCCAAGGCTTCACCGCTCCACCTCACAGCAACGCAAGTCACCGATCGGTGCGGTGTCGAGCCCCCAAGATGCTAAGTGGCCATTATTTGGCACGTGGCAGCCATCTCCAGAGGAAATCACCTCCAAATGACACTTGTCCAGCGACATGTCACGCGGGCAGGCGAGAAGGTGGCAAAACAGCACGGCAAGGCTTGCCGGGCTAGGCTATGATGTGACACTAAGCGGCGCATTTAATGCGCTCTATCCTGTCTGCAGAGTTAGGTATGATGGCACTGTTTGCTATCTAATCAGTACACAATGACTGATTTGCCATTGTGGTGACCCCTTGATCTATAAAAGGAGGGCCATGGCAACCTTAGAAAGGATTCGGACCCCTGTACACTCATACACGCGTAGCTGCTCACGCCCCGAGGCAACCTTGCCGGGCAAGAGCGTTGTGCCTCCACCACGGTCCTCTCATCAATCCACCAAAGTAGGAGTAGGGTTTTATGCCTCGCGGCGGCCCGAACCTGGGTAAAAACTACCCGTATGATCGCTGCCACACTGCCCCGCGCCCTCCGCTCTTTGTGCAACGCGTCCTTCCCCCCTGTCGAACCACAAGGGGCCGATGGCCCCATAGGTGGCCATGTTTTCCCACGACAGAGGGCGGTTCACGGGATCATCATCAATGTTCGAGGGACTTCGAGCACGATCTACATGACCCTTCTTCTTCCGCTGCACTCTGGAGTTGGTAACGGTCATTGATCCCAACCTGTTATGCATCTTCATATTGATCTTGGTGATTGTATGTGCAATTTTGTTTGTTTTCTACTACATTTTCCAACAGTGGCATCATGAGCCGGTTTATGAGTAGATGCATGTTGCGATCTAGATCACATCTGATATGTGAGGGTTGATGTTCTTGCTATGCTTCCCACGAGTGTTGCTTCAGTTCAGTTCATCGGCAGAATGATGTAGTTTTGCCTCAAGGTTCTGACAATTGTTCGACTCTGGCTGTCGACGATCTGCTAACAGTTCCTTGGGCTACATCATAGTTGAGAATAGTGAACCATCGCATACACAAGAGGGTGCCGAAGATGGATGATCTTCTAGGGGGTCAAGCGTATTGACAAAGTTTAGTGTGGGGGACGAGACTCTTAATTAAGTCTCTCTTTCACACACCCCGAAACTTAATCTAGCATCAAGAACATCGCCTTATTGTGCTTGCGTAGGTAGCTAGTCTTAATGATTAAAACTAGTTAACTCCATAACTAAAATTTTGCTAAAACCGATTAGAGGACGTCTAACTTGGTTTTGCAGGGTTTGCATATGATGTGGTATAGCCTTCGTCATGATAATGAGTTTATGTATGAGATGGTTATATGTTGTAATGTTAAGTGGCCTGCGCGTCATGGCATGATGGCTGGAGCCATGGGATTGCCACCTTAATGTAAATATCATAGAGATAGGTTACAGGTGATGGTGGCAAAACGTACACGGAGGACCCCGACGAGGAGAAGGTGTACCAGGCGCGGGACGAGGAGCTATAATTTCGTGCCACGACAGAATTTCAGATTTTGGTGTCACGACAACGTTTTCTGAAATGGTCGCCACGGCAACGTTTTCTGAGATTGCCGCCACGGCAATGTTTTTAAAATAGTTGCCTTGGTAACGAAATATTGGCCGTCACGTCGCTTCAACTGGAGATTGAAGACGATCATGGAGCACTTCCGCCGCCCAGGGCTATACCATATCATGCTATTAGGAATGGGATAATTGTATTTATACCCTTAGTTGTGTCCCCCTCAACCGAATTGCCCCTAGTTTTTGAAAACACGTGGTCTTGCCCAACCCACTTTGTCATCTTGTGCTTTTGCCCTTTGACCGTTTGACCGTCACTTTGAAAACTTCATAACTAATTCATACTAAATCAGAAAAATGCAAATAAGATACCAAAATGTTTGGAAAAACATCACCTGTATGTCAATGTCACTTGCATTCATGACAAAAGTGTTGGTAAGTGCCCATCCGAGTTTTAGCTCTTATCATACCACCATGAACAGGAAAATCTAAAAAAATTCAAGAAAAAATTGGTGGCAAAGAATTGCAAATGTTTTAAGTGCTTGCCAAGTTTCATGAGGGAATGACATTCGTGGAAGTCGTGGCAAAAAAAACAATCTATTTTCGAGTGTTCATTGTTTTTTTTGCCACGACTTCCATGAATGTCATTCCCTCATGAAACTTGGCAAGCACTTAAAACATTTGCAATTCTTTGCCACTAAATTTTTCTTGAATTTTTTGATTTTTTATATATTTTCCTGTTCATGGTGGTATGATAAGAGCTAAAACTCGGATGGGCACTTACCAACACTTTCGTCATGAATGCAAGTGACATTGACATACAGGTGATTGTCGGTGTACTAAGTATTGGGCCACTAGTACCTCGTACTTGTGCACGGGCAGTTGTAGCCATCCTCGCGGCAAGGCTTGCCGGGGAATAGTTCGAGGTTGATTCAAGCCATCAAAGAAATCATCAAGTCAGAGATCTGAGGATCAGCAGATAAGAAGAGCTGGAATCCGAAGGCTAGCTTCCCCGGCAAGATCTTGCCGGGGCGGCCTGCGGAGCCCGGCAAGGATCGGCGCCCGGCCAGGCCTGGCGCCCGGCAAGGCCTGGCGCCCGGCAAGGTTTTGTTGCTGTGCCGCCGCTTTAGCAGAGCGACAAACCCGACATTCTGGGTCCTTCTTTGGATGTGTGGCAACGTGCCAATGGAGGAGAGCTTAAGCGGTGCTGATGGGATGGCCCCTTTTTCTATCCCCAAGAAAGTAAGGACACCTAAACGGACACCTCACGATGCATTAAATGCGTTTGTCCTAGTCCGTCAGGGGTTAGGTATGGTACCCTGTAGCTACTTTACACCTCAATGTATGTACATTTTTCCACTGTGGTGACCCCTTTGAGTGTATAAAAGGAGGCCCAAGGCAACTGCTACAGAGGAGGAGAACTTCTGGCCCATTCTGCATGCGTAGCTGCCCTTTGAACGTACTGTTCACAGCGAGCGCTCCTGAAGGCTGGGCTTAAGAACATTAATAAGAACACAAGGCAGGAGTAGGGTTTTACGCTGATCAGCGGCCCGAACCTGGGTAAAATCTTCCCGCGTCGATCGTTGGTTCTGCTCTTTGCGTATACCTCTCCCCCCGCCGAATCATAAAGGGGTCTCTCGGGATCCCATAGGTGTCGTACCCCGACATCTTTGGCGCGCCAGGTAGGGGGATTGAAGGTTGCGTGAACCTGATCTAGTGATCGGCGCTTCAGTTTCTTCATCATCTTCATCATCATGCCACCCAAGAAGAAGAGCGTTGTGACGGCGCAACCATCCATGTCCGTTTTGCCTACACCTTCTCATACGGGCGACGGCGTGGGTGCAAAAGGAAGAGGACTAGAACCCCCACGGCGTTCTGGTGATCCGAGCCAGGCGAGCGGCATCGTTCACAGTGGCAGTGGCAACCTGCACGCCGTTGGATCCAGAGATGGAGTTGTGTTGCCTACGGGTGGCACAACGAATTCCAGAGATCGGAGGGCGCCTGCTGGAGCTCCCGCGCCGGCGCAAGCATCACGACCTACCCAGGTCGTGCACGATGAGCGACGTCATGGCGCTGGTGGTTCAGGGCGTCCCCACGAAAAGATTTCTGCGCATCGATCCCAAGATGCGCGGGACCAGCATGCACATCGAGCTGCAGGCATGGGTGGCGCGCGGTCGATTGACCGTGGTGGTGCTCCTTCTAATATGGTTAGGAGTCAGAGCACCTCACGTACCTCGCACCTGTCGCCGCCGCCTACGCCAGCGGAAGCCTTGGCACGTGCGCAACTGCTCCTCGATTTTCCTCCTGCCCCGGAGAAGATGGAGGAGTGGCGAGCTACTATCCAGAGCCTTATCGGCTTCGCCAACAAAGATGGACCACAAGAGGCGGGGCCCTCGCAGCGAAGGCTCATCGATCCGACGCGAGCCGATGTGGAGAAAACCGGAGGTGGTGCAACCACAGTGCACTCCCCTCCGCGGCACCAGCGGTGGCCGACAACCCAGCAGGTCGACCGCCGTGAAGAAGTTTCCACGGCGTCATCCGATCCACGGATGCGTCGTGATCAGCGTCAAGTTCTCTAGGAACGAGGCAAGGAGGACGCTCGAACTACCATCGAGCGGTGACGGGAAGCGCGCTATCAGTCTGATAAGCGCGCAGGGCCGGCTGTCGACGAGCCTGCTCCAGGGGACATAGGAGACTTGCCTTATGAGGTAGGGACTCCAGCGTTTGCCCGTGAGCTGCGGCAAGTCCAGTGGCCCAATTCCCGAACCTTCAAGCCCGAGGTCCCGGAGAAATACGATGGTAAGACCCATCCCTCGGAGTTCCTGAGCATCTACACCATTGCGGTGCAGGCTGCCGGGGGCCAAGATGACAAGATACTTGCCAACTACTTCCCGTTGGTGCTTAAACCCAACGTCAGGTCGTGGTTGATGCATCTGCCGGAGAATTCTATTTCTTCCTGGTCAGATTTGTGCCATCAGTTTGTTGGCGCCTTTGTTGGAGGCCACCAAGCTCCTGGCCAAGAGAGTGATTTGCATATCATCCCTCAGAAAGAGGGCGAGTCCCTGCGCAAGTTTATGCAGAGGTTCAACCGGGTGCAGTACAATATTCCTGACGTTCACCCTGCCGCTGTCATTAGCGCGTTTCACCAGAACGTGCGTAACCACAGAATGCGGGAAGAGCTGGCAATGAACAAAGTCAGGAGTATTGCCAAGCTTTACGCTCTAGCCGATAAATGCGCTCGAGCTGAAGAGGGGAGGAAACTCCCTGGCAAGGCTGTTGGCGCGGCGGGTGAATCCGTAGAAGAAGACGCCGCGGCCCCGTCAAGGAAAGGCCGGCGGCGGAACAGGAAATGCGGAGGCAAGGCCGTGCTTGCTGTCGAGGAATCCGACAACCCCGGCACCGCCAAGAAGGCCAAGGTTGGCGACCCCGGCAATGATCTTGCCGGGTGCCCTTCTTGTCAGGCCTTGGCGGCTGCCGACAAGTCGGAAAACTCCGGCAAGCAGTATTGCAAGATCCATCGCACCAAGGGCCACGATCTCCAGAACTGCCGGCAAGTCGAACAGCTTGCCGAGAAACAGAGGGCCGAATATGAAAGGCGAGATAAGGAGAAGGCCCAAGATGGTGCTGACGGATCCGGCAAGAAGCGCGGTGGCCGAGGGGGCCCCGCAGCAAGGCCAAGCAACAGAAGGATAGGCCCGCTCGGGGCCGAGACAAAGGAGAAGATGATGATGAAGAAGATGATGAGTCCAGTGAGCAAGAATTCCAGAAGGCTACAGAGGCCATGTGTATCGATGGAGGTGCCTCGCTGCATTCTTCCCACCATCAACTCAAACAGTGGGTGCGGGAAGTCAATGCGGCAGAGCCATCCCCAGATGCATGTAGGCCCCTGAAGTGGTCCAACACGCTTATCATTTTCGGCGCCGAGGATCACCCTGATCGCACAACTGCGGTCGGGTGCTTGCCGTTATTGGTCTCGCCAATGATTCGCAACCTCAAGGTGACGAAAATGCTAGTTGACGGTGGGGCCGGCCTAAACTTAAGTTCACCGGATGTGCTCAAAAAGCTCCAAATTCCCGACGAGGACCTCGAAGAAACGGGTACGTTTCAAGGGGTCAATCCGGGAAGAACCCAGCCCAAGGGCAAGATTACGCTGCCAGTGACATTTGGTAGCGAGCTCAACTACAGGACCGAGAAGGTGGTGTTTGATGTCGCCAAGATCCCCATGTCATATAATGGGATCCTTGGTTGGCCAGCACTGGCTAAGTTCATGGCGGCATCACACTACGCGTACAATGTTTTGAAGATGCCTGGGCCATTGGGCGTCATCACTATCCATTCCGATAAGAGGGATGCGCTCATCTGTGCCGACCAACTTTACCGGGAAGCAGTTGCAGCACCTGCCATCAAGGCACCTGCTCCTGCCGCTGGAACTCCCGGGGGGAAGAAGAAGACCGGCAAGAATCCTAGCGCGAACTCCGGCAAGCGCACCTCCTCGGAGTGTTGCGCTTCCGTCGAGGATGCACCAGAGAGTTCCACCGGCAAGAACAAGAAATCCAAGGCTGCTCCGCCAGAGACCAAGAAGGTGCCCGTCAGAGAGGACGGAACGGGTGGAACTTTCACCATAAGTTCTACCCTAGATGACAAATAGGAAAGCGCGCTCGTTGTCTTCCTGCGGGCGAATGTCGACGTGTTTGCATGGCAACCGTCCGACATCCCCGATGTTCCCAGGGAAGTAATTGAGCACCACCTCGCTGTCTGTCCTCATGCGCGGCCCGTCAAGCAAAGGGTCAGGAAGCAAGCCTTGGAGCGGCAAGAATTCATTGCCGAAGAAATCAGAAAGCTGGAGGCGGCATGACTGGTCAAAGGAGTGCTTCATCCAACCTGGTTGGCCAATCTGATTGTAGTGCGGAAAGCGAATGGGAAATGGAGGCTTTGTATCGATTATACAGATATCAATAAAGCCTGTCCAAAAGATCCCTTTCCCTTGCCGCGCATCGACCAGATTGTGGATTCCACTGCTGGTTGTGATCTCTTGTTCTTCCTTGATGCCTATTCAGGGTATCATCAGATTTTTATGGCAAAAGAAGATGAAGAGAAGACCGCATTTATCACCCATGTGGTACGTATTGTTTTATACGAATGCCTTTCGGGTTGAAAAGTGCTGGTTCGACATTTGCGAGAGTAATCCAAATTGGTTTTGAGCCTCAACTCCATAGAAATATGGAGGCGTATATGGATAATATAGTGGTCAAAACCAAAGACAAAGCGACGCTCATTCAAGATTTAGAAGAAACATTTGCAAATCTGCACAAGATCAACTTGAAGCTCAATCCTGAGAAGTGCGTGTTCGGTGTTCCTTCCGGCAAGCTCCTCGGATTCTTTGTATCTTGTCGGGGAATCGAAGCGAACCCCGACAAGATCAAAGCTATTGAGCAAATTGAAGTGCCGAGATGCGTCAAGGATGTGCGTCGTCTTGCCGGCTGTGTTGCTGCTCTAAGAAGGTTTATTTCCAAATCTGCTAAGCGCGCCTTGCCCTTCTTCAAAATTTTGAAGAAGGCAGGTCCAATGAAATGGACTCCGGAGGCGGAGGCTGTGCTGCAAGATTTGAAGAAATACCTTTCCTCTCCACCGACGCTAGTCGCGCCTAAACCACAAGAGCCGTTGCTGCTGTATCTGGCAGCAACAAACCAAGTGGTTAGTGCTGCGCTGGTGGCGCAGAGAGAGGCTGATGAGGAAGCAACACCAGCGGCAGGACCGCCAGGTGATGCGGCAAGATCTTCCCCGGCAAGGGTTGATCCCGGCAAGACAGGATCTGCGCAAACAGAAGAACCAGTGCAGAAGAAGAAGGTGGTGCAGCGCCCAGTTTATTTTGTTAGCTCTCTTTTACAAGGAGCTAGGTCAAGATATTCTGGTTTGCAGAAGTTGCTTTTCGGCCTTCTTATGGCCTCAAGGAAGCTGCGCCATTATTTTCAAGCACATGAAATCACCGTCGTCACTCGCTTTCCGTTGCAACGGATTTTTCAAAATCCGAAAGCAACCGGCAGGATCGTGGAGTGGGCGTTGGAGTTGTCGAGCTTTGGCCTCAAGTTTGAAAGCAGTTCGACGATTCAGAGTAGGGCCTTGGCGGAGTTCATTGCAGAATGGACCCCAACGCCGGACGAAGAGGCTCAAGAAACAACTCTCCCTGGCAAGGAAATTGATCAGCAATGGGTTATGTACTTTGATGGGGCTTTCTCGCTGCAAGGCGCCGGTGCTGGCATGCTACTTGTCGCACCCACCGAAGAGCACCTCAAGTACGTAGTCCAAATGCACTTTCCCCAGGAGAGTTCGACCAACAACACTGCAGAATACGAGGGTTTGCTTGCCGGTCTCAGGATCGCGGCAGACCTTGGTATCAAAAAGCTCGTCGTCAAAGGCGATTCACAACTTGTCGTCAGGCAAGTTAACAAGAGTTATCAAAGTCCATTGATGCAAGCCTACGTGGATGAAGTGAGGAAAATGGAAGAGCGCTTTGACGGTCTAAAAATGGAGCACGTTCCTCGTGCCGACAACAGTGTTGTTGACTCCCTGTCAAAGCGTGCCGCCCTCAAGTTGCCTGTGGAACCAGGAACTTTTGTGCTCCAATTAACTCAACCATCCGTGGCGCCATCGATGCGGCAAGAAAAGAGAAGAAAGTTGAACTCTGGTCAGTACTTCCCGGCAGAACTCCCCCGAGCCGCCGGCAAGGAAGTTGCCAGGATCGACATGCTTGCCGGGGAACAACAGGCTCCGGCTGGGCCTCAGGCCCTTGCTGTCGAGACAAACGTTCCCCCGGCAGAGGAGATGCCTTTAGTCCTAGCCGTCGAGCCTCAGGCTCCAGCATGGGCGCAGCACATTGTCCTTTTCCTTCAAACAGGAGAACTCCCGGAGGAACAGGAAGAAGCAGAAAGAGTAGCCCGTCGGTCTGTTATGTACAAGTTCGTCGATGACGTCCTGTACAGAAAGAGACCAAACGGTGTGAAATTGAAGTGCATTCCTCGGGAGGATGGGCTAGAGCTGTTGGCAGAGATACATGGAGGCATATGTGGTTCTCACATAGGATCAAGAGCACTTGCCTGGAAAGCATTCCGGCAAGGTTTGTTTTGGCCCACCGCTCTCTAGGATGCAACTGCACTAGTCACCAAGTGTGCAGCGTGCCAGTTTCATTCGAAGAAATTACATCAACCAGCTCAAGCTCTTCAGACAATCCCTCTCTCCTGGCCATTTTCGGTCTGGGGGCTCGACATACTGGGCCCTTTCCTTCGTGCTACCGGGGGCTTTGAGTACTTGTACATTGCTATCGACAAGTTCACAAAGTGGCCGGAGGTGGAGGCAGTGAGGAAGGTGACAGCACAATCAGCCGTCAAGTTCTTTAAAGGGATAGTTTGTCGTTTTGGTGTACCCAACAGGATCATTACCGACAACGGCACACAATTCACAAGTCGCACCTTCATGCAGTACGTCCAAGACCTTGGCGGCAAAATTTGTTTTGCCTCTGTTGCTCACCCGAGAAGCAATGGCCAAGCGGAGAGGGCCAATGCTGAAGTGCTGCGCGGTCTCAGGACCAGAACCTTTGACAGGCTGAAAAAGTGCGGAAGATGCTGGATTGATGAGTTGCCGGCGGTTCTTTGGTCAATCAGAACGACACCAAATCGAGCCACTGGCCAGACGCCCTTCGCTCTGGTCTACGGAGCGGAAGCAATTCTCCCCACGGAACTCACGTACGGATCACCTCGAGTGCTCGCTTATGATGAGCTTGAGCAAGAGCAACTGCGGCAAGATGACGCTGTGCTCCTTGAGGAGAATCGTCTTCAGGCTGCTGTGCGAGCTGCACGCTACCAGCAAGCTTTGCGCCGCTACCATAGCCGCAAAGTTCATGCCCGAAGCCTTGAGGAAGGCGACCTTGTTCTTCAGCGGATTCAGTCCGCCAAGAATTCAAACAAGTTGACGCCAAAGTGGGAAGGCCCTTATCGGGTAGTACGAGTCACCAGGCCCGGCGCTGTCCGCTTGGAGACCGAAGATGGCGTTCCAGTGAGCAATTCCTGGAATATCGAACATCTTCGCAAGTTCTACCCATAAGGCGCGGTTGCCGGGGGCTCCCGGCAACCACCCTTTTGTACAAGTCTTGCCGGCAAGGCATGTGATCCTTTGTACAAAGCCAGGCACAGACCCTGAGCGCAGATGAATAAATTTAAGTGTTGTACATTCCCTTATTGATTCCCATGTTCATATTTATATATGCATGTTTTTCTAAGATGTTGTATAACACCTACTCCCGGTAAGTTCTAATGAACCGCCAAGGTTTCATGTCTTTATTTTCTCTTCTTTCTTTTTAAAAGACAGAAGGATTCCTCGCGTGCACATTTGCCGAGGGGGGGGGGGAAGGGAGATATGAGTACCAGTTGGCGACGTTCGGAATTGACGCTTGCCGGAGGAAGGACAGTGACAGAAAGCTAAGTTCTAAAAACTTAGATCAAGTTTCCTTTATTGCAAGTTATTTCCTTGGACGATTCCGACTCTTGTATGAAAAATCTGCACGCGAAGGAACCCTTGTTGTAATCAGTTGCGCCCTTATTTTGTTTCGAGCCCGCTCAATGATTTAAGTGGCTGCACTGAGAACGCCAAGGAGTCTTGCCGGCCGCTGCGCCTCCAGCAGGCTGCTGAAGTCCCGCACCCAGCGCTCGCGGCAGGTTGCGCGCCGGCAAGTTTTTCAGTAAGCGTAGGGTGAACTCCATACATAAAGGAATCAGACAAGGAAAATAGCAAGCATGAACCTAAACATAGGTGAGTTATATTACATTCATGAGTTGCCGCAATTCTAACTTGAGACTTAATTGTCTTTTACATGGAATGATGACGGCAAGAAAAGGCAGAGCACTTAATCCCTGCGCTGGCCTTCGATCCTTTTGATGGAATCCACCTTCTCAAGGATAGGCGCGATGCATTCTTCAAGCGCCTCGACATTTGCATCCCTTGGCAGATGGCCGAGCACGTTGGAGAGGTCGATGCCGGGATTGCTGTGCACCACCTTGATAAGCACCTTGCGAAGGACGGCCCGGCAAAGCCGGCGAGTCTTGTTGGCCAATTGGGTCGCCCGGCTAGACTGGAGCAACCTCAAGGCGTCGATGATGCTTTCAAAGAACATCATCAACCTGGCACTTGGAGATATCCTTTCCTCGGAAGAGTACCTGAAGTTCGACAGGCCCATGGTTGACAGTTCTGCCGTAAGTTTCTCCGCAGCGGCAATGAGACGTCCAGTCCAGATCTCCACCCCCTTCTCGTAATCGAGTTGGGCGGCGGCAGCGCTCTTGAGCAGGTTCCTCTCTCCTTGGAGATCCTTGAGTAGAGCTTTCTCACGGGCCCTGCCGGCCTCGAGAGACTTCTGCAACGTGGTCAGCTTCAATTCCAGAACTGCAATATCATCAGCCGCAGAGGAGAGCTGCTTGGTTTTGTTGGACGGGGCAACCTGCATCTCCGCCAAGGAGTGGAGGGTTTTTTCCCTATCACCTTTGAGCGTCGAGAGCTCCTTGCCGTGCTCGTCGAGATCTATTTCCTGCCTCTTTACCTTGTCGCCCAGCTCGTTCTTGGCGGCCTCTGCAGCTTCGGTAGCATCGACGGCCTCCTTGAGCTTGCCGGCGTGACTTGCAGTCAGAGCTTCGAGCGCCTCTTTATGTTTTTGCTCCAGCTCCTGGGTCCACCGCGCGACAAGCTTCTTGATATCTTCATCTTTGCTGCGAAGCTTAGCGGCGAGCGCTTGCTCACGTGCGGTGAGATCTTCCTCATGAGCATCAAGAGCAACGCGGCGCCCCGTCAGGAGGGCATCTTCAGCAGCAATCCTTTGAGTAGCTTCATCCTGTGCCTTCTCCATATCGGATTGCTTCAGGAGGATCTCTATCCACTGTTGGCTCACTTGTTCCCGGCCAGCAGTTAGCTCTTGGAGGGCCTCAGAGTACCAGGTTTGCATTTGTTCGACGCGCCTTTGGAAATCTGCCTCGGCCGCCTCGACGATTGCCATTCTGGAATCCGCTTTATCTTTCCGGGCGCGGTGGAGAGCCTGGAGCTTGCGGAAATTCTTGCCCATGGTCTGAAGGAGCTGATCCTCTTCAGATTTGCCGCTGCTACCGCTGGGATCGTCAACAACCTCGAGCCCGGCAGCAGCAATGATTTCTTCGTCAAAAACTTCTCCTTCGGCTGGTGCCCCAATGCTTGCCGTCCCCGACAAGTTGACAAACAGGTTCTCACCAACCTTGAGGTATTTGCTGGATGAGGGG
Source organism: Thinopyrum elongatum (assembly GCA_011799875.1). Taxonomy (NCBI): domain Eukaryota; kingdom Viridiplantae; phylum Streptophyta; class Magnoliopsida; order Poales; family Poaceae; genus Thinopyrum; species Thinopyrum elongatum. The sequence continues at coordinate 157,168,444 of CM022298.1, forward strand.
CCTTCAGATGTTGACGGTTGGTCTTCAGCGACCGCCTCACTAGTGGCAGGGGGCTCCGTGGCCGGTGCAGCGCCTGGCGCTCCTGCGGCAGGAATGCCGTCAGTATGGTCATCAGCCTCCCTGTCGCCCCCTTCAGTAGGTTCCTTGGCGGGTTCCTCCTGTGCAGTCTTGGCGGCCTCCCCGTCAAGAGCACCACCAGCCTCGATAGTGTCATCCTTGGTGGCCTCGCTGGCAGCGATCCTGTCTGCTTCGGCAGCGGCGTCCCTAGCGGTCTCCTCGATGACAACGTCGACATCCATGTGTTCCATCATAGGGAACTCTGAAGGACGAAGGAGGAGAACAGAATAAGATCAAGATTGAAGTTCGAAGCGACTAAAGACAGAGAGATAAGGGAAAGAATAACAAGCGTTCTGAGGCAATCGATTACCTGCGTCGAGCTGTTGAGAGGTGGCCTCGCCCCTCCCGGCAACTTCGGTTGCCGGGGGAGGGTTGCCGATGTCCATGCTTGCCAGCTCCTCCTCAGTTAGGATGGGCTCGTCGGTAGGATTTCTTGCCGGGGACATGCTTGTGGGCGGCGTGGTCGATGAAGGTGGCACGACGGGGATGTCTTCCGACAACTCTCCTTCTTGCCGTTCTTCTCCTGCGAGCCCAAGGATATCAGCGGCAAGAATGGAAGCCTCAGCACCCGCCAACGGAAGAAGAACAGTGAACTTACGCTGGGGGCTATGCTGGGGGACGTGCTGAGGGCTGCATTGAGGACTGAGCTCCGAGCTGACGACGATGGTTTCTGGCACGCTCGTGGAGCCTGCCGGGGGCTCATCGCCCGTGGAAGTCTTTGTCCTCTTCGCCATCCTCTCCAGCAAGGTTTCTGCATCACTGCAGAGACAATACGAGCAAGTCAGTAAGATTGATCCAAGATTGAAATATAAAGGTTGTGGCAAAGTACTCACTCTTCTTCTTCTCGCTCCGGACTAAAGCCGGAGATGTCGAAATCGGCCTCCGCTGTGATGTCTGAGTGGGGAGGCGGAGGAGGGGTCCTAGGCCGCTTGGCTGTGGCAGGCGCCGTGGCAGCTTCCGGCGCGGTAGTGCGAGACACCCCTGCCGCCCCAGTAGTGGCCGCTGGTGTGGGTCTCGCGCGCCGCGCAGGTTGTTGACGAGCCCCTTGCCGCGGTGCAGTCTTGCCGGCCACTTTCTTGCTGGGAGCCCCGCCGCTCGAAGAAGAATGCTTGCCGGGATGCCAGATGAAGCCTTCCGAAGAACACGCTTTGTCTTCTTCGGGGCTGGTAGCTCTTCTTGCGGTTCTTCTTCGGCCGTGTCCTCGTCGGACGAGCTCTCAGCGGCTGTGCTGCTCTGTTCCCCGGCAGCTTTGTCCTTCCCGGCAGGTTTTACCTCCACTACTACCTCTGCATCGCTGGTTTCCCATTCTGTGAAGCCAACGCTGCCGGCCTCCGCGGCAAGGTTTGCCTCCTCCACCCTAGTAGCAATGTAAGCTACTTCTTGGTCGGTGGTGGCTCGGATGAAATCTGTCTCTTGCAGGACGGGTCTCTCCGTCAAGTTGTCAAAAAACTTCTGTGCTTCCTCCTCGGTTGGCTCGGCCCAAGTCGCGTCAAGACCGTGGGCGTTGAACATCGGCATGAAAGCGATGATTGACCCCAAGGCGGAGTTGTTGCACAAAGGGACGATCCTTGCCGGCAGCCGATGCTTGTCTTCGCGCTGGAATAGTTTTTGAAGGAGAGCGCCAAGCTGCATAGTGGTCAGATTATTATTCAACCCGGGGCGCAATCTCATGATATCTGCCGCGTTTTGGTATTCCCAAGCTGGCCTTCCCCTGTTCTGCAAGGGGGCGATGCGGCGGCGGAGAAAGTCAAAGCCGATCATCTCCATTGTCAGCCCGGCAGCTTTTAGGTGAAGGATCCTGGTGGTGGCGATTGTGAGCCTCTCGTCCTCCGTGGCGAGATCGCTCCAGTCCTTGCCGCGGACCACCTTCTGTTGCCGGGGAAGACAAAACGGATGGGGATCTACTTCCTTGATCCAGCACCATTCAGCCCGCCATTCATCCCACTTTTCGCGGTAAACTCCTTCTGGGTATATTTCCTTATTCCAAGCCCTTGGAATCCAGGCGATAGAACCAGAGAGGGCCTCTCCTTTTTGGATGCGGGGGAAGAAGTAATGGCGAAAAAGAGTAGAGTTGGGAAGCACGCCGGCAAAGTTTTCACAAAGATGGGCAAAGATGGACATGCATAGTACCGCATTCGGCGTGAAATCGAGGAGATGAAAGCCGTATGTGTATATGATATCATTGAAGAAGTCGGAAAATGGGGGGCAGAGCCCGCAATAGAAATTCACAGCGAAGAAAGGGTATCTGTCCGATCCACTTTTGGAACAAGAACCTGGAATCACGCGTGTGGCGAGGTGAGCTTGCGTCTCCTTCGCCCACATGCATTGGTACCGCCTCTTCAGAGCTTCTGCATCGAGCGATGGGGGGAAGACAACATACTTCTTCCGCATCTTCACCAGTTCGCTCTCCGGGATGTCGGCTTTCGCTTCCTTGCTCTTGCCTTTGCTGGCCTTGGGCGGCATGGCGGCTGTGAGGGCGGAAGCCGGGGGTGAAGCGAGCGTGGAAGCGGCGGGCGGAAGAGGAAAAGCTTCGCTCTGAGCTCGAGAGGAGGAAGGCGATGGCGACGGCCAGATTGAGAAGAAGAGGGGGCTAAATAGGCTTGTGCCTCTACGGCTTCTCCTTTTTATGGGGAAGGAGTGGGGCCGCCTCTTTTATTCCCCAATGTGAATGCGCCTCTATAGGCGCATCGCAGTTGCAGCCTTTGAGGCACGCTCCCCACGCCGTGCGTTCGACGCGCGTAGTGGGAGGGCACAGTAAACTGGATATTTACGAGCAGTTAACCCCCTGCCACGCGTGCTCGTGCACTATTTGGGCCTGGCCCAACAACGCCTCGCACTCGTGTATGGGCCAGGCCCGGGGGCTCCTGTCGGTGTACTAAGTATTGGGCCACTAGTACCCCGTACTTGTGCACGGGCAGTTGTAGCCATCCTCGTGGCAAGGCTTGCCGGGGAACAGTTCGAGGTTGATTCAAGCCATCAAAGAAATCATCAAGTCAGAGATCTGAGGATCAGCAGATAAGAAGAGCTGGAATCCGAAGGCCAGCTTCCCCGGCAAGATCTTGCCGGGGTGGCCTGCGGAGCCCGGCAAGGATCGGTGCCCGGCAAGGCTCGGCGCCCGGCAAGGATCGGTGCCCGGCAAGGCCTGGCGCCCGGCAAGGTTTTGTTGCTGTGCCGCCGCTTTAGCAGAGCGACAAACCCGACATTCTGGGTCCTTCTTTGGATGCGTGGCAACGCGCCAATGGAGGAGAGCTTAAGCGGTGCTGATGGGATGGCCCCTTTTTCTATCCCCAAGAAAGTAAGGACACCTAAACGGACACCTCACGGTGCATTAAATGCGTTCGTCCTAGTCCGTCAGGGGTTAGGTATGGTACCCTGTAGCTACTTTACACCTCAATGTATGTACATTTTGCCACTGTGGTGACCCCTTTGAGCGTATAAAAGGAGGCCCAAGGCAACTGCTACAGAGGAGGAGAACTTCTGGCCCATTCTGCATACGTAGCTGCCCTTTGAACGTACTGTTCACAGCGAGCGCTCCTGAAGGCTGGGCTTAAGAACATTAATAAGAACACAAGGCAGGAGTAGGGTTTTACGCTGATCAGCGGCCCGAACCTGGGTAAAATCTTCCCGCGTCGATCGTTGGTTCTGCTCTTTGCGTATACCTCTCCCCCCGCCGAATCGTAAAGGGGTCTCTCGGGATCCCATAGGTGTCGTACCCCGACAGTGATGTTTTTCCAAACATTTTGGTATCTTATTTGCATTTTTCTGATTTAGTATGAATTAGTTATGAAGTTTTCAAAGTGACGGTAAAATGGTAGAAGGGCAAAAGCACAAGACGACAAAGTGGGTTGGGCAAGACCACGTGTTTTCAAAAACTAGGGGCAATTTGGTTGAGGGGGACACAACTAAGGGTATAAATATAATTATCCCATTAGGAATTGCCTGAGATGTTTATCCCTTTGTTGTTTGCACCCTTTGATTGCGCAGCAGTCAATTATTAGGGTGATCTCTGATGGCTCGTATCCGCGTCAGTATTTCCCCGAAGAGGAAGGGATGATGCAGTACAACTTCGGTAGGTATTTCCCTCAGTTATGAAACCAAGGTTATCAAACCAGTAGGAGAACCAAGCAACACTATGTAAACGGTACCTGCACACAAAGAACAAATACTTGCAACCCCACACGTAAGAGGGATTGTCAATCCCTCTCGGGTAAAAGATAGATTGGTTTGTATAATTTTGGATAAATAGATCTCGCAATAAAACAAATAAAATAAATAAAGAAAAAGTGCAGCAAGGTATTTTTGGGTTTTTAGAATAATAGATCTGAAAACAAAAGCAAATAAAAATAGATCTCAAAGCAAATATGATAAAGAATAGACCCGGGGGCCGTAGATTTCACTAGTGGCTTCTCTCAAGAAAAATGGCATACGGCGGGTAAACAAATTACTGTTGGGCAATTGATAAAACTTCAAATAATTATGACAATATCCAGGCAATGATCATTATATAAGCATCACATCCAAGATTAGTAGACCGACTCCTGCCTGCATCTACTACTATTACTCCACACATCGACCGCTATCCAGCATGCATCTAGTGTATTAAGTTCATGGAAAAATGGAGTAATGCAATAAGAACGATGACATGATGTAGACAAGATCTATCCATGTAGGAATAGACCCCATCTTGTTATCCTTAATAGCAACGATCAATACGTGTCTTGCTGCCCCTTCTGTCACTGGGAAAGAACACCGCACAACCGAACCCATCACAAAGCACCTCTTCCCATGGCAAGAAAAATCGATCTAGTCAGACTAACTAAACCAAAGATTCGAAGAAGAAATATAAGGCTATAAGTAATCATGCATATAAGACATCAATGAAACTCAAATAACTTTCATGGATAAATAGATCTGATCATAAACTCAAAGTTCATCGGATCCCAACAAACACACCACAAAAAGAGTTATATCAAATAGATCTCCAAGAGACCATTATACTGAGAATCAAAAGAGAGAGAGAGGAAGCCATCTAGCTACTAACTACGGACCTGTAGGTCTACAATGAACTACTCACGCATCATCGGAGAGGCACCAATGAGGATGATGAACCCCTCCATGATGGTGTCTAGATTAGATCTGGTGGTTCTGGAACTTGCGGCGGCTGGAATTGTGTTTCGTTGACTCCCCTAGGGTTTTTTGATTTTTGGGGTATTTATAGAGCAAAGAGGCTGTGCGGGAGGCGGCCGAGGTGGGCACAACCCACCAGGGCGCGCCTGGGCCCCCAGACATGCCCAGGTGGGTTGTGCTCCCCTCGGAGCCCCCCTCTGGTACTTCTTTGGCCCAGCAGGTGTCTTCTGGTCCAGAAAAAATCTCCAAAAAGTTTCGCTGCGTTTGGACTCCGTTTGGTATTGATTTTCTACGAAGTAAAAAAGAAGCAAAAAACAACAACTGGCACTGGGCACTATGTCAATAGGTTAGTCCCAAAAAATGATATAAAGTTGCTATAAAATGATTGTAAAACATCCAAGAATGATAATATAACAGCATGGAACAAGCAAAAATTATAGATACGTTGGAGACGTATCAGCATCCCCAAGCTTAATTCCTACTCGTCCTCGAGTAGGTAAATGATAAAAACAGAAGTTTTGATGTGGAATGCTGCCTAACATGTTCATCACATATTCTTTTCTTTTGTAGCATGGACATTTGGACTTTTATATGGTTCAAAGCAATAGTCAAGTTTTGACATGAAGATTTCAATACTCAAGCATATCAACAAGCTACCATGTCTTTCAAAATATCAACACTAAAGCAAGTTATGCCTAGCCCATTATGCTCAATCATTGATCCATTCATGAAACACACTCGCATATTAGCTACACCCAACGCTCAAGTACGATCATAGTGCCCCTTAGTTGGTGCTTTATAAGAGAAGATGGAGACTCAAATAAAAATAAAAATTGCATAAAGTAAACAGAAAGGCCCTTCGCAGAGGGAAGTAGGGATTTGTAGAGGTGCCAGAGCTCAAAGCAAAAAAAGATAGAGATAAAACATTTTGGGTGGCATGCTTTTCCTATCAACGAAAACGATCGAGTAGTTCCCAATACTTTCCATGCTAGATATATCATAGGCGGTTCCCAAAAAAAAAGTTTATTCCTTTTTCCACCATACTTTCACATTCCACGGCTAGCCGTATCCACGGGTGCCGTCCATACCAACACTTTCCAAGGAATTTATTATTTGACAACATAAAGTAAATTCATTTTTCATTTCGGGACTGGGCATCCCTAATACCTTTGCCGTACTCTTGTGCAATGACAAGTGAATAAACACTCATCTTGAGAATAACACATCTAGCATGGAAAAATATCAGCCACCCCCTACCGTTTCATGAGTGGTACGAGCACACAAAAAGGAAAATATATTTTGAAAATTAGAGATGGCACATACAAATTTGCTTAGAACGGCACGAAAATACCGCATATAGGTAGGTATAGTGGACTCATATGGCAAAACTGGGTTTAAGGATTTTGGATGCACAAGTAGTATTCCTACTTAGTACAAGTGAAGGCTAGCAAAAAGATTGAGAAGCATCCAACCAAGAAACAAAAAATCACATAAGCGAGCATTAAACATAACTAACACCGAATAATGCACCACAAGTAGGATGTAATTTCATTGCATAACTATTGACTTTCGTGCTTGCATAGGGAATCACAAACCTTTACACCAATATTCTTACTAAAGCACAATTACTCACCAACATGACTCACATATCACTATCATCATATCACAAAACTATTATAAAGAATCAAGTTTATTTTGTCCAATGATCTTCCTGAAAGTTTTTATTATATCCCTCTTGAATATCTATCACTTTGGGACTAGTTTCATATGTTGCTTTTGATAGCTCAAATAAATCTAAGTGAAGAACATGAGCATAAAAATTTTCATCTCTCAAATAATATAAGTGAAGCATGAGAGAATTTCTTCAAAAATTACTAACTCTCAAATAAATCTAAGTGAAGCATGAGAGCATTTCTTCAAAAATATTAAAGCACACCGTACTAAAAAATATATAAGTGAAGCACTAGAGCAATTCCATAGCTCAATTTTTTTTAAGTGAAGCATATAGAGCGGTTCTAACAAATAATAGCATAACTTTGGTTCTGTCAAATAGGTGTGTCCAGCAAGGATACTTGTGACAAACTAAAAGGCAAACTAAGCAAAGACTCATATAATACAAGACGCTCCAAGGAAAACTCATGATATGTGACAAATAAAAATATAATTCCAAGTAAAATACCGATGGTCGTTAGAAGAAAGAGGGGATGCCACTCGGGGCATCCCCAAGCTTAGTTGCTTGTTTATCCTTCAATATTACCTTGGGGTGCCGTGGGCATCCCCAAGCTTAGGCTCTTCTTACTCCTTATTCCTTCATCCATCGTGATCTCACCCAAAACTTGAAAACTTCAATCACACAAAACTTAACAAAACCGTCGTGAGATCCGTTAGTATAAGAAAACCAATCTTTACTTAAGTACTGTAGAAAACCCATTCAAATTTTGTCATTACATTATATCTACTGTATTCTAACTTTGCCATTGCTTATACCCCCCGATACAAACCATAGAATCATCAAAATAAGCACACAATGCAAAGAAAACAGAATCTGACGAAAACAGAACAGTCTGTAAAGATGCGAATTGTTCTCATACTTATGTAACTCCAAAAATTCTGAAAACGTAGGACAACAGAGACAATTTGTATATCAATATTATGTAAAAACTTCAGAATTTTTTGTCGCCTATGTTAATCTATACAATTATTTTACCGGACACAAAAGTTTCTGTTTTTCAACAGGATCAAATCAACTATCACCAAAGCTATCCCAAAGGCTTTACTTGGCACAAACACTAATTAAAACATAAAAAATCCAATCAGAACAGAGGCATAATTGTGCAAACACTCAAGAACAGAAAGAAAAAGGCAAAAATAAAATTTATTCATTGGGTTGCCTCCCAACAAGCGCTATCGTTTTATGCCCCTAGCTAGGCATAAGATTTTATTGATGCTCACATGGAAGGCAAGAATTGAAGCAGAAAGAGAGCATCATCTAGCATATGACAAACACATTTAAGTATAACATATTTCCTATGCATAGTAATTTTATAAGAAAACAAATTATCATGACAAGAAATATCTAACATATGCAAAGGAAAGGAATAGAACATTGACAATCTCAACATAACGAGAGGAAATTTAATAACAAGAAAATTTCTACAACCATATTTCCCTCTCTCATAATAAATACATGTGGGATCATATTCAAATTCAACAATATAACTATCACATAAAATATTCTCTTCATGATCTACATGCATGCAAAGTTGACACTCTTCCAAAATAGTGGGATTATCATCAAATAAAGTCATGACCTCTCCAAGCCCACTTTTATCAAAAATTTCATAAGATTGAACATACTCCAAAGTAGTGGGATCATTATTACCTAGAGTTGACACTCTTCCAAACCCACTTTCAATATTATCGCAAACATATTCATCTGAGGCTTAAATAAATTTTCAAGATCATAAGAAGAATCACCCCAATCATGATCATTGCAATAAGTAGTGGACATATCAAAATTAGCATCCGCAAGCTTGGGGTTTTGCATATTATAAGCACAATTAACATTAATAGAATTTATAGTAAAATCATTGCAATCATGCTTTTCATTCAAGGAGCTATCATGAATCACTTCATAAATTTCTTCATCACAATTTTCAGATTCATGAATCTCAAGCAAAACATCATAAAGATAATCTAGTGCACTTATCTCACTAGCAATTAGTTCATCATGATTGGATCTTTTAAAAAGATTAGCAAGTGGATGGGGATCCATATCAATAGATTTTTAGCAAGCAAATATGCAAGCATATAGAAGGCACATGGCAACACAAGCAAACAAAAGATCAAACAAGAAAGAGGCAAACGAAAAGAAGGCGAATAAAAAGGCAAATATTTTGTGAAGTGGGGGAGATGAAAACGAGAGGCAAAAGACAAATAATGTAAATTGCAAGGAGATGAGATTTGTGATTAGGAACATGATAGATGTTGATGATGTCTCCCCGGCAACGGCGCCAGAAATAGGCTAGTTGACGGGAGACTATCTTGACTTGATCCTCCCCGGCAACGGCGCCAGAAATCCTTTCTTGATGGCTCGTATCCGCGTTAGTATTTCCCAGAAGAGGAAGGGATGATGCAGTACAGCTTCGGTAGGTATTTCCCTCAGTTATGAAACCAAGGTTATCGAACTAGTAGGAGAACCAAGCAACACTATGTAAACGGTATCTGCACACAAAGAACAAATACTTGCAACCCGACACGTAAGAGGGATTGTCAATCCCTCTCGGGTAAAAGATAGATTGGTTTGTATAATTTTGGATAAATAGATCTCGCAATAAAACAAAATAAAATAAATAAAGAAAAAGTGCAGCAAGGTTTTCTTGGGTTTTTATAATAATAGATCTGAAAACAAAAGAAAATAAAAATAGATCTCAAAGCAAATATGATAAAGAATAGACCCGAGGGCCGTAGATTTCACTAGTGGCTTCTCTCGAGAAAAATGGCATACGGCGGGTAAACAAATTACTATTGGGCAATTGATAGAACTTCAAATAATTATGACAATATCCAAGAAATGATCATTATATAGGCATCACGTCCAAGATTAGTAGACTGACTCCTGCCTGCATCTACTACTATTACTCCACACATCGACCGCTATCCAGCATGCATCTAGTGTATTAAGTTCAAGGAAAAATAGAGTAATGCAATAAGAATGATGACATGATGTAGACAAGATCTATTCATGTAGGAATAGACCCCATCTTGTTATCCTTAATAGCAACGATCAATACGTGTCTTGCTGGCCCTTCTGTCACTGGGAAAGAACACCGCACGACCGAACCCATCACAAAGCACCTCTTCCCATGGCAAGAAAAATCGATCTAGTCGGCCTAAGTAAACCAAAGATTCGAAGAAGAAATACGAGGCTATAAGTAATCATGCATATAAGAGATCAAAGAAACTCAAATAACTTTCATGGATAAATAGATCGGATCATAAACTCAAAGTTCATCGGATCCCAACAAACACACTGCAAAAAGAGTTACATCAAATAGATCTCCAAGAGACCATTGTATTGAGAATCAAAAGAGAGAGAGGAAGCCATCTAGCTACTAACTATGGACCCGTAGGTCTACAATGAACTACTCACGCATCATCGGAGAGGCACCAATGAGGATGATGAACCCCTCCATGATGGTGTCTAGATTGGATCTGGTGGTTCTGGAACTTGCGGCGGCTGGAATTGTGTTTCGTCGACTCCCCTAGGGTTTTTGGATTTTTGGGGTATTTATAGAGCAAAGAGGTGGTGCGGGAGGCGGCCGAGGTGGGCACAACCCACCAGGGCGTGCCTGGGGGGTTGTGCTCCCCTCGGAGCCCCCCTCTGGTATTTCTTTGGCCCAACAGGTGTCTTCTAGTCCAGAAAAAAATCTCCAAAAAGTTTTGTTGCGTTTGGACTCCGTTTGGTATTGATTTTCTGCGAAGAAAAAAACAAGCAAAAAACAGCAACTGGCACTGGGCACTATGTCAATAGGTTAGTCCCAAAAAATGATATAAAGTTGCTATAAAATGATTGTAAAACATCCAAGAATGATAATATAACAGCATGGAACAAGAAAAAATTATAGATACTTTGGAGACGTATCAATCTCTCATAGTAAATATCAAGTCAAAAGGTGCTCTTCCCAGTGTTGCAACCGTCTATAACACGTAGCATTCCGGAGTGCGACATGTACACATGGGCACAAACGGATTGTGAGGTGTAAGGCGGGGATGGTCAGACCATGCATGCAGATAAAACTCGGCCGTCTTGAAGTTCTGGTAGAATAGTTCTGAGCTCAGAGCACAAAGCATCGAAAGATGAACAAGAGTTATATGGAGATATGATTGGCAAAAGATTGCCCACCAGTCAAAATTCTCATCATCATGATGCGCACATCAATGACTGAGAACTAGACTTGGATCTTGAACACTCACTATTAATTATGAGAGATATTAATTTGAGTGGGAGTGCACTACATATATATTTAAAACTAGTGCCATTAATTATGAATTATGTCTAAATGAATCTTGTGTTTATTGTTGTAGATCTACGGCTTGCAATAGTTGGAATTTGGCACCCCTGTTTGGGAAAGAAAAATTAATTGCAACTGGTGAGAACTATGAGGATTGGATCCACACTTTGAGAAAAGTTCTTAAAAGTGCTAACAAAGAATATGTGCTGGATCAACTACTTGGTGAAGTCCCGACGCTTGGAGCAAATTAGGATATCATCAATGTATACTTATCTCGCAAGAATGATTTCAGTGTTGTCAAAAGAATCATGCTATCTTGTATGGATGAAGTGTTACAGAAGCGCTATCAAAAGCTCAGTCCCATCGAGATTGTCGAGGCACTAGAAGTTCTGTTTCACAAAGAATCAGCTGAAGTTCATGAGATGACTGATGCAATGGATGCGTACAAGATAGATAAAGAGCAAGGTGATAGATTTGCAGACTATTATGATAGTATATCTGCAATGGGGGTTGAAATACCTAAAACACTTGAGAATGATTTATTGTTCTCATTGCTTTATGAAGCTATGCTAAAAAATCATGAGGCTGGAATGCAGAATAACCAAAAGTTGTTGATAAACAAAACAAGCGGTTTCAAAAGGAAATGCAACACCAAAAGGAACAAGGGTGGAGCATCCTGTGAGACTATATGTTTCTACTGCAAAGAAAAAGGACACTGGAAGAGAAATTGCTTGAAGTATATTGTAGATAAGAAGAACTCCTCTTCTAGTAAAGGTATAAAAGTTATACAAGTTAATGTTATTGACATTATACTTGCTGAAAATTGTAAGTCATGGGTTTGTGATACCGGATCCGTTGCTCATATTTACAAGATGATGCAGGGACTATGAAAGATTTGCATGTTGAACAGAAATGAAGTCGTGATGCGGGTCGGGAATGGTAATGGGATTGCCACTCAAGCTGTCGGTGTCATGTCTTTAAGTTTACCTTCAGGATTTATTTTAGAACTAAATAATTGTTATTTTGTTCCAAAGTTGTGTAAGAACATTATCTCCGGATCATGTTTGATAAGTGACGGATATTCTTATAAATCAGAAAACAATGGTTGTTCGATATACGATAAGGATATGTTTTATGCATTTGCACCTATTGTAGGTGGTTTGTTCATAATGGATCTTGAACGTGAAAAGATGTCTTTAACATTAATGCTAAACGTCTTAAGAAGACTGATAATTCCACTGATATGTGGCACTACCGTCTTGGTCATATTGGAAGGAAACGCATGCGAAAACTTCATAAAGATGGAGTATTAACATCTTTTGATTTTGAATCATTTGAAACATGTGAAGCTTGTCTGATGGGTAAAATGACCAAAACGCCATTCACAGGTCATCCTGAACGGGCATAAGAATTATTGTACATAATACATAGTGATGTATGTGGTCCAATGAGTATTCCGGCGTGCGGTGGATACTTATACTTCATAACTTTTACTGATGATTTAAGTAGATATGGTTACATTTACTTAATGAAACACAAGTCTGAAACATTTGAAAAGTTCAAAGAATTTCCGAACGAAGTTGAGAATCATCGTGGCAAAAAGATAAAATTTCTGTGATCAGATCATGGAGGAGAATATCTAAGTCATGAGTTTAGCAAACATCTAAGTGATTGTGGAATAGTTTCACAACTTACTCCTCCCGGAACTCCACAAAGGAATGGAGTATCGGAAAGACGTAACCGAACTTTGTTAGACATGGTAAGGTCAATGATGTCTCTTACTGATCTGCCTTTATCATTCTGGGGATATGCACTTGAAACAGCAGCACATGCCCTAAACAGAGCACCGTCTAAATCTGTTGAGACGACACCATATACGATATGGAATGGGAATAAACCGAACTTGTCACATCTCAAAGTTTGGGGTTGTGAGACTTATGTAAAACGTTTACAACCAAATAAGCTCGATCCCAAAGCAGATAAATGTTACTTTGTAGGTTATCCCAAAGAAACAATTGGGTATTCCTTCTATCTGAAATCCGAAGACAAAGTGTTTGTTGCTAGGAATGGACACTTTCTTGAGGAAAAGTTTCTCGACAAAGAAGTAAGTAGGAGGACAGTACAGCTTGATGAGATTACTGAATCTTCAGAAGTTGAAAGGAATAATGAAATGTAAACTGTTCCAGAAATTATTCACACAACTGAACCAGAAGTTACTACACCCAATGTAGCAACACCGGTTAAAACTGTAACTGAACCGCGCAGGTCAGGAAGAGTGGTCGAACCTCCTGAATGGTTTCACAATGAAATATTCATCTTAGAAGAAGATGAACCTACGCACTACAAAGAAGCGATGGCGGCACCCAGCTCAAAAGAATGGCATAAAGCCATGCAATCCGAAATGGAGTCCATGTACGAAAATCAAGTTTGGAACTTGGTTGATCCTCCAGAGGGTGTGAAACCCATACAGTGCAAATGGATCTTCAAAAGAAAAATAGATGTTGATGGTAATCCTACTATCTATAAAGCAAGGCTAGTAGCGAAAGGGTTTTCGCAAATTGAGGGAGTTGATTATGACGAAACTTTCTCTCCAGTAGCAATTCTAAAGTTTGTGTGGATTATGATGGCAATAGCTGCATATTTTGATTATGATATATGGCAAATGGATGTCAAAACTGCTTTCCTAAATGGGTTTCTAAAAGAGGATGTATACATGTTACAACCAGAAGGTTTTGTCAATCCAAAGGATGCCGAAAAGGTATGCAAGCTTCAAAAATCTATCTATGGTTTGAAGCAAGCATCGAGGAGCTGGAATCAGCGTTTTGGTGAAGTAGTAAAAGAGTTTGGCTTCATTAAAAATGATGAAGAAGCTTGTGTATACAAGAAGTTTAGTGGGAGCTCTGTAGCATTCTTGATCTTATATGTGGATGACATATTATTGATTGGAAATGATACAAAGTATCTTAGCACAATAAAAGATAATTTCAAAAGTGTGTTTTCAATGAAGGATTTAGGTGAAGCTGCATATATACTAGGCATAAAGATCTATAGAGATAGATCAAGACGTCTAATTGCATTAAGCCAAAGCACATACATTGACAAGATTTTAAAGAGGTTTAAAATGGAGAATGCAAAGAAAGGTTTTCTCCCAATGTCACATGGCATGACACTTAGCAAAAATCAATGTCCGAAGACAGTTGATGAACGAGTGTAGATGAGTGGAGTTCCATATGCTTCGGCAATTGGATCCATCATGTATGCTATGATATGTACTAGACCGGATGTTTCTTATGCACTAAGTGTTAGAAGCAGATATCAAAGTGATCCGGGATTAGCTCACTGGGCAGCAGTTAAAAATATTCTCAAGTACCTTAGGAGGACAAAGGACATGCTCCTAGTCTATGGAGGAGAAGAAGAACTCGTTATAAATGGTTATACCGATGCAAGCTTCATGACTGATATAGATGACTTTGAATCTCAATCGGGTTATGTATTCACCCTTAATGGTGGTGCGGTAGTTTGGAAAATTTTCAAACAAAACATTGTTGCAGATTCTATGACAGAAGCAGAATACATTGCGGCTTCAGAAGCTTCTAAGGAGGCAGTCTGGATCAAGTAGTTTCTTGAAGAAGTTGGTGTGGTCTCCAGTGCAATGAACCCAATGGCACTCTATTGTGACAATAGTGGCGTCGTTGCTCAAGCAAAGGAACCAAGATCCCACATGAAGACCACGCACATCGAGCGCAAGTATCACATTATTCGACAACATGTTGAGAAGGGTTTTGTGAAGGTGCTTAAGGTTCACATAGATTTGAATGTGTCTGATCCGATGACGAAGGCTTTACCATGAGCAAAACATGAGCAACACCGGATATCCATAGGTGTTAAAGAGACTATGTAAACTAGATTATTGACTCTAGTCCAACTGGGAGACTGTTGGAAATATGCCCTAGAGGCAATAATATTGTATTATTATATTTCCATTATTCATAATTAAGAGTTTATATTTCATGCTATAACTGCTAAGATCCTGGAATATGCGATTTAGTGGAAAACTCATATGCACATGTGGAATGATAAACGGTCAAACAATAGGTTCCCGGGCCAGCCTCTAGGACTGGCTCAAGTGTTGTTGGTGATCAAATTTTCCGGATATTAGGATATCGTTAGGTGCAACGATAGTCCTAAAACAACATTGAGGGTATGACGTTAGAAGAACAGTCATATTGAATCGACCCAATCTTGTATGTTGTACTTTGTGATCATATCGTCTGAAATCATTTGTTTGAGTGTTAGCATGTGTAATTTAGTTCCTCAGACCATGAGAGTGTCTCGGTTACTTCCTACCAGACGGTGGACTTTGGGTTGCTCAAACGTCATCTGTAACAAGGTGAACATAAAGACAACTTTCAGGTTCACCGGAAAGTCTGACAAGTGAACGAACAGCTCGAGAATGGGATTTGCTCCTCTGATGATGGAGAGATATTCTTAGGGACCTCTTAGTGTGACGGCATCCATCATCGTCTGGCCAGACATAAGTGACTACGTCACGGGGATGCCGGAACACGTCAACGAGAAAGAAGAACAAAACCGGTAACGGGAGCCACGGTATAGTGGGCATGGTGATGACCCAGGAGGATACCGATGCACACCAAGTTTTGTAAAGTATCACGAAGCAAAGGGAACATCACATGATAACCAAAGGTACACTCGAATATCATTCGTGTAATCATAGGGACCGATATGGATGTCCACGGTTCCGCTATCGGTCATTGAACGAAGGAGTTTCGTTCATGTCTATGCTTTACCGAACCTACGGGGTCACAACCTTAAGGTAATCACAATATGTTGAGTGTTAGTGGAATGGGAGTGATGAGAATATATTCATGAAATAGTTTCATTAATATTCAAAATAGTTTCGAGGGGTTCCGGAAGCGTTTCGGGGTCACCGGAATGGTTTCGGTGAATATCGGGTAATACCGAGTATTACCGATTAAATATATATAGGTGGAAAATGTTTTTGGAGATGTTAAATTATATATATAATACTCAAAAAATGTTTAAAGTATTTTATATATTAAATAAATATCAACGGGCCTTAATAGGCCAAGAGGAGAAGGAAGACTTGGGCCATAAAGGCCCAAGTGAGGAGGCGCCCCCCCCCTTTCCTAGTGGGGGCCGAATCCAACTAGGAGGGGGATTCCAACTCCCCCTCCATAGGCCGGCGCACCAAGAGGTAACTTTCCCCTTGGTGGCTGCCCTCTCCTCCCCCATAAACCTATATATACTAGATGTTTTGCACCCTTTTGAACTACAAGTTTTGGGTGCCTCTTCTAGTTGATCTAGTTCTAGTTCTAGTTCTAGTTGGTCCTTTACTAATTAGAGCTAGCCCTAGCCACCTCTAATCCTCATAATTAGAAGCCCAGTGTGGTTCTAATCTCCTCCCTCTAGTTCTTCGATGACGATTAGCTCTGGGCGGCGAAGCACTGCCGGATCGTGAAGACCGTACGCTTGCAACCAAGTAGAGAGGCCGTGCTTTTGGTCTTCAGTTCGAGGGATCGTTCGAGGGCGGTTCGCAGATCGTCATCAACATTCAAGGGACTTCAAGAACGATCTACACCGACTCTTCTTCTTCCGCTGCACTCCGGAGTTGGTAACGATCGTTGATCCCAACCCGTTATGTATCTTCATATTGATCTTGGTGATCGTAGTTGCAATTTTTTTTGTTTTCTACTACGTTTCCCAACATTCCTATGATCAAGACTTGGGGGCTACGTAAAGATATATAACAGGAGGAGATTGAGCATACCTCATATTTCCTCTTCATCATGCTAACCAGCTCAAGTTTTGATTTACCCTTTTCAAACAAGGGCGTCTCCTCCTTTGCTGAGTGCTTAGTTAGCACATTGGAAGTTTTGGGCGCCTTGTGACTCACCCCAATAATGGCAATATCCTCGTTATTATTTTCATGAAGAGTCTCTTCAGTCGTCTTAATAGGGCTTGAGGCAAGAATGGGACTCGGCGGGTTAGGATTGTCCACCGGGTTAGCATCAACATCCATGGCTTCAGAGGCTGTTGCTTTAGTCTGCGGGGGCGGGTCACCTTGGTCATCATGGTCTTTGGGTACTTCAATGTTGGCTTCAGGGGTCACCAACACTTGGTCCTCTGACTCAAGGATCTCGGGAGTTTTTGAAGACTCGCATGTTTTCTTTTTCTTGCTCTTGGATTTGGCCCTATGATCAAGATAATATGTTTAAAAATACATGACAACAGGTTAAGCCGTTCATAGTTAAAGTAAAGTTACTTACCCTGGGTTTATGACCAAAGCTGGCAGTTGAGTGGTGGATGACTCTCCTGAGGATGGTGAAGACTCCTGGTAATTGGAATCAGAATGGTTAAGAGATTGTCTCATAAGGCCGACTTTGGGTAAAGAAGGAGTCGGACTGTGTGGCACCTCGTTACGCCACTTGCGAGTAGATGGTTCATGAGTTAAGCCGGCCACCAGATCTCTAGATCCGCCACTTTGAGTTTGGCGCCTTGACTCATGCTGAGTTTTCTTCAAAATAAAGTACGGGTCTAAATGAGCATCTGGATGAGAAAAGCTTACTTTCCGGATGACACGCCTTGTCTTCTTTGGAGGCAAGGAGTCTGAGCCGGGAGAGATGGAAATTACCTCAGTGTCATCGGCCCGGCTTGTTGCTACCTCATCCTGAGAACAAGAGGTGTCAGCTAATTTGATAAAGAGGCGGCCAAGAGAATCGAGTTCTACCTCTGATTGATCATCAGTTTCCGCTGACTCACCCACGGCAACCGGCTCAGTCACAGCAATGGGTTTGTTCTTTTTCGAGCCAGTGTAGTCTTAGTTTTGGCCACCTGAGTTTTCCTTTTCCTATTCCACAAGGCAGAGCCGGGATGCATAATTAAGAAGGGTTAGAAAGCTAAGTACAGTGTAAGATAAGGATTTATAAGCCGGATACAAAGGAATGCTTACTGGAGGGGTCGGGTTAAGTTTGAAAAACGGTAACAACCCCATCTTGTTACAGCTCTCCCGAGACTCCCCGAGCAGACTCTTTACAACCTTGTTGACTTCCTCAGTGGTAAAATTATCAGAGTGTACCATTGAGGGTCAGTTGAGTCGCCTAAGTACTCACACATTAAGCCGGGTCGGCGGCTTAAAGGGAGTATTCTCCATGCAACCCAGCACCGGGTTAGATCAACCCCTATTAAGCCATTGGCGAGAAAAGCTCTCAATTTGGGATAAACAGGGGCAGCTTCAGCATGCTCTTCTGGAATAATTTTGCTTGGCAGATCCAAGTCCATGGGAAGGCGGTCGACTCTGTAACCCGGCAAAGGATTCTCATTGGCTGGGGCGGTATTCATGCAATAAAACCAAGTCTTGATCCACCCCTTAGGGTGGCTGGGCAGAGTAGCTGAAGGAAAGCAACCGTCTCTGGATTGAAATTCCACCGAGTTCTAGGCTCGGGCCATCTACACATTCTGTTTGGCGGTTCATATAGAAAAATTCCTTGAAAAGGGAGACAATGGGCTCCATTTACAAATATGCTTCACACAGAATCTGAAAGTTGCAGATATTGGATATAGAGTTGGGACCCAGGTCTTGAGGGTGAAGGTTGAAATAGCTCAAGACGTCCCGAAAGAATTTTGACCCGAGCGGAGAGAAGCCTCTAAGGAGATGGTCAGTAAAAATCACAACTTGTCCTTCGCCGGTCGAGGAACATCATCCCCTTGGCCGGCTCGCCAACCTATTTCTTATTTAGCCGCCAAACCTTGGTCTTGATAATCCTTAAGGATGAGCCTTGAGACTTGGGAAGGCACCCAATTGCAAATAGTGGTTTTCGACATACTGAGCCGCCCAAATAAGGTGGAAGACTGTGGAAATATAAAAGGCAGGTTACTTACGAAATAATGACTCGCCACCTCAAGTATATGAACGAGACGCCGTAATGGGTAAGTCACCCAAAAACGGTGAACCGGCCTAGTGACAGATGCAGTTTCTAAATATCTAGCGAGTTGCAATATGCTAGTAAGTCGCCCAAGACACGAAGGCGAGTGAACTAAGTTGAGGATTGCTAAGTTTTCTGCTAAGTGTGGGATGAACAAGTTTCAACTAAAGCAGCTACAATTTTGGATCTACAGACAGTTTGAAAAGGAAATAATTGCTAAACCTAGTGGTGGCAGCGGAAGTATTGATGAACTGTTCGTGGGTTTTAGAGGAAGTATGGTCTGTTTAGATGCGAGGCCAATGTTGAATCTATTACCGCAGCATTTCTATGGTCATCTCAAAGAACATATAAGATCTACTCAAGATATAATGGAGAAGAGCGGACGAACGCCGACGAACTTCATGAACTCAAATGAGATAATGTGAATCTGAGAAGGGAAGATGTGAGTACCTGGCTGCGGTAGTGGAAGGCAGAAAGGCACTGCTGAACTCCAGTGAAGGCGGGGCGGCGCTTTGATCCCGAGCGAGGTGGCCGATGAAGGTCGACGGGCGCGGCGGAGCTCCGGTCGTGAGAAGCTTCAAGAGGAAGAAGAAGCGGAGGGGACGAGGTAAAAATGAAAAGGAAGACCCCCCGTGCAT
This sequence comes from Thinopyrum elongatum, assembly GCA_011799875.1. Classification (NCBI taxonomy): domain Eukaryota; kingdom Viridiplantae; phylum Streptophyta; class Magnoliopsida; order Poales; family Poaceae; genus Thinopyrum; species Thinopyrum elongatum. The sequence goes on from CM022298.1 coordinate 157,188,304, forward strand.
ATTTATAAGGAGGAGGCAACAGTAAATGGCAGGTGTGAAAATCGAGGAGGCGCAGTAACTTTTGGAACAAAAAGACCCCTTGATTTTTGGGATAAGTAGATGTGCACAAGATTTGTTATGACGTCATGAGGGATTCCCCGAAATTGCAGAGGTGACATCATCATTTCATATGGCGGGTTGTGAAGTTTTTCAAGCTGAGATTGTGAGACTCAGAGGGAAGACTCGCCAGACTAATGGATTGAAGATTGACATGAATGAGTTCAAATCAATCTGGGGCCTAATGTTGGGGATATAACCCCACGATATAACCCGCCGTATAAAGGCCGGGTCATGTTACTGGCGACTCTTGCAGCTAGGCTTCAGATGGGCCAGAACGATCAAGAGACGGGAGTGGAAGGGCAGCTCATAAGATGGGCCGGCTTAGAGCCCGGAACCAGAAGGCGGCGGGCGGCCCAAAGGCGTAAGCCGCCATGCGGTGTCTTGCCATAGAAGGCAAGGCGACTTAGAGTTATATTCAGTCACGGGTCATGAGACGACCCCGACTCTTGTAAGTCGGAGGCCTCGACCTGTGTATAAAGGCAAGTCCCCGGCACAGATAGATCAGGTTACAATCAATCGATAGCTAGGTCAAGCGAATCCGCTCCCTTGTAATTGATACTCAAGCAATAAGCAAAAAAGGAGGAGTACTCTGTTACCTCCACTGTGAGGGGCCGAACCTGGGTAAATCTGTGTCTCTCGATTCCGCTCAACCCTGACAAGCTAACCACCTAGTTGCAATGGGCTCACATCTAAGTCCTCACACTAGGACATCTGCCGTGACAAAACCACGACACCACCGGAATGGGGGCTAGGCGGGGAGAACCTTATTTCATCTTCACGGAGCTGCCGACGTCTCGCCTTTCTGAGCAGGACATAAACCCTAAAAACACTCAAAAATACATCTAAAAACTATTATCTGGCCCCACGTCCACATGGCGCGAGGAGACGACCTCCACGCCATTAAATCTTTACCGCTCAAGCTTAAAGGCCCAGCTCGACACTGGCTGAACAGCCTTCCCGAAGACTCTATAGGTTGCTGGGAAGAGCTTGAGGATGCTTTTCGAGCAAACTTCCAGGGCACCTATGTCCGGCCTCCGGATGCTGACGACTTAAATCGCATCACGCAACAACCCGGCGAATCTGCCCGACAATTTTGGAACTGATTCCTGACAAAGAAAAATCAGACCGTAGACTGTCCGGATGTCGAAGCCTTGGCTGCCTTTAAGCATAGTGTCAAGGACGAATGGCTTGTACGGCAGCTCGGCCAGGACAAACCAAGAACTATGGCAGCCCTTACTTCCCTCATGACCCGCTTTTGCGCGGGCGAAGACAGTTGGCTTGCTCATGAGAACACCAACCCAGACACACCCGGTACCTCCAAGGTTCAGGACGGAAATGGAAAGCCCCGACGCAGCAAGAATAAACGTCGCCACAATGACGGCGAAGGTGAGGATACGGCAGTAAATGCCGAATTCCGAAACCAGAAGTCCGGCACCCGAAAGAAAGCCCCTAAAGGCAACAGTGATGGCCTGTCTAGGCTGGACACAATTCTGGACAGGCCTTACTAGATCCACGGCACATCAGAGAAGCCCGCCAACCACTCCAACCGAAATTGTTGGGTGATCAAAAAGGCCGGCAAACTCACAGCCGAAGACTCGGGCAAAAGCCCAAGAAGCAAGGACGATGACGAGCCCCGTAGGCCGAATAGTGGAGGCCAGAAACCCTTCTCTTCCGAGGTCTATACGGTAAACATGATCTACGCAACCCACATACCGAAGAAGGAAAGGAAGCGAGCGCTACGGGACATATACTCCATCAAGCCCGTAGCGCCGAAGTTCAATCCATGGTCAGCCTGCCCGATCACGTTCGATCGCAGGGACCATCCCACCAGTATACGCCATGGAGGGTCCGTAGCCCTAGTGCTGGACCCCATCATCGATGGATTCCACCTCACTAGAGTCCTAATGGACGGAGGAAGCAGCCTCAATCCAATATACGAGGATACAATGAAGAAAATGGGGATCGATCCATCAAGGATTAAACCCAGTAACACCACCTTCAAGGGAGTCATTCTAGGAGTGGAGGCCCGTTGCACGGGCACTGTGACACTCGAAGTGGTGTTCGGATCTCTGGATAATTTCTGAAGCGAGGACTTGATCTTCGATATTGCACCTTTTCGCAGTGGCTATCACGCACTCCTCGGCCGAACAACATTCACTAAATTCAATGTCGTTCCGCACTACGCGTACCTCAAGTTGAAAATGCCTGATCCTTTGGGCGTCATAACTATCAACGGCAACACAGAACGCTCACTTTGAACCGAAGAGCACACTGCGGCCCTAGCGGCCGAAGACCACACCGGCCCATATAGGCCCGGATGCCGACCCACTGTAAGGGCCGGCGACAACAGTAAATCGGTTCGAACCCGTTCCCCATCATGGGAACCTGCTTGCGTTCGCCGCAAATAGGGATATGCGCCCCACGACACGCCCACATTCTTCACGCTCCACGTGCCTCGTCAGCACAACTTCGCACTCAAAATACCATGGGCAGCCGTGAGGCATACATTAATCCAAAGTACATGTTCAGTTAAAATGAACTTCGGAATTATCTCGTCTTCGGACGACCCGGGGACCAATTCCGGATACCCCCAAGTTTAAAGCTTCATCGGTAGGGTCCTCGCCCATCAAGGTCTCATCGATGGTCCTAATCCCCACCAATCAGAAGCAAAGGCGCAGACGTGCAGCATGGCTCAGTGAAGGCTTCAACTCACGCATCAAGGCCCTGCGTCAACCTTTACTCTGTAAATTTTCTTTTTCTTTCTCTCTTGCAAGTACTGCCTTCGCAACTCGAATTGTATGGTTAGACGTCCTGAGCTTACGAGAAATAATAAAAATACCCTTTATGGTGTTCGGATATCTGCATCTTGCAATTTTTCTGTCCCTTTCCGATTCTCTCCTCGCTCTTCGAACAGCCCGGCATGCAAATATATTAATTAGTTACGAGTTCAATTTATACATCAGCTCAATATCTTTAAGTCCGGTACCGCTTCCCGCTAGGTGTCCGGCGTATCAGATATTGCACTATATGCATCTGTTCCGAACTATGTCTTGGGTCAATAGTTGGGTTGCCCGGCTCCTGTGTTTGCCCCTCATGTTCCACTTGTTCGGCTAAGAGGGCAAAGGGAGAACCCCTACGATTGTACTACTGGTTCGCCCGGTCAAGTACCTCAGTAGGAAAAAGCCGAAAACTGATCGTCATAGTAAGCGCGAACGGGTCTGCGATCCGATGATGAGGTTGGACTCTAAAAATCGTTGGCGATTTCGCCGTGTCACACGAAGGGTTCGTCTTAACACAAACCATGTGATCGGAAAGGGCAGGCTTCGACCCCCAAGTACATCACACATACACCAGGGGCTAGTCCCTAGTCGCCACCGTCAAGCTCCTAAGTTTAAGTGAAAGCAGTAAAAATGAATAGTCTGATCGCCTGGTTTCATTCCCGCACTACCGCCTCTGGGCACCAAGACGTTGGCTAAGGGTAACAGTGCGGAAACAAAACACCCTTCGTGATATTCACTTGGGGGCTGAAGTCGATGATTGGTAGCTTTCAGAATTAAACATACGGCCACACAGGAGTCAAAATTTAATCACTAAGTTCGCCGGGCCCATATTAAAGCATAAATCCCACTTGATGCAAGCTTGCTACATCTACTCAAGCATTACCTTTTTTGAACACTGGCCCTCTATCGCCCGCGCTCCGGTCATCACATGCGCAAAGTACAGCTCGGGGCGGCGATGCTCCTTCCCCTGGGGCAGAGGACCAGTGGCCATCTCCATTGGATTAATCCTTGGCCAATGAACCATGGTCTTCGCGAACACGAGCCTCGCCCCCTCAAGGCACGCCGACCGCTTCACAGCGTCAATCCGGAGCGGCGCCTCCCGTAGTCTTTGCACAAGGTCGAAGTAGGTGTCCGGAATGGGTTCGGCCGTCCACGGGCTGACACAGAGGTCCTTCAAGGCCAGCTCGGACATCCGATGCATCTCCATCAGCTGCTTCATTTGATCGCAGAGAAGGGGATGACGCTCGGAGTGTAGAAACTGTGACCAAAAGAGCCACTGTGTGGAATCCTCCTCGCGAGTGGCATAGTGCCTCGCCGCGGCCGCCGCATTCTTTGGAAGTTCAGTGAAGACGCCTGCGGAGCGCCAGCCCTCATCAGCAGGGTGAATCTGTTGCCTCCGAACACACTCTGCATTAAATATTTCTTACCATTGGCAATTTGTGCAGCTTGTCGAAGCTCCTCCCGGACACCTCGGGCGTCACTCCTCGCCTCCTGGAGCGCTTTCTCCGCCTTGGACAGACGGGAGGATTGCTCCTCCCGCCCCTTCTCAAGGGCCTCAAGCTTCTCAGCGGCATCCCGGAGCTCCCCTTGGACCTCGATTACCCGAGATTCATGCTGTTCGGCAGCACGCTTGGTCTGCTCAAGCTTGGACACCGCCCTCTCAGCGGCTATCCTCTTCTCGGCTGCCTCAGCCTCAGCTTTCTTAAGGGCCTCCTTCAAGCCCTCAACTTCGGCGGCAGCAGCTGCAAGATCATCAAGATAAAGGATCAGTCAATGGTCCGGCCAGTCCCTATCTGGCAAATACACATCTTTTTACATAGCTTACCTTGCGCCTCGTCAAGCCGTTTGTTGACAAGGTCCAGCTCTTGATCGGAAAGATTGAGCTTCCAATCCATCTCCTCTAACGCCGCGGCATTAGCAGCCGCGACCACGGAAGATGCCTGCATTAGCATCAGAAATGTCGACATTGTTAGCCGACCTACCGAATTTGATTCTCTGCAGGTCTCTTCGAAGATCCTAGCAGAGTCTCGGGGGCTGCTATGTATGCGGCCTACTTAAACTAAGAACTATAACTCCATTATGAGGAAGGATCATTCCTTGACTTACCTCAAAGCCTATTAGAAGGCGTTGGACAGCGTCGTTCCATCCGGATTGGACGGACCGAACACTCTGCATAACCGCTTGTGTGCCCTTCAACAATGACGGAGTTGCTCACCAACTCCTCCAGCGTGTCCGGCCAGCCCACCACTTGTGCGGAGGTGTTCGGCGCCGGCGTTGGCTCCCCGGCCCCCTCCCCGCTGGGAGGTATCTGTGCCGTCAAGGGCCTTGGAGGCTCGGGAGTGGTCGACAGAGAGGGTCCAGATGGCCCAGACTTTTTTCCCTCATCGGCCAGGAGGGATGTTCCCTCCTGGTTTTCGGTGACCAAGGTGTTGACCTTGGCCATTACGACATCTACCTCCCCCTCCATGTTCGGAGGAGGGGGAGTTCTTTGGGACCGCACCTCCTCAGCCTCTTCGGGGACCAAAGGAGGCGCGAAGTGCGCCATAGACCCACTATCCGCCAGCTCAGCGGGTGGAGACGTCCCTTCCGAGATTTGCTCGGTGGGGCGCTCATGTGGGGGACTGCAATTCGGAGGTGTTAACCTTCAACTAAAATAAACTACTGAAAGCATAATAGCTGAAAATACAGACACCTTACCTGTTGGCAGGGGGCTTGACCCTGGATCCCTTCTTCGCGAGCTCCTCTGATGCCTCAGACTTCTCGTCATTCGAGCGGTCAGGAATAACTAGCTTAGGCCGGTGTCGTCTCTTTGGGATCAGGGAAGGTTGGACCTCCTCGGCGTCCTCAGATGCCGGCCTCTTTGTGGAGTGCGAAGAGGCACTCTCCTCTTCGTCCTCCTCCTCCTTGCCCCCATCCTGTACAGATGAGGCTGCAACATCTCCGGACCGGTTGCCCGGACGAATCCTGCGGCGGAGGCCCTCCCTGGCCTCCGGTGCCTATTGCTTCTTGCCCTTATTAGTGGGCGCCTTGTAGGGCACCACGACCAGCATCTTCTCCAGCTGCTCTGATCGGGGCCCCTCCGGTAGCGGCGCCGGGCCGCTGATCTTCTTGGCCTTGGCAAGCCAGCCCTGCAAAATCCACATAACCAGGTTAGATCGAATCTCACGTAATGTGAATATCCGAATACTCTTCGAAGAGACATGCCACTCACCTCCCTTGGGGGATTCGCGGTGTCAAGACCGATGTCCTTCCCTTCGGCCGGCCACTCCTTCTGTGGCTGGAATATTTGGCCCCATATCTTGTCCGGAGTCGTGCCGAAGAGGTGCCGCATAGTGGCCGGATCCTCAGGCTCGTGCTCCCGCATGGGCTTGGCCCTCTCTTGGCAAGGGAGGAGCCCGCGGTGGAGCATGATCTAGAACACGTCGACCAGCCTTGCGCTGGTCTCTATTACGTTGTCGACACGCTTCTGCAGCGCTTTGGCGTCGGCAACACATCCCCAGTCCGAACTCCTGGTGATCCAGGAGGCCAATCTGGTGGGGGGTCCGGACCGGAAGGCGGGGGCCGCTCCCCATGCGGCCTTCCTCGGCTCAGTGATGTAGAACCACTCCTTCTGCCACATCCGAATGGTGTCGATGAAGTGGCCGTCCGGCCACTGGACTCGTGTCAGCTTGCTGATCATGGCCCCTCCGCAGTCCGCGTGTTCGCCGCCGACCACCTTGGTTTTCACGTTAAACACCTTCAGCCATAAGCCGAAGTGCGGCTGGACCCGGAGGAGCGCTTCACAGACGACGATGAAGGTCGAAATGTGGAGGAGGGGGTTGGGGGCTAGATCGTGGAAATCTAGCCCATAGTAAAACATTAGCCCCCGCACAAAGGGGTGTAGTGGAAATCCAAGACCCCTAAGGAAATGGGGGAGAAAAACTACCCTTTCGCTTGGCTTGGGTGTAGAGATGATCTGGCCCTCTTCGGGGGCTCGATGGGCGACGTTGGCCGGCAAGTAACCGACCTCCTTCAGCTTCAGTATATCCTCGTTGGTGATGGAGGAGGCCTCCCACTTCCCATTGGCGCTGGATCCGGCCATGGTCGAAGGAGGTAAAGTGGGATTGGCTATGGAAGCAGCGAGAAAGGGCGCTGGAGCTCTGAAGAATCGCGAGTGCGGAAGGTAGGAGAAGGCGTGGGATGCAGACTGTAGCCCCCCCCCCCTTTCATAGACTGTGGGCAGGCCAGAGATCCCTTTTTCACGCCGTTTGCCTCTCCACTTCCCGATATCTCCGCAACGTTATGAGCGGGGAGGGGAATCAAAATCATTAACCATATCCCCCGAAAAGCGGGACACGATCTCCACCTTGAAGGGACGTGTCAAGCGTGGCGTTGGCCTCGAGCCGCGCTTCGAGAAATAGTAACTGCTTGGCATTATGGCCGGAAGCGACTCTTCGTTGAACGAGAAAAAAGTTGTCAGATAAAGGCACTATTTGCGTTTGAGCGATATTTTTATTACTACCTTTGGTGTTAAGTAAAACAGTCGTCTCAGAAACCGAACATCATTTGGTACCGAACAGGGGGAAGACTAGCTGAGGAACTCGCCCCGCAAACCAAATACAGGTCAGAATGGATACCGGATACAAGTCTCGGCGTTGGAGGCAAGTTCGGGGGCTACTGAGGGAGTCATGGACTAAGGGGTCCTCGGGGCGACGGCCACTACAAAAAAAAGACACATCCGTGACATTTTGGGTGAACAATTTTTTTTTCTGTCATGCTTATGACACTTCTATGATGATAATTGTGACAAAACCCAGTATCATCATAGTTGTGGTGGGCTCCTACTTCTATGACAAAAAATCATGACAAAACATGGGCTTTTCGTCCTGGGCGGGCCGGAGACGCAGCTGCATGACATTCTTTGGGCCGTCCATGACGGAAAAAATCATGGTAGAAGAGAGGGCGAGGATAATATCGGGGAGTGATACGTCTCCAACGTATCTATAAATTTTGATTGTTCCATGCTGTTATATTATCATTCTTGGATGTTTTACAATCATTTTATAGTCATTTTATATCATTTTTTGGTACTAACCTATTGACATAGTGCCAAGTGCTAGTTGCTGTTTTTTGCATGTTTTTTACATCGCAGGAAATCAATACCAAACAGAGTCCAAACGCAGCGAAACTTTTTGTGGATTTTTTTTGGACCAGAAGACATCCAGTGGGCCGGAGAAGCGCCTGGGGGGTGCTCCGAGGGGAGCACAACCCACCAGGGCACGCCCCCAGGCGCGCCCTGGTGGGTTGTGCCCACCTCGGGTACCCCCCGAACCGCCTCTTTGCTCTATAAATACCCCAATATTCCAGAAACCCTAGAGGAGTCGACAAAAATCAATTCCAGCCGCCGCAGAGTCCAGAACCACCAGATCCAATCTAGACACCATCATGGAGGGGTTCACCACTTCCATTGGTGCCTCTCCGATGATGCGTGAGTAGTTCTTTGTAGACCTACGGGTCTATAGTTAGTAGCTAGATGGCTTTCTCTCTCTCGTTTGATTCTCAATACAATGGTCTCTTGGAGATCCATATGATGTAACTCTTTTTGCGATGTGTTTGTTGGGATCCGATGAACTTTGAGATAATGATCAGATCTATCTTTTTATCCATGAAAGTTATTTGAGTCTTCTTTGATCTCTTATATGCATGATTGCTTATAGCCTCGTATTTCTTCACCGATATTTGGGTTTTGTTTGGCCAACTTGATCTATTTATCTTGCAATGCGAAGAGGTGCTTTGTAGTGGGTTCGATCTTACGGTGCTTGATCCCAGTGACAGAAGGAGAACCGACACGTATGTATCGTTGCTACTAAGGATAAAATGATGGGGTCTATTTCTACGTAAATAGATCTTGTCTACATCATGCCATCGTTATTATTGCATTACCCCATTTCTCCATGAACTTAATACACTAGATGCATGCTGGATAGCGGTCGATGTGTGGAGTAATAGTAGTAGATGCAGGCAGGAGTCAGTCTACTAATCTTGGACGTGATGCCTATGTAATGATCATTGCCTGGATATCGTCATGATTATTTGAAGTTCTATCAATTGCCCAACAGTAATTTGTTTCCACCGTTTGCTATTTTTTTCTCGAGAGAAGCCACTAGTGAAACCTACGGCCCCTGGGTCTCTTTTCCAATATATTTGCTTTCAAGATCTGTTTTGCTATTCGCTCTTTTCTTTATTTGCAACTTTTATTTTCAGATCTGTTAAATCAAAAATAAAAAAATACCTTGCTGCACTTTATTTTATTTGGCGTTCGATCTATCAATATTTCTACTCTCTCATGTCTGTTTGCCAATTTTTGGCGCCATTGCCCGAAAGGGATTGACAACCCATTTTACACGTCGGGTTGCGAGTATTTGTTATTTATGTGCAGGTGCTATTTATGTAGTGTTGCTTGGTTCTCCTACTGGTTCGATAACCTTGGTCTCATCACTGAGGGAAATACCTACCGCCGCTGTGCTGCATCATCCCTTCCTCTTTGGGGAAATACCGATGTAGCTTCAAGCCGCATCAAAAGGAATTTCTGGCGCCATTGCCGGGGGGGGGGGGATCTACAATATATACCAGGTTCCTAATCACAAATCTCATCTCCTCGCAATTTACATTATTTGCCATTTGCCTCTCGTTTTCCTCTCCCCCACTTCACAAAAATTTGCCGTTTTATTCGCCCTCTTTTTCGTTCGCCGTTTTCTTGCCGGATCTGTTTTTGAGTGCAATCTTGTTGCGTAGTCACAATGACTCAAGAGAACACCAAGTTGTGTGATTTCTCAAATACCAACAACAATGATTTTCTTAGCACTCCGATTGCTCCTCACGCCACTAATGCGGAGACTTGTGATATTAATACTGCTTTGCTGAATCTTGTTATGAAAGATCAATTTTCCGGTACTCCTAATGAGGATGCCGTGTCCCATCTTAACACATTCGTGGAATTATGCGATATGCAAAAGAAAAAAGATGTGGACAATAATGTTGTGATGTTGAAATTATTTCCGTTTTCTTTGCGAGATCATGCAAAAATTTGGTTTTCTTCTTTGCCTCGTAATAGTATCGATTCTTGGAATAAGTGCAAAGATTCTTTTATAACCAAGTATTTTCCGCCCGCAAAAATTATTTCCCTTAGAACCCAGATCATGAATTTCAAGCAACTTGAACATGAGCATGTTGCACAATCTTGGGAAAGGATGAAAATGATGCTAAGGAATTGCCCAACTCATGGGTTAAATCTTTGGATGATCATACAAAATTTTTATGCGGGGTTGAATTTTGTTTCTCGTAATCTTTTAGATTCCGCCGCGGGTGGTACTTTTATGGAAATTACTTTGGGTGAAGCCACCAAATTGCTTCATAATATCATGGCAAATTATTCACAATGGCATACCGAAAGAGCTCCTACTAGTAAAAAAGTTAATTCGGTTGAGGAAATTTCTTCTTTGAGTGAAAAAGTTGATGCTCTTATGAAATTGGTTGCTAATAAAAGTGCTCCTATTGATTTTAATGATGTGCCTTTGTCTACTTTGATTGAGCAAAATAGTGATGCCGTAGATGTGAATTTTATCTAGCGAAACAATTTCAATAATAATGCTTACAGAGGTAATTTTAATCCCAGGCCTTTTCCTAGCAGTTCCTCTAATAATTATGGTAATTCCTACGGTAATCCTTCTTATAATAATAATAGGAACACCTCTGATTTTGAGAATAATATTAAAGAATTTATCAATGCTCAAAAGAATTTTAACACTATGATGGAAGAAAAATTGAGTAAGATTGATGATTTGTCTAGAAGCGTTGATAAAATTTCTCATGATGTAGAAAATCTCAAGATGAAATTTTTTGTGCCTAAGGTTGAAGAATCAATTAAAGCTTTATATGTTTCTATGGATGAAAGTAAGAAAAGAACCGCTATGCTTAGAGCTAGAAGAGAATTTTTAGAAAAGGCGTTTTCTAGTGATTGCTTTCATAAAAGTGATGAAGATCTTAAAATGATTGGTGTTTCTTCTATTGATTCCTTGTTTAGTAAAAGTAAGATTGATGAAAAAGGGACTAGAGAAGAGTCAACTTTAGCTAGAAGGAATCCCGATAATTTGGAGGGTGAAAATCTTGTTGAAAATTTTGATAAAAGTGGGTTTGAAGAGGTCAAGACTTTAACTAGTGATGTGCCCACTATTTTGGATTACAAAGACTTTAATTATGATAGCTGCTCTTTTATTGATTGTATTTCTTTGTTGCAATCCATGATAAATTCACCCCATGCTTATGAACAAAATAAAGCCTTTACTAAACATATTGTTGATGCTATGATGAAAGCTTTGGAAGAAAAGTTGGAATTAGAAGTTTCAATTACTAGAAATTTACATGATGAGTGGGAACCTACTATCAAAGTCAAGATTAAAAATTATGAGTGTTTTGCTTTATGTGACTTGGGTGCTAGTGTTTCTACAATTCCGAAATCTTTATGAGATGTGCTTGGTTTTACCGATATAGAAGAATGCTCTTTAAATTTGCACTTGGCGGATTCTACTATTAAAAAGCCTATGGGAAGGATGAATGATTTTCTTATTCTTGCAAATAGGAATTATGTGCCCATAGATTTTATTGTTCTTGATATTGATTGTAATCCGTCTTGTCCAATTATTCTTGGTAGACCGTTTTTGCGCACTATTGGTGCCGTGATTGATATGAAAGAAGGCAATATTAAATTTCAATTTCCACTAAGGAAGGGTATGTAACACTTCCCTAGAACAAAAATTAGGCCTCCATATGAATCAATCATGAGGGCATCTTATGGATCTCGAGACAAAGATGACAAAACTTAGATCCTTGCATTATGCCTAGCTAGGGGCGTGAAACAATAGTGCTTGTTGGGAGGCAACCCAATGAATAAAATTTATTTTTGCTTTTTGCTTTCTGTTCTTGAGTGTTTGCACAATTATGCTACTGTTATAATTGTGTTTTTTGTGTTTTAATTAGTGTTTGTGCTAATTAAAGCCTTTAGGATTGATTTGGGTGATAGTTGATTTGATCTTGTTGGAAAACAGAAACTTTTGCGTCAAGTAAAACAATTTTGAAAATTCATAGCAGAGACGAAAATTTCTGAATTTTTTACACAAGATTGATATACAAATTTTCCTCTGTTTTCCTAATTTTTCAGAATTTTTGGAGTTTCAGAAGTATTCGAAATATTCAGATTGCTACAGACTGTTCTGTTTTTGACAGATTCTGTTTTCTTTGCGTTGTGTGCTTGTTTTGATGATTCTATGGTTTTCTTTGATGAGTTTTTGCCATAGAAAAGTTGGAATACAGTAGATATAATGCAAGAATAAAATATGAATTGGTTTGCTATAGAACTTATAGTAGTGATTTGCTTTCTTATACTAACGGATCTCACGAAGGTTTTGTTGAGTTTTGTGTGATTGAAGTTTTCAAGTTTTGGGTTATCTTACGATGGATGAAGGAATAAGGAGTAAGAAGAGCCTAAGCTTGGGGATGCCCATGGCATCCCAAGCTATTATCCAAAGAGAAGCAAGCAACTAAGCTTGGGGATGCCCCGAGTGGCATCCCCTCTTTCTTCTAACGACCATCGGTATTTTACTCAAAGCTATATTTTTATTCGTCACATACTATGAGTTTTGCTTGGAGCATCTTGTATGATATGAGTCTTTGCTTGTTTTACTTTATGTTCTAAGTCATGAATCCTTGCTGGACACACCTATTTGAGAGAGCCAAAATTATGCCATGACTTGTTAGAATTGCTCTCTATGCTTCACTTAAATTTTTATGAGCTATGGATTTGCTCTAGTGCTTCACTTATATCTTTTTGAGCACGGCGTGCTTTAGTATTTTTGAAGAAATGCTCTCTTGCTTCACTTAAATTAATTTGAGAGAAATAAATATCATGCTCATGATCTTCACTTATATTTGTTTGAGCTTATCAAAAGAAACACATGAAAATTAGTCCCAAAGTGATAGATATCCAAGAAGGATATAATAAAAACTTTCATGAAGATCATTGGACAAAATAAACTTGATTCCTTGTAATAGTTTTGAGATATGATGATGTGATATGTGAGTTATGTTGGTGAGTAATTGTGCTATAGTAAGAATATTGGTGTTAAGGTTTGTGATTCCCTATGCAAGCACGAAAGTCAATAGTCATGCAATGAAATTATATCCTACTTGTGGTGCATTATTCGGTGTTAATTATGCTTAATGCTCGCTTATGAGATTATTCGTTTTTTGGTTGGTCGCTTCTCAATCTTTTGCTAGCCTTCATTTTGCACTAAGTATGATCACTACTTGTGCATCCAAAACCCTTTAAACCAGTTTTGCCACATGAGTCCACTATATCTACCTATATGCGGTATTCTTTTGCCGTTCTAAGCAAATTTGTATGTGCCATCTCTAATTTTCAAAATAAACTTCTCTTTTGTGTGTTTGTACCGCTCGCGAGGTGGTGAGGGGTGGCTAATATTTTCCATGCTAGATGTGTTATTCTCATGATGAGTGTTTATTCACTTGTCATTGCACGAGAGTAAGGCAAAGGTATTAGGGATGCCCAGTCCCGAAATGAAAAAAATGAATTTACTTTATGTTGTCAAATAATAAATTCCTTGGAAAGTGTTGGTATGGAGGGCACCCGTGGATACGGCTAGCCATGGAAAGTGAAAGAAATGGTGTAAAAAGGAATAAACTTTATTTTCTGTTTGGGAACCGCCTATGATATATCTAGCATGGAAAGTGTTGGGAACTCTAAGTCGTTTTCGTTGGTGGGAAAAGCACACCTCCCAAAATATTTTTTATCTCTCAATTTTTGCTTTGAGCTCTGGCACCTCTACAAATCCCTACTTCCCTTTGCGAAGGGCCTTTCTTTACTTTATGCAAAAAAAAATTAATTTGAGTCTCCATCTTCTCTTATAAAGCACCAACTAGGAGGCATTATGATCGTACTTGAGCATTGGGTGTAGTTAATATGCGAGTGTGTTTCATAAATGGATCAATGGTTGAGCATGATGGGCTAGGGATAACTTATTTTAGCGTTGATATTTTGAAAGACATAGTTGCTTGTTGATATGCTTGAGTATTTAAGTCATCATGTCAAAACTAGACTATTGCTTTGAACCATATAAAAGTCCAAATGTCCATGCTATAAAAGAAAGAATATGATATGACATGTTAGGCAGCATTCCACATCAAAAATTCTATTTTTATCATTTACCTCCTAGAGGACGAGCAGGAATTAAGCTTGGGGATGCTGATACGTCTCCAACGTATCTATAATTTTTGATTGTTCCATGCTGTTATATTATCATTCTTGGATGTTTTACAATCATTTTATAGTCATTTTATATCATTTTTTCATACTAACCTATTGACATAGTGCCAAGTGCCAGTTGCTGTTTTTTGCATGTTTTTTACATCGCATGAAATCAATACCAAACAGAGTCCAAACGCAGCAAAACTTTTTTTGGATTTTTTTGGACCAGAAGACATCCAGTGGGTCGGAGAAGCGCCTGGGGGGTGCTCCGAGGGGAGCACAACCCACCAGGGCGCGCCTGGAGGCCCAGGCGCGCCCTGGTGGGTTGTGCCCACCTCGGGTACCCCCCGAACCACCTCTTTGCTCTATAAATACCCCAATATTCTAAAAACCCTATAGGAGTCGACGAAAATCAATTCCAGCCGCCGCAGAGTCCAGAACCACCAGATCTAATCTAGACACCATCATGGAGGGGTTCACCACTTCCATTGGTGCCTCTCCGATGATGCGTGAGTAGTTCTTTGTAGACCTACGGGTCCGTAGTTAGTAGCTAGATGGCTTTCTCTCTCTCGTTTGATTCTCAATACAATGGTCTCTTGGAGATCCATATGATGTAACTCTTTTTGTGGTGTGTTTGTTAGGATCCGATGAACTTTGAGTTTATGATCAGATCTATCTTTTTATCCATGAAAGTTATTTGAGTCTTCTTTGATCTCTTATATGCATGATTGCTTATAGCCTCGTATTTCTTCTCCGATATTTGGGTTTTGTTTGGCCAACTTGATCTATTTATCTTGCAATGGGAAGAGGTGCTTTGTAGTGGGTTCGATCTTACGGTGGATAAAACGATGGGCTCTATTTCTACATAAATAGATCTTGTCTACATCATGCCATCATTCTTATTGCATTTCTCCATTTCTCCATGAACTTAATATACTAGATGCATGCTGGATAGCGGTCGATGTGTGGAGTAATAGTAGTAGATGCAGGCAGGAGTCGGTCTACTAATCTTGGACGTGATGCCTATATAATGATCATTGCCTGGATATCGTCATGATTATTTGAAGTTCTATCAATTGCCCAACAGTAATTTGTTTCCACCGTTTGCTATTTTTTTCTCGAGAGAAGCCACTAGTGAAACCTACAGCCCCCGGGTCTATTTTCCAATATATTTGCTTTCAAGATCTGTTTTGCTATTCGCTCTTTTCTTTATTTGCAACTTTTATTTTTAGATCTATTAAATCAAAAATACAAAAATACCTTGCTGCACTTTATTTTATTTGGCGTTCGATCTATCAATATTTACTACTCTCTCACGTCTGTTTGCCAATTTTTGGCGCCGTTGCCCGAAAGGGATTGACAACCCCTTTTACACGTCGGGTTGCGAGTATTTGTTATTTGTGTGCAGGTGCTGTTTACGTAGTGTTGCTTGGTTCTCCTACTGGTTCGATAACCTTCGTCTCATCACTGAGGGAAATACCTACCGCCACTGTGCTGCATCATCCCTTCCTCTTTGGGGAAATACCGACGTAGCTTCAAGCTGCATCAGGGAGTTCCCGGTTACGATGGGTGGTCGGGGCCGAGCGATGCACGGAGGTTTGCGTGTTTCTCTCGTGTACGCGCGTGTGTGCGAGGCATTGGCTAACTGAACCCGAGCGATCGCATGTTACTGAACCCGAGCGATCGATCCTTGGCTGTTAACTGAACCCGAGCGATTCATTCGCTGCTGACTGAACCCGAGCGATTCCTTCGCTGCTGCTGCTAACTGAATAGAGCGATCGATCACTGCTGCTGCTTACTCTGAAGCCGATCGAGCCCCCGTGTGAGACGTAGCTAGCCAACCAGTGTTGGTTGCCTCTCGATGAACAGTGACCATTGCTACGTGTGCGCGGTACGTAGAAAGAGTCGAGACGTGGTGAGTCGAGCCGGTTGGTTGGCTGTGGATGAACAGTTCCCGGTGGGGGTTGGATGAACAGGACCCCGTGGTAGTAGGCCGTTGCCGCTGGATGAACAGGACCCCGAGGAGGCCGCCGCACCCCAGCCAGTTGGGGGTGGATGAACAGGACCCCGTGGAGGCTCTAGGAACAGCAGCCGGTGGAGGCTGGATGAACAGTAGCTGTGGATGAACAGTAGCCCGTGGAGGCTGGAGCGAGGCAGTAGACAGTGGATGAACAGGACCCCGTTTCGACCGTTGGCGCTCCAACACAAGTCCGTTTCCTCCGTTTTGCGGTACGCCACACCCCTCCCGATCTACAGGACCCCGTTTCGACCGTAGGCACTCCAACACAAGTCTGTTTCCTCTGTTTTGCGGTACGCCAGACCCTTCCTGATGAACAGGACCCCGTTTCGACCGTATGCGGTCGAACAGAAGGCCCGTTTCCTTCGTTCTGCGGTACGCCAGAGCTCGTTTCGGCAGTTCCGTCCAAGCCGGTTGGCTCCCGATGAACACGACGTATTCCGTTGCCTCCCGATGCTGTTTCCTTCGTTGCGACCCAGCCGGTTGGTTGCTGATGAATAGGACGACATCGTTGTACGCGTTCGAGACCCCGCCCGTATGTACGTACATAGCCGTATTTACTTTCTTGCAGCGTGGCTGTACGTACGTGTACACGATATAGACGGGACAGCATGACATGCTACGTCCGCGCCTCTACTACGACACGTGCCGCTCCTTACTCGGCCACAGTTCATCGCTGCAGAGAGACCGATCGACCAGTATGTACGTACACGTTCGTGACAATGCTATGTACGCTTCGACCGGGTGGGTCCCAGCTGTCAGGGAGGATAAGGATGCACTTCCTTGCGTGCGAAGATATAGCTTGTGGGTCCCAGTTATCAGGGGGAAGAATCATTTTTTTGCCCGTAGTATGGCCGCACTTCCTTGCGTGCGAAGATGTAGCTGGTGGGTCCCAGCTGTTAGGGGCGAAACATTTTTTTCGCAAAATACAGAGTCCCTTCCGGTGGGTCCCTGCTGTCTAGTGGAGGAATAATTATTTTACGCGTAATAGGAGGAACTTCCTTGCTGCAGCCGTGGACTCACCTGTCAACCTCTCCACGTACAGTCCTCTTCCGGTGGAAGTTGTTCCTTGACCACGTTGAGCACGCCGCGCCGAGAGCACCAAGGCGGTGGACGACGGCGAGGCCTAGGAAGGGGACGACACGGAGCCAGGGAAGACGCGGCAGTGGATGCCCACGCGGAGAGGAGTACGAGGGTTTACTGCTTCGGCTGCAGTGTGAGGCTGCCGTCGCCAGAGAATAACAGGAGGTTTGGGTGAGTACAGGGTTGGCCAGGCCAGTGATGGTAGTAGGGTGGGGCGGTGAGGCCTGCGCGGCAGCACACCGGCCACGGGAGGCAGGAGAAGACAGCACGGGCCGTGATGGTTTGGGCGGCTGGAGCAAGAAGACCAGAGGTTGAAGAAGCACGACAGCCGTTGGATGGACATTGTACGGTCACCGCAGGTAGAATCATTTATATTGACTAAGTTGACAAAGCCCTGTGTCCGCGTCAACTTAGTAGGCCCACAAGTCAGCCTTCAAATATGGTGGGTCCCACCTAGCAGCTGGCGTATTCTTTTTTTTTTGTGCGTAATAAGGAGGCACTTCCTTGCATTCGAAGATATAGCTGGTGGGTCCGAGCTGTCAGTGGGGGGAATGTTTTTTTCGTGAAATACAGAGGCCCTTCCGGTGGGTCCCCGCTGTCAGGTGGAGGAATCATTATTTTGCGCGTAATAAGGAGGCACTTCCTTGCTGCGGCCGTGGACCCAGCTGTCAGCCTCTTCACGTACAGTCCTCTTCCGATGGAAGTCGTTCCTTGAGCACGTTGACCACGCCGCATCGAGAGCACCAAGGCGGGGACGACGGCGAGGCCTAGGAAGGGAATGACCAGGAGACGGGGAAGACTCAGCAGTTGTTTCCCACGTGGAGGGGAGTACGAGGGTTTACTACTTCAGCTGCAGTGTGAGGCTGCCGTCACCGGAGAATAACAGGAGGTATGGGTGAGTAGAGGGATGGCTAGGCCAGCAATGGGAGTACGGTGGGTCGGTGAGGCCTGCGCGGCAGCACAGCCGGCCGCGGGAGGAGGGAGCAGGCAGTCCTGCCGGCGCTTGTTTGAGTGGCTGGAGCAGGAAGAGCAGAGATTGAAGAATCACGACGGCCGTTGGATGGACATCCAACAGTCACTGCTCTCATGTGTTGACTAAGTTGACACGGCGTTGCGTGTGCGTCAACTTTTTTTTTAGGAAAGCGTACGCGTCAAGGCGCACAAGTCAGACTCAAATGTGTTGAAAACAGCATACAGCCCATCTGCCATTATTTCTAATAATTTACAGCCCATTTGCTAATTCTTAAGGATTTTTTTGAGCCCATATTCTTTTTGTTAGCATTATAGCCCATATTGTGGCCACGGTAAAAAAATTATACAATTTTTTTCATATTTCGGTGCGGTCCCAACTGTTTTTAATCCTGAAGTTTCGAGTCATGTTCAAACTAATTTGAAAAATAAATTTATATCAATATAAAATCCAAATAATTGTCCACGCATAAAAATCAATGGAATTTAAAATCTTGAAATGAAAAAAAAGAAATTTGAAACTAATTACCGGTTTGATGTGTTTTAAAAATGTACAACCCATTTCGCATTACTGATAGCCCATTTTCTGGGCAAGCCGAATGAAACTCTCCTCATCTTGAAAGATTTGCAGCCCAGCAGGGCTGACAAAGCAAGTAGGCCTCGGTTGGGTATTCTGCAAAAGAACAAAAAAACTGGGCTAGCCATTTTCAGAAAGAAAGAAAAAACTACTGGGCTGGTCTTGTGGTAAACATAAAATAAAAGGCTGGCTAGACAGACCAGAGTGCCCCGCACAGCCCAGTTGACACCCTGCTTCCGTCTCAAAAACAAAAAGAACTGGGCGAGCTGCTGGGTCCCTGGCGTCAGCCGCTCATTGTGCAATTCTCTTGTTTATTGACTACGTTGACAATGGCATGGGACCCAGATGTCAGAAATCCATTAGGAGGAACCATTTTTTTTGGCTTGAAATAAGGAGGCACTTGCTTGCGTACTGCCATGACCCTGGTGGGTCCCTGCTGTCATCCTCTCCACATACAATCATCTCCTGATTGTGTACGCGTTAACCTAGTAGGCCCACAAGTCAGCCTCTAAACCCGTGGCGGACAAATACAGCCCATTTAAAAAAATAACAGCCCATTCCATACGTTCAAATGGAAAGTTCAACATTCAGAGCAAAGTAACAGGTCTGATCCAGATATAGAGTACTGAACTTCCACGTTGACAACCATCATAGCCAAGTTAACTATCTACTCCCACTAATACTCTAGTAGTGTACAAGTACTAACTTACTCTTAGCTAACTAGACAATGCCGGCAGCCATGTGCGGTACACGCTAAACGCCGGCACCGATGTCCTCCTCCTTGCCTCGGACATGCCAGAGGTGCGATAGGGCGCGTTGCTCGTGCGCGTTGGCCCTTTCCATGCCGGCGTGGTCGACCAAAGCTTTGGTTTCTAAGAGGGAAACCCACTTGACGAGCTGGTAGTAAAATTCGGCGTCGCGAACGCATGCGTGCCCGACAGCCTCCAGGCTATTTGCCGGGCGCCGGCCTCCACGTAGTCGGCCCAATTGCGGGCGCTTTGCTCGTGACTCAGAGTGTCGGTGCGCTGCTGCTCCATGCCCCTCTGGCGGCGCAAATCGGCGATACGCTGCTCCTCCGCCAGGCGGTCACGCTCCAACAAGTTCTCATACTCCGCATTGCCATCTAAAGACCGATAGAATGCCTCCTCCCTCCGTCTGCCTTCCGGTGAAAAACCGAACACTAGTTCTGGTGGTGACCGCCTCCGGCGTCGCCTATTGCGGACGGGCGAGGGCATGACGGATGTGGTGAGAGCGAGGACAAGTGGCGAGTGACGTCGGGCCGGTGGGGGCTTATAAGGATAGGGTGAGTTGGGTGATGGTGCCATCGGAGAATGCCGGGAACCAGTAATTATAGGCGGAAGGTAGGTGAACCAGTGTGTCGCGGGAAACGCGATGGTCATCGCGGTCATCGGAATTCAATGCATAAGCAGACATGGCTTAGCACGCCAGCTTGCCGTGGAAAACTAGAAAAACTGAAATTATGACTGTGTCGTCCCATCCCGTCCTGTCAGTGGTGCGTCCCGTCCGTGTTGGGTCGCACGTCGGCATGACGGTCAAACCAGTGCGCTCAATTCATCCAGATGAGGTACGTGCGTGATCCGCTGGTTAATCGCGTAGGATCGAGTCGGTCGGATAGTGTACGTGTAGGATCGCAATAGCTGATGAATGTTCGCTGGGAGATAAGGCATTTGCCAATGTTTTTGCTGGCAGTTTCTTCAGATTCACATGGCATTTTCTTTCGAACAGCATGTCAGTTTCTTCAGTGGTAGGCATTTTTATTCAAAAAATTGCCACCTTCGGATCTTGCGTCGCAACTCAAACTACCAGGAGCGTATTAGTAGGCTAGCTAGTGATCGATCAGTAACTTGTAAACACTGAGCGAACAGAAATAAGGAACTGCTAGTAACTTGTAAACACTAAGCACACAGAAATAAGGATCATGCTGTGCACAGTAGTAAGAGCCGATCCGTTCGAAATGTTCACACGAGACTCACAGGCCTGACATTGTAATATGTTCACATTAGTAGCCCAAATTCACAACCAACTAGTATGATTCCCATATATAAGATCAACATGTTAATGCATCTCAATGATTCACAGATCATATACAAATATGTAGCTCCAAAAGCAAAGATCTACAAAAAACATATGTTCTTGCTACTAACATGGATGCTTCTCTGGGCCAACATTCAGTACAGAGTGAAAGACAAATTTGTTTGTGAAGTCTACAATTCCTCTTGCAAACGTAAGTGGTTTCACCAACAGCTGGAACCATGAGAATGAACCACACATGATGGAGGAACATCCACTGCAATATGATTTGGTCTTCTCTCGATCACACGGCGAGACTATTTTCGGAATACAAACTTTAACTTAGGCAAAATGATACCCATTGTATAATCACACCAAAGCAATGAAGCACCTAGTGTTGGCCAATAAATAGCGCAGTACTACTTTTGTGCAGTCGATGAAGTGACTATCCAATCTTTCTGTGTCTATTTTCAAATGGAACTGCATGCAGTGACTACACTATTATCTTGTGCAGTTCCACCAAAATTGAGGTCACTTTGTTTGTTTGCCAAATAGCAACGGGCAGACATCTGTCTGCACAACTATCAAGTAGCTAGTAAACATATACCCCACCTTGTATTTTTGGTTTGAACACGTCTCTTCCGCTTAGCATCTGTCATGTTTTGCACTGGACAATTTGATATTGTCATGTTTTGCCCTGGACAATTTCGTACTGAATTGATTTGCTAGTACAGAGCAGAAATATAGCGCCTATTCTTCATCAGACCAAGGATATCCATGTTCACAGTGATGGAAGAGGTGAAATCGATACAACCGAAATTGAGTATCCAATCATTGAATCATGTCCTGCACCTCCAATGTAGGTCCACCCTGCCAATATATTCACATGCAAACCACTAATATTACTATCTAATGACAATACAAAAAGAGTAGCAAGATAGTAGCAAACCATGTACCTTCGTAATGAACAGCTCATAGTGCCACCAATTGTATATAACAGTTTGGAAGAAAACATGCTCCTAATGTTGAACCATTTGGACTTTTTGTGCAGTTCCACTAAAATCGAGCATCCCTGTGTTGCACAGATATTGAAAGTGTGATTACTATAAAAGTGGCACTAGTTGAAGCATAGACTCACAAATATAAGCATTCCAATTTCTTAATGGGAAAAGGTAGCAAGACTGTTTCTAACCACCTGTTTGAAGGAATAAACAAGGCAACAGCAGCTGATGTCAGGAAGGCATACATAGTATTTTCTTAAAAACTAAACCATTCCTGACCTTTCCTCTTCTTTTAAGCATATTTTGTGCAGTTCAACTAAAATAAAATGCCATCACCGCCTTGACAATTCAGTGACACTGTACAAAAAGAAATGACTTACAATTACATCATGATGTCAGGTATGTGATCGATAGGCATTAGAGACAAACATGCAGACCTCCTCCGATAACATAATGAACATTAATTTTAACAAAGGTGTGACTAGCTTTACCGGCATAATTTGAGTGAACTCTACACCCTCTATTCCTTAATATAAGACCTTTTCGCAGTTCAATTTAAAGTACCCAAATGTCTAGTATTTAGAAAAACAGGTAGTAGTTTTCTTGAGCACATATCTGGGAAAGCTTGCCACACCTTACATATGTCCATATGCTAATGCAACACCATTCGAATAGTACAAATATACACTAATCCAGTGGCTAGTGCAACAGTAGAGTAGTTTTTTTTTATTACGGGGTACAGTACAATGGTTTTACTGAACAGATTTCCATAAGCTAGCAGTGGAAGATTTCTATAAGCATTAACAATACAAAATGTAAAGGTAACAAGTTTCAGCATTGGTATACTAGCTGTGCAACATCATTAAACCAAATACAAAAGTCTGAAGGTAACTAGCATTATTAACTAATGACAGTATAAAAAAATTGCAAACCACGATCTTCAAGGTAAATATCATTTCGAACTCGAGGGGACTTGAAAAATTGCTATCCCAATCTTGATAATCGATCAAACATAAAAACTTGATCAACCGAATCAAGAAAACAGCCGGAGGAGGAGGTGCCCACTCTTGACCTTTCCTCTTCTCTTCATAATTTTTTGTGCAGTTTAACCAAAATAAAATGACATCAGCGCCTTGGCATTTTAGTGACACTGTACGAAAAAATTGACTTATCTCATGAAAGTGAGGTATGTAATCTATAAGCATTAAGAGTGCAAAAATCTGAAGGTAGTAACAAGTTTCATCATTGGTATACTGGCTATGCAACAACATTAGAATGCTTAGCTGAAAAATCTTTAATACATCCACAATCAACAGCTAACCCTGACATAATCCAGTGACATTAAATGGCATTGCTTAAATTTATCGGTGGCATTAAACTGAGTGCGGCATTAGTTAAATGTGGCATCACTTTAGCAGTAGCATTGCTTGACTTTACCGCTGGCGTTATACTAACAGCAAAAAAGTGGCAATAAGAGCATGGGAGGCCCATTCGAACAGTGGGCGCACCAGTACGATGTACCTCCACAGATGCATGGAGTGGTGAGGGAGGGATGGTTGCCCAGAGCAACAAATATCCAGGCAGCATATGTGGATTATGTCCCATTTTTGTTCTCTTTAGCCACCTTTTTCCTATGTGAGGACAACAAACCAATCGACCTGGTCATTCTCTATTGCGTTGTCATGCCTTTCTACCCTTTTTCAACCAAGAGACATGAGACTAGTTCCTTAGCTACTGATTTTCCCCTTTTCAACCTAGATGCGGGTTTGATGCATAGTCTCTTCGACAGTACTTTCTCCCTTCCTTTCCTTATTCAACCCAGACATGGATTAGTCTGCATGAAGTAGGGTTTCCTTTAATAGTGCAAATTAAGGTTTTTGTCTGCGTGACCAGCAGAGCAGAGGATAGAAAATTGGGGAGATGGTGGAGTGGAAAAAGATCCACATGCAGCGACGTGGCAAATGGGGCAATAGAACAAGGGTATGGTTCGAAAAGAGGTAGCATACCTGAGGGTCGGTGGGAAGTGGCTTCGCTCATGGTCATCGTCCTCCGCACACACTACGGCAGCGAGGTTGGGGACGGAGGCCATCCCACGCGGGCGCTAGGTCTGAGAGGACGGCCTTGTTGTCAGTGCGTGACCTCGCTCGCCGACGACGAGTGCGTCAACGTTGCACGTCCGTTTCTTCCCCGGCGGATCTGTGACCACCGGTGAGGAGGGAGAGAGAGGGGCACCGCCGTCTTTTTTAGATCTGGAGAGAGGGGTGATAGTGTGAGAAGCAAGTGGGCAGCCCTTAGCAAGCAAGCGCTGAAGCTCCAGCCTATATATCTTTTTTTATACTAGTACTAGAGGTGGAGTAGTGGTAGAGTAGTTTATATTTTCTCTGCATACAGTACCAGTTAGTCGTGCTTCAAAACTGAATGGCACGCCATTCAAAAAAAAATAAAGTCAAGAAATAATGTGGCACCTCGGGCCAACACGGCCAGATTGCATTTTGCACGAGAAATGACACACCATGTTTCGTTGACATGTGGTCCCGTTCCAACATGTTAGTGAGACGATGGCGAGTCCTTTTTTACAATTTTCGAACGGACGTCTATGTAGGCCGGGGCACCTCTTCCTGTACCACGCTCTTCCTCCCTCCATTTGCCTTCACCCTTCCTTCTGCCATTGTTCGATCGTCTTCTCCATGGAGGGAACAGGCCAGAAACGACCCCGTTATTCTTGCCCCGATCTGAAAGATGACGTGTTGGAGGAACTCATTGATCGGTGCGACATCATCACCTCGGCTAGCATGGCAGGTTCGTTCATGACCATTCTCGACTCAACAAATAACATCATTACAAAGAACCCAAGGGTTCAGGAGCGGTTTGATCTCCCCTATCTTCTTCGCCACGACCCTGCTCACTGGTGCAGGGACGACGGAAGCCTCGCCTTGTGCAAGTTGATGCCGCTTGATAATGATACATGTGATGTTAAGATGCCATCGCTTAAGGGTAAGGCCTGGGCAGGCGCAAATGGAGATTGGGTTGTTTATATTGGGTACAACTGCGAGTGGGAACTTGTGAATGTGTACACTCGTCACCGGGTTCCACTTCCAAAAATCTCAGAGTGCCCTGAGGTTGAGCACACAGATGATCTACGTAGGTTCAAATACGATCATGGTGACTGTCGTCTACAGAAGATAGCAATTTGTCGAGTTCCCAACCGCTCTTGGGATTACACAAACTATCATGTTGTTGCTATCTTCGACAAGCTTGTTGCTGTCCTAACTTCCACGACTCGATGGATATTGCTCAAAAATCAATTTCTATACACGGATGAGTACTGTGATGCAATTCAATACGAGAGTCTTGTGTTTGCTGCCACCACTCATGGCACTGTTTTTGCATGGAATCCTTATTGTTTCGGTATGTTTGTCTTCCACCATAATTAGAATTGTTTCATCCACGTGCATGCGAGTTAGTATCCCCGTACTAATTAACCTTCTTGTGTTTCCAAGGTCCTGTGAACATTCCACCACATATACTTGAAAAATCGTATAACCAAGGGGGAGATGACGATGGTGATGATCACGAGCATGAGGACGAGCAGGACCTACATACTCAGTGGCGCCTGGCAACTTATTCTGATGGATCACCTCTTCTTGTATGTATACAGGGTACTGCTGATGTTACTAAGGAAGTAGGTGTTGTCTCCCATGGTCGCACTCTCCGGACCTATTCCAACATCCGTTGCAGGGTATTCGGGATGGACACTAGTGTGCTAGAGCCAGCACCTTCTGCCTGGTTCCGTATTGATAGTATTGGAGAAAACTCGCTCTTCCTTGGACAAAACTATCCAATGATGGTGAAAGGCGATCCAGCTGCTGTTGGCACAACGTTACTAACGTTTATGAGAAGCAACTGTATCTATACCTCGGACATTGCTATGGTTCCCTACCCTGGCTATCACAATATGCGTCCTGATATAGGCTGCTTCAGCCTAGATGATGAGTCTTGCGTTGGTCTCGATATTGACAATAGCTTCCCCTTCCCAGAGGCTTACTTATGGTTCAAAGCAAGCGTTTCCAACGCCGAGGATTGGTTGAGCTGAAGTTCATTTCATTGGTTGTTATTTCTTGTGTGATAAAAACTTTAGTATTTACTAGAATTTTTTGTTGGAAATAATCTATAATCCAACATGTATCCTCGTTGTCGTTGTGTGTTGATGACTTGTTGTATGTAATGAATGGTACATTTGCATATGCATGTCATAAACTCAATTTATGAATGGTTTTCGAGTCACTTCTTGGAGTGTGAGTACCATAGTAGTATAGCCACCATCCGGTTACATGAAGTTGCCACATCACATAGAGCCAACCTAATAGTGGAGTATGCTAGTGCAATAGTTAGTCCTAGTAGTAGTATACCATCAACTAGAGCTATGTGTCACACGGAGGCTGAGAAATATGGTGATAGCATGACTGCGTGAGGTGGGCTTGTACGTAGTATGATGTAGGCACAGGGATTGCCGTGTTTCCTACTCCTCCGGTCTAAATGTGGAGAAGATTTGGTCGAGTTCTTCCTCCTTTTGCGGAAACATGGGACATCCAGCAACCAGGTCGTGTCATGCAAGAAAATGGAGTGCTAGTTGAAGCCACGTGATGTGCATCTTGGATTAAACTATAAATAGAATCTTACTCTTGAGTAACTCCAAAAGCGGCCACCGAAGATCTTTATTGGATTTGTTTTTCATCACCAGCACGTCGAGGTGAAAGATGTGCAGGTTCAGTGGGTCGTCTTGCATTTTCACTGACATGTGGGACCGCATGTGAGCAAACAAATGATGGGCACACTCTGCGCATCTGCTGGCTAGCTGAGAAGAGAGAGAGGAGGGCTGAGCACGGACTCCAGGAAATTTTGCGACAATGTGAGTAGTACTAGTGGTGTACCGTACTCCTGGAGAGATAATGTGTTCACTCTACGTAACCAGCACCTCGATATAGTGGGGTGGCATGGGCCATAAATAGCATTCACGTCTAGCAGTATGGCACACGGCACCCACACGAGTCCCATCTGACACCAATTTTCTTGGAGTCCGTGCTACAGCTATCTCTTCTCCCTCCTGTTTTCTCTAACTCAGCAATCGCGCGGTGGGCGGGTGGGGGTTTGCAGATAGTCGGTTTGCTCAACTGTGGTCCCACTTGTAAGTGAAAATGCAACACAACACGCATTCCCCCTTGAGCGGCGTGCCGTACCAACCGTGTGCGGGTGCGACGCGAACACGGCAGGCTTTTCCTTTTGAACTTGTAACTTGTAAAATTTGGTTCTGCTCCATGGCGCGACCGATAGATAGAAATAACGATTTTCCCTAGTGTAATGAGAAGTTTGGTTCTGGCACGGTTCATGCATGGAGTACGTACGAAATTTTTGAAGTTGATGAGAAAGGTAAGATAATTAGTAGTACAATATACTACTACATGGAATTGACGGAAAGATAAAGATACATACGGATCCATCAAAGACATCCTCACGCCCTAGTGCGCCGGGTCACCAACCGACGTGTGAGGAGCAGCGGCGTTGCCGACGATCTCAACATGCTTCTGAACAATGCCGTCCAAGGTTGCCCTGCGGTCCAAGAAGGCTAGCGTCCTATCGTCCTCCTCTTGCACGTAGTAGTCCTTGTGGATGATTTGCGCGTAGACATGGGTGATTATGTCGATGGTGTCTTGCTGCGCCAGGCGCTGCGCGGCGAGCTTGATCTCGAGGTGGACATTCTTCGGCTCGACGGCGGGCAGTTGCGGGGCCACCAGTGTGTCGAAGAGGTTGTCACCATAGAGGCCGTTCAGGGTGGCGGGCATCGCAGAGCCTGGGCGCGTGGGCTAGAGGCGTACATCAAGGTCATCCATGAGCTTCTTGACGACGGTGAACTTGTCGAGGAAGCCGACGAGGACCTCGTCGAACAAGGAGACGAAGCTGTCATCCAAGAGGCCTCTCGCCCTGGCGGTCTCAACCACAACCTGGAGACGTTCCTCGGTGCAGGGCCGCAGGCCGGCGTCGTGGACCATCTGGCACAGCCGGCTGATGCTCACGCTCATCCCCTCCATGGGTCTAGCTTCTAGTAAACTGAGCTTGCGATTGGAGTGATCACTCTTGCCCTTGGTTAGGGTGCGTAGGTGCGTAGGATTTCGTAGATTGGACTGGCGGGGAGCCTTTATATGAGAAGTGCAGACTGCATTGCATTCACGTGTGTGTTGGCCATCTACTCCTCGGCCCTCCCTCCATGTCGGTGCAGTATAGTCATCTCACCGAGACCAAGTTGGGGCAAAACGAGAAAACTTTGATGTTTACTGGTTTATTGGTCCCCTTTGCATTTTGCGCCAAGTTTTAACGTTTGATTTAACTAATAAAATGTTAATGCATGTAACCAAAAATAATATCATTGGAAACTATGTTCAAATACGAATCCAATGATACAATTTTTGGTGACATGCATTATTATTATTTTAGTTAAATCTATGGTCAAAATTTGGCACAAAATACTAAGGGGACCAATAAACCAGGACGGAGGTAGGAGTAGTATTTTGTAATTAATGTCACCCCACGTCTCCTATTGGGTGATTTCTTTTTTCGTGGGAAAAAGCAGGGACCGAGGTGGGTAGTTAATGCACCGTGCCTAAAAGTTTTGGGATTATTTGGTTTTCGTAACATGACTAAGGCTGGTCGTAATGGTGAGTATCATATACTAGTATCATGTATATGATACTAGTGTATGATACTACACCCGTAGTGCATCGTATCATGTGTTAGTATCATAGATAACTTCATTCATTGCCATGCATGACACATATTAGCACAACATTTAATATGATACGGTATCATGATATGATACTCACCCCACTCTTTCTTCATTTAATTCTATGCCACCTCATCAAATTTGCCTAGTTGGCATGCATGATACTACCTATGATACTCCCATTACGACCAGCCTAATGCACCAGTACGGAGGGAGTACAATAGTAGTCTTTGATTGCAATTTTTTGTTGGTAGCTTACCAAGCTGACCGCTTGGTGAGTACAATAGTAGTCTGATTGATGGGACTTCTGATTTGAGGCATCTACCGGAAGGGAGAGTGTATAATATCATCGGGAACTACGTTCAAAACCGAATAAAACAATACTCCATGTATTTATTTACAGAGGGAGTAGTATATTTTTTGTGACATGCATTACTAGATATTGCTAGTCAAATACTAAATCCAGATGGACATGGTAGTACTACTAAATCCAGACGGTGGTGCTAGACTAGTAGTAGTACTACCAATGTAGTAGTACTGTACTACCCGTTGGTCAAATTATTACGTGCTACTCCTCACAGTGAAGTGACAAGACCCTGCGCCGGAGATGACACCTGAGTGTAGGCCCGTGTTTGGCATACCAAAGTCAGCCTCACTGTGTGCAGTCACTATCATCATGGCTGTAGAGCTAGCCTGCTTACAACTAGCCGTGTTCGACATAATTTCCCGTGCATTGCCACGAGTATCTCTACTCTTTTCTTATAGTACAAGTAAGATGCCCGTGTGTTGCACGGAACACCAAGGTTGGGGGTGGATGGCGCCGGCAGCGGCCATCACGCCAGATTATTCCATGGCCTTCTAGATGTGGTGGGGAAGAGATAAGGCTGATTGTGAGAGACACGGAGTTGTTTGTAAATAGGGAACAAGTGCGGGCATCTTTTTGCAAAACTGCAGTAGTTTGCTTTGTATGCATCAGATCTAGATCCGACGGCTATTGGTGAAAGATGGCAGGCACACCATCATCACCAACTCAGGACCTCTTTGATTCACAGGATTTTGAAAACACAGGAATAGGAAAAGTATAGGATTGGAGTGTCATGCCCACTTGAATCCTATAGGATTAGCAAGGAGCGTTTGATTTCACGGGAAAAGCAAAAGAATTGTAAAAGGAGGTTAGATTTGATGTTAGATTTCCTATGAAATGTACCACAAAAGATTCCATTGGAAAAACTCCAATGGGATTCAATCCTATGAATCAAAGGACAAATGTAGGAAAATTTTCAAAGGATTTCAATCCTCCAAAAATCCTATAGAATTCCCTTGAATCAAAGGAGCCCTCAGGTTTTTATAGGAGTAGTATAGAGAAATAGAGAAACTTTTTTTCTTATAAAAAACCGAGTTGGTGATGATGGTGTGCCTGCCATCCTGCAATATAGACCGTCCGATCTATATCTGACGGATAGAAAGCAAACTATGGCAATTTTCCAAAAAGATACCCGCACCCCTCTCCACATTTGCAGATAAGTCCTTCCCTCATTCATCTTCGTCTCCCACAAGATAAGCAGCTCGTATAAATGCATCTTGATGTTCCGTGCAACTCATGGGCCTCTTGCTGGTAATAATAAATATTGTACTCGAGTAATGGGTATATCGTTGCCGCACCTATGCACGCGAACATAGTACTACCTCATGCTGGATAGTCGTAATATTACATGTTTCAAACTGATATTACAAATGCTAGAAGTAATGTTGCACCTACGAAGAGGGAATTATTAGGAAGTTTACGCAAGAACTTTCGTTACTTTAGGTGGATGCAGCATTATCGTACAAACTAAAATCCACCGCCCTGACAAGTCACTAATGGGCAAATAAATTTTTGAGTCTCTGGCGACTTGATGTTTCAAAAAAAAAAATCAGCTTCTGCGGAGACTTTTTCATTTAGTCTTAGACACTTGCGGTGATCAGCACGCCATTCATTATTGCACCAGAGAATGCCAAACCTCATTACCTTGAGCACACTTGCCTCTAGAACAAAGAACCTAGCCAATTTAATCTCAGATGTGCTGCCTCGGTAGTCGATCAAATCAATTTCTGTAAGATGGAGATCAAGGCATTCGATGAGATTGTTATAGTGCAGCACATTTTTCACTTTTGGGTCTTTTTTTATCTGCAAAAGAAGAGAACATATTAGAGCAGCTGGCTGTATAAGATTGCCGTGTCATCAAGAGGTACCAATATCATTCTCTCATACGATAGGGTTGGCTATAGGGTTGGCTCTAAGGCTAGTGATATTTTTTCACTCTCTCTCTCTCTTTCTCTTTCCACTCATTTACCTAGGAGCACATGAAGAGCTTGGGCATTTGTTGCCTTCCACTATGTGGCCGATGCCATATTTCTCAAAAGTATGCCACATAATACGCATCAATGTCAAAGCAAAATATTTTGGCACCGCTCTAGCGATGTGAGAGAGTTGGCACCGCTGTGCACATAGACCCACATGTATAAACAAATCAATCAAACCAACTACACCAGCCTCTCCCTCTCCCAAACAAGTGTTTTTATTGCCTCAGTCCTCTCCCTCTCCCACGCAAGTGTTTTTTCATTGCGTGAGTTAATTTGGCACCGGAGCAAAGTAGGTGATCCAGATTGGGGCACCAGGTGAGCAATGGAGGGGCATCGATGCCAAATGCATCACAAGTTAATTTGGCACATGTTTTGGCCTACATAGTGGAGGGCCGTTATAGCCCACTTTTGTACTACCTCGTATTTAGTGTAAAATTTTGATCATAGATTTACCTAAGAAAATGCCAATGCATGTCACCAAAAATTATACCATTTGAAATTATGTTCAAATACGAATCCAACGATATAATTTTTAGTGACATGCATTAACATTTTGTCAATTAAATCTATGGTCAAATTTTGATACTACAAAATACGAAGAGTAAACCAGGACGGAGGTAGTACTTGCTCTTAGGCTAACCATAGAGTTACTAGTCTAAGTTACTTGCCACTATGACTAGCCTAGGCTACTAGTAGTACAACAAAAAAAATGATGCGGGTGATCACGTGAGAAAAAATACTAAAAACATTTCTTTCGGTGCAGTGCGTAGATGCAGTTTTGATCACTACACTTGTCATCGTAATTTGGGAAAATTGCGAAAGAATTGAGCTACATTGTGATTACCGTTTACTAATAGGAAAGAAGTTTCACCTTGATGAGTAGCTTCTCTGTGCACGGAAAGCTTGTAAGGAATCTAACAACTTGATCCAGATTGGGGCCGATAGATTTTATTGCCAAGATCTTCACTGTGCGCACAGACTGGGTCAAGCTTGTGGGAATCATTTTCTGGATGACGGTCGTAAATACATCAAGAAGAAATTTAAAAATGTGAATTTCAAGAAGACGGAGAAGTAGATGAGTGTTGTACCTGAACGATTACGGATCCAATAAAGAGTTCGGAGAATTTGGCAGACGAGTACACCAACGCTGTCAATTTCGGCACGTCAATGACCCTGATTTTTGTTGGACCTTCTAGATCAGATACAAGCAATCTCTCAAGGAAAGGCGCATTCTCAATGACCATAACGTGGAACAGCTGGAGTGATCACTTCCCAATTGATGTCCTGTTACGGGGCCAGCAAGACACATAAATCCATCGAAGATTTCTCGAGGCGATGTGGAGGCTAATGAACCCGTTGATCTACCGAAGACGAAGGTACTCGAGCGCAGTACAACTGCGGAGCAGGTACTCCATAGCCTTCTTTGAGATGCCAACGTCGAAGAGGTCGAGCTGCTTGAGTTGAGGGAGAAGAAGGGCGGGCGCGACATTAATCTGGGGAAAATAGCAGGAGCTGAAGCTGGCGCGGTGCAGCGTTGGCGTGAGGCGGAGCGCGGACGGCGGCAGAGAGCGACATCGTCTAGCTTCAAACCTGAGCTCCTCGAGCTGATCTAGGGCGGGGGATAAGAACCACTGTTGAACTTGGCTTGGACCTTGCAGTTGGTACTGAACATGCAGATGTCAAGGCGTCTGGTTGGCCCAGGGTGCGATGAAAGGATCTTGGAGACTGCGGCCATGCGTTTGCAATCCCCGTCGCAGAGGCAGCTGTCGACGGTGAGGTTGAGGGGGACACGGCGCCAGAGGGGGCGCCACCGCCGGGAGAGCAGGGTGGTCCGCACGGCAGATTTGGTGGGGAGGAGGCCGATGATGATGAACAGCATGTCATCGGGGATGCTGCTGATGAAGTCCAGGCTCGCCGGATGCGGTTTTGGCTCGAGCCGCCTCCTCTTGTTGGCTGCCTCGCCGTCCATCTCAGCCGGCAATGACGCCGGTGTACACGTGTGCTTGGTGTGTATTGTGTGCTGGGTATGCGCGAGTGCGTCCTTGTGTGCATGCCGCCGCGCAGTGGTGAAGTGTGCGCGAGTGCGTCCTTCACGCGGAAGAAGTGTGCCCTCAATTTACTAGCATGCGGGGTGCTACCGCGAGTGGTTTCAACTTTGTTTACTTCACCGCGTGTCATATGGGCCTCTAGTTTACTTATTTTCACCCATTGCCACATGGGCCAGCACACGAAGATAGAGAACACGAGCTGACAAGGCAGCATGTGGACTGGTTGACCGGTTAACTAAACAATATACGGAGCTATACGCTGACACAGTGACCGTATAATCCTTCGGTATAGAGAGATCGAGTGAGAGGGGAGGCCCGTGAGAGATACTCCCTCCGTCCCATAATATAAGACCATTTTTCACACTACACTAGTGTGAAAAACGCTCTTATATTATGGGACGGAGGGAGTAGTAGAGAGAGAGAAAGAGCTACTCCCTCCGTTCGATAATGTAGTGCCTATATTTTTTTTACAGTCAAACTTTTGAAACTTTGACCAAGTCTATAAAGAAATTACTTATATCTACAATACCAAAGATAAATGATAGTATGAAGTAAGTACATGTTGTGATGAATCTAATGATCGTTCCAGATGTAAATGTTTTTCTCCACATATACCTGGTCAAACTTTTCTGAGGTTTGACTTTTCAAAACATCCATATGTTTATGGACGTGAGAGGGTACCTAACTAGAGAGAGTGTGTGAAATAGAAAGAGTGAGTGAAAAAAGTGTGTGTGCGTGTGTGAAAGAGACAAGGACAACACACGATAAAGTAGAGAAAAAGCGTGTGTGTCTTATGCAAACATATCACACATGCATCTTCGACAGCAGAAGCGAGGTGAGGAGATAGTGTGTGGTTGTTTGCAACCGAGAGAGAAAGACCCCTAGCACATGGCCGAGAGAGGTCTGACAAACAAGGGAGAGAGGTCGAGAGAGACGTATGGAGAAAATGCAGACATGGGGAGGAGAGAGTATATGTTTGTGACAGAGAGATCCCCTGGAAATCGTGATGGGACTACATGGGTGGGAGATCGAGTGACAAGGTGTGTGCGCGATAGAAGATACCCCGAGAGATATCGAGATAGACGTATGGATGGAAGGAGACAATATGTGTGTTCCTGATGGCTAGTGAGAGATAGTCATACTTAGGGGGGGAGTGCGTGTGCCTATGATGGAGTGAGGGATTATGGTACTTAGGGGGGTGCGTGTCACATAGAGAGAGAACAAGGGCGGAGAGTGTTAGACGAGTCTATGTAGCGCGAGCGAGATATGTGTATGTGTGAACCAGGGAGATATAAAGTTTGAGAGAGATAGAGGAGCCCCGATACGGATGAGTGGTGCGTCAGATAGCTGAGAGGGGGAAAGAGATACTCCATCCATTCGATAATGCAGTGCATATAAATTTTTTAGAAGTCAAACTTTGGAAACTTTGACCAGGTTTACGCAAATATTATTTATATCGACAATACCAAAGATACATCATACGAAACTACATCTCATGATGAATCTAATGATATATGTTTGACGTTCTAGATGTAAATATTTTTCTCCACGTATATTGTCAAACTTTGTGATGTTTGACTGTTTAATAAATCTATATGCTATGGACTGAAGAGAGTGCCTAAGTCGAGAGAGATCAAGTGTGTGTGAAGGAGAATGAGTGAGTGTGCAAAAAGAGTGTGTGTGTGTGTGAAAGAGAGAGGGACAACAAACGATAAAATAGAGAGAGAGAGAGTGTGTGTTTGTTTCTTATGCAAACATATCACGCATGCATCTCCGAGATAGAAAAGCGAGGTGAGGAGTTACACGAAGATAGCTAGTGTGTGATTGTTTGCAACGGAGAGAGACACCCCTATAGCACATGTCCAATAGAGGTCTGGCCAACAAGGGACAAAGGCCGAGAGGGACGCATGGAGAAGATGGACGCATGGGGATGGAGAGAGGGTGTGTTTGTCATAGAGAGAACCGCTCGAGATCGTGAGGAGACTATATGGGTGGGAGATCGAGGGACGAGGTGTGTGTGCGATAGAAAGATGCCCCGAGAGAAATCGAGATAGACCAAGTGAGGGAAAGAGACAATGCACATGTTTGTGATGGAGACTAAGTATTATTCATATACATAGGGGGGACTGCGTGTGCCTACAATTGAGTGAGAGGCAATCATACTTAGCTAGGCGTGAGATTGTGTGTGTGTGTGTGCGTGTGAGATGGAGAGAGAACGAGGGAGAGAGAGAGAGAGTTTTAGATGGGTCTATAGAGTGCGAGTGAGATATGCATGTGTATGTGTGACCCAGGGAGATGGAGAGTTTGAGAGAGAGAGGGAAGAGCTTCGAGACGGCAGAGTGGTGTGTGAGAGAGTTACGGGCAATGAGCTAGGGAATTTGTGTGCGTACGATGAGTGCACCCAAGATGTTTAGCTTGGACTAGAGAATCATACATAGTGTGCCAGAGAGACCTATACATGGAGTGTGCATGCGAACTAGAAAGAACCCCTCCACCCCCCATAGAGAGAGAGAGAGATAGAGAGAGAGGGAGAGGGACCGACAAGGTTTGTGTTTGGATGCGTGCGATAGAATTGAAGATTTTCGGCGAGAGAGAGAACAGGAGTCCGGGAGAGGGGGAGGTCGTGTTTATGCATCAAAGACTGATACAAACCATGTTTCGATATAAAATTGCATTCAAATATTTGAATTGGAGAACATGTTGTCTGCAATCCACACATGAACGGAGATATGCGTATCAAACAAGTTCATTAATTTGACTTTCAACATGTTCATGGCGTACTATAATACAGTACAACATGCTACTCAATTGAGGTGTTCAATTTTGGATTTAGTTCACTATTTTGACCTGGTGAACGAGCTATTTCATTGAATCGAGATATTTCATGTTGGGTTTGATTCCCGTTTTTGAGTGGGTCAACTATTTGTCATATAGTAAATCGTTAGCAACGAGATTGTAAAAACACATTAGTCCCGAGCATCATCTCACCACCTAAAAAAGAAGTGGCAAGCTAAAATTTCTAAATTTGATTCAAATCGACTTGGTAAGGTAGACGTGGATGCTCGTTCTCCCAAAATTTGAATGAAACGCTAAACACCCTCTGCTCGATGGAATTCACCTGAGCAAATAAATGGGAGACGCGAAGTTACTGGCCTATGTGGGACACGAATCAATTGGCCCATTGTACATCAAGGGTAGGTTCGTAACTTCATCCAAGCGCGCGTTCTCCTCGGCCGAAATGACAGGTGCCAAATAATTCATAAACCATGGGCGGCAAAACACCCTCTCCTCACCCGAAATCACTCGCGCCCACTATTTCAAAACACGCCCTCCTCGCCCAAAATCGCTCGCGCCCACTATTTCAAAACACGCCCTCCTCGCCCGAAATCGCTCGCACCCACTATTTGGGAGAAGCAAAGTTAGTCTACTATCCCCGACCCTCAGTACACAGACCCAAGCCCAGAAGCCTAAAGGCAGGGGAAGAACTATAACTCCCCCCCCCCCACATTTCAGACAAATGCGTCCGTAAGACATGGTTCCCCCTCCCAATTCCCCATTCATACATCGTGGGCGCCAAATCACCTTCTCCCAGCCGCGAAACCTCAGCCCCTCCTCCATGGCGCCCCTCACCGCACCAAATTCACCGCCGCCCTCCTCCCCAATGCCGGAGACGCTGTCCGTTTGCCGTCGTGCACTGGGCCGTGTGCCTCTTACTCCATGTTGTCGGAGCTGCCTCGACAACGGCCGCGTGAACCGTACCGGAGCCGATTCACCCCAGCCGTTGTGCACGGCGCCGGAGCGGCTCCAACTTCGGAAGCGTCCAGGGCCCCGGCGCTGCTTCCCTGTAGCCGTCGACCATCACGACATCTCTGCTTTCCTGCTGCCGGTAGCCACCGCAATCGCGCCGGCCTCACCGACTCGGCAGCTGGAGCTGCCTACTTCACCGGGTGCAACATAGGTCGTACACTCATCTTAAATCACTTTATTTAGGCGGCAATTGTCTGAATTTTTATTCTAGGCCAATCGATTCACAATGGGAAGCAGCACCCCGCTAGGCGGCGGAGCTCCTAGGCTGCCGGTTGGCTGGTGTCTAACGTAAGGGTGCGGGGGCGCAAGTTCGCCGCGGAAGCAGCACTTAGGTGGCTATCTTAGAGTTGTGTGCGTTGAAGGTGCTGCCGCCACCGGATCTGGATGACGGCGAGTCTTTGTGGATTAGCCAGGGGCGGCGCAACCATAGCAGTGCGGTGGGGCGGGGAGCAGGGTTTTGGTCGAAGCTCTCGCGGCCAGGGACGGCGGAGGCAGGCTACTCTGCCGGTGGTCGCTGGCTCTTCTGGGAAGATTCTGAACAGTGTCAGCCGGGAGGCACAAGACGGCCATCAAGCCATCCGGCATAGATCGTACAATACCAAAATAAAATAAAATCATGTGACCCCAATTTAGTTTTCAGTCAACAGATGTGTGACCACTCTCATACCTTACTGTTGATCTCTTAGGGTATTTCTTCAGATCAGAGATATGTGTCGTTCTTAACATTTTGCGTTTTCTGCATTTTCAGCCACACCATCTTCCTTCTCACCGCAGCTGCTCCAACAAGGGAAGCATACACCAGAAGGGAGCTATAGTCCCCACTCAACAGTTCCCTGCATCGAATGTGCGTGCCCGACATGGACAACCACAACAACTGCAGGGCCATCGACAAGTCAGCACATGATGCTCACTCCTATGGATGGCGGCCAGATAGGTTGTACCCTCATCTTACTTGTGTGCAACATTTATGGCTTTGTTATTCATCTAAGCATGGAAAATAGATTATCACATTTCACTGTATATTCATGCTGGTCTCTTAAGAGTCTTGTTCAGGAGTTAACCCTGTTCCATAGTTCAGATAAGAGACTTGTTCTTTAGGTAACGCTGTTCCATAGTTATCATCCATCAGCCAATGTTATCCCACAGGCTGGTGATTATACCACTTCTAGTATTACCTATGTTGTTCTTTAATACTTTTGTGTGCCATCTAGTTAATCTCGAGTACAAATGATACATATTCTGTAGCTTTCATCTGTGTTCTCCCTTTAGTTTTTGAGACCTGTTGCTGCTAGTTAAGCCCGGTCCTACTATTTATATCGTCTCCTATAGGCACTCATTACATAAATCTAACTACTAGTTGTCTTCCATGCATGTCAGATATAATTGCACACACTGATATATCCACAAGAACCTCATGGAGCAATGTAACGGCCAACAAACTTGACGTCAATGATACCCAATATGATGGAACATGTAAAGGCAGTTCTTCAGAAGACTTGCAGAAAGATGCCGAATCCTATTCACCCCACAAGGTCCTTGCTCTAACTTGGCCCGTGATATGGGTACAACATGCATATAATGTCCTGGAGTGCATCTACTCTGTTGCAATGCCATGTGCTTAGCCTGCTGATCATGCATGTAAATATGTCATGCC
Source organism: Thinopyrum elongatum (assembly GCA_011799875.1). Taxonomy (NCBI): domain Eukaryota; kingdom Viridiplantae; phylum Streptophyta; class Magnoliopsida; order Poales; family Poaceae; genus Thinopyrum; species Thinopyrum elongatum. The sequence goes on from CM022298.1 coordinate 157,226,787, forward strand.
TTCCTGTTTTTCAGTACCTATTCCATTCATGATAACATGTTTTCAAATTCAAGTATTGTCATTCTACTCTGTCGCAATGCCATCTGCTTAGTTTGGACATCATGCTTCTGAATATCTTATGCATTGTTATTCATCAGTATGTACTTCATCTGTCTACCATACCATGTTTTTTTACATTGAAGTGTTGTTCTAGTGGTCTGTTGCAAAGCCATCTTAGTTTCCCAATCATACATGCATATGTTGCCTTAGTGTTTTTCTGTATGTATTCCGCTATCATACAATTTTACATTCAACTAGTGTTTTTTTACTCTGTTGTCCTGTCGTATCCCTAGCTCTTACATCATACTCCCTCCGTCCGGATTACATATCGCAGAAATGGATAAAAATGGATGTATCTAGAACTGAAATACGCCTAGACACACCCATTTATTTCCGGATGGAGGGAATACATGTTAATATGTCATGGCTTTCTATTCTTCAGTACCTATTCCATCTCTCTGTCGTAGCATGTTTTATAACTGAAGCACCATTCTTCTATATAAGGCATGCAAGGGGAAGACGGCTATGTTAGAATCTGAAGGGTTACAAACAAGGTCTCTGCAAAAGATCAAAATGCCAGGAGATAGTAAACCAACTCCAGTGTTCATAGATACTTCTCCAGCACAGAGAAACCCAACTCCTACTGATAATAAGCAGATTCAAGTGGCCAAAGAACTAGTCCACTCCAGTCCAGCAAAAATATGTCAACTCCATTCGAAAAAGCATGTGCGTATCCTCACATCATGAAATTTTATAGCATTCAGATCATATTTTCTACATGTTTCTTACCCATCTCTCTTTTAGAAAATAAGCTTAAAGGATAGAAGACTTTCTAAACTGGGATCGTGTTCGAGGAAAGTATCTTGCGGGAATTCTCTATGCTCCAATGCTGATGTAAGTACCTATTGTATATCACTAAATCTTTACATCAGCATGTATTTTGTTAATCGGCGTGAATCCAACCTTTATCTAATCTAAATTTACTTGTAGCAAAATGTATAATTAAAGGTGACAATGTTGATTTTTGTAAGGAAAACTGCCTGCTAGTTTTGCATACTAGGTTGCATGAGTGTACTATCTCATATCATGCACATTACTAAATTGTAGTGCTGTTCTGGTTGCCCAATCATTCATTGTGTCAATGTTGCTTTCCTATTACCTTACCTGGCTGATAATAGCTGTGCCATATTGTGTCAATGTTGCTTTTCTATTATCTGACCTGGCCAATGATAGCAATGCTAGTGTGTTAATTTGGTGCAGGCTGCTGAAGATAAGAAGACAAACTCTAAAAATAGCAAGGCAACCCCATTGTTTCTTTCCAATAAATCTAGGCCAGGTAATATGGCAATAACTCTTGATTAATCTGTTCGTTTCCCCTCCTAATTTATGTTATGATGTAGTGGTCAAGACACTCTCCACTATCAATGATACAAGCCTGCCAAAATCGCCATCTGAATCTGTTGAGTTTCCTCTGTCTCGAATCCAACAGAAAAAATGTATGTTTGTGAACGAATTACTGGTTGAAGCAATCATGGAAATCGTGGAGGAATCAGAGGTGCACATTCTTGCGCAACAACAACTGATCAATGTTTTCAGAGACAGTGTAACAAAGAAGGAAGAACTTGCTCACATGCTTATGGGCGTCATCCGCGCTGAGGTTGCAGATTGTGAGGTTGTAGATCATTAAGTTCTGCTCATTTATTTGCACTGGCATTAATCTTTGATTGCCCAATGGATGTAATTTCTTGTAATATATGCTGGATGTGCAACATTTTTCCTTGTATGCCGTACGTTTGCTTAGCGCGCCTCGCATTCCAGCTAACTGGTCGCTAGAAAGGCAAAAAAACAGTGAAATTGTTAGTTAGCACGAACAGCCATGGGCCCTATATGAAGGAAGCGGCCCACTACCCATAATGGGCTCTCATGGGCCAAAATTCTCATAGGCCTTTGATTGATCGCTTTTTGTCTTGTCCATAATCGCTCGTCGCAATGGGCTGAAATTATAGCTGGGCCGAAATCGACGTTATCTAATTGGGCCTACTGACACATTCGAACTTTAGCGGGCCCATCAAGTTAATGGGCCGTAACCAGGCCGAAAGCACTATTGGGCCGCTATAATTGAAACAAGCCAACAGTTAATGCTCGGCCCTGTTACCTCCTGGGTCGTTAACAGGCCGACATCGAAGCGGGCAATAAGTGGGCCCATTCAACGTCACGGGCCGTTAACAGGCCAATACTAAGGTCGGGCTATATATGGCCCAACTGTATTTTGGGCCTTTAGTAGGCCGAAAGAGACAACAGGCTTGTACTGGACCATGAAGGGCATGGGCCGCGAAGAGGCCAAAAGTCAGGTCGGACTTTATATGGCCCAACTGTGTTGTGGGCCTTTAGCAGGCCGAAAGAGAATCCGGGCTGGTATTGGTCATGAAGAGCATGGGCCGTTAAGAGGCCAAAACTCAGGTCCAACTGCAAATGGCCCAACTCATTTATGGGCCGTTAACGGGCTGAAAGACACACCGGGCTGGAAATTGGCCCAACACTTAAATGGGTCATTAAAAGGCCGAAAGATGTACATCCTGAAAATTGGCCCATCCCTTGAATGGGCCGTTAACATGCCGAAACCACATGGGGCCGATATTGAGCCCAAATATATAGCGGGCTGTTAACGGGCTCGAACTGACGATGGGCTGCAATGGTGTCAAATAGTTAACGGGCAGTTGACGGGCCGAATTGGCACATCTCGTAAGGGCCGTGGGCTTAAATGGACCAGACACAAGTAGGCCCTATATGGGTCGGCCTGCTAATTTTGACTGGGCCGGCCTCTTTCACCTAAATGGGCCACTGTTGGGCCTTGCCACGTGCCAACGTATCATAGGCACCTCCCGTACAATGAGTGGATGACATCTGCCCAATGCTGAGCTGACACGCGGATCCTCCGGCGAATGAGAATTTTACACGTGGAAAATCCCCATTGGTCGGGGCTGTTAACGGGTTATTGGATCCAAACCGAAACCCGATAGCTTAACGGCAACCCATTATGGTGGATGCCACGTGTCGGTTACCCTTGACGAAAACACTTCCATGACGCGCCATTTATCGTCATGGAAGTGGACACTTCCATGATGATAATTTTGGTATTGTCATGGAACACTTCTACGACAGCACAGGTATGACTATCTTGATTCTGTCATAAAATCGTCATGGATGTACATGCATGACAGAAAACGTGACCTACTATGACAAACATGTATCATCACGGAAGTGTATTTTTTTGTAGTGGGCCCATTGTGCATGGGCCGGACTGGTGGAGCCATGTGGTGACCGGAGACCTATGAAGCTGTGGTGTGCCCTCCAAGTCAAGGGCGGACGAGATCTCTTTCCTTCTCGTTGTAATCTATCTTCGGTAACCCTAACCCTATCGGTGTCTAAATAAACCGAGGGTTGTAGTCATTAGGGGCAGAGCTATCTTCATCCCCCCATAGCCTAGGGTTTAGCTCATACTGATCTTGAGGTAGATCTACTCTGTAAACCACGATATACAATCAATACAATCAAGCAGGACGTAGGGTATTACCTCTTCGAGAGGGCCCGAACCTGGGTAAACAATGTGTTCGTCATCCCTTGTTACCCATCGATCCTAGATCCACAGCTCGGGACCCCCTACCCTGAGGTCCGCCGGTTTTGACACTGACAAGGGTGCTTTACGCGGTCCAACCCGGCGCGCGCCACTCAGTCGCTGATGTCTAGAAGGCTTCGGCTGATACTACGACGCCGATTACCCATATCTTGTCCCACGTGGCGGTTAGTGCGTATAGGCCAATGACCAACTCAGATCAAATACCCAATCTCATTAAGCTTGTTAATATGAAATAACTGCAGACGCCGACCAGGACCAGGCCCACCTGCCTCCTAGGTGGTCACAACCTGCCATGTCGCTCTGCCACAAAGATCCACTCAGACGGCCGTCGTGAAACATGTCCTTTCAGCCCCTAGTCCGTGAATCACTCGCGGGTACTCTACGAGCCGACCTGACTTTAATCATATCATGTATGATGTATAATAGTGTAGTATGTACATACCCGTGATCACCTCCCGAAATGATCACGGCCCGATAGTATAGCATGGCAGACGAACAAGAATGTAGGGCCACTGATGGAATACTAGCATCCTATACTAAGCATTTAGGATAGCAGGTAAAGGTATCAACAATTGTAGCAACAATGACAGACTATGCAACAGAATAGGAGCTATCGAAATCAACAACAGTAGCAAACCTAATGCAAAAATAAGGAGAAGAGAGTGGGTGATATCTGGTTGATCAAGGGGGATTTGCTTGCCTGGAAGCTCTGCGGAGAAGGACGGGTCGTCAGGGGTGTAGTCGACGTCTGGAGCATCGGCGTCGGTCTTGAAGTCTACCGGAGAGAAGAGGGGGGAAGAAACAATGAATACAATGCAAACAGATGCATAACGATGGATGACATGACAAATAGCGGTGCTAGGTGTGCCCTAACGGGGTGGTAGGCGATACTGGCGAAGGGGGGGGGGGGAAACATCCGGGAAAGTATTCCCGGTGTTCGGCGTTTTCGGACAGACGGACCGGAGGGGGGCGGTTGCAGGTTCGCTATGCTAGGGACGCATGGCAGACCAACGGATTGCGTATTCGGATTCGTCTAGAAATTCTGAGCAACTTTCATGTACAAAACATTTTCATCTGATAAACGGTTTATTTTATATTATTTTCCTAAGTTTTAATTCAAGTTTTGGTATTAACAAATTTAAATTAATTAGAAAAAGCAATTATGATGTCAGCGTGACATCAACATGATGTCACCAGGACAAAAGGTTGACTAGGTCAACCCTGGCAGGTGGGACCCGTTCGTCATTGTCTCAGTTTTAATTAAACAAAGCTAATTAGTTTAATTACTTGATTAGGTTAACTAAATTTAATTAGCTTAGTTAAACAAAATTAATTAACTTAATTAATTCACTAATTAGTTTAAATAAACAGAATTATTATTATTATTATTAAATTCATTTTTCTCTATTTTTTTATTCTGGGCGTGGGGCCCCCTGGTCAGTGGCTCTGGGGGGAGCCTAGCGGGCGTGGGCGATGGGCGCAACCCGAACGGGCGCTAGGTATGGGCATGCGGGCGTAGCCGCAGCCCGCCTGGTAGCGATGCGAGGATGGGAGCCATCGACTGCGGGGAGCAGGAGGGCGCGCGCCACGGGACGGCGGGGGCACTGCGGCGGCACCGGCGTGGGGGAAGGCGACGGCGAGGTAGTCAGCGGGAGGGGGAACCGGGGAGGCAGCAGCCAAGCCGCAGCAGCTGCATGCGCCGGCAGTGACGGTCGGGCAGGAACGGCGCCGGGGCAGGAGGACGCGGTGAGCGCGGGGCATGCACAGAGGGCGGCAGCGCGCACTGGAGGACGCCGGCGGCAGCGGGAGGGCGCGGGTCGGCGTGTAGGCGGCAGTGGCAGGCGGGGCTGTGGGACGGACGGGCAAGGCCGGGCGCGGCGTGGAATCCCGCGCGAGGGGGCTAGCAGGGGAGGCGCAGACGCGCGGGTGCGGTGAGCGGGCGTGGCCGATGCGGGGGCGCGCATGCGCGGAGTTGCGCAAAGCAGTGGCGAAGCAAGCAGCCGCAGGTGGCCGCAGCGGGCGGTGCCGACGGAGGATGGCACCGCGGGAGGAAGGAGATGCCGGGGCGCAAGGCAACCGTGGGCGCGGGCTGACCGCGGGGACGCGAGCACAGTCGCGGCTCAGGGCGCGGTGGCCGTGGCCGTGTGTGCGAGGGTAGAGAGGGGGAAGGGACGGTCGGTGCGAGCGGGGCTCACCCCTGTTGTATATGCACGGGCGGCGAGGCTCGGGGGCGACTGTCGGGGAGGCGGTCGAGGTGGTGTTTCGGCGAGGGGCGGGCCTCCGGGCAGCGTCGACGAGGTGGCTGCAACGGCGCGGCGATAGGGTCAGGGTCACCCGATCCTGATCCAATCGGGCGGAGAGAGGGAGGAGTGAGTGGGGGTGGTGGGGAATGAGGGGGAAGTGGGGATGCGGTAGGCTAGGGTTTTGTGGCCTGGGGGGTTAAAGGGGGTGGCTGGGCCGGCCGGGCTAGCCCAGTGGCCAGCTGGGCCGAGGCCCAGCGAGGCGGTTGCCCCCCTTATCTTTATTTCATTTTTCTTTTCTCTTTTGTTTTGTTTTCTTTTTGTTTAATTTATTTATTTTCTATTTTTAGTTTATTTTAGTTTTATAAAACATAACAGTGACACCTAAAATAGTGTTACAACTGATGTCACTACCACAAATAATTTGGCGCTAAAAGCAAAATAGTTTGTAATTGTTTATTATTTTAGAAGCTTTTAAATAATTGTTTTTGCTACTGCTTTGTTCATTTTAGAGTATTTAAACATTTTATAGAAGTGTGATTTCTCCACCATAATTACCTATGCATTATTTGGCACAACACGAACATTTTAGTTTTAATGTTTGAAAACCTTTACCGTTTGACTTGATTTTGAATTTTGAATTCGAACGGGATTGAATCATCGGGAGATTAGCAGCAGTAACCGAGGTGACATGGCATCATTAGCAGAGGCTCACTATAGCTTAATTATCCAGGCGTTACAGCACTATAGCTACGTTACTGAACCCGAGCGATTGATCGACCCCATGGATGTTAACTGAACCCGAGCGATTCATTCGCTGCTGACTGAACCCTAGCAATTGATTCGCTGCTGCTACTAACTGAACCCGAGCGATCGATCACTGCTGCTGCTTTACTGAAGCCGATCGAGCCCCCGTGCGAGACGTATCCAGTCGGTGTTGGGTTGCCTCTCGATGAACAGTGACCGTTGCTACCGTGCGCGTGGTACGTAGAACTAGTCGAGACGTGGTGAGTCGAGCCGGTTGGTTGGCTGTGGATGAACAGTTTCCGATGGGGGTTGGATGAACAGGACCCCAAGGTAGTATAGGCCGTTGCCGCTGGATGAACAGGACCCAGATCGAGGAGGTGGGGGTGGATGGACAGGACCCCGTGGAGGGCTGGTTGAACAGTAGCCGGTGGAGGTTCGATGAATAGTAGCCCATGGATGAACAGTGCCTGGTGGAGGCTGGAGGAAGTTGACGGTGGATGAATAGTAGCCCATGGAGGCTAGAGCGAGGCAGTAGACGGTGGATGAACAGTAGCCCGTGGAGTCCCATTTTGCGGTACGCCACACCCCTCCCGATGAACAAGACCCCCGTTTCGACTGTAGGCGCTCCAACACAAGTCCATTTCCTCCGTTTTGCAGTACGCCACACCCCTCCCAATAAATAGCACCCCGTTTCGACCATAGGAGATCGAACAAAAGTCTGTTTCCTCTGTTTTACGGTACGCCAGACCCTGTTTCGGCTGTTCCATCCAAGACGGTTGGCTCCCGTTGAACAGGATGCATTCCGACCCAGTCTGTTGCCTCCCGATGAACAGGACGTTGTTTCTCCGTTCTGACCCAGCAGGTTGGCTGCCCGATGAACAGGACGTCGTTGCTGCCGTCCGTTGCCTCTCCATGTACACAAGCCATGGCCGTCCGTATGCGCGAGTACGCGTTCGAGACCCCGCCCGTATGTACGTACGTGGCCATATTTTTTGCCCTGTGGCTGTACGCATGTGTACACGATTTAGACGGGACTGCCTGAACTGCTACGTCGGGTGCTCTACTACGACACGTGCCACTACTTACTCGGCCATGGTTCATACTTGCAGAGAGACCGATCGACCAGTACGTACGTACACGTTCGCGAACAGACAGACAACGCTACCTACGCTTTGACCGGATGGGTCCTAGCTGTCAGGGAGGATAAGGAGGCACTTCCTTGCGTGCGAAGATATAACTAGTGGGTCCTAGCTGTCATGGGGGAGAATCATTTTTTTGCCCGCAATATGGACGCACTTCCTTGCGTGCGAAGATGTAGCTGGTGGGTCCATCTATTAGCCTCACCGCATACAGTACTCTTCCGATGGCTGTAGTTCGTTGACCACGCTGTGCTGACAGCACCCAGGCGGTGGACGACGGCGAGGCCTAGGAAGAGAACAACGATGAGCCAGGGAAGATGAGGCAGGTGGATGCCCATGCGGAGGGGGATACGAGGATTCACTGGTTCGGTTGCGGTGTAAGGCTGCCATCGCCGAAGAATAACAGGGGGTGTGGGTGAGTCGAGGGAAGGCCTTGCCAGTGGTAGTATGGTCGGGCGGTGAGGCCTGCGCAGTAGCACAGCCAGCCACGGGAGGCTAGAGCAGGCGGTACGGCAGGTGCTGGTTTGGGCGGCTGGAGCTAGAAGACCAGAGGTTGAAGACGCTGCTCGACCGTTGGATTAACATCCAATGGTCAATGCAGCTAGAATCGTTTATTGACTAAGTTGACAAAGCCCTGCGTACATGTCAACTTAGTAGGCCCACAAGTCGGCCTACAAATCTGGTGGGTCCCAGCTAGCAGGGGGAATCGTTTTTTTCGCGTAATAAGGTGGCACTTCCTTGCATGCGAAGAAATTTTCTGGTTTTTTTATTTCTTCATTTTCGAGTTAGAATAAAAATAAAACAATTTAGCATCTTTGGTACAATCCATATTTTCACGAAATGGATCATAATAAAGCTGGTGGGTCCCAGCTGTCAGGGAGAGGAAACTTTTTTTCCGTGTAATAAAGGAAGCACTTCCTTGCGTGCGAAGATGTAGCTGGTGGGTCAAACCTGTCAGGGGGGAAATCATTTGTTTTCGCATAATAAGGGGGCACTTGTTGCGTGCGGCCATGGGTCATGTGGGTTCCTACTGTCCGCCACTCCATGTACATGCCTCTTCCGATGGCTGTCGTTTCTTAACAAAGTTGACCACGCCGCACCGAGAGAACCAACGCGATGAACGATGGCGAGGCCTAGGAAGGGAACAACCCGGAGCCGGCGAAGACACAATAGTGGATGCCCACGCGGAGGGGAGTATGAGGGTTCACTGGTTCGGCTGCGGTGTGAGGCTGCCGTCGCCGGATAATAATAGGAGGTGTTAGTGAGTAGAGGAATGGCTTGGACGGCGATGGGAGTAGGGTGGGCCGGTGAAGCCTGCGCGCCAGCACAGCCAGCCACGGGAGGCAGTAGCGGGCGGTACCGCCAGCGGTGGTTTGGGCGGCTGAAGCAAGAATATCCGAGATTGAAGAAGCACTACAGCCGCTGGATGGACATCCCACAGCCACTACTGCTAGAATCGTGTGTTGACTATAAGTTGACAAAGCCTTCCGTACGCGTCAACTTAGTAGGCCCACAAGTGAGCATCACATCTGTGGCATAGAACATATAGCCCATTTGCGATTTGTAATAATGTACATCCCATTTTTGAATTCTAATGGAATTTACTACAGCCCATTTACAGTTTGTTTAAATTACAACCCATTTTCTAGCCAGGACAACGATTAATAATTTCAACCAACCGCTCAAAACAGAATTCAACAAAAAATCCCACATTTTGATGGGATCCAAAATATTTTTATCCCAAAATTTCGAGTCAGATAAATATAATTTCAAAACAAATTTGTATTAGGTAAAAATCCAATGAAATATTGCACGCGCATCAAAAAATGAAATTAAAATTTTCAAAATCCAAAAATAATATTTTTGAAACTAATTACCTGTTTGGTGCGTTTTTTATATTTACATCCTAGTTTTTATAATTACATCCCATTTATTATTTCTTGTTAGGCCTAATGCATCCCTCCTAGGAAGGATTTGCTGCCCAGCGGGGCGGAGAATAAGAAGTTGACCTGGGTTGGGTATTCCGGAAAAAAAGTATAGTTGGGCTAGCCATTTTCACCATGAAAAATTAATAGCTGGGCTGGATATTTTGTAGACATAAAATAATAGCCTGGGCTAGACGGGCCACAGCCCGCCTAGTTGATACCCTGCTCCTCTAAACAACAACAAAAACATCACTCAAGAAAAACTCTGCTCACACCTCAAAAACACAAATACTGCTCGAGCTGCTGGGTCCCAGCTGCCGGCCGCTCCTTGTGCAATTCTCTCATTTATTGACTTTATAGGTTGACAATGATGTGGGACCGTGATGTCAGGAAACCAGGAGGAAGCAAAAAAAATTATAGTTGTATATAATAAGGAGGCACTTGCGTACGTGCGGCTGTCATCCTCTCCAAGTAAAGTCATCTCCTGATTCCTCATGTTCGTTGACCATGTTGACAACACGAGATGGCTGTGCCACGGCGAGCGCAACAACTCGAAGGATGACGGAGAGGGCCTCGTGGGCCCTACGGATGGTCTGATACAGCGCCCGCTGGTCGTTCAGGAAGCCAGGATCATCGGACCCCTATGATCATCTTCGAGAGACTGAACCGGCATGAAACGGTAAGGCCGCGCTTGGGAGCTCTGGATTGTTTCACACCTGTATTAAGGATACAAGTGTAATTTACTCGTCACCGGAAACAACGCGTAAAATGCAGGCATAATGAAATCGACGGCTCGAGGTTTGTAACGAAAACCGGCGAGTTACGCGTGTAATTTGAGAAACCAGTGTATATTTTACTAGTCAAAAACGACCAACCAAGCGCTTCGCCCAAGACCATCTGCTTTTATTTACAAGCGTCAGTTTTACAAGCGGTTTTGGTTGGAAAATGACGATCCAGTTGGTTTCACCTCTAACCTACCCGAGTTGTCGTATAGGCTATGAATGAAACATAACACGATGAACTTCTTAAGCACAGAAACAACAGAAGAGGATGATCTTCTTAACATGCAAATCGCTGGCATTAGATCAACATGCAAAACAATACGAAGCATTATTCTCGCGAGGCACAGTGAACAGCTCGAGATGCCGCATGCCATAGCATTCCAAGCTCAACTTTGCAACCAAACTCACAAGGCCTGGCATTTCATAGACAACATTCAGAACAAACTCTTAAAATACCTTACATAAGTCAACATTCATTACTATGCATCTCATCAGAGTAAATATTTACTTCTGAACTGAACACACGAATAGGAAAAAACAATCGACGCTGCTCACAGCAAAGGGCGTCCCATTCCAAAATATCAAATGCATGTTTTCTAGCTAACATCAATGAGCAAAATTTGACAAGGTTTTCCAATTCCAAAACATTAAACAAATGTCTTCTTGCTAACATCAATGATTAAACTTTGACAAGCTTTTCCCATTCAAAATATGTAATGCCTATGATTGTGGAACGGGCAGGGTTTGTCATCAGTTTGCACATTGAAATGGCACATGGAGCCGGATTAACCAGCGTATCTTTTTGTGCAGTTCCACTGAAATCAAACAATGTCTTGCGTAGCATGGTGGATTTCATATATTTATGTTGCAAGGCCTTGAAGACGTTGGCAGCTCCATTCAAGTAGATATTCCGGTGGCTCAAGGTGACGACGAATGATTAGAGAACCATTCAACGTATTGTGCATGATGAAGTATTATGGAGGACACGAACCATCTGAACATTTTGTGCAGTTCCACTGAAATCAAGCTGAGCAGCCCTGTCTGCATAAATACAGAAAAAGTGTGATGAATATAATAGTGGTACTGGTTGATTAAACATACGCTCACAACTATAATCATCTTCATTATCTTAACAGGAAAAGATAGCAATACAATAGCTTCAATTAAAGATTTATTCAAAACAATACAACAATATAATTAGCACAATCATGTGGATGAAGGCCGATACTGACCTCATTTGTTACAACTGCGTTGGCCACTGACTTGGTCATACTTATCCTTGTGGAGTGAATTTTGCACCCCACGTGCTGTTGAGTTGAGTTTTCCTTGGTCTACAGACTAGTCATGTCACCAGCGTCTACTAATACTCTAAAGCTTCTCGATAATTCCTTCGGTAATGTAGCGCAAACAGTGACTGCTTCTTTCTGCAAAGTGGAAAGACCAACTGGGCCCAATAATGCAACAGTTTGCCTTAAACACATTGGCTCCTTTTGTGCAGTTCAACTAAAATCAAAGTTGAAATAGAACCGAGCAGAAGTTTTGACATCCCTGTATGCACAAATAGGTATAAAGGAAATAATTACTGAGAAATAACGGTTGATGACTTATACTCCGAGAAGAAAAAACATCTACCTTATCTTAATGGGAAACAAAGCAAGACAGTAGCAATTCTCAAATAGTGTGATTCATTCATATTAACTGAGACATTATCTTAACAATACCTTGTTTCAACACGTATAAAGAACGACAAAGCGGAAAAGTACCATTCCTAAAATAGTGCAACTGATTCATATTAACAGAGACATTATCTTAACAATACTTTGGTTAAACATGCAGAAAGAACTACAAAGCAGGATAGTACCATTTGTAAAACACTGTAACTGATATATATAATATCAGAGACATTATCTCAACAATACATTTCTTAAACATGTACTCCCGCCGATCCCTAACAGAAATGGTACTCCCGCTGATCCCTAACAAGTGTTGTAGTTTTGAACTAAGATTCAATAGTTAATTCTAAGAGTGGCATTGCTTAATTTTACCAGTGGCATTAGATTAACAAAAAGCATAAACAGTTCCAGGGGAGAGTGGGCGCAAGAGCACCATGTGCTTCCATCTACTTATAAAGGGGGTGATGCAGAGTTTGTTGTAGCAAAGCAACAAGCATCATGTCTGGGTTGGTCCCATTTTTGTTCACTTAATGGGAAAAGACAGCAATACAATAGCTTCAATTCAACATTTATTTAAAACAGTACCACTACAAGTAGAACAACATCTCAAAGCACACGGCACAACCATGTGGATGAAGGCCGGTGCTGAACTTTTATGAGGCAGACAAGATCAAATATGAATCTGCCAACACGAATAGGAAATCCAATCTCGTTTTGTGTAGTTCAACTAAATCAAGCAAAGTTGCCAGTGTGACATTTAAGTTGAACTGCACAAAACACTCTTAAAACAAAAGTGTTTTGTGTAGTGAAGCAAAAGGTCGCAATAGCAACAAGTTGAATAGATATCCCTGTTTTCAGAGGTAAAAAAAGAAAAAATTACTGGCCGATAAAGGAGGATGAATCATATGTCCACAAAAAGAAGCATCTACCTTATCTTGATGGAAAACAAAGTAGGACAGTAGCATTTCTAGAACGGTTGCATTGATTCATATTAACAGAGACATTCTCTTGAAATAACATTCATTAAAAATGTAATTTACTCTTAACAGTGGCATTGCTTCAATTTTCCAGTGGCATTCTTAGATTAACAACAGCAAAATAGTTGTATGGGACATGGGACATGCTAGCACCATGTGCGTCCACACGTATAAATGGGTGATGCAGAGTATGTTGCCAAGCAGCATATCTGTGTTGTTCCCATATTTGTTCTCTTTGAACCTTTTTCCTATGTGTGGGCAGCAAATCTAGTCCTGCACAAACTACCCGACCCCACAGTTTTTTCCTTTTTCAACAAAGAGATCGGTTCCTTACAGATGTGTGTACTGGGTTACCCCCTTTTTCCCTTTTCGACCAATAGAGTGGTTGGATAGCCAGACTATACTACTTTCCCTCCCTCCTTTCCTCATTGAACCACGTCCTAGATTCATGCTCCACCCCACCCCCCTTCTTTCCTCTTTGAACCAAGACCTAGATTCGACTACAGAATCGAAAAAGATCTGCATGCAGCTAGAGCAATGACGGTTTCAAAGAAAGTTATACCTTAGGGTCGTCGGGATGTGGTTAGGCATGTGGCGGGAGGCCGGATCTGCCCACACTACGTACGGCAGCGAGGAAGAAGGGGTCGGAGGCCCTCCCGCACAGGCGCTGGGTGAAAGAGAACAGCGCAGCCGGTAGTGGATTGCCTCCTTGGCCGAAGGCGACATAGTGAACACTGCACCTCCTCCCCTTCCCGGTGCGACGGGATCCGGACGGCTCCTTCACCAGCTGTGAGGGGGGAGAGAGAGAGAGAGGCCAACGCAGTCTTGTTTAGATCTGATGAAGAGGGTGAGAGATTGTGAATAGAGCAAACCCTAGCAAAGGAACGCTGAGCCTCCAGCGTATATATATATATATATATATATATATATATATATATATATATATATATATATATATAGTGCAGCAAGAGTGTGAAGAGTGCAAACCCTAGCGAACAAGCGCTGAGGCTCCAGCTTATATAGTAGTAGAGTGGTTTTCTTTTTCTCTCCATAACAATGGTTTTAAAATTGTGTACGAAACGAAACTCTTTATTTAACAGCCAGTGAAGAAAACCACGATCAACTAACGATCCACGTGTCCTGGTCGCAGTTCCCGTCGTTCACGTGAGGTACACTACCCTCCGTTAAGTGAACAACCACACACTCGCCAAATTATCGGAAAGGTGTGAGAGTGTGTACAAATAAAGAAATTTAATTTCAATTATTTTGTATGTACAGTTTGCCCTCTCTCAATAATTATGGTTTGTTGTGTTCGGCCTAAACTTGGTCAAACTTTACAAAGTTTGACTTCAGTCAAATCTAATATGCAGAGTACATAAAAACGGAGGGGTACTACCTCCATCCGGGTTTTTAGTCCACACCATATTTTTAATCAAAGGCTGACCACATATTTAGTTAAAAGCTGGACAAATAAAATTACAGGGTAGTTGAAGACAAAGTTGTGAGAAGGCTTAGAAATCAATACAAAACTTTTGCTCTTAGTACCAACGTCGATGCTTCTTTGAGGAAACATTTGGTTCATATCCAATTGTGTGATAAAATTGCACCAATGTAAACGAATGCTCCAAGATGAACTGATGAAGGATATCATCTTTGTGGTAACAAGCAAAGAGCAAGTGATGGAAGACAGCCCGTTCTTCATTGAACATCGATCAGCTTCACCAGCCGATGCAACCATGAGACGCAACCATGAGCGTCGATAGGTCCTCATGGTGATGCATCATCGATTTTGGCATCAAGTTTGGGTCAGGCACCAATGAAGTTTGATAATCCTCACTGTGGTTTGTTTCTTCTCGGTAATCAAGCTCGAGAAAGGAAGAACCACTTGGCAGAGGACAGTGAGGCTGAGCAACAGTGGCCATTCAATTTTGTGCAGTTCCACTAAAATTGAGGAAGACATGCCCGAGTAAGGAGATACACATCCCTGTTTGCAAAAATAGTTTCAAAAATGATATTTAAGTAGTGTAGTTAGTACTTTGCTTTAGCAGTGGAACAAGGTTAACATCAGCATCTTAATTGTCAATAAGAATTAATGAAACATACAACAAAAAATAGAAGCATCATGATTATCTTGATGGGAACTAAAGCAGGATACCAAAAAAAACTAAAGCAGGACAGAAGCATTTATCGACACCTCTACATGGGCATTGCTTCATTTTACCAGTGATAGTTTTAGATTAGCAGTAGCAATAGGAGCATATGGGCAATGACCGCACAACCACCATGTACTTTTTGTCGAAAAAAAACATGTATACCTCCACCGATGCATAAATGATAAGCCAGGACAACTTTTGGAGTGGCCTTTCCTCTATAATAGTAAAAAATAGGTGATGTTGGACCAGCCGACGAACCCTAGCTATTGTACATGGGGAGCTGGGAAGTAGTGGTATAGAAGAAAACCCGCATGCAGAGTACAATGAAGCATGAAATCCAAAAGAAGTTATACCTCAGGTGGGCGAGATGTGGCTTAGGCGGGCGGGCGGGATCTGCCCACACGACGGCGGCGAACAAGGGCACGAAGGACCTTCGTCCGCGTCGGCGCCGGCTCAGAGAGGATGGTGTGCATTGGCTTCCTCCATCGCTGATGGCGACAACGTCAACACTGGACCTCCTCACCTCCTGCAGCGGACAGGATCTGGTCGGATCTGTGACCACCGGTGAGGAGAAAGATAGAATGAACACTGTCATCATGCTTAGATATGGAGAGGGTGAGAGAGCGAGACGCGAGAAACCCTATCAAACAAGAGGCTATATATACAATGGAGTAAAAAAATCTCTCTATGGCAGTGGTTTTAAATAGAATATGCGCGTTCCCGGAAAAAAAATGAAAACTGGCGAACAAATCTTTTTTTAATGTACCAAGAAAGAAAACTCGATCAATAACACGCCCCCGCTTCCAGGTCGCAGTTTGTATCCCTGACGTGTGGTCCCCGACCCTCCATTATTAAGGGAACAAATTAAAGGGTCAAATTATTACGTACGTGAGCTGCCTCTTCATGTAAAAATGCCCTCCATCGTGTACTCGCGGGTATGTCGGAGGCAGAGTGAGTGCGTGTACATTTCTTCTTGTACGTAGTACTCCATTTATCTCACTTCATATTGTTTCCCATTCCTATGATATTCCTATCCTAGGAACAAAATGAGGCGGTACTAAGTTTGTGTGTGTAGGGAGAATGAGACATCGATGATGTGTACGAGTAGTCGCGAGAGTCGTCACTATGTGTGTGTGTGCGCACACATACATAGACATGCATATCCGTGTGTTTACGTAAAATTCTTACTTTCATCTCCATATCCATCTCCATCTCCAATCATATTTGTCCAACTGGCACATTATTTACATTATTAATTACGCAGCAATATTTACGTACGTCCAGCATCTCTCGTTTGCGGGCGTCCGGACAGATGCCATGCCCGCTCCTGACCGCCCTGGCCAACCCGATCCCTCTTCATCACCCGCGCGCGCTTCCCGCCCGAAACGGTCAGTGCCGCATTCATGCCCGGCCAGAGCGGACGCGACCTCTCACTGGCGCCGGCATTGAAACGGTGCGTCGGCTAAGAGAGCTCTGCCCGTGTTGCTTCACGATGCACGCGACTGCTCCGTGTTCAAACGTCACCACGGCCGGCCACACCATGCATGTAAAAAATTTCTTGGGAGTCCGTGCTACAGCTAGTTGTCCTCCCCCTCCTCGTCTATCTCTTCCAGTAGTGCTAGTACTCCATGGCACGATCCATCGACAAGCAGGCGGGAAAGTTTGCGTATACTCAGTTTGCGGTGAGTGGCATGCCGAGCGACCGTGTGGGGTGGAGGAGGGTGAGACAAGAACGCGACAGACGTGATTTAAACATTGGTTTTGCTTGATGGCGCGATCCAATGAAACGAAACATTGGTTTCCAAAAGAATATTGTACTGTACTGCAAGAGGGAGAAGCGGATTCAACGAAGAGTGATGGTTTGCTTCTTCAGTCCAACTAACTACCGGGTCTATGTGATTTGACGGCTCATTGGTCATTATTACTACGGCAGTAGAGCGTCGTAGAGCGTCTGCACTCTTATTTATTTATTCGGTGATAAAACTAACTTTCTCCACTCTTACACCAGAGGAGTACGAAACACGGCAGCCCAGTGACTACATGGCCCACCTCCCACTATCACCATATTCCTTGCACAGCCCGCATGCCAAGAAAAAATTACTACTATACACCGGAGTGTATAGACTATTTTGCCCCCGAATTTGCTTTTGAGGAAATGTTGGGTAGTTACGCGCATGCAAAGTACACAATTCTCGCAAACAATTACTCCTCTCTCCATCTCTCTTCATGCAGCTCTCTCTCCGGTTTTGCATGCATGCGATGCGACTCTCTCTCTCTCTTTGTGCAAGCATGCCTTAAGCATGGTTAATAATATAACCGGTTGATGGCTAACATGTTGCCATGTCATCTATAGCCAATGTAATAGTCAACATGTATAGTAATGGGCTATAAGAAAGTACTACTCCCTCCATTCCCTTATACAAGAAAGTACTATTGCCTCGATTACTGTTAGTGGCCTTGTATAGATGCAAAATGTATTTTTCGTAGTGGCCAATGTAATTGTCAACATGTATAGTAATGGGCTACAACAAAGTACTACTACTACTACATTTTACCACATGACCCACCATACACTCTCACATACTACCTCCGTCCTGGTTTATTAGTCCCCTATGTATAATTTATGCATGATACTAGTATATGCTACTCCCCACTATGAGTAGCCTTATACACATACAAAAAAGGACCGGAGGGAGTACGAAACTTTCAGATTTTGTTTCATGTATGTATCCTCACTCCAAGGTTGCCCCGTTACAACATTTCATCAGATACAAAGGACAACTAACACGCATGCTGATACATCTCAATGATTCACAGATCATAGCCAATATTTACTTCACAACTAAAGAGAAAAGTTGTGAGAGTGTGTATAAAAAAACTACTGATGGGGTCACTACGCCTTAAACCCTAAACCCTAAACAGGATTTAATCTCCTGGCTAGGTAGAACCTGTCGAAGGAAAGAAGCCTGGCACCCTCGGATGATACGATGCTTTTGTGCAGTTCCACTAAAATCGAGCTGAGCATCCATGTTGGCAAAGATATTGAAGAAGTGTGATTAGAATAATAGTAGTGGCACTAGTTCATGAGACATAAACTCATCACAAATAGAAGCCGGTAGAAGTAGAGAAAGATCCACATGGAGATGGAGCTACGTGGGAGCTACGACAGTGGAGCAAGCCGGATCCAAAAGGAAGTTGTAACTGGGACGTCGGGGTGTAGCTAGAAGGGTTGTGGGAGGCGGCATCAGCCCATAACGCGGGGACCCCCGATCGGCACGCACCGACAGTGGGTTTTCTGCCTCACCGCTGTTAACCGCGTCTACGCAGAACATCGTCCGCTTCCCCCAGCAGCGGGATCAGGCCGGATCTGTGACCAGCGGTGTGGCCACCGTCGTTCTATTGTAAGTGCATCTAGTGCCCCTTAGTGATTTTGGTGCATTGAAGACTTATAGGTTAAGGGACTAATGTGTTTATGAGTGTACACAGGTTCTATAAGTCTATGAGGAGTTTGATATTTACGGTGAAAGTCGACCCCTAAAAATGAATGTCTTCAGTTGAAGACTTTGGTTTTCTTGAAGACTTTGAAAGTGAAGAAATTGGTGTGACCTTGAAGACTTGATATTCATGCGAGGATTATGAAGCGTGAAGACTTTTGTTTTCGTAGTTTCATTTTCTTCTTCTTGAGTCATAGGAAACACCGTACTGTTAAAGGGGGTCGAGGTAAAACTAAGGAAAAGTTTCCAAGTGATGCTCATCTCAAAATCCTACACCTACCCAAACCTTTCGAGTGAAGCCATTGGAAATCTCATACAGTTCAGTCAATTTCTTCAGTGACAGAGACGAAGTTCTTCTGTTCTCAGAGGAATTTGTTCTGACTGAGGAGTTAGGAATTCGCCAGTACGGATTGCCTACAAGTGAGGAACATGATAGCCCTGAGGAATTTGAGAGCTCAAATTTCTGACCGTTGCTGTGCTACGCGCCAGCTATCCAAATATCCTACCCACCTAACGGTCATATCATTGAAGGGCATTTATGTCTTATCATGTCGGGCTGCTCCCCGGCTATAAATAGCCGCCCCCTACAACCACTAGCTGGTTGGCTGCTCCGAGAGAAACTGACACTTGTCATTGAGAGCATCCCATCCTCCGAGGACTTTGAGCGAAAATCATCAAGTGAGGAAAAACCCAAACACCTACAAACCCAAAGTGATTGAGCATCACTGAAGAGATTGTTCCTGTGTGGAACCGATGCTTGTTACCTTTGAGGATTGTGCATCCTCCAGGCGGTTAGGCGTCATGGTCTAGGGCATCCAAGAGGAATTATGGATTGCCGAGTGACCGAGTCTGTGAAGGTTTGGAAGTCACCTGTGAAGACTTACCACGAGTGATTGGGTGAGGTCTGTGTGACCTTAGCTCAAGGAGAATACGGTGAGGACTGTGTGTCCTCAGGTTTAAATACCTAGCCGCTCCAACCAGACGTACAACTGTCACAGCAGTTGGAACTTGTCCACCAAATCATTGTCTTCACCAAGCTACTGGTTCTATTTCCTCAACCCTTTCATTTCCTCATTCATGTGTTGATGTACTTGATCGTTACTGTGTGAAGACTTTGACTGAAGACTTTCTCAATTTCCTCAATCCTATTTCTTCAGTCACTTAGTCTTCAGCCTGCTTATCCTGTGTTTCACGCTACCTGTACTCTGTGCCTATTTCATTTCATCATGATGACTGTGCTTATGCCATGTTATGTTTGCATCTGAGTACCTATTCCGCTGCTAAGTAGCTCGTTGCTTAGGAATTTCCTCACCTTGAAATTCCTCAGTGACAAATTTGTAAAAATCACCTATTCACCCCCCTCTAGTCGATATAACGCACTTTCAATTGGTATCAGAGCATGGTACTCCCTTACTCTGTGTGATTTTGGTTTAACCACCTGGAGTTTTAGTTATGCCGACTGCAGGCATGATCAAGGTCTCGGCTGGGTGTCCTACCTTTGATGGGACGGACTACCCCTACTGGAAGAATAAGATGCGCATGCATCTTGAGGCAATTGACAACGATCTCTGGTACGTTGTGGAAAATGGCGTTCCCTCTGTCACTCCTTCCGTGAACGCTGCTGATGTGAAGAGATTCAAGCAACTCGACTCTCAGGCGAAGAATATCATATGTGGCCATCTGAGCAAAGGACAGTATGGCAGAGTGAGTGCTTTGGAGTCTGCAAAGCTTATCTGGGACAGGCTGTCCAAGGTCAACGAAGGAATCTCAACTCAACGTGATTCTCGAGTTGACGTTCTTCGCAATCTCTTCAACCGCTTCAAAAGACTCGATAATGAGAATGTCCAGCAAACCTTTGATCGCCTCACTGACATTTCAAACGAGCTTCAAGCACTGGGTGCCACTGACATCACCGACCATGAGGTGGTGAAGAAATTGCTGAGGTCACTCGATTCTTCATTCGATACACTGGCACTGATGATTCAAGAACGTGGAGACTACAAGTCACTAGATCCTGCTGATATCCTTGAGAGGCTGAACACTCATGAATTCCAACAAGCTGAGAAGAGAGATCTCTATGGGCCAAGCTATGGAAGATCACGCACACTGAAGGCCAAGGCAGTTTCCTCATCTGAAGGAGAAGATTCTGATAGCAGCCTTGGTGACCCTGAAGAACTAAGCCAGGAGCTAGCAATGCTCGTGAAGAAATTCCAGAAGTTCTCAAGGCGTGGTCGCTTTGTAAAATCTTCAAAAGGTGATGACACAAGATGAGATTCCTCATCCCGTGATTACAAGAAGAGGACTTGCCACAAATGCAAGAAACCTGGTCACTACATAACTGATTGTCCTCAGTGGGCAAAGGAATCAAAGAAGAAGGAATACAAGGATGATAGTTTAGATGACTCTAAGAAGAAGAAGAAATCTTCAAAGTCCTCATCATCAAAATCTTCAAAGACTTCATCTCACAAGAAGAGCAGTTCCAAGAAGGCTCGGGCATTCATTGGCAAGGAAATGGACTCTGAAGCTGAATCTGAGGAACATGAGGAAGAGGAGGCATCTGAGGAGTCAGACTCTGGTGTGGCGAGCCTAGCCCTCGCTACTGCTTACGTCGGCAAGTCCATCTTCAACACTGAGGAAAATGGCTTCCCCAACACTGCTGATGACGGCAACGATGACTATGCTCCCACCTATTGCTTCATGGCAAAAGGTGCCAAGGTATTCAAATATCCCTCCTCTGAATCAAGTGAGGATGAATCTGATGATAACCTCAAACCCAGCTATTCCAAACTTGCTAATATTGCTGTTAAACAACAAAAGGCTTTGGAAAAGGTTCAAAATATGCTAGACAAAAGCGATGACCTGTTAGGTGAGGAAATGGATCGAACTCAAACATTGACTGATAACCTTCAGCAACTACAGTCTAAGTTTGACAACCTTCAAAGTCATCATGAAACTCTCTTCGCCGATCATGAGAAGCTTTCTTATGAATTTCTTCAAAGAAAGCAAGATCTTGAGAAGCTAAGGGTGAGTCATGAAGATCTTCAGAAGGAAAATGATTCATTGCTTGCTCAACAGATCAGTTCCGCTCAGGAAGAATTTATTCCACCATGCTTGAAATGCATTGAACGTGAAACTGCCAATTCTTCACCTGAAAGTTCAAATGCTTCTATTGCTGCAAATTCTTCAACTATCTCTGTGGTCACAAATTCCTCATCTGAGGATACCACTAGTATCACTGACGAAAATGTAGGGTTGAAGGAATTGTATGTGACAGGCATGTACAAAAGCCTCAAAGGGTATCAGACTCTTTGTGATGTGCTCAAAAAGCAGATCTTGAACAGGAACCCTAGGAAAGAGGGTATTGCCTTTGAGAGGAAACTCAATGCTGATGGAACCTACTGGAAACCTGAGCAGTATCCCAAAACCTCATGGGTTGCTGCGAAGGGACCTCCCGTAGATCCATCCACTTTATCTAGCTTTACTTGTGAATCCTCACATTCATCTGATGAGTCATTTGACTCCAACTATAAACTGTTCAAAAATCAGAATGGTGAAGTATTTGCTAGATATGTTGGAATTAACTGCAGGAATGGTCCCCCTGTGAAGAAAATCTGGGTTCCCAAAAGGTGCCTTGAAAGTCTTCTGGTGAATTTCCTCACGACACCACCTGTGAAGAATAAGAACCCTAGATCAAATTCTTCATATGGACCGAAGTCTTCATATGGATCCAAGTCCTCTTATGGATCAAATTCCTCACGTGGATCCAAGTGCTCATATGATCATCATCATGCTAACGCTTCTGTTTCGCAGGGAAAATCTAAGAGTTCTGATTATGTGCATTATTCTTCAAATCATTATGTTCATAAGTCCTCGAAGAATTTCTCTGCTTACTCATATGCCTATACTAATCCCTCTCCTGTGAAACGAAGCGCTTTGGCTTCAATGCCACCTTTCTCTTATGGAGCTCGCAGAATGATGAACTCTTTGCCACCCCTCCAGATGTGGGTGGTGAAGAAAAAGAACTAACCTCTTATGAAGGGTCAGGTCTCCAGACGAACTAAATCGTCTGAAGAATTTTCTGGAGACCTGAAATGCTTGAAAGGACGCAAGCTAATCATGAAGAAATGATTCATTCATTTCTCACGTCCTCATACTGCTACATATACATATGTTGCTTTAATTGATGAAATTCTATCTGATGATATTGATGTCATATTCTTCACTCTGAAGATATGTGTTCATAAGATGCACTAATTCATCTGCAGGATGATTTACCCAAAGCTACTGAGTGGGTCCTCGACAGTGGATGTACTAATCACATGATCAGTGACAAGAGCTTACTGATGAACACTCCATTATCTCCATCACATTTGAAGCATATCACCTACGCAGACAAAGGCAAAAGCAAGGTATTGGGTCTAGGTAGGGTTGCAATCTCAAAGGATCGACACATGAACAAAGTCATGCTTGTCGAGTCCCTCGGATTCAACCTCATGTCTGTCTCAATGCTTTGTGATCTTGATATGGTTGTTGTCTTTGGCAAATATCGCTGCTTAGTGCTCATGGAATCTGACAATTCCAAAGTCTTCGAAGGCTTTAGGAGAGGAAACTTGTATATTGTTGATTTCTCTGTAGGACCACAGCCTGCCACTTGTCTACTTGCAAAAGCTTCAGAAGGCTGGCTATGGCATCGACGACTACGTCATGCTGGCATGAGGAACTTACACACGCTCGTGAAGAAGAAGTACGTCATTGGCATTGAGGGTGTTAAATTCCTCAAAGACCATCTTTGTGGGGCTTGTGAGGCTGGAATGATGACCAGAGCCAAGCACCCCTCAAAGACTATCATGACCACCTCTCGTCCTTTTGAATTGCTTCATATGGATCTCTTTGGCCCTACTCATTATGCCACACTAACAAATGCAGCATCTCTATATGGCTTTGTCATTGTTGATGATTATTCTCGTTACACATGGGTGCATGTCATTACTTACAAAACTGAAGTGCAGGAAGTCTTCAGACGATTTTCCTCAAGGGCTTCAAAGAATTTCGGTGTGAAGATCAAGCATATACGTAGTGACAATGGGACCGAGTTCAAGAATACTGGTCTTGATGACTATCTCGATGAACTTGGTATTACTCATGAGCTATCTGCCCCATACACTCCTCAGCAGAATGGCGTTGTGGAGTGCAAGAACAGGACTCTTGTTGAGATGGCTCGCACCATGCTTGATGAATACAAGACACCTCGTCGCTTCTGGCCTGAGGCAATTGATACTGCATGCCACATTATCAATAGGGTATATCTTCACAAATTCTTCAAGAAGACCTCATATGAACTCCTCACTGACAAGAAACCCAATGTGAGTTATTTCAAAGTCTTCGTTGCTAAATGTTGGATTAGAGATCCCCATCACATTTCTAAATTTGCACCAAAAGCACATGAAGGTTTTATGCTTGGTTACGGAAAGGACTCGCACACCTACAGGGTCTTCAACACCTATCACAACAAGGTTGTTGAAACTGTAGATGTGCGGTTCGATGAAACTAATGGCTCGCAAAGAGAGCACCTACCTCCTGTGCTAGATGAAATGACTCCTAAGGAATCCATCAAGCTAAAGGCTACTGAGGATGTCATACCTACTGAAGAATCTGCTGAAGAAGTCATTCTAGATCATGAAGAAAATCATGCTGGTGCATCTAAAGAAAATGGCTCTGAAGAAAATGTTGAGCCAAATCAAAGTCGCCAACCTGCTCATCCTCGCATTGCAAATGAAGTACAGATTGAGAGAATCATCAATGACATCAACGCACCAGGTCCTCTTACTCGCTCAAAAGCTTCACATTTGTCTAACTTTTGTGGGCATTTTGCTTTCATCTCTATCACAGAGCCCACCAAAGTTGATGAGGCATTTCTGGAGCCTGAATGGATTCAAGCGATGCAAGAGGAATTACATCAATTCGAGCTGAACAATGTGTGGGAGCTTGTCAAGCGACCAGACCCACGCAAGCACAATATCATCGGCACCAAATGGATCTACCGCAACAAACAAGATGAAAATGGCCTAGTGGTGAGGAACAAGGCTCGTCTTGTAGCTCAAGGCTACACACAGGTTGAAGGAATTGATTTCGATGAAACTTTTGCACCTGTTGCTAGACTTGAGGCTATTCACATATTGCTTGCTTATGCTAACCATCATAATATCATCTTATATCAAATGGATGTGAAAAGTGCATTCCTTAATGGTAAGCTTGAGGAAGAAGTATATGTTACTCAACCCCCAGGTTTTGAAGATCCTAAGCATCCTGATCAAGTCTTCAGACTCAATAAGGCCCTCTATGGCCTCAAGCAGGCCCCTCGGGCGTGGTATGATACTCTGAAGGAATTCCTCATGAAGAAAGGCTTCAAACCCGGTTCACTCGACCCAACTCTTTTTACCAAAACATATGATGATGAATTATTCGTGTGCCAAATATATGTTGATGATATTATCTTTGGCTGTACTAACCAACGTTACAGTGACGAATTTGCTTATATGATGAGTGAGGAATATCAAATGTCCATGATGGGAGAATTGAAATTCTTCTTAGGTCTTCAAATTCGTCAACAACGCAATGGCATCTTCATTTCTCAAGAGAAATACCTCAAGGACGTTCTGAGGAAATTCGGTATGCAAGAATGCAAAGGCGTCAAAATCCCTATGCCCACAAATGGCCATCTATGCACTGATGAAAATGGTATAGACTTCGATCAAAAGGTATACCGCTCCATGATTGGCTCTCTACTATATCTATGTGCATCTAGGCCAGATATTATGCTTAGTGTTTGCATGTGTGCCCATTTTCAAGCTACACCGAAGGAATCACACCATAAGGCTGTGAAGCATATTCTTCGATATCTAGCTCACACTCCAACACTTGGATTATGGTATCCCAAGGGCTCGGCTTTTGATCTCATTGGATATTCTGACTCTGACTATGCTGGTGATCGTGTGGACCGCAAGTCAACATCAGGCACATGCCATTTCCTCGGACGATCCTTAGTATGTTGGTCCTCAAAGAAGCAGAACTGCATATCACTCTCTACTGCTGAAGCTGAGTATATTGCTGCTGGTTCTTGCTGTGCTCAATTGCTGTGGATGAAGCAAACCCTCAAGGACTATGGCATCAACATGAAGAATGTGCCACTCTACTGCGACAACGAGAGTGCCATCAAAATTGCTCATAACCCAGTTCAGCACTCGAAGACAAAGCACATCCAAATTCGTCATCACTTTCTTCGTGATCATGTGTTGAAGGGCGACATCTCAATCGAGCACGTGAAGACTGAAGAACAACTAGCCGATATCTTCACAAAGCCTTTGGATGAGAAGAGATTTAGCAAGTTGCGGTGTGAGCTAAATATCTTAGAATCTTCGAATGTTCTTTGAAAAGGACACACATCCTAACACTTATGCAAAATTGATGACTTAGATGTGCAACACACGAAGTAACATTTTTTCTTCAATCAATGAAGACTAACCCTCTAAGTGTGAAGAAATTAACGAAGAATTTGATTCTCAGAGCCCTACGACAATTGTACGCGGCGTCTGAAATCACCATTCTTACACGGTGGGTCATGCCACCACAAAAAGTTGAAAATCTTCAGTTGTTCAAATTCTTCAACTTTGCAAAGTCTTCACTCTTTCCGACTGTGTTCTTCATTGAATATATATATATATAATTGAGTTTTTCAAGTCTTCAACAGCATTCACTTATTGCTAATTCTTCAAGTTGATTTTCTTCTAAGTGAATGTGATCGGACCCATTCCCCCTCTATGCTAAACTCAACCCAGTCTGTTCACAAATTCTTCATGTGCGTTCTATTTGAAACCCGTTCAAAGTCTTCACTGTGTCCTTGACAGCTGAAGAATTTGAGAACGAAACATTAAAATATTCTTATCTGAATTTTCGGCTTTTGCCGCTCAAACCGTTCCATATCCCTCGATAAGATTTATCTATTCACCCACGATCTAACACGATCTCCACTTCACAGTACGTGGGTGACACATGTCGTTAGGATGAGAAGGGTCAGGGGCACGTTCGTCCATTTTCTTCGGACGAGCGGTTTTTCACCTCGGCTATAAATACCCCTCGCCCTCCTCAGATCTTATTTACCCCGCTCGATCTTACTCCCCTCACTCGGGCTCTCAGACCTAGCGCCGCCGCTACACTCCATCATCACCGGTGAGGAAGAGCTTCACTGCCTCAACCTCGTCACCATCGTACTCACGCCGGCCGCGGAAATCTTCACTCCGCCGCTGCCGTAGCTGTTTTCCATCGCCAAGTTAGGGCGTGGAAGATCTGAATGGACGAGCTTCTCCACTGCTACTCTCAGTTCGTCGTGTTCTTCGTCAAGGGTAAATAAAATCTATCTTTACTGCCCTTGTTGATTCTGATGATTTCCACAAAATCTTCAAAAGGTGTTTATTCTTCAACTTTCATGTTCTTAAACACCAACTTGCTTCTGTTTTTGATCTGTTTCTCTAAGCAACGTTTTTCTTCAAGATTCCTCAATTGTGTGGATTTTCAATCTATACAACTCTGGAACCTAAGTCAAAGAACGCTTAGTGAAATTCCTCAAGACACCCCTGGTCAAATTCCTCAAACTTGATACTTTTGAAAAACTTCTGAGAACGCATATGACCTCTCCAAATTCTTCGCACCTATATTATGTTCACAGGTACACATGTCCGCTGCTGAATCACTAGGTTCTCATCAACTTAACTCATTTGCAGTGTTCCTTGAAGAAAAATTGCATACCTCGTCAGAAAATTCGATTGTTCAAAATCCTCAAGTGAAGAAAATGGCTGATGGGAAAAGACCTCAGAAGGGAGGAAAGAGGCCAGAGACAAATACTGCTTTTGAGATCCCTGAAGACATCTATGATGAATATTGTAGTCCTGATGAAGCAACTCATGGAAAGGAGGACAAAAATCAGCGTAAAGTGCGCATTCAGAAGATTGAGAGGAGATGGGCAAGAGAATGGAGGGAGTATCGATATGTGACTCCAAAGTACATGAAGAAATTCGCTGTTAACCCTCCATGTCCAAGACCTCCATTGGCTCCAGGCCAAGAAGCTGATCCCACAAGCATCAGAAGAGGTGAGGAATTTCCTCAGGAGTGGGCTAAGCATCAAGCCAAGCTGGCCAAAATGGCTAAAGAGGCAGTGAAGAAATTCAACGAAGATTCTGCTACTGCCGTTGCTGAGGCCTCTGCTAGTAAGCCTAAGAAGGCTATGATAAAGAAACCAGCTGTCAAGACAAGATCCTCAGCTGCAATGCCCTCACGGCCAAGCTCTTCAAAGCCCTCACGGCCTGATCCTCAAGCAACTTCTTCAAAAGTAGCTCCAACTCCCTCAGTTGCAAAATCCTCAGCTGCTCCTGCAAAGTTCTCAGCACCTGTGCATCTTGCCACGTGCCAAAGGACTACTGGAATCTCAATTGCTTCAGGAACCTCTGCAAGTTCCTCAGCTCCACCTCAGTCTTCAACAGCTCCGACCTTGCTGAAGAAAAAGGCCACTGCTGGACGAGGCACAAGGCCAAGTCCTCACAAGAAGCAGGTTGCCTTTCAGGTTCCGTCAAGCGAAGACGAAGCTGATGATGAAGAATTAGCTGAGATCATCAGAGATCAACAACAAAGGGCCGCTAGTGCCAAAGGCAGTGCTGTGCCACTCATGCTGGATCCTAAAAGGATCCTTGATTTCATCAATCTATGGCACAAGGATCTAAATACTCCTTTGCCTGAATTGAACCTCACTCCTGGGCAGAGCCACATGTTGACGGCCTTCATAGCCGAAGAAAAATGGAAATTTGAGAAGGCCAGGCAAGTCAAGAAAGCTCAATACAAGAAGGAGCGCTTTCTGAAGAAGCATGTTGTGAATATGTCTCCTGAAGAACTTGTGAATATGCAGGCTGAGATCAAAGCACCCAGTGATGAATTTGACGCTTATCGTGCAGATTGGCTAGGTGCCAAAGTCAAATTCGTCAGAATGGCAAAGGGATCCACTCCAAATGTTACAGCTTCATCGCAACCCAAATGTCCTCCGACTGAAACATCTGCTCAGCCTACTGAAGAACATGAAAGCACAGCTGATGAAAATTAGACTATTGAAGAAAATAAAAGCACCAGGGCTGATGAAGAAATTCCAGTCTCTGAAGAAAATGCCAGGGCAACTGCATCAGTTGTGCCTGAAGGATTTCAACCAATTTCCTCTGCTCCTCCTGCACCGATGACAAGCATCAACCTTCCTTCTACAACAGAAGCGAAGAAAACCAAGGCTGCGGAGCGAGCAGCTGTGAAGAAAAGGAAAGCATCTGCCTCCTTAGAGTCTTCAGCTCCAAAGAAAGTGAAGACTTTGACGAGCTCTTATACAAATCCTATAGATGTTGTTCCAATATCAAGCATGCCATCAAAGGAGATTATTCCCTTTGGTGAGGAATATGCAATTCCAAGTGAATCTGATGAAGAAGATCCTTCTGCTACTTCGATAGAGCAATTAGATGAAGAAATTGAAGTGGACCATATCACTTCAACTCCGCTGGTATCATCGCCCATGCCTCAGTTCACAACTGAAGAGGCAGGGGTTGAGGAAATTGATGATGAAGATGAAGATGTGGACATTGGGTGTGCTACACCAATTCTGAATGATGACTACTGGGAAAGTCATCACCCCAATTCACCACTGACGACTCCACTGCAACAAATTCCTCAGTCCCCTGCTCAAACTGAAGAAGTTCACACGGGCTCTGAAGAACGTCAAGCTTCACTTCATTCTATTCTTGAAGAAGTTCCAGCCACTAGTGCTGATGTACATGTTTCTGAAGAAATGGAGGCCAAGGCTGCTGCTGATGCCTTTGCTCCTGAAATTCCTCAGCCTGTGGCTCCAGTGGCTATATCTCAAGAGGCTGTGAAGACTTCAACTGTTAATCTTCAGCCCAAGCCACAGAACCCTCACTCCAAGAAGCAGAAGTTCAATGCTGTAGATTTCTTCAATGAGCACATATTCTTCACTGACTACAATCCCTATGACTCTGCTCGACTTCGTCGCAAGCGCTTCTGGACTGCTAGCCAGATGAACTTCTATTCCTCACTGTTGTTTGATAAGGACAAGATCTTTGACCATGAGCAAATTCCTCATGTGGATATGGAATCGCTGTCGTGCTTCACCCCAGTCCTCGGTGTTCTTCATGACGCTGGGTTACTCAACTTCTGCACTGACATCTACGATTGGAATGAAGAACTCATTCTTCAATTCTTCGCCACGCTGCATATTACTGGAAATGTTGATGATGTCAATTCATGGGTATTGGACTGGATGACCGATAATACTCATTTCAAAGCACCGGCCTCTGAATTGCTTCATGCCATCCCAGACAGTCCTCCCACTGAAGGTGCAAGGCTCCTCTATGTTGAACCTGAACTATCCGATCATCTGATGCAAGTGCTGATGAAGCCTTTGAAGCCAGGCCAAGCTCCAAGGACCAAATTCCTTGTCAAGGAATTGCTCTATGTGCCAAGGACAGTTTATCGCATATTGACCAAAACCCTCAGTCCAATCAAGGGCCACAACTCTGATGACGAAGAGGTTGTTGGCATTATGAAGAATCTGCTGTTCAATATCATCATGGTATTCCTATCAACTACCACGATTTCTTCATGAGGACTTTGGCCAATGCTGCTCTGTCACCTTCTGAGTTGAAGCCTTATGCTCCCTGGATCATGAAGTTCATCAGATCAGAGTCTTCAATTCATTATAAGGCTGACTTTCAAAATCATCTCAGCTATTTGCCCCCTATTGAAGTCCTCAAACGGACTATTTCCTTAGCTGATGAGAAGGGTAAGGCTGCTGTTATAGATGAAGGCACTCGTCCATTGGATGGACAGTTTCGCAAAGCTACTTCATATTCCACCAATGATGACTCTGCAACACAAGATTCTGCCGCCAAAGCTTCAGAACAAAATCCTCAAGCCACAGCTCCGCGTGTGATGACTGATCGTGAACTTCTCCTTAGTCTTCATCAGAAAGTTGATCGAAATCACAAGTGGGTCAAGCGTCAGTTTGGTGCAATTCTTCAGAATATGACAGTCACTCAAAATACAGTGAAGAAGAATCACTACTACTTGCATGAAGTCTTTGACCGCACTTGGGCTATTCTGTCGAATCTTTATAGTGCTGAAGATCTCAAGGAGATGGGCTTCCAACAGGACTTTGACTGGTCTCAGCCACCTTCGAAGAAATTCAAGAAGGTCAAAGTTCCTCAGTTTGTTGCCAGTTCATATTCTTCATCGCGCGAGACGGATGAAGCTGAAGACTTGAATGACACCGCGGTAGGCCCTACCTCAACGGACGACCCAACAACGCTGGCGCTCCTCCATCGACATCATCATGATATTCTTCAGGGGCGTTAGTCCTCATTTTTCGTCCCTTTTGGTCATTCGATGGCAAAGGGGGAGAAATTTGAGTTAGTCTTCAAGCGGGTCTTATATATGGGCTATATTTCTGTTAAGTTACAACTCTTGCTTTTCTGAGGTGTTTGCTCTGATGAGTTGTAAACTTAAGTCCTATGGTGGTCTGATACTTTTGAACTGCTTTCTGCATGCTTATTTCCTCAAGTACCTTAATGCACGCATGCTGAATTTCATCAGACACCATATTTCATCATGCATTTCAAATTCTTCATATCATATGTTAAATGCGTGTATGAATTACAAGATATAGGAGGAGATCTCCATGATATTACTCTACAATGTGCATTTGCTATTCAAAGCAAATTCCTCAAATATGCACATCTTCAGGGGGAGTTCTTCTATATCTTGCAATCAAATTCCTCATTATCAGTATTTACACTTCATATGTTTATCCCCGTTGAAAACTTAACCTATATTGTCATCAATCACCAAAAAGGGGGAGATTGTAAGTGCATCTAGTGCCCCTTAGTGATTTTGGTGCATTGAAGACTTATAGGTTAAGGGACTAATGTGTTTATGAGTGTACACAGGTTCTATAAGTCTATGAGGAGTTTGATATTTACGGTGAAAGTCGACCCCTAAAAATGAATGTCTTCAGTTGAAGACTTTGGTTTTCTTGAAGACTTTGAAAGTGAAGAAATTGGTGTGACCTTGAAGACTTGATATTCATGCGAGGATTATGAAGCGTGAAGACTTTTGTTTTCGTAGTTTCATTTTCTTCTTCTTGAGTCATAGGAAACACCGTACTGTTAAAGGGGGTCGAGGTAAAACTAAGGAAAAGTTTCCAAGTGATGCTCATCTCAAAATCCTACACCTACCCAATCCTTTCGAGTGAAGCCATTGGAAATCTCATACAGTTCATTCAATTTCTTCAGTGACAGAGATGAAGTTCTTCTGTTCTATGAGGAATTTGTTCTGACTGAGGAGTTAGGAATTCGCCAGTGCGGATTGCCTACAAGTGAGGAACATGATAGCCCTGAGGAATTTGAGAGCTCAAATTTCCGACCATTGTTGTGCTACGCGCCAGCTGTCCAAATATCCTACCCACCTAACGGTCATATCATTGAAGGGCATTTATGTCTTATCATGTCGGGCTGCTCCCCGGCTATAAATAGCAGCCCCCTACAACCACTAGCTGGTTGGCTGCTCCGAGAGAAACTGACACTTGTCATTGAGAGCATCCCATCCTCCGAACCCAAAGTGATTGAGCATCAAGTGAGGAAAAACCCAAAAAACCCAAACACCTACAAACCCAAAGTGATTGAGTATCACTGAAGAGATTGTTCCTGTGTGGAACCAACGCTTGTTACCTTTGAGGACTGTGCATCCTCCAGACGGTTAGGCGTCATGGTCTAGAGCATCCAAGAGGAATTGTGGATCGCCGAGTGACCGAGTCTGTGAAGGTTTGGAAGTCACCTGTGAAGACTTACCACGAGTGATTGGGCGAGGTCTGTGTGACCTTAGCTCAAGGAGAATACGGTGAGGACTGTATGTCCGGGACTGTGTGTCCTCAGGTTTAAATACCTAGCCGCTCCAACCAGACGTACAACTGTCACAGCAGTTGGAACTGGTCCACCAAATCATTGTCTTCACCGAGCTACTGGTTCTATTTCCTCAACCCTTTCATTTCCTCATTCATGTGTTGATGTACTTGATCGTTACTGTGTGAAGACTTTGACTGAAGACTTTCTCAATTTCCTCAATCCTATTTCTTCAGTCACTTAGTCTTCAGCCTGCTTATCTTGTGTTTCACGCTACGTGTACTCTGTGCCTATTTCATTTCATCATGATGACTGTGCTTATGCCATGTTATGTTTGCATCTGAGTACCTATTCCGCTGCTAAGTAGCTCGTTGCTTAGGAATTTCCTCACCTTGAAATTCCTCAGTGACGAATTTGTAAAAATCGCCTATTCAGCCCCCCCCCCTCTAGTCGATATAATGCACTTTCATCTATGCTTGTGAAAAGAGCAACCCAAGCAAGCAGGCTTGTAGCTTAGGCTCCTACTAGTGTATATATAGTGGAGCGGTTTTCTTTTTCTCTCCATATCAACCTTTTTATATTGCATATGTGTCATTGAAGAGTGAAATGATGATTGCTTCGTCCGACTAACTTACTGTGTGATTTGACTGCTCCTGAGTGGCGCCTACACGTACTCCCCCTACGTGTATGACCGTTCCTGAGTCTCACTTGTACTTATCTCTATTTTCTTGCATGACACGTAGACAGGATGCGCATAGAGGAATTTTGTTACTGCACGTTGTTACGTACCTACTCGCTCCTTCCGGTTCACTACTAGTACTCCCTCCGTCCTGGTTTATTGGTCCCCTTTGTACTCAATTCATGGGCTTGTTTTCCTCAAGAAATTGTCTTTACCAACATATTAATATCGGGAATGCATGCGTAAACAACGAATGATTAAACCTTGCATGCAACGTTTTGACAAAGCATTGACATATGAACATGTGAATGTGAGGGACTACAACCTCGTGCATGCATGCAACAGTCACACGTACACATGCACGCAAAAACGCGCGCAACGCCCTAATGCATGCATGTCCAAGCACATGATGGAACACACACGGTCACACTCAAGTGCTCAACCTACACTTGCATGCACACACATACTCAGTCAGGGTGAGCTAGTGACCGTATAAACACCGGAAAATGTATATATTGCCCGCAATGAGCGTATTATGAAGTCCAATGACCGTATTTTTACAAATATACAGTGACAGCCAGTGTATTTATCTCGTTTCAAATTAAGACATATTAACCGGAAAGGAGGTAGTATGGACTAGCATTACTTTGTTGTGTCCCATCAACTTACAGAACGAGGAGAAGTTTGTGCGCGGTGGCTCGCAGGACAAAGGATAAACTTTTGACTAATGCAAGCTCTCCCTCGCTCAGGCGGTGAACGTGCAACAGTTAATTCGGTGTCAGATTGCCAGAAGCATACACTATACTAGTACCATCATTGTTCGACTTCCCGAAGAGGCGAAGAGCCAAGCGCAAAGTTTACTACAGTAGTACTCCGAGTAGTATTACGTGCTACTAGTACTTACTATACAGGTACTACTAGGAACCGCATGATGGAGCATCTGCACTCTTATTTTATTTTAATCTGTGATAAAGCAATCTTCAACACATTTGCTTCTATTCGAGAGTTCTCGCATGTGATAAAGGAAGTTGATTGCATGGAACACTCGCCATAATTCTCGCTTAATTCTGACTCCCATCCTGTTAGAAATAGGAGTGCTGAGTAATATGGTGCCATTGTTAACGAAATACCGATGGCGTCGAGCCCCACGCAATTAGTATTTTACATACTGGTAGAGTGGCACTGTTCACTCACGCCATCACTATGTGAAATAGCAATGGCGTGGACACACATACCACGTCACTACTATATACCAGTAGTAGCAACGTTCACATAATCTCCAACGCCAGCACTAAGTATTTACATATTTTAAAAAAAATCAATTATACAATTCGTCCATGCATCCAAATATTTATACATTCATCCATATATTCAAATCAGTTACAATTCATACATTCATCAGTTATTCAATTCAGTTCTACAATGTGGCCGTCATCATCACCGCCGACTTAGCCCTGTGTTGATGCCGCCATCTCACCGTCACCGTCTTTGCCCCGTGTTGACGCCATCATCGTCGTTGTCACCGCCACCGCACCCTCATGTCAATGTCATCATTGCCACATCCCCTTGTCACGGACATCATCGTCGCAGCCCCATGTCGATATCACGCTCTGCTCCTATAGTCAGTTTGGTCCAGTTTAGGTCCGACTAAAACTAATGCTCCTAGATCAATATACTAGAATCATTTTCATATATGGCTGGTATAATTGTAGTTGTTTCACTGACTAAATTATATACAGGGGAGGCAACAATGTCTTGTTTGTGCGTTGAGGAAATAATGGTTAAACCTAATACAACACTTCTCGGTTATAACATGAGTTTAAGACAAGTATAAGCAAAGGCTTATTCCAACATGCTCTTCTCTGTTATAAAGCCTATTAGAATTATTATGCATTGGTTCTAGTTCACAATACAACTTACACAAAGATTACAATTAAAGTGAGATAGCTAGATGTAACTGTACTTACTATCCTTGGTGCACTATGGCTCATTCTATACATTAGTATTGGCTAAAAACAATAGGTAGATATAAATTGTAGTCTACAGAATGCTGAAACTGAACCTAAATTAGTGTGCTCACTACTAAGAGTGTGGTTTGAGGCATAGAAGGTACCTGGACCTTGCACCAATTCACGGATAGTCATATTTGCATATATAAATGAATGCTATCAAGGGTAGATCTCGAAATAAACATGAACCATGAACCTACAATCCAAAAGAAGCAGTGTTAGAGTGGAGAAGTAACTGCATAACAACATAGGATTTCCACTTGCAAATAAGAAAAAATCCATCATCCAACACAAATTAAATATCAGGATTTGCAAAAGTAAACTATAAGGTATGTAAAACTAGTTATCTCGCGGAAGAGCTTGAGCCAACAATACAATATTAAATCTGCCTCAAGATCTTGGACCCAAAGTAGAAGAGTACAAGAAACTAGTCATATTGATGGAGAGATGGTTACAATTATCATCAGACCTAGTATATGAAACTAGTATAAACACACATACGCTCTCTTCACAGCATCCAAAAAACGGAAGCACCAAGGCATTTCAACAAAAGCTCGTATCCTCAGATTAAGCACACATAAACACATACACACCATGATCACTCATACTTCAAGTGGCAAAGAAGTGGGATTTTAGTAATCGGCTGAAACTGAACCTAAACTAATCTGCTGAAACTAAAGATTTTTACATACCAAAATTCAGCCTGTTGCATGTGATCTAGTAAATGCATTTTTCATAAGAGAACATCCAAACAAACATGCCATGAAACACAACATACCACTATCCCTTGATCATAAAAAAGTTTCAGTAATTTGAGCAAAGAGGAATACCAACAAACGGTGGCTGCTCGTCCAAATGCTCTGCTCGTAGGCTCCCACTGCAGCCTCCTAGCATGGAAGAGGTGCACGCACGTGAGGCCAGTGGAGCCGAAGATAGCACGGCCGGTGACAGCAGCGTTACCGGGGCAGTCGCCATCGACCACCGAATGAACTGGAACACGCGGGGAAGGAGTCGAGGAGGATTACCATATACATTGATCAACACATATTATATATAAAGTATACATGACTGAAAAGAGATGAACATAATGGGTAGTGAGCATCGTGGAAGGAGTCCTGAAGAATCCCTATAACCAGTGGCGGACCCAGGCCCCAGGCAGCCAGGGCCTCGGCGTGGGGCGTGGCTGGCCGTTGCTTCATTGGATGCAGGCATAGCTACAGTATTTTTACTGTTTGGCACTGTACATACATTGTTTGCCTGGGGCGTCACTTTTACTGGGACCGCTACTGCCTATAACGGGCAGTGAGAATCGGGAGACAATCATACACATCTCCATCTTCTTCCTCGTATACCACTAGTGCTGAGCCGCCTTCTGAACAAAGCCGGCCGTGTTGTACGTCGTGCAACGGCAGTCCAGCGAGCGGTGTCTCCGTGACTCTGGCCGCATCCTTCGACCCTGCACGGGGGCGGTCTAGAGTTTTCTGGGCAGTGCCACACGACCACTCCTTCGTCGACGTCCTCGACGACATCATCTCCGATGACCGCTGCTTCGTCGACGTCCTCGACAACATCGTCTCTGACGACCGATGCATCCTCAACGTCCTCGACGAGATCATCTCCGGCAAACTCCATCGACGAACACCAGTGCAACGACGTCTAGACTGTAAGTTGCATCTGGTCATTCCTAGTACTAGATATCTATGCATGCTCTAGCCGATTCTATATCAGGTTTATCTAGTGTTTATAGACTGTTTTCGGTTCCTACTGCTAGTGGATTCAGCCATGTCCTGTGTGTACGGTAGACTCTGTATCTCCATGTTAATCTGTGTGTACTACTACTCTGCTGCCACTAGTATGGTAGATAGTCCTAGCTCTCCACGTAATGTTTTCATTTGCATGCTAATTATACATGGATGGGTGCTATCAATCTGCTCATTTCTGAACCTCGGATGCATGCTTCTAAAGAAAACCATGTGCATGTTTAACCTGCTCCTGTACGTACTAATTAAAGGAATAAAATTAATGACAAATTGTATATTGTTTGTAACAGCACTATGAATCTGGGTTATATGCCAATCACACTGCCCCCCTAGATTTCCAGAACAAAGCAGAGCAGCAACGAATTACTTGGAAAAAATAAACAGAGAAGAGGGACGGACCTTGTGTGGGAATCATGGTGGTCTAGAGCTCGTCGGGATAGGGCGTGAGCCGTGAGGTCGTCATCATCCTCATCATCCTATGCTGTTCCACCAGCGACACCGGAGCAGCGCCGGTGACGGAGGCGACGCCGTGCCCGAAACCCTAGCCATGGGGAGGGGTTGGACACAAGCTATGGAGGCAGGGAGAAACGGATCTGGCTGGGGTATATGACGTAGCAGAGGGAGGCGAGCTCGGGGATGTGCTGCGCGCCGGCCATGGCCACTGGATCTCGCCAGAATCGGCCGCTGTTTGTGGCTGCAGAGAGGGGTCTCTCGCAAGAGAGAGAGAGTGAGAGGGCTCGTGGGGGGTGGGGGGGGGGGGGGGGGGGGTGTGGGGTCCGTGGGAAGATTTGAGAGCTGCCTGAGGTGTGGGAGGGGAGGGGAAGAGCAGCCGGCCGCCGGCGAGCTGCGAGAAGGCGAGCTGCGTGGTCGGCTGGTCGCGGCTGCAAGATTTGCTCGGTCTCTCTTGTTTTTTTTTCTTTGGCTTGGGCTTAGATTAGGAAACAGAGAGAGACAGAGATACACGGTGGGCTGTGGGCTATTTTCTTTGGCCCAAATAGAGAAAATCGTCCAAGCCCAATATTTAGTCAGTTTAGTAGCGTGGGTCGCATAGAATTACTGGTGACGTGGGGTGAACAGTTGACGCCACCAGTAACTCGTCCAGTTTTTTTTGTTTTTGAATAATTTTATACATACACTGGTGGCGTGACAAAAAGTCCGACGCCACCGGTAGGGCCAATACTGGTGGCGTGACAGAAAGTTACACGTCAGCACTAACTTGCGACCCGGTAGGCTGTTGGATCCCAAATAGCAATGGCATGGATTTTTAGTGACACGCCATCAATAATGACATAGTGGTGACGTACCATATAAGCCAACGCCACCACTATTCAAAAAAAAAAATAGTGGTGGCGTGGATTGAAAATGAGGCGCCACCAACTAAAGTTGTGGCTAGCCCTTTTTCCACTAGTCTCTCTCTCTCTCTCTCTGTGTGTGTGCAAGCATGCCTTAAGCATGGTTAATAATATAGCCGGTTGATGGCTAACATGTTGCCATGTCATCTATAGCCAATGTAATAGTGAACATGCATAGTAATGGGCTATAAGAAAGTACTACTCTCTCCATTCCCTTATACAAGAAAGTACTATTGCCTCGATTACTGTTAGTGGCCTTGTATAGATGCAAAATGTATTTTTTGTAGTGGCCAATGTAATTGTCAACATGTATAGTAATGGGCTACAACAAAGTACTACTACTACATTTTACCACATGACCCACCATACACTCTCACATACTATCTCCGTCCTGGTTTATTAGTCCCCTAGGTATAATTTATGCATGATACTAGTATATGATACTCCCCACTATGAGTAGCCTTATACGCATACAAAAAAGGACCGGAGGGAGTATGAAGCTTTCAGATTTTGTTTCATGTATGTATCCTTACTCCAAGGTTGCCCCGTTACAACATTCCATCAGATACAAAGGAAAACTAACACGCATGCTGATGCATCTCAATGATTCACAGATCATAGCAAATATTTACTTCACAACTAAAGACAAAAGTTATGAGAGTGTGTACAAAAAAAACTACTGATGGGGTCACTACGCCTTAAACCCTAAACCTAAACAGGGATTAATCTCCTGGCTAGGTAGAACCTGTCAAAGGAAAGAAGCCTGGCACCCTCGGATCATACGATGCTTTTGTGCAGTTCCACTAAAATCGAGCTGAGCATCCATGTTGGCAAAGATATTGAAGAAGTGTGATTAGAATAATAGTAGTGGCACTAGTTCATGAGACATAAACTCATCACAAATAGAAGTCGGTAGAAGTAGAGAAAGATCCACATGGAGATGGACCTACGTGGGGAGCTGTGGCAGTGGAGCAAGCCGGCTCCAAAAGGAAGTTGTTGTTGGAAATATGCCCTAGAGGCAATAATAAATTGGTTATTATCGTATTTCCGTGTTCATGATAATCGTTTATTATCCTTGCTAGAATTGTATTGATTGGAAACTCAAGTACATGTGTGGATACATAGACAACAACGTGTCCCTAGTGAGCCTCTACTAGACTAGCTCGTTGATCAAAAGATGGCTATGGTTTCCTAGTCATAGACATGAGTTGTCATTTGATAACAGGATCAAATCATTAGGAGAATGATGTGATGGACAAGACCCAAACTATAAACGTGGCATATGATCGTGTCAAGTTTATTGCTATCGTTTTCTGCATGT
The DNA here is from genome assembly GCA_011799875.1 of Thinopyrum elongatum. Taxonomy (NCBI): domain Eukaryota; kingdom Viridiplantae; phylum Streptophyta; class Magnoliopsida; order Poales; family Poaceae; genus Thinopyrum; species Thinopyrum elongatum. The sequence continues at coordinate 157,266,705 of CM022298.1, forward strand.
CAAGTATATGTTCCTATGACCATGAGATCATGCAACTCACTGACACCGGAGGAATACCTTGTGTGTACCAAACGTTGCAACGTAACTGGGTGACTATAAAGGTGCTCTACAGGTATCTTCGAGGGTGTCCGTTGAGTTGGCATGGATCAAGACTAGGATTAATCACTCCGTATGACGGAGAGGTATCTCAGGGCCCACTCGGTAATACAACATCATAGTAAGCTTGCAAGCAATGTGACTAATGAGTTAGCCACGAGATCTTGTATTACGGAACGAGTAAAGAGACTTGCCAGTAACGAGATTGAACTAGGTATGGAGATACCGATGATCGAATCTCGGGCAAGTAACATACCGATGGACAAAGGGAACTACATACGGGATTAGCAGAATCCTTGACATTGAGGTTCAACCGATAAGATCTTCGTAGAATATGTAGGAACCAATATGGGCATCCAGGCCCCGCTATTGGTTATTGACCGTAGAGGTGTCTCGGTCATGTCTGCATAGTTCTCGAACCTGCAGGGTCTACACACTTAACGTTTGGTGACGATATAAGTATAGTTGAGTCATTATGGTGGTTACCGAAGGTTGTTCGGAGTCCCGGATGAGATCCCGGACATGACGAGGAACTCCGGAATGGTCCGGAGGTGAAGATTGATATATTGGACGAAGGGTATTGGAGTCCGGAATTGTTCCGGTGGTACCGGGTGATGACCAGCATGACCGAAAGGGGTTTCGGGTGGTCCCGGCAAGTGTTGGGGGGCCTCATGGGCCAAGGGGAGGGGGCAAACCAGCCCACTAAGGGGCTGAGCGCCCCTCTTACCCCATCCCACGTGACCAGGGGAGGTGGGGCTCCTCCTGGCTTGGGAGGCAAGCCTCCACCTGGTTTGGGGGGCAAGTCACCCTAGGGTTTCCCTAGGGTAGATCCCATCTGCCCTGGCCGCGGCCCCCCTAGGGGAAACCCTAGGGGCGCCACCCCCTCCTCCCTTCTCCTATATAGAGAGGTAGAGAGAGGGCAGCCGCACCCATACAGATCTATTCGTGCCATGGCGCTGCTCCTCCTCTCCCTCATAGCCATCTTCTTCTCCGTAGTGCTTAGCGAAGCTCTGCTGAGATTCTGCCACCACCACCGCCACCACGCCGTCGTGCTGCCAGAGGACTCGAGCTACTACTTCACCATCGCTCGCTGGATCGAGTAGGTGAAGGCGTCATCAAGCCGTACGTGTGTTGAACGCGGAGGTGCCGTCCGTTCGGCACTAGATCAGGAGTTCACGGGACGGATCGTGATTGGATCGCGAAGACGTTCGACTACATCAACCGCGTTTCTTAACGCTTCCGCTTAGCGATCTACAAGGGTATGTAGATCCAATCTCTCCTCTCGTAGATGGTCATCTCCTAGATTGGATCTTGGTGAGCGTAGGAAATTTTTGTTTCCCATGCAACATTCCCTAAAAGTGGTATCAGAGCTAGGTCTATGCGTAGATGACATCACCAGTTGAACACAAAGGAGTTTGTGGGCGTTGATATTTAGATTGCTTCCTTGGTCTTTTCATGATTCAGCGGTATTATGGGATGAAGCGGCCCGGACCAACCTTACATGTCCACGTACATGAGACCGGTTCCATCGACACACATGTGACTTTGTTGCATAAGGATGGCTGGTCGGTGTCTGTCTCTCCCACCTCAGTTGAATCGGATTTGACAAAGGCGGTCCTTGTAGAAGGTTAAATAGCAACTTGCATATCACCGTTGTGGCTTTGCGTAGGTAAGAATCGTTCTTTCTAGATACCCATAGCAGCCACGTAAAACTTGCAACAACAATTAGAGGACGTCTAACTTGTTTTTGTAGGGTATGTTGTGATATGATATGGCCAAAGACATGATGAAATATATTTGATGTATGAGATGATCATGTTTGTAATAGTCTATATCGACTTGCATGTCGATGCATACGGCAACCGGGAGGAGCCATAGGGTTGCCTTTAATTATTGTATGACCTGCGTGTCAATCATTAAGCGCTATGTAATGCTTTACTTTATCGCTAAGCGGTAGCAATAGTAGTAGAAGCATTGTTGGCGTGACAACCCCAATGGCGACACGATGATGGAGATCATGGTGTCATGCCGGTGATGATGGAGATCATGCCGGTGCTTTGGAGATGGAGATCAAAAGCACGAGTTGATGGCCATATCATGTCACTTATGATTTGCATGTGATGTTAATCATTTTATGCATCTTATTTTGCTTAGGACGACGGTAGCATTATAAGGTGATCCCTCACTAAAATTTCAAGATAAAATTGTGTTCTCCCCAAGTGTGCACCGTTGCGAAAGTTCGTCGTTTCGAGGCACCACGTGATGATCGGGTGTGATAGACTCTACGTTCACATACAACGGGTGCAAGCCAGTTTTGCACATGCGGAACACTTGGATTAAACTTGACGAGCCTAGCATGTACAGACATGGCCTCGAAACACAAGAGACCGAAAGGTCGAACATGAGTCATATAGTAGATATGATCAACATGGAGATGTTCACCATTGAAACCACCTCATCTCACGTGATGATCGGACTTGGGTTGGTGAATTTGGATCATGTTACACTCGGATGACCAGAGGAATGTCGATTTGAGTGGGAGTTCTTAAGTAATATGATTAGTTGAACGCTTTATCATGAACAATAGTCTAAGTAACCTTTGCAAATTTATGTTGTAGATCAATAGCTCGCGCTATAGCTCCCAGTTTTAATACGTTCCTAGAGAAAGACTAAGTTGAAAGATATTGTAAGCAATTATGCAGACTAGGTCCGTAGTCTGAGAATTGTCCTCACTGCTGCACAGAAGGCTTATGTCCTTGATGCACCGCTCGGTGTGCCAATCCCTTTAGCATCGTCTGTGGATGTTGTGAACATCTGGCAGACACGTTCTGATTACTACTTGATAGTTTAGTGCGCCATGCTTTATGGCTTAGAATCGGGGCTCCTAAGGCGTTTTGAACACCATGGAACATATGAGATGTTCTAAGAGCTGAAATTGGTATTTCAGGCTCATGCCCGTGTTGAGAGGTATGAGACCTCTAACAAGTTCTTTGCCTACAAGATGGAGGAGAATAGCTCAGCCAGTGAGCATGTGCTCAGAATGTCTGGGTGCTACAATCGCTTGAATCAAGTGGGAGTTAATCTTCCAGATAAGAAAGTGATTGATAGAGTTCTCCAGACACTATCACCAAGCTACTAGAACTTCATGATGAACTATAACATGCAAGGGATGGAGATGATCCCGGAGCTGTTCGCGGTAGGCCACGGAGGTAGAAATGAAGAAGGAGCATCAAGTGTTGATGGTTAACAAGACCACTGGTTTTAAGAAGGGCAAGGGCAAGAAGGGAAACTTCATGAATGGCAAGCCAGTTGCCGCTCCAGTGAAGAAAACCAAGGTTGAACCCAAACCCGAGACTAAGTGCTTCTATTGTAAGGGGAACGGTCGCTGGTAGCGGAACTACCCCAAATACTTGGTAGATAAGAAGGCTGGCAACTTCAAAAAAAGTATATTTGATATACGTGTTATTGATGTGTACCTTACTAGTACTCCTAGTAGCACCTGGGTATTAGATACCGGTTCAGTTGCTAACAATGGTAACTCGAAACAAAAGCTACGGAATAAACGGAGACTAGCTAAGGGCAAGGTGATGATGTGTGTTGGAAGTGTTTCCAAGGTTGATGTGATCACCATCGCATGCTCCCTCTACCTTCGAGATTAGTGTTGAACCTAGATAAATGTTATTTGGTGTCTGTGTTGAGCATGAACATGATTAGATCGTGTTTATTGCAATACGGTTATTCATTTAAGTCAAAGAATAATGGTTATTCTGTTTACATGAATAATACCTTCTATGGTCATGCACCCAAGGTGAATGGTTTATTGAATCTCGATCGTAGTGATACACATGTTCATAACATTGAGGCCAAAAGATGTAGAGTTGATAATGATAATACCACTTTTTTGTGGCGCTGCCGCTTAGGTCATATTGGTGTAAAGCGCATGAAGAAACTTCATGCTGATGGACTTTTGGAGTCACTTAGTTTTGAATCACTTGACACATGTGAACCATGCCTCGTGGGCAAGATGACTAGAACCCCGTTTTCCGGAACAATGGAACGGGCAATTGACTTGTTGGAAATCATACATACTGATGTGTGCGGTCCGATGAGTGTTAACGCGCGCGGTGGATATCGTTACTTTCTCACTTTCGTCGATGATTTGAGTAGATATGGGTATATTTACTTGATGAAGCATGAGTCTGAAACGTTTGAAAAGTTCAAGCAATTTCAGAGTGAAGTTGAGAATCATCATAACAAGAAGATTAAATTACTATGATTTGATCGAAGGGGAGAGTATCTGAGTTATGAGTTTGGCAATCACTTAATACAATGTGGAATTGCTTCACAACTGACGCCGCCTGGAACACCTCAGCGTAATGGTGTGTCCGAACGTCGTAATCGTACCTTATTGGATATGGTGCGTTCTATGATGTCTCTTGCCGATATATCACTATCGTTTTGGGGTTATGCATTAGAGACAACTACATTCACTTTATATAGGGCACCATCTAAATCCGTTGAGACAACACTGTATGAATTATGGTTTGACAAGAAACCTAAGTTATCGTTTCTTAAGGTTTGGGGCTTCGATGCTTATGTGAAAAGGCTTCAGCCAGAAAAGCTCGAACCCAAAGCGGAGAAATGCGTCTTCATAGGATACCCAGAAGAGACGGTTGGGTATACCTTCTATCTCAGATCCGAGGGCAAAGTGTTTGTCGCTAAGAACAGGTCCTTTCTCGAGAAAGAGTTTCTCTCGAAAGAACTGAGTGGGAGGAAGATAGAACTTGATGACGTTGTTGAACCTTTACTTCAACCAGAGAGTAGCGCAGCACAGAAAGATGTTTCTGTGGCACCTACGTCAGTTGAAGAGGAAGCTAATGATGATGATCATGAAGCTTTGGATCAAGTTACTATCGAACCTCGTAGGTCGACGAGGGTACGTACAGCTCCTGAGTGGTACGGTAACCCTGTCTTAGAGGTCATGTTGTTGGACAACGGTGAACCTACAAGCTATGGAGAAGCGATGGTGGGCCTAGATTCCAACAAATGGCTAGGAGCCATGAAATCCGAGATAGGATCCATGTATGAGAACAAAGTATGGACTTTGGTGGACTTGCCCGATGATTGGCAAGCCATTGAGAATAAATGGATCTTTAAGAAGAAGACAGATGTTGATGGTAATGTCACCATTTATGAAGCTCGACTTGTCGCAAAGAAGTTTCCGACAAGTTCAAGGAGTTGACTATGATGAGACTTTCTCACTCATAGTGATGCTAAAGTCTGTTGGAATTATGTTAGCAGTTGCTGCATTTTCTGGCAGATGGATGTCAAAACAAAGTTTCCTTGACGGTTTCCGTGAGGAAAGGTTGTATGTGATACAACCAGAAGGTTTTGTCGATCCTAAGGATGCTAAAAGGTATGCAAGCTCCAGCGATCCTTCTATGGACTGGAGCAAGCATCTTGGAGTTGGAACAAACGCTTTGATGAGGTGATCAAAGCTTTTGGGTTTATACAAAGTTTGCAAGAAACTTGTATTTACAAGAAAGTGAGTGGGAGCACTACAACATTTCTGATAAGTATATGTGGATGGCATATTGTTGATCAGAAATGATGTAGAATTTCTGGAAAGCATAAAGGGTTGTTTGAAAGGAGTTTTTCAAAGGAAGACCTGTGTAAAGATGCTTACATATTGGGCAACAAGATCTATAGAGATAGATCAAGACGCCTGATAAGACTTTCATAGAGCACATACCTTGACATGATTTTGAAGGAGTTCAAAATGGATCAGTGAAAGAAGGTGTTCTTGCCAGAGTTGTAAGGTGTGAAGTTGAGTAAGACTCAAAGCTCGACCATGGCAGAAGAAAGAGAAAGGATGAAGGGCGTCCCCTATGCCTTAGCCATAGGCTCTATACAGTATGCCATGCTGTGTACCGCACATGATGTGTGCCTTGCCACGTGTCTGGCAAGGGGGTACAAGAGTGATCCAGGAGTGGATCACTAGACAGCGGTCAAAATTATCCTTAGAGGAATAAGGAAATGTTTCTCGGTTATGGAGGTGATAAAGAGTTCGGCATAAAGGGTTACGTCGATGCAAGCTTTAACACCAATCCGGATGAGTCTCAGTAGCAAACTGGATATGTATAGTGGAGCAACCATTTGGAATAGCTCCAAGTGGAGCGTGGTAGCAGCATCTACAATATGACATAGAGATTTGCGAAGTACACACGGATCAGAATGTTGCAGACCCGTTGACTAAAACCTCTCTCACAAGCATAACATGATCAAACCCTAGAACTCATTGAGTGTTAATCACATGGTGATGTGAACTAGATTAATGACTCTAGTAAACTCTTTGGGTGTTAGTCACATGGCGATGTGAACTAGATTATTGACTCTAGTGCAAGTGGGAGACTGTTGGAAATATGCCCTAGAGGCAATAATAAATTGGTTATTATCATATTTCCTTGTTCATGATAATCGTTCATTATCCATGCTAGAATTGTATTGATTGGAAACTCAAGTACATGTGTGGATATATAGACAACAACGTGTCCCTAGTGAGCCTCTACTAGACTAGCTCGTTGATCAAAAGATGGCTATGGTTTCCTAGTCATAGACATGAGTTGTCATTTGATAACGGGATCAAATCATTAGGAGAATGATGTGATGGACAAGACCCAAACTATAAACGTGGCATATTATCGTGTCAAGTTTATTGCTATCATTTTCTGCATGTCAAGTATATGTTCCTATGACCATGAGATCATGCAACTCACTGACACCGGAGGAATACCTTGTGTGTACCAAATGTCGCAACATAACTGGGTGACTATAAAGGTGCTCTACAGGTATCTCCGAGGGTGTCCGTTGAGTTGGCATGGATCAAGACTGGGATTTGTCACTCCGTATGACGGAGAGGTATCTCAGGGCCCACTCGGTAATACAACATCACAGTAAGCTTGCAAGCAATGCGACTAATGAGTTAGCCACATGATCTTGTATTACAGAACGAGTAAAGAGACTTGCCGGTAACGATATTGAACTAGGTATGGAGATACCGACGATCGAATCTTGGGCAAGTAACATACCGATGGACAAAGGGAACTACATACGGGATTAGCAGAATCCTTGACATTGAGGTTCAACCGATAAGATCTTCGTAGAATATGTAGGAACCAATATGGGCATCCAGGCCCCGCTATTGGTTATTAACCGTAGAGGTGTCTCGGTCATGTCTGCATAGTTCTCGAACCTGCAGGGTCTACACACTTAACGTTTGGTGACGATATAAGTATAGTTGATTCATTATGGTGGTTATCGAAGGTTGTTCGGAGTCCCGGATGAGATCCCGGACATGACGAGGAACTCCGGAATGGTCCGGAGGTGAAGATTGATATATTGGACGAAGGGTATTGGAGTCCGGAATTGTTCCGGTGGTACCGGGTGATGACCAGCATGACCGAAAGGGGTTTCGGGTGGTCCCGGCAAGTGTTGGGGGGCCTCATGGGCCAAGGGGAGGGGGCAAACCAGCCCACTAAGGGGCTGAGCGCCCCTCTTACCCCATCCCACGTGACCAGGGGAGGTGGGGCTCCTCCTGGCTTGGGAGGCAAGCCTCCACCTGGTTTGGGGGGCAAGTCACCCTAGGGTTTCCCTAGGGTAGATCCCATCTGCCCTGGCCGCGGCCCCCCTAGGGGAAACCCTAGGGGCGCCACCCCCTCCTCCCTTCTCCTATATAGAGAGGTAGAGAGAGGGCAGCCGCACCCATACAGATCTATTCGTGCCATGGCGCTGCTCCTCCTCTCCCTCATAGCCATCTTCTTCTCCGTAGTGCTTAGCGAAGCTCTGCTGAGATTCTGCCACCACCACCGCCACCACGCCGTCGTGCTGCCAGAGGACTCGAGCTACTACTTCACCATCGCTCGCTGGATCGAGTAGGTGAAGGCGTCATCAAGCCGTACGTGTGTTGAACGCGGAGGTGCCGTCCGTTCGGCACTAGATCAGGAGTTCACGGGACGGATCGTGATTGGATCGCGAAGACGTTCGACTACATCAACCGCGTTTCTTAACGCTTCCGCTTAGCGATCTACAAGGGTATGTAGATCCAATCTCTCCTCTCGTAGATGGTCATCTCCTAGATTGGATCTTGGTGAGCGTAGGAAATTTTTGTTTCCCATGCAACATTCCCTAAAAGTGGTATCAGAGCTAGGTCTATGCGTAGATGACATCACCAGTTGAACACAAAGGAGTTTGTGGGCGTTGATATTCAGATTGCTTCCTTGGTCTTTTCATGATTCAGCGGTATTATGGGATGAAGCGGCCCGGACCAACCTTACATGTCCACGTACATGAGACCGGTTCCATCGACACACATGTGACTTTGTTGCATAAGGATGGCTGGTCGGTGTCTGTCTCTCCCACCTCAGTTGAATCGGATTTGACAAAGGCGGTCCTTGTAGAAGGTTAAATAGCAACTTGCATATCACCGTTGTGGCTTTGCGTAGGTAAGAATCGTTCTTTCTAGATACCCATAGCAGCCACGTAAAACTTGCAACAACAATTAGAGGACGTCTAACTTGTTTTTGTAGGGTATGTTGTGATATGATATGGCCAAAGACATGATGAAATATATTTGATGTATGAGATGATCATGTTTGTAATAGTCTATATCGACTTGCATGTCGATGCATACGGCAACCGGGAGGAGCCATAGGGTTGCCTTTAATTATTGTATGACCTGCGTGTCAATCATTAAGCGCTATGTAATGCTTTACTTTATCGCTAAGCGGTAGCAATAGTAGTAGAAGCATGGTTGGCGTGACAACCCCAATGGCAACACGATGATGGAGATCATGGTGTCATGCCGGTGATGATGGAGATCATGCCGGTGCTTTGGAGATGGAGATCAAAAGCACGAGTTGATGGCCATATCATGTCACTTATGATTTGCATGTGATGTTAATCATTTTATGCATCTTATTTTGCTTAGGACGACGGTAGCATTATAAGGTGATCCCTCACTAAAATTTCAAGATAAAATTGTGTTCTCCCCAAGTGTGCACCGTTGCGAAAGTTCGTCGTTTCGAGGCACCACGTGATGATCGGGTGTGATAGACTCTACGTTCACATACAACGGGTGCAAGCCAGTTTTGCACATGCGGAACACTTGGATTAAACTTGACGAGCCTAGCATGTACAGACATGGCCTCGAAACACAAGAGACCGAAAGGTCGAACATGAGTCATATAGTAGATATGATCAACATGGAGATGTTCACCATTGAAACCACCTCATCTCACGTGATGATCGGACTTGGGTTGGTGAATTTGGATCATGTTACACTCGGATGACCAGAGGGATGTCGATTTGAGTGGGAGTTCTTAAGTAATATGATTAGTTGAACGCTTTATCATGAACAATAGTCTAAGTAACCTTTGCAAATTTATGTTGTAGATCAATAGCTCGCGCTATAGCTCCCAGTTTTAATACGTTCCTAGAGAAAGACTAAGTTGAAAGATATTGTAAGCAATTATGCAGACTAGGTCCGTAGTCTGAGAATTGTCCTCACTGCTGCACAGAAGGCTTATGTCCTTGATGCACCGCTCGGTGTGCCAATCCCTTTAGCATCGTCTGTGGATGTTGTGAACATCTGGCAGACACGTTCTGATTACTACTTGATAGTTTAGTGCGCCATGCTTTATGGCTTAGAATCGGGGCTCCTAAGGCGTTTTGAACACCATGGAACATATGAGATGTTCTAAGAGCTGAAATTGGTATTTCAGGCTCATGCCCGTGTTGAGAGGTATGAGACCTCTAACAAGTTCTTTGCCTACAAGATGGAGGAGAATAGCTCAGCCAGTGAGCATGTGCTCAGAATGTCTGGGTGCTACAATCGCTTGAATCAAGTGGGAGTTAATCTTCCAGATAAGAAAGTGATTGATAGAGTTCTCCAGACACTATCACCAAGCTACTAGAACTTCATGATGAACTATAACATGCAAGGGATGGAGATGATCCCGGAGCTGTTCGCGGTAGGCCACGGAGGTAGAAATGAAGAAGGAGCATCAAGTGTTGATGGTTAACAAGACCACTGGTTTTAAGAAGGGCAAGGGCAAGAAGGGAAACTTCATGAATGGCAAGCCAGTTGCCGCTCCAGTGAAGAAAACCAAGGTTGAACCCAAACCCGAGACTAAGTGCTTCTATTGTAAGGGGAACGGTCGCTGGTAGCGGAACTACCCCAAATACTTGGTAGATAAGAAGGCTGGCAACTTCAAAAAAAGTATATTTGATATACGTGTTATTGATGTGTACCTTACTAGTACTCCTAGTAGCACCTGGGTATTAGATACCGGTTCAGTTGCTAACAATGGTAACTCGAAACAAAAGCTACGGAATAAACGGAGACTAGCTAAGGGCAAGGTGATGATGTGTGTTGGAAGTGTTTCCAAGGTTGATGTGATCACCATCGCATGCTCCCTCTACCTTCGAGATTAGTGTTGAACCTAGATAAATGTTATTTGGTGTCTGTGTTGAGCATGAACATGATTAGATCGTGTTTATTGCAATACGGTTATTCATTTAAGTCAAAGAATAATGGTTATTCTGTTTACATGAATAATACCTTCTATGGTCATGCACCCAAGGTGAATGGTTTATTGAATCTCGATCGTAGTGATACACATGTTCATAACATTGAGGCCAAAAGATGTAGAGTTGATAATGATAATACCACTTTTTTGTGGCGCTGCCGCTTAGGTCATATTGGTGTAAAGCGCATGAAGAAACTTCATGCTGATGGACTTTTGGAGTCACTTAGTTTTGAATCACTTGACACATGTGAACCATGCCTCGTGGGCAAGATGACTAGAACCCCGTTTTCCGGAACAATGGAACGGGCAATTGACTTGTTGGAAATCATACATACTGATGTGTGCGGTCCGATGAGTGTTAACGCGCGCGGTGGATATCGTTACTTTCTCACTTTCGTCGATGATTTGAGTAGATATGGGTATATTTACTTGATGAAGCATGAGTCTGAAACGTTTGAAAAGTTCAAGCAATTTCAGAGTGAAGTTGAGAATCATCATAACAAGAAGATTAAATTACTATGATTTGATCGAAGGGGAGAGTATCTGAGTTATGAGTTTGGCAATCACTTAATACAATGTGGAATTGCTTCACAACTGACGCCGCCTGGAACACCTCAGCGTAATGGTGTGTCCGAACGTCGTAATCGTACCTTATTGGATATGGTGCGTTCTATGATGTCTCTTGCCGATATATCACTATCGTTTTGGGGTTATGCATTAGAGACAACTACATTCACTTTATATAGGGCACCATCTAAATCCGTTGAGACAACACTGTATGAATTATGGTTTGACAAGAAACCTAAGTTATCATTTCTTAAGGTTTGGGGCTTCGATGCTTATGTGAAAAGGCTTCAGCCAGAAAAGCTCGAACCCAAAGCGGAGAAATGCGTCTTCATAGGATACCCAGAAGAGACGGTTGGGTATACCTTCTATCTCAGATCCGAGGGCAAAGTGTTTGTCGCTAAGAACAGGTCCTTTCTCGAGAAAGAGTTTCTCTCGAAAGAACTGAGTGGGAGGAAGATAGAACTTGATGACGTTGTTGAACCTTTACTTCAACCAGAGAGTAGCGCAGCACAGAAAGATGTTTCTGTGGCACCTACGTCAGTTGAAGAGGAAGCTAATGATGATGATCATGAAGCTTTGGATCAAGTTACTATCGAACCTCGTAGGTCGACGAGGGTACGTACAGCTCCTGAGTGGTACGGTAACCCTGTCTTAGAGGTCATGTTGTTGGACAACGGTGAACCTACAAGCTATGGAGAAGCGATGGTGGGCCTAGATTCCAACAAATGGCTAGGAGCCATGAAATCCGAGATAGGATCCATGTATGAGAACAAAGTATGGACTTTGGTGGACTTGCCCGATGATTGGCAAGCCATTGAGAATAAATGGATCTTTAAGAAGAAGACAGATGTTGATGGTAATGTCACCATTTATGAAGCTCGACTTGTCGCAAAGAAGTTTCCGACAAGTTCAAGGAGTTGACTATGATGAGACTTTCTCACTCATAGTGATGCTAAAGTCTGTTGGAATTATGTTAGCAGTTGCTGCATTTTCTGGCAGATGGATGTCAAAACAAAGTTTCCTTGACGGTTTCCGTGAGGAAAGGTTGTATGTGATACAACCAGAAGGTTTTGTCGATCCTAAGGATGCTAAAAGGTATGCAAGCTCCAGCGATCCTTCTATGGACTGGAGCAAGCATCTTGGAGTTGGAACAAACGCTTTGATGAGGTGATCAAAGCTTTTGGGTTTATACAAAGTTTGCAAGAAACTTGTATTTACAAGAAAGTGAGTGGGAGCACTACAACATTTCTGATAAGTATATGTGGATGGCATATTGTTGATCAGAAATGATGTAGAATTTCTGGAAAGCATAAAGGGTTGTTTGAAAGGAGTTTTTCAAAGGAAGACCTGTGTAAAGATGCTTACATATTGGGCAACAAGATCTATAGAGATAGATCAAGACGCCTGATAAGACTTTCATAGAGCACATACCTTGACATGATTTTGAAGGAGTTCAAAATGGATCAGTGAAAGAAGGTGTTCTTGCCAGAGTTGTAAGGTGTGAAGTTGAGTAAGACTCAAAGCTCGACCATGGCAGAAGAAAGAGAAAGGATGAAGGGCGTCCCCTATGCCTTAGCCATAGGCTCTATACAGTATGCCATGCTGTGTACCGCACATGATGTGTGCCTTGCCACGTGTCTGGCAAGGGGGTACAAGAGTGATCCAGGAGTGGATCACTAGACAGCGGTCAAAATTATCCTTAGAGGAATAAGGAAATGTTTCTCGGTTATGGAGGTGATAAAGAGTTCGGCATAAAGGGTTACGTCGATGCAAGCTTTAACACCAATCCGGATGAGTCTCAGTAGCAAACTGGATATGTATAGTGGAGCAACCATTTGGAATAGCTCCAAGTGGAGCGTGGTAGCAGCATCTACAATATGACATAGAGATTTGCGAAGTACACACGGATCAGAATGTTGCAGACCCGTTGACTAAAACCTCTCTCACAAGCATAACATGATCAAACCCTAGAACTCATTGAGTGTTAATCACATGGTGATGTGAACTAGATTAATGACTCTAGTAAACTCTTTGGGTGTTAGTCACATGGCGATGTGAACTAGATTATTGACTCTAGTGCAAGTGGGAGACTGTTGGAAATATGCCCTAGAGGCAATAATAAATTGGTTATTATCATATTTCCTTGTTCATGATAATCGTTCATTATCCATGCTAGAATTGTATTGATTGGAAACTCAAGTACATGTGTGGATATATAGACAACAACGTGTCCCTAGTGAGCCTCTACTAGACTAGCTCGTTGATCAAAAGATGGCTATGGTTTCCTAGTCATAGACATGAGTTGTCATTTGATAACGGGATCAAATCATTAGGAGAATGATGTGATGGACAAGACCCAAACTATAAACGTGGCATATTATCGTGTCAAGTTTATTGCTATCATTTTCTGCATGTCAAGTATATGTTCCTATGACCATGAGATCATGCAACTCACTGACACCGGAGGAATACCTTGTGTGTACCAAATGTCGCAACATAACTGGGTGACTATAAAGGTGCTCTACAGGTATCTCCGAGGGTGTCCGTTGAGTTGGCATGGATCAAGACTGGGATTTGTCACTCCGTATGACGGAGAGGTATCTCAGGGCCCACTCGGTAATACAACATCACAGTAAGCTTGCAAGCAATGCGACTAATGAGTTAGCCACATGATCTTGTATTACAGAACGAGTAAAGAGACTTGCCGGTAACGATATTGAACTAGGTATGGAGATACCGACGATCGAATCTTGGGCAAGTAACATACCGATGGACAAAGGGAACTACATACGGGATTAGCAGAATCCTTGACATTGAGGTTCAACCGATAAGATCTTCGTAGAATATGTAGGAACCAATATGGGCATCCAGGCCCCGCTATTGGTTATTAACCGTAGAGGTGTCTCGGTCATGTCTGCATAGTTCTCGAACCTGCAGGGTCTACACACTTAACGTTTGGTGACGATATAAGTATAGTTGATTCATTATGGTGGTTATCGAAGGTTGTTCGGAGTCCCGGATGAGATCCCGGACATGACGAGGAACTCCGGAATGGTCCGGAGGTGAAGATTGATATATTGGACGAAGGGTATTGGAGTCCGGAATTGTTCCGGTGGTACCGGGTGATGACCAGCATGACCGAAAGGGGTTTCGGGTGGTCCCGGCAAGTGTTGGGGGGCCTCATGGGCCAAGGGGAGGGGGCAAACCAGCCCACTAAGGGGCTGAGCGCCCCTCTTACCCCATCCCACGTGACCAGGGGAGGTGGGGCTCCTCCTGGCTTGGGAGGCAAGCCTCCACCTGGTTTGGGGGCAAGTCACCCTAGGATTTCCCTAGGGTAGATCCCATCTGCCCTGGCCGCGGCCCCACTAGGGGAAAACCTAGGGGCGCCACCCCTTCCTCCCTTATCCTATATATAGAGAGATAGAGAGAGGGCAGCCGCACCCATACAGATCTATTCGTGCCATGGCACTGCTCCTCCTCTCCCTCATAGCCATCTTCTTCTCCGTAGTGCTTAGCGAAGCTTTGCTGAGATTCTGCCACCACACGCCGTCGTGCTGCCGGAGGACTCGAGCTACTACTTCAGCATTGCTCGCTGGATCGAGTAGGTGAAGGCGTCATCAAGCCGTACGTGTGTTGAACGCGGAGGTGCCGTCCGTTCAGCACTAGATCGGGAGTTCGCGGGACGGATCGTGATTGGATCGCGAAGACGTTCGACTACATCAACGGCGTTTCTTAACACTTCCTCTTAGCGATCTACAAGGGTATGTAGATCCAATCTCTCCTCTCGTAGATGGTCATCTCCTAGATTGGATCTTGGTGAGCGTAGGAAATTTTTGTTTCCCATCCAACGTTCCCCAACATTGTACCTGGGACGTCGGGGTGTAGCTAGAAGGGCGGTGGGAGGCGGCATCAGCCCATACCGCGGGGACCCCCGATCGGCACGCACCGACAGTGGGTTTTCTTCCTCGCCGCTGTCAACCGCGTCTACGCAAAACATCGTCCGCTTCCCCCGGTAGCGGGATCAGGCCGGATCTGTGACCAGCGGTGTGGCCACCGTCGTTCTATGCTTGTGAAGAGAGCAACCCAAGCAAGCAGGCTTGTAGCTTAGGCTCCTGCTAGTGTATATATAGTGGAGCGGTTTTCTTTTTCTCTCCATATCAACCTTTTTATATTGCGTACGTGTCATTGAAGAGTGAAATGATGATTGCTTCGTCCGACTAACTTACTGTGTGATTTGACTGCTCCTGAGTGGCGCCTGCACGTACTCCCCCTACGTGTATGACCATTCCTGAGTCTCACTTCACTACAAAAAAAAGACACATCCGTGACATTTTGGTCCGAATGATTTTTTTTTCTGTCATGCTTATGACACTTCTATGACGATAACTATGACAAAACCCGGTATCATCATAGATGTGGTGGGCTCCTACTTCTATGACAAAAAATCATGACAGAAAATGGGCTTTTCGTACTGGGTGGGCCGAAGACACGCCTGCATGACATTCTTTGGGTCGTCCATGACGGAAAAAATCGTGGTAGAAGCGAGGGCGAGGAAAATTTCGGGGAGTTCCCGGTTATGGTGGGTGGTCGGGGCCGAGCGATGCACGGAGGTTTGCGCGTTTCTTTCGTACACGTACGCACGTGTGTGCGAGGCATTGCGCTCTAACTGAACCCGAGCGAGGCGTTGGGCTCTAACTAAACTCGAGCAATTGCACTAGCTACGTTACTGAACCCCGATCGATCCCTTGCTGTTAACTGAACCCGAGTGATTCCTTCGCTACTGCTGCTAACTGAAGCCGATCGAAGCTGCCTCTTGATGAACAGTCCCCGGTGGGGGTTGGATGAACAGGATCCCGTGGTAGTAGAGGCCGTTGCTGCTGGATGAACGGGACCCCGATCGAGGAGGTGGGGGTGGATGAATAGTATCCGGTGGAGGGACCCCATGGAGGGCTGGTTGAACAGGACCCCGTGGAGGGCTGGTTGAACAGGACCCCATGGAGGGCTGGTTGAATAGTAGCCGGTGGAGGGCTGCTTGAACAGGACCCCGTCGATGAACAGTAGCTGGAAGAGGCAGGAGGAAATCGACGGTGGATGAACAGTAGCAGGTGGAGGCTGGAGGAAGTCGACGGTGGATGAACAGTAGCCCCTAGAGTCCCGTTTTGCAGTACGCCACACCCCTCTCGATGAAGAGGACCCCCATTTCGACCGTAGCGCTCCAACACAAGTCCGTTTCCTCCGTTTTGCGGTATGCCACACCCCTCCTGATCAACAGGACCCTGTTTTGACCATAGGCACTCGAACAGAAGTCTGTTTCCTCCTCCTGCGGTACGCCAGACCCTTCCCAATGAACAGGACCCCCTATCGACCGTACGCGGTCGAACAGAAGGCCGTTTCCTCCGTTCTGCGGTACGCCAGACCTCGTTTCGGCTGTTCCGTCCAAGCCGGTTGGCTCCCGATGAACACACGACACTGTTTACTCCGTTCCGACCCAGCCGGTTGGCTGCCGATGAACAGGATGATGTCGCTGTACGCGTTAGAGACCCCGCTCGTATGTACGTACGTAGCCGTATTTACTATCTTGCAGCGTGGCCGACGTACCTGTACACGATATAGACGGGACTGCGTGACATGCTACGTCGGCGCCTCTACTTCAACACGTGCCACTCCTTACTCAGCCACGGTACGTCAGTGCAGAGAGACCGATTGACCGCTATGTACGTACATGTTCGCGGCCGGACAGATAATGCTACCTTTGATTCAACCTGGTGGGTCCGAGCTGTCAGGGGGTAAGAAGGCAGTTCCTTCCGTGCGAAGATAAAGCCGGTGGGTCCTAGATGTCAGGGGGAATGTTTCTTTCGCGAAATACAGAGGCCCTTCCGGTAGGTCCGAGGTGTCAGGTGGAGGAATCATTATTTTGCGCGTAATAAGGAGGCACTTCCTTGCGTGCGGCCATGGACCCAGCTGTCAGCCTCTCCACTTACAGTCCTCTTCTGATGGCTGTCGTTCGTTGACTGCATTGACAATGCCGTACCGCCCGAGAGCACCAAGGTGGTGGATGACTGCGCGACCTAGGAAGGGAACGACCCAGAGCCGGGGAATACTCAGCAGTGGATGCCCACGCGGAGGGGAGTATGAGGGTTGATTGCTTCGGCTGCGGTTTGAGGCTGCCGTCGCCGGAGAATAACAGGGGGTGTGGGTGAGTAGAGGGAAGGCATGGCCAGCGGTGGGATTAGGGTGGGGCGGTGAGGCCTGCGTGGCAGCACAGCCGGCCACGGGAGGCAGGAGCAGGCGGCACGGTCGGCTCTGGTTTGGGCGGCTGGAGCAAGAAGACCAGAGGTTGAAGAAGCACGACGACCGTTGGATGGACATCGTACAGTCACCGCAGCTAGAATCGTTTATATTGACTAAGTTGACAAATCCCTGCGTCCGCGTCAACTTAGTAGGCCCACAAGTCAGCCTCCAAATATGGTGGGACCGACCTAGCAGCGGGGGTATTCATTATTTTTGTGCGTAATAGCTGGTGGATCCGAGCTGTCAGCGGGGGGAATGTTTTTTTCGCTAAATACAAAGGCCCTTCCGGTCGGTCCCAACTGTCAGGAGGAGGAATCATTATTTTGCGCGTAATAAGGAGGCACTTCCTACTCGCAAAAAAAAGGAGGCACTTCTTTGCGTGCGGCCGTGGACCCAGCTGTCAGCCTCTCCACGTACAGTTCTCTTCTGATGGATGTCTTTCGTTCACCACGCCGTGCCGAGAGCACCAAGGTGGTGGACGATGGCGAGGCCAAGTAAGGGAACAACTCAGAGCCGAGGAAGACTCGGTAGTTGTTTCCCACGCGGAATGGGTACAAGGGTTTACTTATTCGGCCGCAGTGTGAGGCTACCGTCGCCGGAGAATAATAGGAGGTGTTGGTGAGTAGAGGGATAGCCAGGCCAGGGATGCGAGTATGGTGGGGCCATGAGGCCTGCCCGGCAGCAAAGCCGGCCACGGGAGGCGGGAGCAGGCGGTTTCGTCAGCGCTGGTTTGGGCCGCTGGAGCAGGAAGATCAGAGACTGAAGAAGCACGATTGCCGTTAGATTGTCATCTAACGGTCTGACGCTGGTAGAGTCGATTGTTGACTAAGTTTCTTTTTTTGAGAAACCTTGTGTACGCATGAACTTAGTAGGCCCACAAGTCAGCCTCCAAATCTGTGGCAGACAACATAGAGCCCATTTGCTATTTTTTTTAATAATTTGCAGCCGATTTGTTAATTATTAAGGAATTTATTAGAGCCCATTTTCTGCCCAGGACCATGGTCAAAAAGTTCAACGTTATTTTGCATATTTCGGTGGAGTCCGAACTATTTTAATCCAGAAATGATAAACATTTATTTTTTAAGAACTTATTGATTTGCCAAATAAAATATCATTATGTTTTTGTAAGCTAATAAGACGTGGGACAATTGAGTTGGTTTTAGGGAAAACCAGTGGTAAAAAAATCAGCGCTGGGAGGGAAAACAACAACAAAAAAAATAAGGATGTAAAGATGAAAAGGGAACTTTATGTATTTTCAATATAATAATACGTGTATATGAACTAGTAAAACTATAGGTAGAGATTAGAAAATGGAAGTAGGACATGGCATTTCAAGAGGAAAATAGAACTGGGCTGTGTGTTTGATTCAGTAAAAAAACTGCCTGTGGATGTTCTAAGAGAAAATATAACTAAGGCTGGTGGGCCAGAGGCCAGTTGAGACCTGCTGGATCTTTGTGCCCCGTTGTCATCATGGGCTGGGCCTGTAAAAAAAACCAAGCCTGGGCAGTCTACAGCCCAGTTGAAACTTGTTCGACCTGAAAAAACAATATACCTGCTGGATCCCAGTTATCAGTCCATACTTGCAGAATTCTCTCGTTTATTGACTACATTGCAAACTTCATGGGTTTCACTGTCTCAGACGTCAGCATTATTTTTCCATCGTGATAATAAGTGCATGCACTTGCTTGCGTACGGCCATGGACCTACTGGTTCTGTACGGTTAGGCTCTGTATGGACAGCCGTCTTGTGGTTCCACGAACGAATTTCATGCAAATCGGATGGTTTTCAGTGAAAGCGGACTAAATTCATTGCATTTTACATATTTCTTTTCAATATGGAATATTTTACATATTTCAACTAACAATAACGGACTAGGCCTTTTTTTAGTCCATGGGAGGTGCTTCACGATCGAGGTCGCGACACTTAACTGTTCTGGAAGGCCCAAATCCATCGCTCCTCTCTTTTAACAATTTGCAGCTAGGCTTGGCATGCCACAGCCCAGTTCTGACGTGCTGCGTCCAACTATCAGCCTGTGAAACCAGATGGATCCCCTGCGTACTTCGAAGATGTAAAAAATATGGAGAACTGGGAATTCGAATGGCAGGTGCTTATGCTACCCATCAAATAAAAATCAGGTGCCTGAAAATTCATTTCGAAACAAATGATTCAGCTTTATATCCACGTCGACCCTCGACATGATGGTTGGAAGCAAATGCCAAGTTCATACCGAAAGATCCTTAACAACAATACTGTCGGCGTTCCGGGAACCAGGGTACCCAGACTTGCCTGCATGCGGCCCACGGCGTGGCTCCATCGACGGCCTGGTATGGCCCATCTACAGCACCTTCAAGACAAGACCCTCGCGAGGGGCCAAGCCTCGCGAGGGAGCGGCCTCCCTAGGCTGGCTCCCGAGGAGCAGAGACTTCTATGCAGGTACCCATCTCATGAGGTGGAGGTGACGCAAGCCATGATGACCAAGGCCAGGCGGGCACCAGTGGGCGCAGAGCAGCAGGTTTCCTCTTTGGTGCTAAGGAGGCAAGCGCAGGGGCGGGGTCCCGAGGAATCAGCCAAAGGTTTCCATTTCTGTGCAACAATACCAGGACCGCCAGGGCGGCAGGACGGATGTCATCACCGAGCCCACCGCAGCGTCACGACCAGAGGCTTTGTAGGCGAAGACCACCTTTCGTCAGGATAAGATGTACTACTTGTCCCCCTTCAAATTTGGCTGTTGTGGGATCCCTTCCCGCCTTGATTACGGGGGAAGAGGACCGAGGCCGCTATATATAGGTTAGCCACCACCATAGAAAGGGGATCAGACCCAGAGTTCACATCTTCACCAGAGCAAGCCTCGCAAGCTTGTTCATCCTTGTACTAGTTCCTCCTCAACCCCTGGTGAGGCAAATCCACCCCAAAGCAGGAGTAGGGTATTACACCAGAAGGTGGCCCGAACCTGGGTAAACTGTTGTGTCATTCTTCTTCCCTGTTCTACAAGCTAGGCTGCAGGGCGACAAGTTTGGTTGGTTGGATAGGTTGAGTTCTTCGCACACGCCCCAGAGTTTGAACCTTCCTTGGGTCTGCGGAGCCCTGAATCCGACATTTGGCGTGGCAGGTAGGGGCGTGTCGAAGATCCGCTTCTCCATCGACCGCGCTCCGCCCATGCCGCGCGTCTTCCATGGCAGGTGCCACTCCACCCGCCGGGCCACGAGGCGCACTCGGGGGCATCGCGGGCCTTTGAGCTTTCTCCCCCGCCTTACGGCAAGTACGGTGGCCGTTGAAGTTCAGGCCGGAGTTGCCGCCGCAGTACGACAGCACGGCGTACCCCATGGAGTTCCTCCGGGTATACGCAGAGGCCATCTGGGTGGCAGGCAGCGACGACAAGGTCATGGAGAATTGGCTTTCCGTGGCCCTCATGGGCGCGCCACGCGCCTGGCTGCTCAGCCTGCCCGAATCTTCGGTAGCCTCCTGGGAGGAGCTGCGTGACCTGTTCGTCGTGCACTTCGTGGCACCGGCGCCCCATGCCGTTGCGGCTATTCTCGGTGTGTTGCAGGTGCCGGCCTCGAGCCGCCATGTAAAACAGTTCCTCCGGCAGATGGGGGCCGCCCAGCCGCGCTCGGGGGCTCCCTTAGGCCGGGCGGCGCCCGAGATCGACATCACCTTCGACTCCAGGGATCACCCCAGGACTATAGTCGGCGCGGGCGCGCTTCCCTTGTTGTGCACGCCCATCATCAGCGGTGTCGCAGTCACCCGAACCCTCATCGACGGCGGCGCTGGCCTCAACATCCTCTCCGTGGAGGCCTTTGACCTGCTTCAGGTGTCATACAATCGGCTCCTCCCCACCAGGCCCTTTTCAGGGGTGCTCGGCGGCTCCATCGCCCCTCGGGGGCGGATCCGCCTCCCCGTCACCTTCGGCATGCGCTGCAACTACCACAGCGAGCTCATCGACTTCGACGTCGCCCGCATCAGCCTTCCTTACAATGCCATCCTTGGGTACCCGGCCCTCGCCAGGTTCATGGCGGCGACGCACCCCGGCTACAATGTCATCAAAATGCCGGGGAGCAGCGGCATCCTTACTGTGGTGGGAGACACCAAGGATGCCCTCTTGGCCCTCAAGCTCGCTTTCAAAGCCACCGCGGCCGCGCGGCCGAGTGCGGAGGGTGGTCCAGAGATCCCAAAGGCCGCACCCGCAAAGAAGAAGCAGTTGTTCTCTCAGGACTGGGCTGAGACGAAGCAGGTGCGGGTCGATGACGGGGACTCGAGCCTCACCTTCACCATAGGCGCCGGCCTCCCGCCGGACCAGGAAGAAAGGTTGGTCGGCTTCCTCCGTGCGAACAAGGATGTGTTTGCATGGGAGGCGACGGACCTGGTTGGCGTCCCGCAGGATGTAATCGAGCACCACCTGATGGTGTGCCCCGGCGCGCGTCCGGTGAAGCAAAAGGCGCGGCGACAGGCCCCGAAGAAGCAATCGTTCATCGTCCAGGAGGTCCACAAGCTGCAAGAAGCCGGCATTATCTAAGAAGTGTGGCACCCAGATTGGCTGGTCAACCCAGTCATCGTCCCCAAGAAGGGAGGGAAGGAGCGCATGTGCGTCGACTTCATGAGCCTCAACAAGGCTTGACCTCAAGACCCTTTCCCTCTTCCACGCATCGACCAGATCGTGGACTCTACCACCAAGTGCGACCTGCTGTGCTTCCTAGATGCCTTCTCAGGTTACCACCAGATCAAGATGGCAGTGCATGGCATCGAGAAGACGGCCTTCCTCACCCCGTGCGGGGTGTACTGCTACACCTGCATGTCGTTCGGGTTGCGCAGCACCAGCGCGACCTTCTAGCGGTTAATGTACATCGCCCTGGGCAAGCAGCTTGGAAGGAATGCCGAAGCATACGTCAACGACATAGTGGTTAAATCGCGGGAGGCGAGAACCCTCATTGAAGACCTGGAGGAAACATTTTCCAACTTACGCAAGGTAAACTTGTGGCTCAATCCAGAGAAGTGCGTATTCGGCGTTCCGTCCGGCAAGCTTCTGGGCTTCTTGGTATCACATAGGGGAATTGAGGCTAACCTGGAGAAGATCAAGGCTATAGAAAAGGATGATCCCGCCACAGACCCTCAAGGAAATGCAGAAGCTCGCAGAGTGCGTGACCTCACTCGGGCGTTTCATCTCCAAACTTGGTGAGCGTGCTCTCCCGTTCTTCAAGTTGATGAAGAAAAAGGGCCCGTTCGAATGGACTCCGGAGGCTGAGGAGGCCTTCCAAGACCTCAAGAGATATCTCACCAGCCCTCCGGTGATGGTGGCACCTCGACCCCTGGTGCTTTACCTGGCCGCCACACCCCACTCGGCTAGCGCATCACTCGTGGCGGTCCGGGAAGAGCACGAGGGCGCAAACGCTCGCCGCCGCGCCCCGTCTAAAGCCGCACCATCGCCACCTCAGGACGGCGCTCCTGAGGCCTCGACCACCCCAGCGGAAGGCGAAGCTCCTGAGGCATCCACGCCTCAGGCGAGGCCGGACGCCGTCGACACCTCTTCCCTCGTCGAGCATCCGGTGTACTTTGTCAGCACGGTGTTGCGCGACGCACGCTCGCGCTACCCCATGCTGCAGAAGCTCCTGCTCACGCTCCTCGTCACCTCCAGGAAGCTGCGCCACTACTTCCAAGGCCACCCTATCAAGGTCGTCTCGGCTTACGGCTGGGTCATGTACTTTGACGGCGCATTCACACAGCAGGGCGCGGGGGCTGGAGCCGTGCTCATCTCACCTACTCAGGACAAGCTCTACTATGCCGTGCAAGTCTGCTTCCAGCATGGTGAGAAGGTCCCCAACAACATCATGGAGTACGAAGGCCTGATCGCCGGCCTCAAGGCCGCGGCAACTCTGGGGATCAAACGCCTCACCGTCAAGGGCGACTACCAGCTCCTCGTCAACTTTTCCAACAAGGAGTACACGCCCAAGGACGAGCACATGGACGCTTACTTGGAAGAGGTACGCAAAATTGAAAAATGGTTCTTCGGCTTGGGGTTGCAGCACGTCCCGCGCGACACGAACAAAGAGGCGGACGGCATCGCCAAGAGAGCGTCATGGTGTGACCCCCAGAAGCCTGGCGTCTTCAAGGAGCGGCTCTTCAAGCCATCGGCGCCCCCTTCCGCCGTGGGCCTGACGATGCTCCGGGAGGAACTGCCCCTGGCCCCCGCCTCGGGCACCCCGGCCTACAGTCCAACCTCCGGAGCTCGCCTACTCCTGGCCCTCGAACCTCAGGAGGGGTGCTGGACCGAGGAGTTCAAGGCGTACCTACACCAAGGCACCCTGCCAGAGAAGGAGGAAGACGCAGAACGCGTGGCCCGCCAGGCCACCGCCTACTGCCTGCAGGACGGCGAGCTCTACCGAAGACGCCCAAACGACACTTCGCTGTGATGCATCTCCAAGGAGCAGGGACGCGAGCTGCTGGCCGATATCCACGACGGGGATTGTGGGCATCACTCTTCATCACGCACCCTCGTGGGCAAGGCGTTCCTTAGTGGTTTCTACTGGCCCACGACGCTCAACGATGCCACTGAGTCGGTGAGATCCTGTGAGGTGTGCCAATTCCACGCCAAGCAGACCCACCAGCCCGCTCAGGGCCTCCAGACCATCCCGCTCTCATGGCCGTTCGCGGTATGGGGGCTGGACATCCTGGGACCGTTCCCTCGGGCAGTTGGGGGCTACCGCTACCTCTACGTCGCCATCGACAAGTTCACCAAGTGGGCGGAGGTGGAGCCCGTGCGCACCATCCCTGCTGACTCGGCCGTCAAGTTCATCAAGGGCCTCGTGAGCCGCTTCAGGGTCCCCAACCGTATCATTACCGACAATGGCTCTCAGTTCACGAGCAACATTTTCAAAACATATTGTGCTAACCTTGGTACGCAGATATGCTACGCCTCGGTAGCACACCCACGGAGCAACGGCCAAGCCGAGCGCGCCAACGCGGAGGTCCTGAGAGGCCTCAAGGAGAGAAGCTTCAAAAAGAAACTCGAGGCCTGCGGCAGGGGCTGGCTCAATGAGCTCCAGCCTGTGCTGTGGTCCATCCGCACCACCGCGACCAAGCCCACGGGCGAGACCCCGTTCTTCCTCATCTACGGGGCTGAGGCGGTCCTCCCTCATGAGGTCAGACATCGCTCCCCGCGGGTCTTGGCATTTGACGAGGCACGCCAGGACGCCTCACGGGGGATGGACCTTGTGGTGGGGGAGGAGGGCCGCCGCCAAGCCTCGCTCCGTGCCGCGAGGTACCAGCAGGCGCTGCGGCGGTACCACTGCCGTAGCATCTGCTCCAGGACCCTCGAGGTGGGTGACCTCGTCCTGAGGCGGGTGCTCTCCAGGGAGGGGCTTCACAAGCTCTCGTCCATGTGGGAGGGCCCGTTCAGGATCGCTCGTGTTTCCAGGCTTGGCGCCGCGCGC
The DNA here is from genome assembly GCA_011799875.1 of Thinopyrum elongatum. Classification (NCBI taxonomy): domain Eukaryota; kingdom Viridiplantae; phylum Streptophyta; class Magnoliopsida; order Poales; family Poaceae; genus Thinopyrum; species Thinopyrum elongatum. The sequence continues at coordinate 157,291,669 of CM022298.1, forward strand.
CTGGAGACACAGGACGGGGTCCCCATCTAGAATGCTTGGAACATCCAGCACCTCCAGAAGCTCTACCCATGAACGAGGCCATGCGCCTCTCAAGATCTCCTCTCGTGACACTCTCACACAATAATGAGTTGGGGCTGTACACGCCCTGGAGTCTCCTGAGTGCCGCCCTAGGGCCTCACGGGGGCTGCCACCCACGTCCTAGTGGAGGCCCCATGCTCCGCGCTGGTGGGAAGACCAGAAGACTAGTGTAGGTGCCGGACGCGGCTTTTCTTTTGCTTGCTTTCTGTAGCCGACTTGCAACTTCTTGAAATGAAATTTGGAGCTTTCGCGTCTTACTTGAAGGGTTGGGAATTTTTTCTTTTTATCACAGTGTCCGCTTTTTCAGCTTTTGCCTTTGGGAGAGTGACAGTTCCCATTGCTCTTCCTCGCGCATCGCCCGCGTGGGGGCTGGGCACGGTGTGTAAGCACACCTCGCCAAGGCCTTGGTGCCTCGGCCCTTGGCATCTTAATCCTCGCGCGACGCTCTCAAACGAGCTTCCAGGCATGCACGTCCCCCTTTTTTTTGAGTCCGTGCCTCCGGGCATCGCGACGTGACGTACTAGTGGGCAACTAGCTCACCCTCGAGAGCTCACGCAAGGTGTGGTACCTCCGGAGGTCCACTGAACTCGGTAGTCACAGGGTGCCTCCTAAGGCTCGACGACTTCTAGATCTTCAAGAAGGAAACTCAAAAGGCACGTCCTCGCGACATGAGAGTCTACTGCAAACACGCAGAGCTAAGTCTTCCCGATCGCAATCAACAGCAGCACGGATGTTACGACACGATACAAAAGCAATAGCATAATGGCGCAAACGCCTGGTTCATTACATGCCCCGATGGGGCCTTCTGCTTTTCTGGTGCAGGAAAAAGAAAGAAACAGAAGCAGCCGCGTGGCTACAGCAGCTCCCGAGGTCCGGCTCCAGCAATGCCCGTGCTTAGTCGGAGTCTCTCTCCTGCTTCACTGAGGCAGAGCGGCGAGGAGGCTCATCACCCTCCCTGGTCCGAGCCCGGCGGCAGGGTGGCTCGTCGTAGTCGCCGTCGCTGGTGCTCTCCCCAGAGGAGGGGTCGCCGCTGCGGGAGGCGGCGCGACCTTCGCCAAGGGCAAGCTCACTGCCGCCATTGTCCTTGATGTCGTCCTCCGGGCAGCACCCCAGCCGCTGGCCATCTTCCCCGAAGACCTTGACATAGAGGGTCGCGGCGCCATCGTACCTGAAGTGAAGGGCGCACCTCCCCTAGAGGCCGCGTGCGTGGGCGAACGCCTGCCACCCGTGGTTCAGGAACACGTTGCCGGCGGGGGTGACCTTAACTGCCACCTAGGAGGCCTTGCTACAGCAGCCGTCGGCCTGCAGCCAGAGGCCGCCAGGCCCCCCGGCCGGCAGCGCGCCCACAAAGAAGCACGGGAGATGGAGCCAGGCGCCGGCAGGCCTCTTCGCCCACACCAAGAACTTCGAGGACACGTCCGCCGAGTGGAGTCGCGGGCGCGGTGGCCGGATGGCCGCTGCGTGCTTTTCCCCTTCACCGTGGCTGCCCCAGCCGCGACAGCTTCTGCCGCGGGTAGGAGCACCCCCACGACTGCCGGAGGTAGCGTTGGCCTTCGAGGGCGTGCGCCCACGCCCGTGGGAGGCCACCGCTGGCGTCGCGGCATACTTACGAGGGCGGCCGCGGCCTTTCTTGGGTGGCGGCGAGTCTGTTCCCTCCTTGGGGGTTTTCCCCTTCTCCGCGGCGAAGAACCTCCTCACCGGCGCCATGGATGCCATGGCAAGATGGCGGGTTGAATAAGAAGGAGAAGGAGGAGCAGGTGGCGTTCTGGGAACCAGGGTACCCAGACTTGCCTGCGTGCAGCCCACGGCGTGGCTCCATCGACGGCCTGGTATGGCCCATCTACAGCACCTTCAAGACAAGACCCTCGCGAGGGGCCAAGCCTCGCGAGGGAGCGGCCTCCCTAGGCTGGCTCCCGAGGAGCAGAGACTTCTATGCAGGTACCCATCTCATGAGGTGGAGGTGACGCAAGCCATGATGACCAAGGCCAGGCGGGCACCAGTGGGCGCAGAGCAGCAGGTTTCCTCTTTGGTGCTAAGGAGGCAAGTGCAGGGGCGGGGTCCCGAGGAATCAGCCAAAGGTTTCCATTTCCGTGCAACAATACCAGGACCGCCAGGGCGGCAGGACGGATGTCATCACCGAGCCCACCGCAGCGTCACGACCAGAGGCTTTGTAGGCGAAGACCACCTTTCGTCAGGATAAGATGTACTACTTGTCCCCCTTCAAATTTGGCCGTTGTGGGATCCCTTCCCGCCTTGATTATGGGGGAAGAGGACCGAGGCCGCTATATATAGGTTAGCCACCACCATAGAAAGGGGATCGGACCCAGAGTTCACATCCTCACCAGAGCAAGCCTCGTGAGCTTGTTCATCCTTGTACTACTTCCTCCTCAGCCCCTGGTGAGGCAAATCCACCCCAAAGCAGGAGTAGGGTATTACAACGCGAGGTGGCCCGAACCTGGGTAAACTGCCATGTCCTTCTTCTTCCCTGTTCTTCGAGTTGGGCTGCAGGGCGACGCGTTCAGTTGGTTGGATAGGTTGAGTTCTTCGCACACGCCCCAGAGTTCGAACCTTCCTTGGGTCTGTGGAGCCCTGAATCTGACAAATACCATCTTGTAGACGACCAGGTAGTACAAGTACCAATACCAAACTAACTTATAATCTTTTTAGTCCTGGCCCTAGTGTTCGTCTGGTAGAAAATCTTGCAGAGGACCAGCTCCCACTCCTTCTCTTGCTCCAGGTACCCGAGGTGGTACTGGTGCATCACCCAGTTGGTCCTCTGCTGGTTGAAGTTCTTGTTGGTGTGCTGCACCAGAACCTTTTTGCTGCCCATCTGCCGGACGTTGACCATCACCGGCAAGGTATTGCTGGTCTTGTGCCACATCGCGTGCATGCCGCACTCCGACTGTATCTTGCGACGCGTCCGCGTGCCCCTTTTGAACGCCCTGGAGTTGTGCTGGAAGAAATGCTTGCTTAGGCCACTCAATGTGATACCTGCAGTATTGTCGAATACAGGTTTTAGTGTACGTAGTTGGCATTTTCATAACATCTTTGGCATGTTGCAGTCACTTGTTTCACTTTTTATTAACTGTCAAATTGTAATTGCTTCACTAGTTCTGCGTCTAAAAAGAAAAATAGAGCTATAAACAAAGGAATATGTTTGTGCAAGTAGACGGCCGATCGGTGTCTCACCTGGAAGTTTCTCAGGATGGGTGTGGCATATGCCGTACTCGCTGTCGATGGTTGGTATGAACAAATCGATGAGAGGGTGAGATCTCGCGCTGTCAGCACTCACTTTGGCCTCAAGGTGCTCGATCAGCTCCTGATCCGTGGGATCGAACTTGACGCCAGCCGGCAGCACTGACCAATCTTTCTTGGACTTGCAGCGGTTAATTCCAGTTAAATGGTACTCAATGTATGATCAATCAACTGTTTTAAGTAAATGATGAAAGATTTCGACAGATAAGTGGTACTCCAAATCTGAAGTCCACAATACCCGAACAAACTAGGGTCTCAGCTTCATTACTACATGTAGACTCTAAAGACTTGAAAACCCCCATAAAGATCGAAATCATAATACAGGGCGACGGGATGAATACTCACAGGAGCGGCCTCGCTGGTTCCTTCCTTCATCCGGCTAGCTTGAAGAGCATCCTTGTTCAGATCGATTTTTTCAGCGTCTTCCTTTTGACTACTTGCAATGAAGTATAGCAACTCCAGTAGCTCATCGCTCATCGTACCAAATGGATCGGAACAAGGTGGCGGCTGGGAGGCAGGGAGACCGGGAGAGAATGGGAGAGTGATTTTGTAGAGAATGCGATAGTGCTGTTGTAGTACGAGAGGGGACTCTTGTGTCACCTTGGTGAACCAAAGACGCCGCCGGGACTCTTGTGTCACCTCACGCATAGTGTGTTGTCACGTCAATTCAATGTGAGGACATGATGAATAATTTGACCAACGTATACTAGTACTACTATTGTAATACTTACTAGTCATATTTAGTGTCACATTTGAACCATAGGTTTAACCAACAAAATGTCAATGCATGTCACCGAAAATTATACCATTGGAAACTATGTTCAAATACAAATCCAACGATATAATTTTTTGTGACATGCATTAACATTTAGTTAGTTAAATTTATGGTCAAAATTTGACACAAATTACGAAGGGGACCAATAAACCAGGAGGGAGGTAGTAGTACGAGTAGCGCAATATACAATATAGAGGACTAGTACAAATTTAGAAATGGAGTACGAAGTTACAAGGCTGTGCGACAGACTTTGTAGGCTACATGAGTAATACAAAATATAATTCCCATTGGACAACACTTTCACCAACAAGTACACACTTGAAGCCTAATTGATATACATATATATATGGCTTCTGCGCAGCATCTCCATCATCATTATCAGTACATCCTACGCAGGTGAGTTAGGATGCACTTGATCCCATAAAGGTATCTATCCTTCAAACTAACTACAGTACATAATATCCAACAAAAGAGGGTCATGCTACAGCAGAAGGATACATGGCTCAGTCTAGATATCACTATGAATCAAGTTGTGCATATTTGCTGTTGGCATGAACCACATCGCCGCATATCGGGTTTGCAAAAGCCATTCATCGCATGGAAGCTTGATGCCTTTCACACACTGAAGTTTATCTGGCAACAAGTTGTGTCGACGAATCTCTGGATATGGTCATTCATGAAACCCATGGTACGATGTGTAAACACAGTTCCCCTTGGCGAATGGAAGTTGCATAACACGGTAATCATCGCCGGTGATATGAGCGATGATTGGTTGGATTGTGGCACCCCGGCTCAGAGCCACCGGTTTACCATGCATTGCCAGCCCAGAGATCTAGTCTTCTGGCAACACACAACAACTTGGTACAGAATACAACCACTTTATTGGTGATAGTGAAAACATAGGTTTGATATTACATCAAGTAGCGAGGCCAAGCGGCACACACGGTGCGGCTGAACAGTATGTACATTATTTAATGAACATGAAGGGGCCTCGATCACGACAACTACGCGGCAGCGGAACGACGACGAAGCGGAACTCCATAGCACAGGGACACCGATGTGGACACGGGAAGCACTCCGATCCGGTAAGACTTTCCTGAAATCTGGCATGACACGCCAGGTCAGTACATTGAATGTACTTGCAAGCTCACAACAAGTATAAGCATAATGGCAGACATTAATATGACAATTAAGCAGGTTAAATGCAAGTCTACAACAGACTACTCATGCAGTAAATCATGTTTGTGCACCGAGTCCCTCAGACCCTCTTACCAAACGGGTTATCTCGTAACCAACCTCATCATTACAGTGATCACTCCCGGATCACAAACGAAACCAACACTTTGGTTCCCACAACAACTACCATCTTCATGGTCCCAACAATTTCATCACATAACCAGTGCCAACCATATAACTTTAGTGTGTAAGATTAACTTAGTCATGTTGATCCATGGTGTGACCTACTTACGAGCTGTGTCCGTAACTGAGGACGCGGCTATCGATAGATTTAATAAACACTCTGCAGAGGTTAGTACACTGTACCCACACCACGGAACCCATGGCCTCACACTCCCATTCGGGTGGACCAACGGCATTCCGACAGAACCCTCCCATTGCCATGACACTCTCTCGGCCACTCCGACCAACTCCCCTCTTGGGCTAAGTCATGGGTGGCCCTGATGTCTACCAAAGACATCCAACGGCCACCGTCGTGGCAAAACAATCAACGGTCCCAAACGGGGGCAAGGTACCATAAAAACAACGGGCACACAAGGTTATGTCTGCTTACCGGGCTAGGGTACCGCACGCCCATAACCTTCCCTCATTGGAGGCAGCGACCAGAGGCATGAGAACGGACCGAATAAAGGCCTTCCCATAAAGGCAAATGTGGTTGCACTGGGAAGCTCGATTCGGTGGCACCATGACTCGATCAACATTATGTTCAAGTTGAATTATCATCAGGTTTAACTTGAAATAAAAGTACTCGAGTCATAGTATGCCATGAACATGCAACTATCCGACATGCACTATATCCACATAACACTAAAGTGAACGGATCAACATCATAGAATCATTCTACTTGCACTACTAAGCACTTTAACTCACTGGTTTCAACTTCACTAGTTTTACAACCATCATTTTTAGTTATGCCATTAACATATTAAAATCATTAACTCATATATGAAAATGATACCAATCATAACCAAACCATAGCCATACTACCAAAAATATTTCTACTGCCTCACACTAGTCCATGTACTCAAACACTACTATAAACTAAGCACTTCAATCATGACAAAGTAACTAGCATAAACATTATTCATTAAATGATTAAATGCATGAAATAACTCATATTCAAGTTGGAAAAATCATAAATATTGAAATGACACCATGCAAATATTTGTGTGGCTTGCCTTAGCACAGAGGAGGGTGACACTCCTCCTGGTTCTCCTCTAGGCAAGCTTCTCCTTCTAAAAATAAATAAAACAGCAAGAAGAAAACATCAAGAACACTTCTAAAATTCACAGAAATTCTAGGCAGCAGAGAAAAATCTCAAATTTTTTGTGCTGCTATAATATTTCAATACAAACACAATGCAAAAAGAATCAAATCATTTGGACTTATGGTTTAAAAGTTGCGGCTGGTCAAAGTTTCTGGTCAATATTTGAATTAAATTCAAATAAACAGAAAACCAGGGGGTGACGTCGAAGGCGTATTCCCGCGGGGAGCCACCACTTATACCGCTTCGGGTGCGGCTGAGTGGTTGACAGTGGGCCCCCGCTGTCAGGTTTAGAGAGAGAGGGAGGGAAACAGAGGAGGGGCGGTGAATTGCCGGTGATTCTCCGGCGAGGAGAGGTCGGCGGCCGTCGTGGAGGGGGGAATGGATGCGCAAGAGTACGGCAAGCCTGTATGTACCCGAAACGTGGCTAGGGGTGGATGGAGCGTGTCGCGGTGATCTTCTCCAGAGACGTCGGCGGAGGGAGCTCGTCGGAGATGGCGATTCCGACGAGGCTGGGCGTTTCCAGGGGCTCCAACTGCACCAGCGCGCACCAGTGGTTCACCAGAGACACGCCAGAGGAGTCGGTCGAGCTCGAGAGGCTCTGGAGGAGGGGGAAGCAACAGAGGGGATCGCCGGTGAACTCCGGTCGGGAACGGCGGCCAGAGGCCTGCCCGGCCGGGCTGCGGCTATCTACTGCGTCGTGGTGGTTGTGTGAGTGTGTTGAGGTGCTCGGAGAGGCTGGGGAGGGGCTGTATTTTTAGCGAGAGAGGAGGGGGGCTCGGGCTCCGCCGGAGTTCTCTGGAGATGGCGCCCGGCGACGAGAGGTGTCAGTGAGAGGGAGAGAAGAAGCCGTGGCTCACGCGGCCAATGTGGGAGGGAGGAGACGAGCACAGGGGCTCGGGTGGCGACGAGAACAGTGGCACGGGCGCACTGTGCGCTTGGCCGCGTCGTGCCCGTGCTCGCTGCGGCGAGCTCCGGCATCGGCGAGCGCCAGGGGGAGTTAAGGGCGTTGAGATGATGATGGTGGCGGGGTTTGGCAAGCTGCGACTAGCGGGGAAGCGAGCACGAGCGCCCACAGAGGCATCGGCGGCATCCAGAGCGCGTCGACACGCAGCCTGGCATCATGCACACGCGTGGTCACCACGTGAACTTTGGTCTAGTGCCACGCCGCGCATTAAAATCATGTCTGGTGTGTAGTCCTTGATGGTTTGGGTTGATCCAAGGTCTTGAGTTGATCACAGGTCGACTGTGTGAGAGTGTAGCATCTTGGCAAGTTTCTAGACAGAAACTTGTGAGGTTAATAGAGAGAGATCTAGAAGGAGTTTTGGGCTAAGCTTTGGTGGTTAGGGTTTTCTTAGGAGGGTAATGAAGCCCTAAAATTTTTAGCTCCATTGGATCAAGGAAAAATGCACTTCCTGTAGAAATTGCATTTTCTGGCCAGAATAGAAAAGGTTTTCTGTAGCAAAAATATTCCAAATAACTATGAAATATTTTTACACAGGGAGGTGTGCCAAGGTCCAAAGAATATTCAGGAATTTTCTCAGATTTTTGTGGGCAAGAAAAATGAGGGTTGCTTTGGAGCATATGTAACTGAAGTGAAGTGTTAGAGAGGAAATGAATATTTTTTCATTTATGGAAAATATTCCTAGGGCCATTTTGTGATATATCATAGAGGAAATGATGTGTTTGAGAGGGAGGTGGGTCACTTGGGTGAAAAGGAGATGCCCAAGTGATTAAGTCCAACTGAGTTGATTCAAAACTCCAAATTCAAATTAAATGGCAATGAAATCCAGAAAAAGAAAAAGAGCAAAAACCAGGATGTCACAAACCTTCCCCACTTAGGATGAATCTCGTCCTCGAGATTCGGTTGCTCAAGAAAACAATTCTGGATAGGCTGCCCTTAAAAAGTCCTCTCTTTCCCAAGTTGCTTCTTCCTCGGTGTGATGCTCCCACTGTACCTTATAAAATTTGATCACCTTACTGCGAGTGACTCTTTCCATTTCATCCAATATTCAGAACGATTTCTCCTCATAGGTTAAATCCTTAGCAAGCTCTATTTCTGCCATACCAGTCCTTTTCTCGGGTGGTGAGATACACCTTCTCAACTGTGAGACATGGAACACACTGTGCACTTCTGACAATTCCGGTGGTAGTTCCAACTGATAAGCAACTGTACCAACTCTGGACACAACTGGGAACGGACCAATATATCTGGGTGCAAGTTTTCCTCGGGTTTGAAACCTCTTGACTCCTTTCATGGGTGTGACTCGGAGGTACACATATTCTCCGGGTTCAAAACTGATCTGACGGTGCTTTGAGTCATAGTAGCTCTTTTGTCTGGACTTAGCCAATTTCAATCTATCTCGGATCTCCTGGACTTGCTTTTTAGCCTCCATCATTAAGTCGGTTCCGAAAATATGGCTATCTCCGGTTTGAGACCAGTTTAGCGGAGTGCGGCACTTACGGCCATACAGAGCTTCATATGGTGACATCTTGAGGCTGGTCTGGAAGTTGTTATTGTAAGAGAACTCAGCATAAGGCAGACAATCTTCCCACTTAGGCCCTTGGGCCAAAGCACATGCTCGGAGCATATCTTCAAGTATTTGATTTACTCGCTCAGTCTGCCCGTCTGTCTGAGGATGGTAGGCGGTGCTGTACTTTAGTGCGGTCCCCAAGGCTTGATGGAGACGTGACCAGAATGCGGACGTAAAGAGAGAACCTCTGTCAGAAGTGATAGTTCTTGGCACTCCATGTAAACTGACAATTCTGGACACATATAACTGTGCGAGTTGGTCGGCTCGGTAGGTGGTTCAGATGGGAATGAAGTGAGCTACCTTTGTCAGCATGTCCACCACAACCCATACTGCATCATTGCCTCGGTGGGTCCTTGGTAGACCTATGACGAAATCCATGCAGACATCGTCCCACTTCCATTGCGGAATGGGCAAAGGTTGAAGAAGTCCGGCGGGTTTCTGGTGTTCCACCTTCACTTTGTTACACATATCGCAACAAGCGACAAAATAGGCGATGTCCTTCTTCATTCCATCCCACCAAAATGCCTGACGAAGGTCTTCATACATCTTGGTACATCCTAGATGGATCGAGTACGAAGATTCATGCGCTTCTGCCAAGATCTTCTGTCTTAGGTCTGCTTGCTCAGGTACGCAAATCCATCCTCGAAACCTCAGCGTACCTTGCTCATCCTTTGAGAAATCCTGGGTCTTGCCTTCTTGCATACGCTTGACATGGTGTTGCAGGACTGATTCATCTTGCTGGGCCATGCGGATTTCTTCTTTGAGAGTAGGGGTAACTTCCAAGATATTGGCAAGGTCAGCCTCAACAATAACCAGGTTAAGCTGAGCGATCTCTTCTTGGAGTTCAGGAGGCAAGGACTCCATCAGGGCATTCAGATTGGCGGGCTTGCGGCTGAGGGCATCAGCAACCACATTGACCTTACCGGGATGGTAATTTATTCCAAGATCATAATCCTTGACCAATTCAAGCCATCTTTGCTGTCGGAGGTTCAGATCAGGTTGGGTGAATATATACTTGAGACTCTTGTGATTGGTAAATATCTGACATCTTTTGCCAATGAGGTAGTGCCTCCAGATTTTTAATGCGTGCACAACTGCGGCCAATTCCAAATCATGGGTTGGATAGTTCCCTTCGTGGGGTTGTAGCTGTCGAGATGCATATGCTACAACCTTGCCATCTTGCATGAGTACACATCCAATACCTCTCCTGGATGCATCACAATATACATCAAAGCTGCGGTAGATGTCTAGGAGGGTCAACACAGGTGCTGTCATCAATCCGGTCTTCAACTCGTTGAAGCTTTTCTCACAGTCCTCAGACCATACAAATTTCTTATCCTTCTTGAGGAGTTCTGTCATTGGCTTGGCAATCTTAGAGAAGCCTTCGATGAATCGACGGTAGTATCCGGCTAATCCAAGAAAACTCCAGATCTCAGTTACTATCGTGGGTGCTGTCCAATCAAGTACGTCCTTCACTTTGCTTGGGTCCACAGCTATGCCTTCTGCCAAAAGAACATGCCCCAAAAATCCGACTTGCTTGAGCCAAAATTCACATTTGCTGAATTTCGCATATAGTTGATGGTCATGGAGTCTTTGCAAGACTGCTCTGAGGTGTCCCTTGTGCTCTTCTTCACCCTTCGAGTATATGAGGATGTCATCAATGAAGACCACCACAAACTTATCCAAGAAGTCCATGAATACTTTATTCATCATATGCATGAAGAAAGCGGGGGCGTTGGTGAGACCGAATGACATGACCGTATATTCGTAAAGACCGTATCGAGTGGTGAACGCGGTCTTAGGAATATCCTCCTTCTTGATTTTGAGCTAGTGGTATCCGGTCCTCAAATCAATCTTGGCGAATACTTTTGCCCCACTGAGTTGATCAAACAAATCATCAATCCTCGGAAGTGGATATTTGTTCTTGATAGTGACATCATTCAACTGACAGTAATCCACACACATTCTGAGACTGCCGTCCTTCTTGTCCACAAAGATTGCGGGTGATCCCCATGATGAAGAGCTCGGACGAATGTATCCTTTCTGTAGCATCTTATCAAGCTGTTTCTTCTGCTCCACCAACTCGGATGAAGGCATCCGGTAATACTTCTTGTATATAGGTGCGGTCCCGGGCACAGTCAATTGCAAACTCAAGCTCTCGGTCTGGCGGCATTCCTAGTAATTCCTCTGGAAATACATCTGGAAACTCACTAACCACAGGAATTAGATCCAATTCTTCAGCTACAGCTGTGAAAACTATTTCTTTCTTGGGTATGCTTCTTCAAGCAAAGAATTGTGTAGTCTGACCTTCCCGACTTGTCAAGGTGACTTCTCTGGTAGCACAATTGATGCATACTTGATGTTGGGTCAACCAGTTCATTCCCAAAATAATATCCAATTTGGCAGACTCGATGACTATCAAAGAAGCTGGGAAGCTGACTCGCTTGATGTCAATCTCCAAATTGTGGTAGGCCAGATTGCTTTTGAGCACGGATCCCGGGGATTGTACCATCATACTCTTTCCCAAAATCGAGCAAGAAATCTTGTTTTAGGCAACAAAACTCCGTGAAATAAAAGAGTGGGAAGCCCCAGAGTCAAACAAAATTATTGCATGTATGCTATTAACAGGAAACATACCAATGACGACTTCTGGGTCCTCTTGGGCTTCGTGTGCGGAGAGGTGGTGAACTTGCCCTTGGATGGTCTTCTGGCCAGGATATGGTCCCATGTGGTTGACTTGTGTCCTAAATGGAGCATTTGTCTTGCCGCTCTTGGGGTACTATCTGGCGTAATGCCCGGTCTGCCCACAGGAAAAACACGAATTGTTGCACTGACACTCTTCGCGTACCGGGCTGGTCACGACATTCTTGACTTGAGTAGTAGTCTTGTTAACATTCTGCTGCCAATTGGGCTTGTACTCAACCTGAGTCTACTGCCAGGTACAAGCCTTCTACACTGGCTGTCCATCCTTCTTAGGCTCAAACTTGCGCTTATGATCATTGTTAGCAGGTTTATTGTCGTGCATGAGCTTGTGTTCTCGTTCTGCAATGAGGGCTTTGTTTACCAGAGTCTAGAAATCCGGAAAGTCGAGTATACTGAGAGTGCATCTGAGGTGTTGATTCAGTCCTCCAAGAAATCTGTCGATCTTCCTTTCTTCCGTAGCCACATCATAGAGAGAATAGCGAGCCAAATGGTTGAACTTATGCAGATACTCACTTACTGACAGGCTTCCTTGGGTGAGAGCGAGGAATTCACGATGCTTGACCTTCATAATACTGGTGGGAATATGGTACTTGCAGAAATGGTCTTTGAATTTAGCCCAAGTTATTTCATCATCCGCCGGCCACATCGCTTTCGCATTATCCCACCATATAGCGGCAGCTCCTTCAAGGTAGTGTGTAGCAAATGGAACCTTGTCGACTTCCTCAGTGCGAGCAATCTCAAGCTTCTTCTCAATAGTCCGTAACCAATCATCGGCTTCCAAAGGATCGATAACTTGACTGAAACTGGGAGGCTTAGTCCTCTGAAAGTCTGACAGTTTAGAGTGATGGCCATTCTGATTTCCATTCTGCCCAACCATAGCTTGCACACTTTTCAACAGCTCAATCAGATCATTGTTTCTTCTTTCTTTGAACATGCGCATGATTTTTTTAGTGGATGGCGGATGTGGCGGTGGAGGCGGTGGTGGTGGATACGGCTCGGGGGAATGTCCTGCCTGTCTTGCTGAGCGACGAACAGGGACATCCTCACCAGCGTGACTGCTGCTGCCTCCCCGTGTCATCCTATTGTTTGTTTTTCCCAATATGAGGCAACCGAGATGAGCAACATCCAAAAATGGGAAGAAAAGCAAGCAACAAACCCGAAAGAAAGCAGCAAAAACAAAGGCGAATAATAAAAAGCTCCAACATAATTATACATAGACTCATACATGAAAGGGAAACATCATGACGGGTTCAACTACGCTCATACATGAAACGAAACATCATGGCAAGTACGACTACATCTGTACATCAAGCATCATGACACTGTGGATACTCAGACGGTCTAGTGCTCTGCTGGTCCTGCTGGGTCCTCTCCTGAGCTGGACTCAGATCCTGAACTGACGACGTTAATGGAAACCTTCGGGTTAAAGGTGACACGATGATGCTGCCTCGAGGGCTCTCCCTCAGGGGCAGGTGCGGGATGAGGTTGGAGCATAGGTGCTGCGGGAGTAGCGAGAAGTGAAACCCACTTGGCAGAGGCACTGTGGGGAGTCACGGTCGGGGTGCCCGAGCTACTCGAAGGAGTAACCGGGGTAACTGGCGAGCTAGAAACAGGTGCAATATAGGGAGTAAATCCCCTGGAAGGTGGAGTGGGATAGGACCTAGCGGCCACTAAAGCAGTGCGAGCACGAGTCAGCTCTCGGGCCAGCTCGTGAATCAGAAGACAACTAGCAGTGACATAGTGAGAAAGGTGGCTAGCAGCGCTATCGACCGCCGGATCAACGACAGGAAAGCGGACACGACCATCATCGTGCAGGGAGGGGTAGTGGTAGAAACCTGGGTGGGTCTGCATGTGGATCTTGTTATAGCGGAGCTCAACGAGAATCTCAAACACAGCAAACTGAATAGCCTGAGCGGGGGTAGAAGCGAAACCACTCCTAGAAGAACGAGTGTAAGTGCTAGTTGTCGTACTGCAGCGCAGGGTAACCACCGCGTGATACTCGTACACTGAATCTGCTAGGCGCTCCCGGTACACCCGATACACCAGGTCGTCACCGTGAGGGTAGAGTAACCGCCACCCATGCCGAAGAAGGTGCGGTGAAGAGTACAGTGCCAGCTCCACCTGACACGCATATGGTACTGGAGCCATCTACACTCACAACCATTAGTCGGTTAGAAATAACAATACATCAAATGCATGCAATGCAGCAAGCAGATGCAAACACTACCGGCACTCAAAAACCATCTATCTACAGTTTAACTAACGCGTCGGTGGTCTAGCATGTCCTACAGTCAGCGCGGCTCTGATACCAAGCGTTGTGGCACCCCGGCTCAGAGCAACCGGTTTACCTTGCATTGCCAGCCCAGAGATCTAGTCTTCTGGCAATACACAACAACTTGGTACAGAATACAACCGCTTTATTGATGCTAGCGGAAACATAGGTTTGATATTACATCAAGTAGCGAGGCCAAGCGGCACACACGGTGCGGCTGAACAGTATGTACATTATTTAATGAACATGGAGGGGCCTCGATCACGACAACTACGTGGCAGCGGAACGACGATGAAGCGGAACTCCATAGCACAGGGACACCGATGTGGACACGATCTAGACATGGGAAGCACTCCGATCCGGTAAGACTTTCCTGAAATCTGGCATGACATGCCAGGTCAGTACATTGAATGTACTTGCAAGCTCACAACAAGTATAAGCATAATGGCAAACAATAATATGAGAATTAAGCAGGTTAAATGCAAGTCTACAACAGACAACGCATGCAGTAAATCATGTTTGTGCATCGAGTCCCTCGGACTCTCTTACCAAACGGGTTACCTCGTAACCAACCTCATCATTACGGTGATCACTCCCGGATCACAAACGAAACCAACACTTTGGTTCCCACAACAACGACCATCTTCATGGTCCCAACAATTTCATCACATAACCAGTGCCAGCCATATAACTTTAGTGTGCAAGATTAACTTAGTCATGTTGATCCATGGTGTGACCTACTTACGAGCTGTGTCCATAACCGAGGACGCGGCTATCGATAGATTTAATAAACACTCTGCAGAGGTCAGTACACTGTACCCACACCACAGAACCCATGGCCTCACACTCCCATTCGGGTGGACTAACGGCATTCCAACAGAACCCTCCCATTGCCATGACACTCTCTCGGCCACTTTGACCAACTCCCCTCCTGGGCTAAGTCATGGGTGGCCCCGATGTCTACCAAAGACATACAACGGCCACCGTCGTGGCAAAATAATCAATGGTCCCAAACGGGGACAAGGTACCATAACAACAACGGGCACACAAGGTTATGTCTGCTTACCGGGCCAGGGTACCGCACGCCCATAACCTTCCCTCGTTGGAGGCATCGACCAGAGGCATGACAACGGACCGAATAAAGGCCTTCCCATAAAGGCAAATGTGGTTGCACTGGGAAGCTCGATTCGGTGGCATCATGACTCGATCAACATTATGTTCAAGTTGAATTATCATTAGGTTTAACTTGAAATAAAAGTACTCGAGTCATAGTATGCCATGAACATGCAACTATCCAACATGCACTATATCCACATAACACTAAAGTGAACAGATCAACATCATAGAATCATTCTACTTGCACTACTAAGCACTTTAACTCACTGGTTTCAACTTCACTAGTTTTACTACCATCATTTTTAGTTATGCCATTAACATATTAAAATCATTAACTCATATATGAAAATGATACCGTCATAACCAAACCATAGCCATACTACCAAAAATATTTCTACTACCTCACACTAGTCCATGTACTGAAACACTACTGTAAACTAAGCACTTCAATCATGACAAAGTAACTAGCATAAACATTATTCGTTAAATGATTAAATGCATGAAATAACTCATATTCATGTTGGAAAAATCATAAATATTGAAATGACACCATGCAAATATTTGTGTGGCTTGCCTTAGCACAGAGGAGGGTCACACTCCTCCTGGTTCTCCTCTAGGCAAGCTTCTCCTTCTGAAAATAAATAAAACAGCAAGAAGAAAACATCAAGAACACTTCTAAAATTCACCGGAAATTCTAGACAGCAGAGAAAAATCTCAAATTTTGTGTGCTGCTAGAATATTTCAATACAAACACAATGCAAAAAGAATCAATTCATTTGGACTTATGGTTTAAAAGTTGTGGCTAGTCAAAGTTTCTGGTCAATATTTGAATTAAATTCAAATAAACAGAAAACCAGGGGGGTGACGTCGAAGGCGTATTCCCGCGGGGCGCCACCACTTATACCGCTTCGGGCGCGGCTGAGTGGCTGACAGTGGGCCCCCATGGTCAGGTTTAGAGAGAGAGGGAGGGAAACAGAGGAGGGGCGGCGAATCGCCGGCGATTCTCCGGCAAGGAGAGGTCAGCGGCCGCCGTGGAGGGGGGAATGGATGCGCAAGACTATGGCGAGCCTGTACATACCTGAAACATGGCTAGGGGTGGATGGAGCGTGTCGCGGTGGTCTTCTCCAGAGACGTCGGCGGAGGGAGCTCGTCGGAGATGGCAATTCCGGTGAGGCATGGCGTTTCCAGGGGCTCCAACTGCACCAGCGCGCACTAGTGGTTCACCAGAGACATGCCAGAGGAGTCGGTCGAGCTTGAGAGGCTTTGGAGGAGGGGGAAGCAACAGAGGGGATTGCCAGCGAACTTCGGTCGGGAACGGCGGCCAAAGGCCTACCTGGCCGGGCTGTGGCTATCTATTGCGTCGTGGTGGTTGTGTGAGTGTGTTGAGGTGCTCGGAGAGGCTGTATTTATAGGCGAGGGAAGAGGGGGGGCTCGGGCTCCGCCGGAGTTCTCTGGAGACGGTGCCCAGCGACAAGAGGTGTCAGTGAGAGGGAGAGAAGAAGCCGTGGCTCACACGACCACTGTGGGAGGGAGGAGACGAGCACAGGGGCTCGGGTGGCTACGAGAACAGTGGCACGGGCGCACTGTGCGCTTGGCCGCGTCGTGCCCGTGCTCACTGCGGTGAGCTCCGGCGTCGGCGAGTGCCAGGGGGAGTTAAGGGCGTCGAGACGATGATGGTGGCGGGGTTTGGCAAGCTGCGGCGAGCGGGGAAGCGAGCACGAGCGCCACAGAGGCGTCGGCGGCATCCAGAGCGCGTCGACACGCAGCCTGGCATCGTGCACACACGTGGTCACCGCGTGAACTTTGGCATAGTGCCACGCCACGCATTAAAATCATGTCTGGCGTGTAGTCCTTGATGGTTTGGGTTGATCCAAGGTCTTGAGTTGATCACAGGTCGACGGTGTGAGAGTGTAGCATCTTGGCAAGTTTCTGGACAAAAACTTGTGAGGTTAATAGAGAGAGATCTATAAGGAGTTTTGGGCTAAGCTTTGGTGGTTAGGGGTTTCATAGGAGGGTAATGAAGCCCTAAAAATTTCAGCTCCATTGGATCAAGGAAAAATGCACTTCCTGTAGAAACTGCATTTTCTGGCCAGAACAGAAAAGGTTTTCTGTAGCAAAAATATTCCAAATAACTATGAAATATTTTTACACAGGGAGGTGTGCCAAGGTCCAAAGAATATTCAGGAATTTTCTCAGATTTTTGTGGGCAAGAAAAATGAGGGTTGCTTTGGAGCATATGTAACTGAAGTGAGGTGTTAGAGAGGAAATGAATATTTTTCATTTATGAAAAATATTCATAGGGCCATTTTGTGATATATCAGAGAGGAAATGATGTGTTTGAGAGGGAGGTGGGTCACTTGGGTGAAAATCAAGGACATGCCCAAGTGATTAAGTCCAACTGAGTTGATTCAAAACTCCAAATTCAAATCAAATGGCAATGAAATCCAGAAAAAGAAAAAGTGCAAAAACCAGGATGTCACATGGATGATCGGATAATCGAGCCCGAGGAACATGGAGTGGTCGCCGAGGCTGTAAACCCGCCTCCAGTTGAGTACGCCTGGCCCAACGGAGCTGGGATCTTTCTCGAACACGAAGCAGCCATAGCCATCACAGTCACGAACGCCCCAGGCATTGTACTGCATGTGGTTTGATGAAATGGTTTGGTCAATTTGGTATGTGCGAATGAGCATCAAATGACCGCCGTAAGTTGAACGAGCGATAAACCACCACCCATTGACTTGTATATTTCCAGGTCCTAGAATCATGAAGGCCAGTGCATTTGCGTCTGTTGCAACAAATCAAATTGGAGACCAAAAGGACAAAAATATACAATCATGTTCAGAGTATGTGTGGAATTAAGATTATTATAACAGTGACACATATCATAGACAGAGAATTGCAATGCCATGCTCATAATCATACCCCAAGTTAAAAAAATTAAGCCAATGGCTTTCATATTCTAGCAATATGTCAAGGTTCAAACATCATGTAAAAATGAGAGGAAAACAACTATGACAGGGCCTACTCATATTCTACCATAGCAGTTACTAATGTTCTCATATCAACTCTAACAATAACATGCGTGGTTATAAAAATCTTGGAAATGAGAGTAACATATAGCAATCATGAGGTTATACTTATAATATCTATTCTAACAATCATTAGATGCCAATTGTTCTCATATCAACTCTAACAATAACATGTGTGGTCATAAAAATCTAGGAAATGAGAGGAACATATAGCAATGATGTGGTTATAGACATACTATCTATTCTAAATTTCTAACAATCAACAGGCAGTCATATTCATAAGGTAAAGATGAGATGAGATAGAACAATTACACAATGATAGATTCCACCAGTATAGGCAGCCAATCTGTGCGTGGACCGCGTAAACGATGCCATCATGCACTATAGCATCAGACAGAAATGGAGGCTCAACAGGATTGATGATGAGCCATAACCATGTATGGCGACCGGATTCCAGATAGACTAATCCCATGTCGAACAAGGCAATGAGCTTGTAATCCATGTAGTCTTCTGATGGTGTGGGCACTTCGCAGATTACAACCTTCAGCAAACAGAGGTCGCACCAAAAGCTCAACGCGTCTCATGCATAGTAGGCAGGAGTGTCCGGCGGGCCGCGAGGCTCGATGGCGGCAGTATCCAACAATGGAAGGGTGATCTCTCGCTAGGTGTAGATATCCACGAGACGCCACGGACTACCGGATTGGTGGATGAGGACAATCCAGTTGGCCTTCATGCCCGCCCAGTAGTGGCCGCGCATGAAGGATGGGTGGACGGGTAGTGGTAGCATGTCGAGGGGCACCACGACAACCTCCGTAGGATCGTCAAGTCGGTGTCTGGGCCACCTGCGAGGATCGGGCATCAGCAAGCAGGGTGTGTTGAAAAGGGCCGGCCGGTTGCAGACGAGTAGACGGTACAAAGACACCGAGCATGCGGCCAGACGCACGGTGCTGAGCAGGTCCATACAATTACAGATATGCTCCAAGAGAACATCGGGGAGGGAATTCCAATCGCGGGGCTGCGTGTTAGTCAGTTCTGCCATAGGGTTTTTAGGGCGCTAAGTGATTGGGGTTTTTCGTGCGTGCGAGCGAGCAGGGAAGTGGATTCGGGCGGGCGAGCGAAGAACATGGCGTGTGTGGCCGAGCAGTGAGCGGGAGGGGGGATATGGTACGCGCGAGCTACCAAGGAAGATGGCGCGGGCGGGCGAGCAGTGAGCGGAGGGAAATGGTGTGCGGCCGACGATGGGGAAGAGAGGACGAAGAAGAAGAGAGGAGGAAGAAGAGGGAAATACGGGGAAGAAAGTGCATTAAATCTCAATTCTACTAGTACTACTACCAGGATATACCGTCCTTCAGAGTGTAAATAGTTAAGCCGATGACATGTGGGTCTACCTCAAGAGGGTCCATATGTCAGTTAATGGAAGAGAGAGGTGCGTAGGCGTATTTGCGGAAGCGTGCTCCATTGGCAAACATGATGGCAGTACTGGGTAAGGCTGATTCAACTTATTAATTAAGTGTCCCATCTGCTGCAGCGTGTATTGTCACTTCACTGTGAAGACTAGTTGAATAGTTCTCTCTGACCGAGATGAGGAATAATGGATCGCCAAGACTTCCTATCTATAGTATCCCTATGCCTCTACTCTCATCCTGTCCAACAAGATGAAACACTGGCCAAGGCACCCGGCGCCAATAATGTAGGAGTACTAGTAGTATTTTGTGTCAAACTTTGACCATCTATTTAACTATTAAAATGTTAATGCATGTCACCAAAAATCATATCACTGGATTCGTATTTCAACATAGTTTTTAATGGTATAGTTTTTTATGACATGCATTGACACTTTGTTAGTTAAATTTACGGTCAAAATTTTACACTAAGTACGAAGGGGACCATTAAACCAGGATGGAGGTTTATATATAGGTCAATAAAAAAATCATCAACCAAGGTAGTAGTAAATGATGAGTGCCCGAAGATTTTTTTTTCCGAAAGTACTCAATAATGGGCTCGTTTTCCTCAAGAAAATTGTGTTTACGAACGTATTAATTAGAATGCAAGCGTGAGGAACAAATGACCAGAACTATTACACGCATTGGTGAGTTTTCTCTTAATTCTTGCATGCAACGTTCTAATGAAGCTTGAAATATGAACATGTCAATGGGAGGGAGTAAAAGCCTCATGCATGCATGCCTGCATGCAACATGCAACACTCACACGTACACATTCACGCACGCAACACTCACGCATCCATGCGGCACACAACACACGACGCAACATACACGCTCACGCTCAAGTGCTCAACCTACTCCCTCCGTCTGTCAAAGACTGTACATATAGAGATTTACACATTGACCAAGAGGAACCGGAACTTCATGGCATAATTAACGCCCAAAAGTAGCAGACTTATGTGTGCATGCGACCATTGAGAGAAGAAGATTAAATGAAGGTTGTTGCATGCTGTAATTAAGGATAGACATGTAGCCTCTAGCTAGAGCACAAGTTGGTGCATTAGTCAATCAATATCGATTAGATTAAAGGCTAAGTGCATTGGAAGTGTAGATGTACACTCTTTGTTGGAAAAATTTCTAATGCTAGATGGAGTACAGTTTTTCACGGACCAAGGGAGTACACGTGCATGCACTCACATACACAGCCAGGGTGGTTCACGCGCAAGGGTTGGACTCCTGTCGCGCCTGCATAAAGTTTTGTTTAACTAATTTCTTTGCTCTGCCAACTGACAGGTGGGACCTAGAAACCAGGTGTCAATTTAACCAGTCAACAAAGTGCCACGTCGACTATGTGGCTGGTCAATAGGGTGCAATACGGTGCTCTACGGTGAGCTAGTGACCGTATAATCACTGCAAAATTATATAGTGACCGTAATGAGCGTATTGTTACATACGTTGACCGCCAGTGTATTTTTCTTGTTTCAAATTAAGCCATATTAACCGAAAAGGACGCAGTATGGACTAGTACTACTACTTTGATTTGTCCCATCAACTCGCCGAATGAGGAGAAGCTTGCTTACTACGTACGCCTACGTCCTCTCCCTCGCCCATGCACGCGGTGGCTCGCAGGATGAGGAGAGGGTTTTGACTACAATGCCCTCTCCCTCTCCCTCGCCCTCGCCCTCGCGGTGGACGTGCAGTAGTTCATTCGGTGTCAGATTGCCAGAAGCATATTGTCCTATAGTATCATCATTGTTGGACCTTCCGAAGAGGCAAAGAGCCAAGTGCAAGGTTCACAGGAGTATGAACTATTGAACCTCCCGAAGAGGCAAAGAGCCAAGCACAAGGTTTTATAGGAGTTGTCGTCCTAGCAGGAGTAATATAACTATAGTGAACGATGCTACTGTATGATGCCGCCACGTCACCTATATCCAAAGCTATGCCACCTTTTTTTTCTCACAGAGCGTGTTGGAGCCCGTGCAAAAGCCACACAAGTTGCACATACACATAACACATTTACTAGTAATAAATTCTAAAGGAGAAATGCCAGTATGCCACACAAGTTCATCTCCACTTCATGTGATAAATTTGTGCACGACTAGTCTACATATATTCACAGCGCTACCATTCACAATTTACCATACTCCACTTACACGTTATAGATGGGCTCCATGTCCTCCTCCAGGTTCCAGTCCCAGGTGTTCTTCATAGATGGCACGATCCATAGCGGTGGGCAACGGGAATCATTGTCGCAGCTTTCTAGTCTGGTTCCACACGATGGAGACTCATCCAAGCTGAAGCAGCATAAATCAGGGATAGCGTGTCCCAGCATGTCATTCATCCGGTGGTGTGCACTGAAGACACAATGCTTCATGAACGGCAGGCCTTCGGTGTCGTGCACGGAAGGTGGCATCCGCTTCACAATGGGGTAGCTGTCCCCAATGAAAAGCGAGTACTCTCCAAGAGTGTTCCTCGGCACCCACATAGCATGACGGGGGTCGAACTCGGTGCCATTCATCTGGTACACGCGGCATCTCAGATCTGGACACATGGTGACGTACATGGTCAAGGTCCATGCATAATAATGTTGTGCTCAAATATGGCGGTCAGTAATATTGTGCAGCAAATAGTACTACTCCGGTATAGAGGAAGTAAAATAACCGGCTTATTATAAGCTAGTTATACGTG
Source organism: Thinopyrum elongatum (assembly GCA_011799875.1). Taxonomy (NCBI): domain Eukaryota; kingdom Viridiplantae; phylum Streptophyta; class Magnoliopsida; order Poales; family Poaceae; genus Thinopyrum; species Thinopyrum elongatum. The sequence continues at coordinate 157,314,061 of CM022298.1, forward strand.
TCCTCTGGATGAGATAGTAAGACATGGAAAAACAAAAATGGTGGGAGCTAGTGGGTTCAAGTCTTCAAGGGCCTAGCTAGCTATACGCGTCCTCCAAGGTAAAAAGTACTAGTACTAGTAAGTAGTACTACAATGAAAGAGAAGGCGAGAGGGTTAAAAAAATATAATACTAAATTGTAGTACTAGTACAGTAAACATGTCCCAGTCAAGAAAAGAAAATAACTAACAAGTACTACTACTCTAACACACAGCAATGAGAAATTGGAATACCTGGGTAGATGGTAACGGTCCGATCGTGGTAGATTGTGTGACCATGTTGCACATCAGTGGTACCATGGGTAACGACTGCTAAGATAGTTGATCCCAATATGCCAAAGTCAGCTACAAGGTTCCAGGTTAGACCGAATCGCGGATGCAAATGCACATCCCGGATTGGCAATCTTATTTTGATCGGGGGATGACTGGTCCCTGCAAAATAATTGAGTACCATTAGGGATGCAAATAATGGTTTGTGCATTCTGTTTGTAATCTCCCGTACCGTAGGATGGCAGCCAGATGAAACAAGTCCCCTGGCTTGTCACCGCGAAGATGCGGCCTACATGGCACACGACGTCTTCGAACATGTAGGGGTACAAATCTGCCGTGGCCAACATGTGCCAGCCTCTGCCGTTACTGCCTCTTTTATTGATGGCAATCCTTATGTCGAACACCGCGATGAGATAGTAATCGTCATAGCCGTATCGCTTTGTCGGTGGGTCCGCAATTGCTATCTTCTTCAATCTCATGTAGGCATCATCATACGTATTCAAGCCCAGCCAGTCCGAAAGGCCGATCCCAATGGTGGAGAAGGGGTCTACGGGAACCGTCGCACTGCTGTGGATGTTGTGCAAAATGATGGTGGTATCCGGCTGGAGGTATGCAAGCCAATCTTCGTTGGCACCAACCCAGACCTATATATAAGACGGTGGGCAGCAAAGAAATTACGGGATGGAATAACTAAGTACTATATTTAGAATATACACTACATGATCAAACTCCATGACTGACCTGCTCATCGGACAAAATCCGAGTACCTCTCAACATCGGCAACTCTAGCGGAGTCAACGTGCAACCATGGCCAGGGAGCGGTGGACTGTTCAATGGATTGTCCCATAGAATAACCTTCTCCTCGAGGACGCATGGAAGACCAACAAGCATGGCCTTTTCCCAAGCCTGTTTAAGCTTCGTCTTAAAATAGTTGGTGCAGGAAGCACCGAGTCTTGCGGCGGTGAGGACGTGCGATTTCTCCCAGAGGTCTCCCAGCCCCGACGAGGAGGAGAACCGTCTGGCGAATCCATGGGAGTAGCGACGAACTGCCTTGGTCTCTTTGGGGGGAGGGGAACTGGCGAGGAGGAGATAAGGAAGTTATGCGGGCACGCATAGTGGTAGTGCCTAGTGCCTCGCGATGGTAAGGCTATTATTTACTATGTACTCGTACTGTAGCAGTAGTACTACTACTTTCTCAACTAGTAGTGCGATGTACTGTACTTCTATAGTGCACCAGTTTTAAACTCTTGAATCTCAAGGCCAAGGAGCTACAATTGCAAGTGGAGGGTACTACTGTTCTCTAGAACCATCGCTGTACTATCAATGCAGGGAAAGTACACCTATGTAGTGTGTACTCTCCGTGCTCTATTCAAGCGCGTAGCTGGCCTACTCAGCCGCTCCTCTCACGCACACACTAGCAGCCTGTTTATCAGCGATGGTTACTGCGGGGGCAGAACATTTGAGTTCTTTGATACAGCGAGACTAGGCTTTTCGCTTCCATTTGTGGAGGTGTAATGGATCTCGTCGAACTTTGTTAGTTCCTTCTTTATGAATGAGATGAGGCAAAGCTTTTGCCTCCGTTTCAAAACAAAAAAAATCACATCAAGAGGAATTTCTTTTATAGAGCCGATAATGGAGCGAAGTCCATGCGTGCAACGCCACAAGCTACAGAGTAGTAGAGTAGCATTTTACGTACAAAGCCATATTGCACAGTTCCCAATGCCATGCCAGGCTTTTCCGGCTCCTCGGGCTTAATTGGGAGGCGCTAGTTTAAATATGGTAGCCGATGAGGAAGCTGCAAGCGAGGTGCGGCTAGGGCGAGCACGCAGGCGAGAAACTTTGCATGGTGTGAATCGATATATATAGGAGTACTACTCTAGTACGCGAGCCACGAGATGTTGAGAGGGAAAACTCATTCACATGGCTGGGCTATCCAGTGCACCTAGATTGTGGTGCCACACATCCGTTCGACTTCAAAAGTCAAACTACCAGTGTACAATATTGGCTCGCAACGAGGTTACTATTTAAAAAAAAGGCCGCCGTGCGTTCGGCCGCGATCGAACCCACAAAACGAGCTATACACTCCCGCGACCACTAGTAGTACTCGTTGGAGTACAACGCAACCTAGAATCACCTTTTGTCGCTAGTACATTGTTCCTTACAAGAAACCACTAATACCAAGAAACTACTACCACTTACCAACCAGCCCTACCAAGAAACGACTACTCTACAAAGTGCCATTATAGGCACGTTTCAACCCATGTCGCCCCTTAAGTCAACGCCTTCTATTTGATCGGCAAGTTAGGCGTTATGACTTGTGGGACCTACATGTCAGTCTGGACAAAAATCCCAGAGTGACCTCCTACCTCCGGCCCGTCCACCTACTCATCCTCGGCCATGCGACGCAACTACCGCCGCCGGAAGAAGGCGAGGTCAAAAGCGCCAGCGGCGCGGAGCCCATCTTGCGGCAGCCCGGATGCCAGCTCCGTCCGACGCTCGCGGCCGCTAGCTAGCCAAGATAGCGCACACCCTGCTGGATGCATCCAGCTGCTTGTCTACAAGGTTTGCTAGCTAGGTTGGCACGGCGGTGCGGCAACTTGCTCGCGCGCGGCGCGCTAAGGCCGGCCATCTGGCTCGAGCGAAGGCCAGCGCGGCGGCTTGCTCGCGCGTGAGCCACGCTCGGGCCAGCCAGCCAACCCGTGCGGAGGCCAGCGCGGCGTCCGGCCCGTCCGACGGAGCGGCGGCCAGCTCGCTCATCACCGGCACCACCGACGAACATGCATAAGAACTGTTTGAAGTAATGTTTAGGAAAAATAGTGATTGGAGGAGGAAGAACAGGATAGAAGGTCAAATATGGGTCCCTCGTGTCAACGGTCAAACAAAATGTGTTGGTTTAAGCTGCCTTGTCAGCACGGACGTGTGGGCCAACCCTGTCATAAACGTTTTAAACGAGCCTAATCGGCACTAGGTAGTAGTTTTTTGGCGCGGATTAAGAAATTTTGGGTATGTTTTTGCTATTTTTTGTACAATAGTTTCTTCCTCGGGCTGGTTGAAAGTGGTAGTTTTTTGTTAAATACTCTACATACTGTAAGTAGGAGTGAAAGTTAAGCTTTGGAAGCCAAGAAGCACGACTAGTTACATAGTGCCTATGTGTACGTAATTCAAACTAAATATCAACCATGAGTGACTAATATCTTGATGGAAAACTCAAAACTATGGAAATACTAGCATTTTTTTGCATGGTTGGAAATACTAGCAATGTTCACGTGCGTTGCAACGGATCATAATTAGAATAATACTTATTCACAAACTTGATAGAAAACACTCTAATTTTGATATACATATATAACTAGAAATATATTATGTTTCAATCAGAGTATATTCCTTGGGCTGTTTTGGTGAGGTGAGGGAGGGATGTGGTTGGTTTTAGGATACTAATTAAGGGTTTTTCTGCAAATTGGTAGAGAAGTGGGATGTTGTTGAGAAAAGGCAACAACTTACCTCACGGTCGTTAGATGTAGATCTAATGGTCAGAAATGACGGGTGGCAGACACACCATCATCACCAACTAAGTCTTCTGTAGGAGTACTAGCAAGATGCCCGTGCATTGCACGGAACATCAAGATGCATTTTTTATAGAACACCTGTTGTGATTGACCCATGCGGGAGTAATCCCATGTGTAAAAACTAATGATATCTCGAGAAAGAGGAGAGATAAGGTGAGGAGGAGTGGGGCGTGGTGGTGATTGGTGGTCGGACTAAGCGGAGGCATGGGGATGGACGACGCCGGCAGCAACCACCATGCCAGTTTGTTCCAGAGGCTTCCTTTTTTAATTTCTCAACAATGAGGTTGTGGGAGATAGGGATGAACGAGGGAAGGCTTGTCTGCAAATGTGGAGAGAGGTGTGGGTATCTTTTAGTTTAATTTCTATCCGTCAGATATAGATCGGACGGTCTATATTGCAAGATGGCAGGCATACCATCATCACCAACTCGGTTTTTTTATAAGAGAAGAGATATAAGTATGGAGATACAAACGTATTATTGATACTTGTTTCCATAAACTTGGATCTACATTCTATTCAACGGCTGAGCTTGTGGGGCCTTAGCACGATGAATTCTCGACTGTGTAAAACAAATGTTTTCCCGTCGCCGATAAGGAGGGGGTGACGGCGGCGCGCTTTCGGCTTGCTCTAGTCCTAGTAGTCATACTAGGTGGTCTACACACGTGTAGATTTATTCTTTTTCATGTCTCGTGTTCGCCGTACTGCCACGACTGTTGATGAATAGACGGTAAGTTATTCACGGGAAAACCTTTGTTGAGCGTGTGTGAGAGAGAGACAGCGTGCGTGTGTGATATGTGTAGAGACTGAGGCAATGATAAGAGATTCTTTGTGTCTCTGTGTGTGGAGGATAGAGAGAGACATGTGCATGGGGCTTTGTGTTGTGTAACATGGAGACACATAGACATAATCAGAGAGTGAGTGTGTGAGATACACATGCGGACATGGGGAGAGATGTGTGAGTTAGAGAGATGGAGAATTTTGGTGTGCATGTGAGCTAGAGAGAGGGGGGGGGGGATATATACATACCTAGAGCTGGAGATAATATGCAAGGGTGTGTGTCTTAAAAGAAGGATCCAGATAGATGGGTGTTTGTGCGTGTCTGTGTGTGTTTGTGCGCGCGTGTGTGTGAGAGGGAGTGTGTGTATGTGGAGAAGAGAGACCACTAATGATGTAAACCTAGTAGGGAAGGGGGAATGGTGTGACATGTGTGTCAAAGAGAGACAAAAGCATGTGTAGTAGCAGGATAGCATGGGTGCGGGCGGGGAGCAGACTATTTGGAAGAGACACCGAGTGTGTGTGGGAGAGGGGTGTGAGAGCGAGAGAGAGAGAGGAAGAGAGGGGGAGAGAGAGGGGTCGTTTGTGTGCGGAAGTGGCGTATAGATAGGGAGACAAGGTTGATGTTGTTCGAAAGTGGCCTATGTACGGAGACACAAGGGAAGCGAGTCATCGTGTGTGTGATAGAGACTTCATGAGAGATCTAGAATAGATGGTGTAGAGAACAACGTGCGAGATTGAGAACGATGATATGTTAGGGAGCTATGAAAAGAGTCATGACATATATGTATATAGGGAAGGAGCTGGGGCGGGTCTGCATGTGGGAGAGATAGAAAGTGGAGTGGTGCACAAGGAGACAAAGGGTGCTTGTTTGCAGTGGGGATGGTGAGTAAGGTGAGTGTGCGAGAACCACATAACTAGGGAGATAGACATTTGGGGGTGATGTTTTGTGTGTATGGGAAAGATACACTCTATATAGTGCGTGTGCTTGGGAAAGAGAGATGCCGGGAGACCTAGAGAGTGTGGGAAGAGATGTGTGCATGCCCGAGAGATAAAGTGATAGAGACCTATATTGGGGTCCAAACTTTAGAAGAGAGGGGGGTGTTAATGTGCTCCTGTGTTCGTGTCCGAGGGAGAGAACAACTTGTGGGGGGGGGACGGGGTGGATGGCTTCAGATAAAGAGTGAGGTGTCTATATTTGAGAGACTTTAGCGTAATTGAGATATATATGGTCAATAGTGTGTGCACTCATGGTTGATCAATTTGTTTCACAGTTTGGACTATGAGATAAAGATACTTTTGAACATGCGTGATATACTTTGAAGTACCAGAATTACAAACCTAAGATTGGAATTTTGGAATTCGACTCCATCATTAGCTTTTGTAATTCATTTAAACGGAGGTACATTTTTTAAGCCAGGATTTCGTGATTTCAAATTCATATATCAAACCTAGAGATATACACATACGAGCATGTTCAAACTTTATAATCATCCACTTTATTCATACACATACACATTTTTGTTTTTGTCATCATATTTAGGATAAACACATTTGGAATTTCATTTGAATTGGACCATATGATGGTATTTGCTTCCACTAGCTCAATGATCCATATTTGAATTGAATGGACAATCTAAGTTTCGAGTTGGAGATATTGATTTTCGAAACTTGCACTTTTTTTTGTGTGCAAAACAAATAAATTCTCAGCCATGATATCATAGTCGGCCGTACAAGAGCAGAACACTTAATTTCATGTGTTAAAAGCTTTCAAACTTCCCACTCACATCGAAATATCTCGCGCCCAAAAGTTTAGCCCTATGATATTCCTGTTTTACCCCTGCCACATGAACGGAAAAGGGCTGCTTTGGTAACTCCATTGTTTTCCCCTCTTTGCCCCCAACATTCTTCCCCAAAGCCCCTCCCCGCCCACCCCCGAACCACGCCAAGCCACCGAATCTAGTCCTCTACTGCAGCGGTGGACCTCACACCCCGCCGGATCTACCTTCCACACCTTGGAACACCCAACTTCCAACTCACCACTTCACCGGAGCCACTTCAGCGACTGGCTTGTCCACCGCTCCAGATATGCTTGACCGCCATCATGGTCCACTGCACCGGATCTTCTTCACCGGCGCCCTCATCCACCATAGTGTAGGCCCTTCACCGACTCCCTCGTCCGCCCCATCGCTGGCCCTTCATACAAGCCCTCGTCCGCCACAACAGATCCGCCTCACCGAAAGCACTATACACCGCGCCGGATGTGCTTCGTCGACGCCTTCGTCCACTGCACCGGACCCTCTCCACGGATGCCACATTCAACTCCACCGGCCCTGCTTTACTTACGCCGCAGCCTCATCAGGTTATTTCAATTTGTACTCCTTCAGTTTTTCTCTAATTTATCATGGAACTGTTCACTTACCACAGATGAGCTTTCTTGTATGTCGACAGGCGCCGCAACCAAAGCACCGGAGCCGCTTCAGCAATGGCAACAGCCGGCCCAAACTCAACCGCAACACAAGCACCATCGACAATCCTTAGCTATCAAGTATGACAACGATACCCATACGCCGCCGAGAATCAGGTACTATTATCCAACGGCCGGCGCCTACGTTCACTTTCTTAGCATAAGCACCACACCTTTGAATTTCTTCAGGGCATCATTCAATTTTTCATGAGACGCGTTATTCTGCTTGCACCTGTAGGGCCATACTTCTGGCAGTGAACATGTTACATGTGCTAAATTACAAACCAGTGCACATATAGTTACAATGCTTTTGTTTTGTCCTAAGTATTACTGTACTTCCTAGATATCACTGCCTACTATTTTACTTCTTGCATGCTATATTTATAATAATGGTGTTGTTCTAATGCCACCTGTTGGTTCCATCAGACTGCTTCATGTTCTCTATGGTTAATTACACATCAGCAAACTAGCATGTGGTTCCGCTACTTTTTGTTCGTTTTACCCTACATTTTCTGATGCTAGCTATTACATCACTGCTCCGAGCCTCTGTTCATTACTTTTTTGTGCGTTCTTGATCTTCCCATGTTGCATGACTAATTTGATACTTCTATTAATTATGGAGCTGCCAACCCCATCAAGCAAAATATTTGTTCTTTTGGGGCTGGCACCTCGAACAAGCATAAAAATAGAGTGAAGCACATATATTGTCATGTAAGCACACACCCTTCTTTCATTAGTTTAGATGAACCATTGATGATCAATTCGAACCAGTGCATGCGATTAAATTTAATTTTACCTAAATAGAGGGTACAGAATAAACTACAACAACTAGATTTGCAACCACGGGATGCTGACAATATCTTCAAAGAACATTGCAACAGCAGCGAGGCTTCACAGCAACATATGGTAAGCCAGTTGGTTTTAGTACATGTGAAATGTAATGCGTGCGGGCTGCTTTCTTGGCTTGTGCCCTCAACCTGTAATCCTACAGAATTACAAATAGTTCAGTTGTCTGCTTTGCTGTATTGCTTGATTTGAATGCTTGTTTGTTACTTGTTAGGCTATACCTGAGTTGGCCAATATGTCAGCAGTGCCTGCTATACTATCGTAAGGAAATGCATGCCTAATTCATTTGACTCCTTAACTTTTCCTATGAACTTCATCACAAGACTGTCTTCATAGTTTATATGAGGCCACACTGTTAAGTGCTTTCTCAGATTATTTCAACTGCTTAGATGCCTTGGCAACTTAAATATAGCGGTGGTACACTCCCTTTCAACTAGGGATGTCAACTGGGTCCCGTTTAATCCCGATTAAAGTCCACTAGTGGTATGATAGTTCAAAAGACTTTTTGTTTTTTGAGGAAAATGAACTAGCGAGCTAGCAAAAATTAACTAGATGGGACTGGCGGATGTCGTTTATTTGCCACTTACATCCCTAGTTTCATCTTACCATTTTAATTTCTTTTCGGCTGATGCTGCTTTGAACCATTTAAATATAGCTTGCCATGCTCGGCAATCATTCGTATGTCGTTTACCATGTAAGCTTACTTCCTGGATCATGCGATAACTATCTCTTACTTATGTCCAGCAGAAACCTTTCAGGATGCCGTTCACACTAGGACACAATGTACAACCCCAGAATCTATTTGTGCAAGCAGTGCGCCATCCATGTTACCAGATGGTAGCAGTTCAGAGGCAACACCGCCGGAGAGCAGTCTGAGCACAGATATTATAGTTCTTGAGGCTCTACTAGATGCAGAAAGAGATGGTGTGGCTGCCATGAATGAGGTAATCTTGATCTTGAGGCTAGAAATTATGCAATTAGCTGCACGCATTATGCAAGCAACCCAAGAATTGGAGGAAGTAAGAATGTTGCATTTGAGGACGGAGGAGGTCCTGCTGCTTCTGCTATCTGAAGCCCAGGGTAATTCCAGTTCTTCTTTAGATACCAGTTGAAATTGTCATTAGATTAGTATACTTGTATGTTGTGTCATGTCTCTGAATGGATTATGTTGTAAGACCCCCTATGTTGTCCATGTGTTGTAATGATCTGAATTTTTTCGGCGAGGTAATCCTCAGTACTTGTATGATTGACATAAGGTGAACTGTTTTTCGTGTGAGCATATTGTATTGGATGAAATAACTGTTTGACTCAAAGTGCATCCAACCTACTGAATTCAAAGATCACGGCATTTCTAAATCATATTCATATATAAAGGTGGAATAAATCTTTGTCGTGGTTTTGAAGAAATAAATAACAAAACGTAGAATGATGTATGGATATTCGTAATCGAATAGAAATTGGATTTGAATTTAGTTGCCAGGGCCCAGGGTAAACGTGAATGCTATTTCTCCCAAATTTTGAACGAAGCAGCAAAACACCCACTATCATTTGTCGGCTGCCCGAAGCAAGTGTTTGCAAGATGGAAATTACTATCTACCCCTGACACTTCACATCCTAATCAACCCGATTTCCACTGCTGTCGATAGGGGTAGACTAGTAACTTCAATCAGACATGACACAACCGCCTCTGAGCCCATTCAGACACGGTGGGCACCAAACATGAGCGGCAAAACACATTTGATTCAAGCTCGTCCGAAAGACCTGTGTCTCTCCCTCCATTTCCCCATTCATACACGGTGGGCGGCAAAACAAACTCTCCTCGTGTGAAATCGATGTAGGGAAATATTTTAAATAGGGGCAGATGTGTAACTTCCCTCAGACGTGACACAACCGCCCTACCTGTCAGCCCCATTCATACACCATGGGCGCCAATCGTGGGTGGCAAAACACCCTCTCCTCGCCCAAAATCGCTACCGGCAAATATTGGGGAGATGTGAGATTACCGTCCTATCCCCAACCGACGAGATGTCCGAAATTTTAAACGGGGATAAGTTCGTAACTTTCCCACATTTCAGACAAGCGCATCCCGAAGTTTGAGATCCCCCCTCCCCCTCCATTTCCCCATTCATACACCATCGGCGCCACAACAACCTCCCCACTCCGGCCAGCCTCCTCCGTCGGCCACCCCATCCTCCACCTTGCCGGAGCCGCTACCCCTACCCCGTCGTCCACTGCAAGAGATGGACGTATCTCATCCACGGTGTCGGACCAGGATCCTTTCATCGCGTCCTCTCGCTTCATTGGCGCCGTCGTCCACCTTACCGTTGCCGCTCCTACGACCGCTTCGTCCACGGCAACAGGACTTATCCCCCGACCCTGCCATCCGCCGTCTAAAGTCTTCTTCCACGCTGCCGACAGCCATCGCACCCGCAGCACCCTCAACGTATCAGCAGGGGCCTACACGGCGTCGCAAGAGAGGTGGTACTCTTTCATATCTGCTTAAGTTATTGATCTCACCCAAAAAATAGATCGTAACTTGTTTACTGTACTTTTCTTGTCCGTACCAAATCGTAGTGGCTAGTTGAAAGCAAACATTGTGAAGTAGCCTTTGTCCGGTTTGCACCTTCAGATCCGCCATGGCACGGTCACTATACTCGTAAATCTTATGGTTTTCCCCCTTTATATTCACTACCATCATCATAGGTGCTTCGTGTCGTGCTAGCACTGCTCCTCAAGACCTCAACCCATCAAGCGAAACAACATGCCAGTCATAATTCCAAAGCTTAGTTGTTGAAATACGAATCTGATATGATGCTCATATTACTAAAACAGAGAACGTTTAATTGGTCAGCTAATGTTCCTATATTCGTTTTGAAAAGCATGTGCGCCACATATAGAGAGACAGCAGGGATTTGCATTTCTCTGTGCGCTCTGGTTCATCATGGGTGGGCAACACACATTGTATTATCTAACTAGCAAGATGCCCGTGTGTTGCACGGAACATCAAGATGCATTTGTATGAGTAGTTTATCTTGTGGGAGAAAAGGATGAACGTGGGAAGGCCTTATTTGCAAATGTGGAGAGGGGTGTGGGTATCTTTTTGCAAAATTGCCATAGTTTCCTTCCTATCCGTCAGATATAAATCGGACGGCCTATATTGCAGGATGGCAAGCACACCATCATCACCTACTCTGTTTTTTATAAGAGTAGATAGATAGAGATAAGAGTATAAGAGTAGAGAAAAAAGTAGAGAAATCTGCTTGCTCTTTGTTATCATGTTCCTCTTCTGTTCTTCTTAATAAGTATATTACTTCCTCCGTTCCTAAACTGCCTTGGGTGCGTGCGTGTGTTGTGGTGGCACGCGTTTGTACCAGGTGTTGTTCATCGTTGCTTTATTTATAAAGCGGGGCGAAAGCCTTTTTAGGTAAAACATAAGTCTTTTTAGATATTCCAATAAGAACTACATACAGATGTATATAGACATATTTTAGAGTGTACATTCACTCATTTTGCTCCGTATGTAGTCCGCATTTGAATCTCTAAGAGATTTATATTTAAGAACGGAGGGAGTAGTACAGTATGTTCCTTGTCGGGAAGTGGAGCAGGGACATTTGCAGTCGACAGGACTATTGGGTCACTTCAGATGGATGCTTTCAACGATTCTAGATGGTCTGCCATAATATCCAGGAAATGCTGGGAGCTATGTCGTCTTTGATAGTCTAGACTGATAGTAACAGTATTGTGCCTTCAGTTGAATAGAGCTGCCCCTTTTGGGGCCGAAGCCTTTCCGAACCCTTTCTTGTCGTACCGGCAATATAAGCCCATATGGTCCAGCTAGTTCCACTTTCCTGATTTTACTCTTGATGCTTTGGGTTTTCCCCTTTTATCTACCCTACTATGATCTGCGTAGGTGCTTTCTATCGTACTAGCAGTACTCCACCCTTCAGGCTAAACAACACATCACTCATAATTCCAAAGCTTAGTTGTTCAAATATGATTGTGATATGATACTGATATTAGTTAACAGACACATTTAATTGGTTAGCTAAAGGTCCCACTTGAGTTTCCAAATGCATGTTGCGACATATAGAGAGACAGCAGAATTGCATTTCTTTGTCAATTGGTGACTGTACTTTCTTGTCCATACCAAATCTTAGTTGTTATTTCAAAGCAAACATCGATTGCTAACTACCCTTTGCGTGGTTTGCAGCTTCAGATCTGCCATCCCACTGCCACGGTCAACACTATACTCATCATGCTTACGGTTTCCCCATTTTATGATGACCACGATCAGCCTACGTGGTTCGTGTCGTAATAGCACTGCTCCACCCATCGAGCTAAACAAGCTTAGTTGTACAAATTTGAATCTGATATTATGCTGATATTAGTAAAACCGAGACATGTTTAATTGGTCAGCTAAATGTTCCTACTTTAGTTTCGAAATGCATGTGAGCCACATATGGAGAGACCGGAAGGAATAGTATTTCTCTGTGCGCTCTGGTTCATCATGGGTGGGCAACAGACATTGTATAAAAAGACTTGTAATATCTTCAATCTGCTTGCTCTTCTGCTCTTCTTTAACATGATCCACTTCTCTTCTTTAATAAGTATGTTCCTTGTTGGGAAGAGTAGCAGAGACATTTGCGGTCGACTGGTCAGGTCGAGTTGTTCTCCCTTAGTATATTTTGAATCTGTCAGGTCAGGTCGACTTGTTCTTCTTTACTATATGTTGAAGCTGTCATCTGCGAAGTATCATCACTTCTGGAGCTCTCGTATTTTGAGTAGTAGGCCACATTATATTAATGCACACACCAAATTACAGCATGCATGGCATCTCTCAGAAGAATTGCAGAGATAGCACAAAGGGGTTTACAGGGAGGCAGTATTGGATTAGAATCACTTCTGCATTGCAAAGATAATCTCACTTGTTTTTATGTTTTCATGCATGTCAGGTATTGAACATGATCAAAATGAATATGAGAATGGGCGCATGAGAGGAATATTGCGGAACAATCCACTGGCTAACAAACTTGGCATGGTGGAGGATGGCCTATCTTATTCACCCATCAAGGTGCTTGCTCTAACTTGGCAAGGTTGCATTGGTCGCACATATTTTGCATATGACCTCTTACATTACTTCTACTTTGTTACACCACCATCTGCTTAGTTTAAGCATCATATATGAGTATATGCCATACCTATCCATTTTCTGTACCTATTCCATGTGTCATCATACTATGTTTTTCCAGTCAAATGTTGTTCTTTCATAATAGATGTCCAAAAGGAAGAGGGTGAGTGCAGATCCTCAAGGAGTACAAACTAGGTATTTGGAAAAGGTAGTGATGCCTGTTAAATTAGATAGATCAGCAGCCACAGAAAACACAGGCCCAACTGTACCACACTTTACCCCTACTCCACTGGCCAAACCCCTATTAGAACTGCAAAGAGCCTAGCATCAGGGATTGTCTATGATATCATTCAAAATTTGAACTCCTAAATTTCTGCATGTGCCTTACCTTCTCTCTTGTATGAAAACTAATTTCAGATGAATCTCCTTTCTCAAATGATCATAGGATCTCACAACAATACTGGGCACTGCATTGCTCTTGTCAGTACCTCTTGCCCTTTGTCAGCATACTTACACTCATTGCTGTTTGATTATGTAGCATCACTGTAAATGTTCGCTTCTTTATCCTCCCTTTGCTCGAAATTATAAGATCTATATTTACTCTTAGATAAATGTAGAATTAACACAATGGTTATGAAGTTTTGGATTGCTCATGTAAGTACCTGTTGTCATGTACTCCCTCTGTATCGAATTAATTGTTGCTCAATTGGATGTATTTAGAACTTAATAGTGCTAGATACATCCATTTGAGCGACAAGTAATAACGGACGGTGGTAGTATTACTGTACTTCCATTGCGAGATAGTTGATTGTCTAGCATTACTCTGCATCTTATCTGCCCTGCCCTCCACTTTCTCCAAATTATCAGATCTACATTATTCTTACCAAAATGTTGAATAAAGCCAATGCCACTGCACAGGTTGATGTCTGCATTCCTCTTGTCAGTACCTTTTGCCTTGTAATGCTGTACTTAATTAATTGCTATTTGATTATGTATCATCACTCTGCACCTGAGCTTCATTATCCTCTATTTCTTCCAATATTATTTGATCTATATTTACTCGTTACAAAATGTAGAATAATGGCAATGCTTATAAAGAAGTTTCTTTGGGGAATTTATTGAATTATCCTTCCATCGACATGGAGAAGGGCTTTGTCCAGCCCATGTTAACATGTAATGTAAGTTCATCCTTCTCAAGCCTTCAAACTTTGTTCTAGTATAGATTTGGATAGGCATCATTTCCTCCACTGCTGTTTACTTTGGTGTTTACATCTGCTTGGATGTTTGCAACAACTACCAGTTTTAAATTGTAGTTGTAAAAACATGTTCCTTATGCAGAACAGATCCATTTATTTGCTTATATAATTGTGAAACCTATTATGTGTCTCCTTGTTTCTCTTTCAGAGTCGTATCTCTTATGCCAGGCAGAACTTTAGGGAAGATAGTGAGCCAAACCATCTTGAAGAGAGCGAGACGACCCCAAGGTCATGTCTTGATGAAGACAGTGAGTTGAGGCTACTCACCAGCAGCTGTGAGACAACCTCTGTGCAGTTGCTGCCTCAATTAGTTCGACTTCTTCAGTCTCAACTTAAAGCGGAAAGGCTTGCTTCAGCTCAGCTCCGACTTGATGTTAATGATGCAAAGAAGATCTCAGAGGACTGCCTTGCGGGCTTTGGTGCTATACAGCTAGGGATAGAGCATCTATCGTTGACACAACTGAGGTCTCATCAGCTTGTTCGGCTGCTTGCGGTGCACGTCCAGGCCAGGCCTAATGCCTTCTGAAGTGCTCTTAGTTTTGTATATTATTTTGTCAGCGCATTTATATGCACTGGTGGCGACCTTTGGTGCCCAGTGTATGTAATCCACGGTCACGTTGCGCTTTATTATCACCGGTGGCGAACTTTGATGCCCAGTGGATGTAATATGCCGTAATTTCTTTATTGTATAGTCTAGGTTTATTCTTGGTCGGTATGCTATAATTTAGGCCGTAAGCTTCAATGGATCTCAATGTTGTCGGTCTTCAGGCCGGCCCGTAACTCGCTATATATGGGCCAAAACGTGGGCCTATAATCATCTTGGGCCATTACCAGGTCTAAACGTATAGTAGTTTTCCGCCTTTAACAGGCCGAGTAAAGTTCTGGCCAGCTGGGCCAGAGAATACCATGGGCTTTTAACAGGCTAAAAACTAGATTGGGCTAGCGTTGAGCCGAAAAATTCATGGGCCAATACAGGCCGAAACTGCCTAACGCCCATGTTTGGCCCAAATAGAACGAGCCATTAACAGGCCAAAATATATCTCGGGCCCTGTTTGGCCCAATAAAATTATGGGCTTTAAGCAGGCCGGTATCCACACGGGCCGTAGGCCCAATAGTGTCATAGGCCATTAGCAGATGGGCTATAAGCAGGCCGGATTCAACACGAGCTATAATTAGGCCCAACTGTTACACGGGCCATTAACAGGCCCATAGGCCAGTTGGGCTGAAATTTATCCACGAAGACTACGGGCCATTAAGAGGCCTAAAGTTACTTCAGACAAGAAATAGCCTAGTTTCTGCATGGGCCGTTAAATGGCCTAAAGTGAAATCGGGCTGACAACGGCCCAGATGCACCACGGGCCGCTAATAGGCCGAAACTATTATCGTGCCGAACTGGTAAACGGGCATTTAACAGGCTAAAATACTAACCTGGCTTAGAATGGGCCCAAAAGAACAGTGGCCTGTTAACGGGCCTGATCTGATATGGGTCGTAATTTAGCCCAAAACATGACAGGCTGTGAACGGGCCTGATCTGATATGGGCCTCAATTTGACCCAAAACATGGCAGGCTGTTCACGGGCCAGCACACTAGTGTCTGAAAAAATATGGTGGGCCTCTAGCTGGGCCAGCCTTTTTACCTTAAATGGGCCACTGTTGGGCTGTGCCACGTGTCAACATATCATAGGCGTCTTCCGTCCATTGTAGGGATGACATCTATCCCAACAATGAGCTGACACGTGGATTATCCGGCGAATGAGAATTTTACACGTGGAAAATCCCCATTGGTCGGGGCTGTTAACGGGTTATCACATCCAAACCAGAACCTGATAGCTTAACGGTGACCCGTCACGGTGGATGCCACATGTCGGTTACCCTTGACGAAAGCACTTCTATGACGCGCGATTTATCGTCATGGAAGTGGACACTTCCGTGATGATAATTTTGGATATGTCATGGAACACTTCTATGACAGCATAGGTATGACTATCTTGATTCTATCATAAAATCGTCATGGATGTACATGCATGACAGAAAATGTGACCTACTGTGACAAACACGTATCATCACGGAAGTGTATTTTTTTTGTAGTGCTTGTACTTATCTCTATTTTCTTGCATGACACATAGACAGGATGCGCATAGAGGAATTTTGTTACTGCACGTTGTTACGTACCTACTCCCTTCTTCCGGTTCACTACTAGTACTCCCTCCGTCCTGGTTTATTGGTCCCCTTTGTACTCAATTCATGGGCTCGTTTTCCTCAAGAAATTGTCTTTACCAACGTATTAATATCGGGAATGCATGCATGAACAACGAATGATTAAACCTTGCATGCAACGTTTTGGACAAAGCATTGACATATGAACATGTGAATGTGAGGGACTACAACCTCGCGCATGCATGCAACAGTCACAAGTACACATGCACACAAAAACGCGCGCAACACCCTAAAGCATGCATGTCCGAGCACACGACGGAACACACACGGTCACCCTCAAGTGCTCAACCTACACTTGCATGCACACACATACTCAGCCAGGGTGAGCTAGTGGCTGTATAAACACCAAAAAATGTATATATTGCCCGCAATGAGCGTATTATGAACTCCAATGACCATATTTTTACAAATATACAGTGACAGCCAGTGTATTTATCTCGTTTCAAATTAAGCCATATTAACAAGAAAGGAGGCAGTATGGACTAGCATTACTTTGTTGTGTCCCGTCAACTTGCAGAACAAGGAGAAGCTTGCGCGCGGTGGCTCGCAGGAAAAAGGAGAAATTTTGACTAATGCAAGCTCTCCCTCGCTCAGGCGGTGGGCGTGCAATAGTTAATTCGGTGTCAGATTGCCAGAAGCATACACTGTACTAGTACCATCATTGTTCGACTTCCCGAAGAGGCGAAGAGCCAAGCGCAAAGTATACTATAGTAGTACTCCGAGTAGTATTACGTACTACTAGTACTTACTATACAGGTACTACTAGGAACCTCATGGTGGAGCGTCTGCACTCTTATTTTATTTTAATCTGTGATAAAACAATCTTCAACACATTTGCTTCTCTTCGAGGGTTCTTGCATGTGATAAAGGAAGTTGATTGCATGGAACACTCGCCACAATTCTCGCTTAATTCTGGCTCCTATCCTGTTAGAAATAGGAGCGCCGAGTAATATTTTCTCTTTTTTTTTGTTATTCAGCATGTAAACATGTCAGCAAACCTCGCGGCGCATCTTTGTGCGAACCGTGCTTGCTGCTCTTTGAATGTGACCGAGAGCTGGCTTGATGAAACACCTCGCTTCCTTTTCTTGCGGGGTACCTCGCTTCCTAGTGACCAGTCTCTTGGCTAATTGTCCTAAGAATGCTTATATATGAATAAAGCTCTCTCATTTACCCGCATAAAAAATTAAGCCATATTAACTGGAAAGGAGGCAGCATGGACTAGCACTACTTTGGTGTGCCCCGTCAACTTGCAGAATGAGGAGAAGCTTGCAGGACAAGGTGAAGCTTGCTTACACCCTCTCTGTCTACCTCAAGCGTGGTGGCTCGCTGGACGAGGAGAAGCTTTTGACTAATGCAACCTACCCTCGCCCAGGCGATGGACGTGCAGCAGTTCATTCGGTGTCAGATTGCCAGAGGCATACACTGTACTACCATCATTGTTCGACTTCCCGAAGAGGCGAAGAGCCAAGTGCAAGGTTTAGTAGTATGAGTAGTACAGTACTACTAGTATGCAGGTACTTGGAACCACATGGTGGAGTGTCTGTGCTCTTAATTTATTTTAATCTCTGATAAAGTACACATTTATTCGGGAGAAGTGCGGAAAATGGCAGCCCAATAGTACTATTAAAAAACATCGAATGTGTAATGATGACATCGATCAACCATGCTCAAATATATCTTGGCCTTCATGCGACACCTAGCCCATCTGTGTTCTCTCTCCTCGTCTCTCTCAAGGAGCGGCGTGTTGGCCATTTTGCTCTCAATTGAGATCGGTTTGCTCACACTCGGGTCCCACATGTCAGTGATATGCCAAGAGGAAGTGCGTTGACCGACAGGCCATACGCGGACTTGGTTTTGAACCTTCATACTAGTATGAGCGGATTCAAAGAAGAGCGTATTGATGGTTGCTTCTTCCGAGCAACTTACAGTGGGAAAGGTGGGGCTTATGATTTGACTGCTCATTACTCACTAGTAGTGTGGCGCAACGACCGGGCTGAGTCTCCCATGCGGTTGTGCACTCTAATTTGGTGCATGGTGCATGGACCCGGATGCTGAATGGCTTCTGGCAATGCGATCAAGCTTCCAGCATTTGTTTACATAATTGACGTATACAAATAATTTTCCAGCAACATGAAATTGTACAATGCTCTGAAGCTTTAAGCTTTTGTTTAGTGTGTCTTGCCAGCTGGAAGGTTGTCTCATTACAACATCAGTCAAATACTAGAAAGGAAACTAACATCCATGCTCTTTCGGAAAAACTAAAAAACTAACTTCCTTGCTAATGCATCTCAATGATTAGCAGATCAGAGCTAATATTTACATCACAACTGAAGACAAAGTTGTGAGAAGGTGTTAAATTAAAATTGATCCATTCTTTCATTGGCAGCAACTCCCCCCCCCCCAGCTCTGTCTAAATCAACAAGGCATGTTGGAAAAAAAAGTAGCTGTCAGGAGCATGCAACATTTTGATCATTTTCTGCAGTTCCACTAAAATAGAGCTGAGCGTCCCTATTCCAAAGATATTGAGTAAGTGTGATTACAATAATAGAGGACTATTGATGAAACAATAAACACACAAATAGGAGCCGGTCACCTTTGCAGTCTCTCTTAAGACTAACTAGTTGGAGAAGATTAAGCAAATAGTTGGAGAAGATTAGGTTCGGAGTTGGATGAGGAGGATAGAGCAAAACCAATCTCCCTTTGTGCAGTCGCACTGAAATGTAGAGATGTTGCCCGTGTGACATTTTAGTAGAACTGCACAAAACACTCTTAAGAAAGAAGTGATTTGTGCAGTTCACCGAAAGGTCGCAATAGCAACAAGGTGAAATGGATAGCCATGTTTGCAAAAAAGAGGTAGAAAGGAAACAATTACTAGCCAATAACAGTTGATGACACATACAATGACAAAAAAGAAGCCTATTCCTTGTCCTAAGGGAAGATAACAGCACAGTTGTTTATCTAAAATGGTGTGAGGATGAGATTGCAATATGGAAAGTACGCCGGACGAGCTACATTTTGGGCAAAGAACTAGGGAAGATCCACATGCAAGATTTTCCACATGTAGCGACATGGGAAGATGGGCAGTGGAGCAAGGACGGAGGGGATACCTGGGGGTCATCGAGATGTAACTAGGAGGGCAGCGGCGGGCGGGATCTACCCATACTGCGGCAGTGAGCAAGTGGCGAAGGCCCTACTGCGCCAGAGCTTGGTCAGAGAGAACGGCGCATACCGCAGATCGGGATGTGCTGCCTCGACGCCGTCGAACTGAGAAACGATGCACATCCTCCCTTTCCGCCGGCGGACGGGATGCGGCCGGATCAATGACCAACGGTGAGAGAGAGAGGCCACCGTCGCCTTGTATGTGATGCTTTGAAGAGAGACAAACCCCGGCAGGCAGGCTCCATTGTATATAGTGGAGCGGACTACTTTTTTCTCCATAACAATCGTTTTATATTTTGTGTACGTGCCATTGAGCAATATAACTTTATTTAAAAATAACGCGCCAACGCATCAAGTCAAACTTTGTTTCGTGCATGCATGTTACACGACCTCCGTAGGTAAACAACCGCTACATGCTCTCAAGTTAGCACGTGGGCTGCCATTTCGTACAGAAATGGCCTCCATCGTGTACCCGCGCGGGTGTGGCTGGGCACGAAGCGTGAGTACGTGCACCTATTCTCTTCGTGTACATACACCACCTACGTGGTTTTGTGTGAGAGAAATACAAACCTAGACAGAGATAGTGTGTGGGTTCGTGAGTGTTTATTTTTTGGGGGAGGGGGTGCGTGAGAGATAGGCAAGGAATATGTGTCGATGATATCTCAAACAAAAAATGTAAGATATGCAATGTGTGTAAAACAGAGGCCTGGATATATCATATATAGAGGGGGCGATCCATGAGAAGAGAGTGGAGGTATCATCGGCGTGAGATATCCATAGAATCAAAGAGAGGGATGATGTGTGTGTGTGTGTGTGCGCGCGCGCAATCGATAAAGAGTGCCACCGAATTTGTGTGTGCCCACGTCAAAGATATAGGGTGGCTGGCCTACTGGAACGTGAGAGGAGACAGGTGCAGTTTGTCTCTGTGGCATGGATACCTACCTACATTGTTCGACTATCGGTGTGTGTGTGGGGAGGGGGGACAGAGATCTAACTATAGAGGTAGAACGGCCGGTATATGTGTGGAGGAGGAGAGAGACCTACCTTATGTATTGAGGGAGATCGATCGGCATCCATGCATATGTGTAGGAGAGGAATAAGGTTGGGAGAGAGACAGAGCTAGAGTGTCGGAGGGGTTGGTGGTGGAGTTGCTTCTCACAAATGGTGGGAGAGGCCCGCTAGACAAACAGAGGGCATGCCTGCAATATCAATAAGAGAGGGGATGCCTGCCTGTCTGTGCACGTGCGTGTTAGAGACGGGTCAGGAGGCATGCATGAATGATGAGGGGGATGATATGGATGTGGTAAGCAGACGTAGCTACATACGAAGATCAATCGTCCTTTGTCGGAGAAAGAGAGAGACATAACTTGTGAGGTACGTCGATCGATGCGTGAGGAAAAAGAGTTATAGTCGACCTAGGTATATGTAGGGAGATCGATCGGTATACATGCATGCATGTGTTAGAAGCAAATAAGGCCCGGAGAGAAGGATAGAGAGAGGGGGATGTGGCTAGGAGGTGCTGCGAGAGGCCTACTATATCGAGGGGGAAGGAGTGTGTGAGTATGAGATCGATGAAAAGAGGGGCGTGAATGTGCATGTGCGTGGAACCGTATTAGACAGAGGGGGGCATGGATAGTGAGAAGAGAAGAGGGAAAGCTTGTGTTTGTGGTAGGCACACCTGGCTAGAGAGGTATATCGATCGGTGTGTGCCGGAAAGAAGGAGCTGGGGGGCCTACACACACCGTGGGTGAACAACCTAAAGAGAAATGACGAATGTGCTCGATGGAGCTAGAGAATGCTGAGGGAGGGTGAGAGGGAGGCGGGCGTGTGCATGCACAAGAGAAAGTTAGTGCTAGCTACAAAGATTGGAGGATTGTGTGGGTGTAAAAGACGAATAAAGATCATAATTCATTATAAAAGTGGATTCGAATATTTGAAGAAGATATCATAGTGTTTTAAACCGACGCATGCATGAATATATATAATGGTGATACGCATGGTGTGGTTATGAACATGTTATACTACATATAATATATAAAACATTTATTTGAATTTGTGATAATGTGTGGCTTTTGTAGCTCAGGGCTAAATACTTGTCATAATGTAGGTGGCGGGGCACTATACTTTGTGTGATAAACACAGTGTACGTATGAAACATGGTTTAGATTATGAAGATCTAGTTAGTACATCAAATGTACTATTATTTGGAATCAACCTCAAGTGTATTCAAAATTTTGAATTCGAGCTCATATAGTACACATAGTTCATATCTATCTCTATAGTAATCATGTGGTGTGTTGTTAAGATAATATACGAAGGATGGTTTAACTTGGCAACAATCATGATTGTAGATTCTTATTCAAATAGAGAAACGAATTCAAATTTAGTTCGAATTACAGCGGTAGTATAGACATTTGGAATGCACTAAAATGTTCGTATGAGTAGGTTACAAGCATTATACAGCCAGCGAAAAAATTTAATTGGACATAACATGGATTCATAGCTTTGAATAACATTTGTACAGTAAAATGGGACAAGACTCTCTTGTTGTGTGGTGCGAATAGTTTTATTTTTTTCTTTTTTTGTTGAGGGAAGTGTGAATTGATTTGGTACGTACATTAGTACACGTGAGGCTTGGCCCTAAATTTCAACCTGCGCCTTCTTATCCCGAAAATTCAGATATCGTGCTCCCAAAACTCGCGCCTTGCTATCCTGAAATTACAATGCGCGCGAAAACTCCCTCTAGCTGCCAAATCCCAACACGCGAAATCCCCCTTCTAACCCTGAGCCGAAATGGCCACTAGTTCAAATTGGTGGGGGTACTTTCATAACACACCCTAAATTTTGGACAAGCGCGTCCCTAAGTCATGGTTCCCCCTCCCATCACCTCCTTTTCGCCATTCGAAAACCCAGGCCGTCATAACCTCTCTGCTCAATCCGTGAAACCCCACCCTTCGCCGTCCACCACCCCACCACTGCCCAGCCAGAGCCTCTTCCCCGACGACATCGTCCACCGCAACAGCTTGACATCCCTCATCCACTGCCCCGGATGAGGATTCGTCATCGATCTCGTCGTCCCGCCGGTTCAGCCACCCCGTCCTCCACCCCCAAGGAGCTACTCCGACGATCGCCTCGTCTATCGCGGCTGCTCCATCCCCACATCACCGCCTTAACCTGCTCCACCAGAACTGCAGCATCCTCACTGACTGCTCGGACGAAGCCGAGGCCTACTCGCTGCCACCAAAGAGGTTGTACACTCATCACATCGCACCTTCTCCTTAACTTGACCTCCCGGCGCCGCCGGTGCTCGATCCCGCTCCCCCATGGCGCGACTACCTCGTAGTCGGCGCCATCGGCGACATCTCCACGGTGGCTCTCCCGTAGTGCGAGGCTCCCTCGGCGGCGGCATCCATACCAGCCGGAGCTGCTGCTGCTGCTCCGGCTCTCGCTCGCTCGCGCTGCTGCTATGCTGCTACAGCTCTCGCTCACGTTGCTGCTGCTCTGCTCTTCCCCTCGCTCGGCGCGCTGCTCTGCTCTTGCTCTCGCTCGCGCTGCTAATACTGCTACATGGGCTGTTGCAGCTACACGAGTTGCTGCTCTGGCTCTAGTTCGCGCTGCTGCTCCAGGCACTGTTGCTCCGGCTGCTATCTGCTACTGTGTTCCCTGTTGATCGTCTGCTGATTTAGATCACTGTTTCTCTACTACTAGTGCTCGAGCGGCCTAAACTACATGTGAAGTGCATGTCTGCTACCAGTGCGTTTAGTTTCGACAGTAACATTCAGATTCCACAGTAGATTTCAGTTTCGACACTTAAGTTCAGAGTCAACAATTCTTACCTCATCTGTTGTAGTCAGGTGTTTTTTGGTGATGTACATTTTACATCTACCACTTTTTGGTAATGTGTTTTACATCATCTATTGGAGATGCTATTAGAATCCCACTTGAGATTAACGATGTCTGTCTTGTGCTGCTTCAGCCTCGATGTTTTACGGCTCGCCGGAGCTGCTCCAACGATGGAACCATCCATCACAACAGAGCAGTACCCTGGACGCCGTCTACAGACGCCTCAGATCTTCCACCACACCTCCGATAGCCACCTCTGCCGCAACTTCTTCGGCGACCAACCCAATGATGCCGAGGTCGACATGGCTACGCCAAAGAGGTTGTACACTTGTCGCATCACTTATTACTCTACATTCATGTCGATCCATTAGGGCTATTTTGTTTCAAAGGAAAAAGTGAAGGAAAAACATAGCAATAGGAAATTTTCCTATGGTACTCTACTATTCAATTATTCATGCATTTGGTTGAAAGGAATGGAGCAAAACATCCACCTAGAGCTACTTTTCATATGCATGAAAACAAGACTAAGTGCATTAGTGGCAGAATAACATTCTAACTGTACACACTTTCATATGGTTTCACTTTAATTTGGCCATGTTTCTTTGCATTCCTCTGCTCTTCCATTCCTGTGAACCAAACACCCAAGTTGACAGAAATCATGTGTTTACAAATGCTCTGTTTCCCACGTGCATTCCTATCCTATTCCGGTGTTTTTCCTATCCCTGCGTTTTTAGAATCCTGCAAGCCAAAGGAGCCCTTATAGAATTACTTCAGTTACAGATAGGTATCGAAGAAAACGTTGTGTGGTTTGTCCTGCTCCTGCTGCGACATTGTCCACCTCACCTGAGCTGCTCCATCGACAGAAGCATTCACCATACCAGACATCATGACTCCCGACCGTCTTTCGCCTCCTTAGACCTCCTTCCCTGCCGCCGGCACCCACCGCAACTGCTTCACCATCATTGACTCAGCAAATGAACCTGAGGAGTACACGGGTCCACAAGAGAGGTCGCACTCTTTTGTTTCTGCTTATGTTATGCATTAATTGCTTAATATTACCTGCTACTTTATCATCCTATTCACCTCTTAGACTCCAAGTCAGATCCGAATTAATGTTCAAACTTGAGTTTTAAAATGCTTGTGGGGCACATATTAAGGCCGCAATGAATAGTATCTCTGTCTATTATCTGGTTCACCTAGGGTATGTCTATGTTGTTCATATTGGGTGGTAAACAAAAAGTAAAGCAATCATCATCTGTCTTTTTATTAAAGTAAAGCTATCATCACCCTGCTAGCATTATTTTTGGATCTATCCACTGGTTGTTACCATCACTCTAGATTTCTGCATGCTCTCCTTACATAATCTCACTATATTTTTGTCGTATGCATGTCAGATATTGTACACAGTCATGCTGAACATGTAGAAAAAAAGAGAAGAGTTTTGTGTCATGCAGACATCGCTCCATTGTGGGTGCAATGGCAAACCCTCCCCCCCCCTCCAGATTGTAATCCAGAGGAAGATATCTGTTCTGAGGCGGATTCAGACGGAGCTGACCACTCCTCTCCCCCCCCCCCCGAGGTGTTTGCTTTAACTTGGCATGATGTTGTTGGTCATATCATGCATATGTTGCCTTGAAGTGCCTACTTTCGACATCATATATGTCATCTGCTTAGTTTAGACATGTTCTATAATGCCACCTGTTTAGTTTCTATATCATATATGTGAATTATGCAATCCCATCTCTTTTAGCCAGGCAAAAAATATGTGAAGTATGCAATGCCTTCCTGTTTAACCAGGCATCATATATTTGACATATATCTTGCCAATCCTTTTCTTCATTACATTTCCATTTGTCGACAATGTTTGTACATTCAACTACTCTTCTTGTGAATCAGCTAGTTGAGTGGGTGATGGAAAAATCTGGAGTGAAAACAAGGTCTTCAGAGCAGATTGTGCTACCTGGCGAAGCAGATCTCTTGTTGGGTCCCGATAGCTCCTCAGAGATGGATTCAGAGACAGATGACCAGTCATATTCCCCCACCAAGGTGTATGCTCTAACTTGGCACGGTTATACTGCTCATATCATGCATATGGTGTGTTGCATTGCATAGTTTAGACATCATATACACAATATTCAACACCATGTTCTTAGTTCAAACAACATATATGCGAATGCCCTCTGCTTAGTATATAAATCACACATGTGAATTATATCATGCGATCCTGATTACTTAGATAACATGTATGTGAATTATGTCATGCCAACCTGTTTACTAAAGATATCATATAATTATCTCATGCCATCCTGTTTAGTTAGTCATCATATCTTTGAATTATGTCATGCTATGCTATCCAGTTTAGATAGACATCATATATGTGAAATTATGTCATGCTATCCTTTTTAGTTAAACAATATACATGTGAACTATTTCATGCCCTCTTTTTTCCACACTATCTATTGCATCTGTCTCTCATACAAGGTCTGTACATTCAACTACTTTTCTTGTTTATCAGCCATTTGAATTGGAGGGGGTGATGGCAGATCTAGCGGAGTAAAAACACGGTGTTCAAATAAAATAGTGCTACCTCTTGGTGAGGATAGCACCCCGGTTGTACATGCACGAGAACCAGCCCTACCACAAATAACCCAGACTCTCGCAGATTGTACCCCTACTCCGATGGACAGAGAACCAGCTTCACCCAATCTAACCCCAACCACAGCAGATAGTAACCCAGTTCCAGTTGACACAACACCATCTCCAGCACAGAGCTCCCAAACAAGAGCAGTTAGAATGGCAGCTCCAGTGCCCAAAGTGCCAGTACTACCATGGCGAACCCCAACTCCACCAGTTAGTACACCTATTCCTGTGGACGACGCACAACCAGCCATTCGTAGTTTAGCATCTATCGCATTTGAAGTTGTTAAATCCTATGTGCGTATCTTCCCATCATGGAAATATTATACTAAAGATGAAGGAAAAAGCCAGTTGCAGGTGTTCGTCCAGGAGTTATGTGTAAGTAATGTTATTCATGGCAAATACTTCGCTTTGTCCCAAACATTCTACCTCCATGCTGGTTATAATACAGCAAATGTTCCCATTTTTCTCTAGAGAAGGACCGATTTGGAAACTCAGGATGAAGTAACCTGTGCTAATACCTCTACTATCTTCAAGAATGCTTGGTGGCAGTATCGGAATTACCTGAAGAAAACATACTTCACTGGCAAAGAAACTCATCAAATTCCCTTACTTTCTCCTGAGATACATTTACGGCACGATGACCGGGAACGCCTTGTTCTGTACTGGTCCAGAACCAAGAATGTGGTAAGGTCTATGAGCTCATTTTTTATTTTGAAGTACTATATGCCTGTGTCTTACTGTACTCTGTTCGTGTAGAAGAAGTGATTTAACCTGTAGAAGAACTGTTCTCATTTAAGATTCCATTGCTACGGTGCATACTGCTTCTTTTGTATCACTGTATTTACTCATACAAACTTATTTTTAAATTGAAGGATCCAATCGAAACTCCAATGGCACAACAGGTATGTTTAAACATGTTTCTTTAATAGGTTTGCTCTTCTAAATTTCTCTGTTGATTTCAATTTCAATTGTGTATACAGTTGACTTCTCATATCATGCACATTACTAGCATCACAACAGAGCCAATAGTGTTGTTGTACATGTATACCCATGTTACCTCTGAAATATTGTTGTGCCGTGTAGTTTCCCACACTTGTATTCTTTCAATGCTGCTTTGTCTTGAACTGATATGATTTGAACCGTGTCTCTATTTTGATTTGGCAAGACAATGCAGTGACCATAGGACATAGATATATGTTTGTTTGATGCTTTTATTATGTACTTACTACTTGGCAATAGAAGACTTGGTAGTTTAATCCTGTCCACCTTATTACTGAACTGGTTCATATTCTACATGCTAAACATGTTATGTGTCTGCTTGTTTCTTCTTTTAGAATGCTGATAGAATATTTGGGAAGACTACCTTATTAATAAATGGTAAAGAAAGTAATGCAGATAAGGTTCAGGATAGTGAGACATCCTTGTTGGTCTCCAACAAAGCTGATAAAACAACTAAGGAAAACTATCTTGAAGACAGTGAGACAACCCCAAAGTCCTGTCTTGATGTAGTGTTTGAGTTACTGGCCACTACCGCTGGCACAAGCTCTTCGAACTCACTGTCTGAATCAGTTTGGTTTCTTGAGTCTCAACTACAAGCTGAAAGACATCGATCAGCTGTGCTGCGACAAGAAGCCGAAGGACTGAGGAAGTCCCTGGAGAATTCAGATGCATACTTTCTGGTGCAACAGTAAGCGTTGGAGGATTTTAGCGCCAAACAGGAGAAATCTAATAATCTTGCTAAGCTTATTGCCAGCATGGTGGATACCTAGGATAACATTTCTTGAGCTCTTGTGAAGTTGTTTCAGTTATGGACTTGTTTTGCTGCCGCTCGTTTATTTGCACTGGTGGCCAATTTAGACGCCCAGTGTATGTAATATGTCGCTTTGTTCCCTATATTTGCACTGGTGGCAAACTTTGATGCCCAGTGGATGTAATATGTGTAATAGTCGTACTAGCCTAGTGTAAGTTGCTTGCTTATTTATTTCCTTATTATCTTGTTTATTTGTTTGGTTGTAGTCACTACAGTTCTTTTTACGCGGTTTGCTAGTGGCAACAATAAAATATATTTTTAAACTAGGCCGTAATAACCATGGACCGTTATGTAGTGACCATGGGCCTCCTATGGGCCATAGGATCTATGGGCCTGCTATGGGCCGTAGGATCAATGGGCCTTGTGCGGGCGTTAGAATCAATGGGCCTTCTACGGGCCATACTATTCATGGACCAATAAAGGACCGCAATATGGGCCGTAAACGGGCAAGAGTGGAAATTGTCTGTTTATGGCCTGATCATAACAGGCCGTTAATAGCCGATATGTATAATGGGCTTAAACAGGCCGTATTTGATGACGCTAAGAAAACAACCCAACGGATTAACGGGCCACAAATGGGCCGATTGTAACCACGGGCTGAATTTGGCCCGCAAGCGGAACAGGCCAGTAACGGACCGGAAGTAATCGAATGCTGGAAATGAGCCCTAGAATAAATGGGCCCTAAGAAGGCCGAAAGATCACATGGGCTGGAAAGGGCCCAATGGAATAATGGGCCATTAATGGGTATAAAGCGGTACACTGTTCATTATGGGCCAGTGTCACCACGGGCCGTTAATGGGCCAAGAGTTACATAGGGCCTCATATGGGCCGAAAGACGTCATGGGCCATACATGGGCCGAAAGTTACAATGAGCTGGAATCATATTGGACGGCCAAAATGCCGGTACTAGGCCTAATTCGGATAGGCCATAACGGGTCATGAGTTAGTAGGCTGTAAATGGGCTATATGCGAACAGGCTGTTAACAGGCTTTACGTGGGCCGACCCGCTACCTTTTGACCAAGTCCAATAGGCCGGCCTTGTCACCTGAATGGGCCACTGTTGGGTCATGCCATGTGTCGACGTATCATAGGCTCCTCCCGTCCAATGAGTGGATGACATCTGTGCCAACGCTGAGCAGACACGTGGATACTCCGGCGAATCAAAATTTTACACGTGGAAAATCCCCATTGGTCCGGGCTGTTAATGGGTTATCGGATCCAAACCGGAACCTGATAGCTTAACGACGACCCGTTACGGTGGATGACACGTGTCGGTTACCCTTGACGAAAGGACTTCCATGACGCACCATTTATCGTCATGGAAGTGGACACTTCCGTGATGATAATTTTGGTATTGTCATGGAACACTTCTACGACAACACAGTTATGACTATCTTGATTCTGTCATAAAATCGTCATGGATGTACATGCATGATAGAGAATGTGTCCTACTGTGACAAACATGTATCATCACGGAAGTGTATTTTTTTTGTAGTGTACTGTATGAGGAAGAAGGCAACAAGAATGTATGTTTTGCGTGATAGTTTCTTCTTACAAGACGTGCTAGACCTAGTGGACCTCATTGTTGCAATGGGAGTATCATACAAGTACGTATCATAGATGGCACAATTCAGAGTGGTGGGTAGCGGGAATAATATTCGGAGTTGCTTAGTCTTAAACCCCATGAAGAAGTCCCTCGAAAGGAATAGCCATCCTCTACACGTGTTCCTATGTAAAATGAGTAAATGAGAGAAAAAGAGAAAGAGACAAAGTAAAAAAAATCACTAGCCTTAGAGCCAGCCCTATTGTATCAGTGAATGATATTTCTACGTCGTGATTGACATGGCTATATTATTAACCATGCTGCAGAGGTAGCAGCGGATGGATATTCAACGAGGAGTGAAATGATGGCTGCTTCCTCAGTCAAACTTAGGGAAAGGCGGGCCTCATGATTTGATGGTTCATTAGTCATTATTACTACTTCCTATACTCTTTTCCCATTTAATAACCGCGTGGTAGAGTAGTTGGCTATACTTTTAATAACCATGCTCGAAGAGAAGAGGTGCACGCACCCACACACGTAGTACTCTCCTGTCTTCCCCAACCACACACGTGACACGGTGGAGCTCATTTCTGTACTAAGATGCAGCCCACGTGATAATTTGACGCGTGTACTAGTTACTCACTTAATGGAGGGTCGGGAACCACGCATGAACAGTGCCGCATTATTTATAAATAAAGTCTTTTTTCTTAAGTGGCACGTACGCAATATAAATAGGTTCATATGGAAAGAAAAAGAAACCGCTCCACTATATAGATAGCCAGGGGTTGCTCTCTTCACACTCGCTCCCACAAAACCACTGTGGCCACATCTCTAGTCACACATCCGGGCAGATCACGTCCGCCGGGGGAAGGGGAGGATGTTTTGTGTAGATGCGGTCGCCGTCGGCGAGGGCGAAAACCCATTGTCGGCGCGTCCCGATCAGGGGTCCCCATTGTTCTCTCTCACAAACCCGGCGCGGTTGCCTTCGTCCCATGCTCACTGCCATGACATGGCCAGATGCCGCCTCCCGCCACCCCTCCTAGCTACATCCCGACACCCCTCAGGTACAACTTCCTTTACATCCGGCTTGCACCACTGCCCTAGCTGCCCACATCGCTCCATGTGGATATTTCTCTACTTCCTTGCCCCACACGTACCTCTGCTGGCTTCTACTGTATTTATGATGAGTTTATGTCTCATCAACTAGTGCCACTAGTCTTATTCTAATCACACTTCTTCCATTTCTTTTCCACATGGATGCTCAACTCGATTTTAGTGAAACTGCACAAAATGATCCAATGGTCAAAGGGTTGCAAACTTCATTCCTTCGGAAGGTTCAACCTTGCCAGCAAATTAAAGCCTGGTTAGGGTTTAGGGTTCAAGGCCTAGGGACTGCATGGATCATTTTTTTCTTTAGTTGTCTCTGTTCCAAAATAAGTGTCTCAACTTTAGTACAACTTTGTACTAAATCATTGAGATGCAATAGCATGCATGTTAGTCTCCCTTGTATTTGATGGAATGTTCCAACGGGGCAACCTTGGACGCAAGATGCATGAAACACAAGCTGAAAGCTTCATAACATTGTACAATTTTCTCTCGCTGACAAATTACAGTACTGTGTACTAAAGAGTTAGGTGTCGCACGGTGTCCAAAAAATATGGTGATACTATAGGTGAGCCATGTAATCACTGAGCTGCCGTGTTTTTGCTGCTTTCTCACTCCTTCGTTGTAAGAGTCGAGAAAATTGTAGTTTTATCACAGAATAGAAGAATGAAAAAGAGTGGAGACACTCTACTACCTCCTTTCGCCGAAACATGGGACATCCAGCATCCTGTGCACGTGTCATGCACCAAAGTAAAGTGTACAGTACAACTGAGACTCAGCACGGTCGTACCACCTCAGTAATAATGACCAATGAGCCATCAAATCACATAGACCCGGTAGTAAGTTGGACGGATGAAGCAACCATCACTCTTCGTTGAATCCGCTTCTCCCTTCAACGCAGGCACCCGTGAGAGGTTGCGTCCGCTCTACCCGGGCATGAATGCGGCACCGATTCTCTGGAGTGGCACTGACCGTTTCGGGCGGGAAGCACGCACAGGCGATGGAGGAGGTTTGGGTGGGCGAGGGCGGTCAGGAGCGGGCATGGCAGCTATCCCAACCGGACGCCTGGAAACAAGAGGATGCACCGACTCTCACGGCTAATTAAATCGTAGTACAACTACTCCGTCTCACAATGTAATACAGTTTTACAAGCTAGTTTAGCTTGCAAAAACGTCTTACATTATGTGACGGATGGAGTAGACTAGTAGTACGCACCATCTCTCTGTAGGTCGATGTTTCGCTCTCTCTAACACACACACACACGCTGTTAAATAAAACACACACACACACACGCGCATGCGCACACATACACACACAGGTTCATAGAATAGGAATATCGTGGGAGTGAGAAACCACAGGAAGTGAGATAAATGGAGTACGTACAATAAGAGAAGAGGTACACGCACGTCCGTCGGAGACACAGTCGCTGCCTCGCACTATAGCCCAGCAGACAACAACACGACGGTCGGATCTGTGCCTCTCTCGTCCCAGCGCTGACGGTCAACCACTATATCTGCGGCCGCGGGATTTGATGCACATGGCTGCCGGATTTGGAGCATTCCGGCCACCTGTGACTGTGCCATGCCATGGATTGTCCGATTACTGAGTCGCACAACAATGGCAATGCCTCCATGTCGCATGCAGGTACTGAATCCGCCTCAAGCCGCTCGGATCTGTCCCGTCGGCGGTTCACCGGCAAACACACGGATGGCCACCTTCCGGGCTCGGCCCTAGCCCAGCGGCTAGTCGATTCACCGTTCCTGCTCATAAAGTGTGATGGCTGCCCGCAGCAGGTCATGCACTGCATTTCAACCACGCCGGAACAGCCTGAATGCGTGTTCATCAAGTGCAAAAAAGATAAGGTGTGTAGTACTTCTTTTGATTCGGCTGTGCTCCCTTATTCGGCGCATATTAGGCATCTTATACTCAAACTTGTGTGTAGGATGGATGCAAGTTTTGATTTTGGGAAGAAGAATACATCGATCTATTGATAGCGCAAAATTTGGTAGATGCTCGTGCACTCCTTGCTAGAATAGAGGCTAGAGATGAGGCTAGATGTGAAGCGGCGTCTAGTTCTTTAGAATCGAAGAAGGAAGAAGTGTGCAAGCTCGAGAAGCCATAGATCAACAATCAAGACGTACAGAAGATATTAATACAATTAGTGGGAGCAATTATGGAAATTGGATATCTTTTAAAATGTAATTGTGGTTCTTGTTTTCTTTGGTCTTACTCTCCTAGCAAAGAATTGGTGAATGTACTTCCCTGTATCAAAATGTCGTTGATGAAATAAAGAAATATGCTGGAAAATAAATGTGTGCGTACGGCCGGTGGCCGTATTAATTATGTTGGTTCTGTTTTGCCACTAGTTAATTATGTTGGCAAACTTTGATAAAAAATACTCCGTAAAGAAACATAAAAGCGTGTAGAACACATAAAAAAGGCAATAATATTTATTTTTTGTTGGACTGTATTAGCAGTTTACTACTTCCTCCTTTCCGGTTTATTGGGCTCATCTCATTTTCTTTGTTTTACCATATTATAAGTCTTATTTTCACTTCTTTCCACCACATGCTCACATTCCAAGGTGCATTAAATTGATGTATGCAAGGATTAAAAGAAACCAACCAGCGCATGTAACCGTTCCTACTCATTTAGTGGTCATCCATGAATATATTGTAATTAATGCAGATGAAAGTTTGAGTAATTTTGTAAACTACGAGATGGAGTACATTTCTCCACTCATCATCTGCCTTGGTTGATGAGATTTCAAATTTAAGCCCTATAAACCGGAAAGGAGGGAGTAGTTAAAAAAATTGGTCAAACTTTGACAAAAAATATATGACATGGCGTAAAAACCTGGACGGAGGTAGAAGTACGAGATACGGTGGCACACTGACTTAGGCCGAATACAAGTGCCCAAAATTATTGGAAGAGAGCAAAGTGTACATACAAAATAATTAAAATTGAATTTCTCGAAAATATTTAAGATTGGAGGATGGTGCAGCCCACCTTTCCGATATTTTGACCGTGTGTGTTTCAGTTGTCGTTCACTTCGGAGGATCGTGTACCACACGTGAACGATAGTACGAATTGACTCCTTCGAGCATTAAATTTTCTTCGCATATTAGCATTGCCCTAGTATTTTTCTTCACTAGTATGTTAAATAAAGAGTTCCATTTCGTGCACAATTTAAAATGATTTTTATGGAGAGAAAAAGAAAACCACTCCAACTATATAAATATATATATATACACACACACGCTGCAGCCTCAGCGCTTGTTTTCTAGGGTTCGATCTCTTCATACTCTCTTTCCACTATATATATACACTCTGGAGCCTCAACGCTTGTAGTTGCTCTCTTGACACTCTCTCACCGTCCCTAGATCTAAACAAGACTGCGTTGGCCTCTCTCTCTCTTTCTCTCTCTCCCCCCTCACTGCTGGTTAAAGAGCCGGTAGGATCCCGTTCGCCGGGGAAGGGAAGGAGGCTTAACGCTGTCACCATCGATGAGGGAGGGAATCCACTGCTGGCGTCGTTATTCTCTTTCACCCAGCAGCGGCATGAGAGAGCCACCGACCCCTTCTTCCTCGCTGTCGTACATAGTGTGGGAAGATCGGCCTCCGGCCGCCCACCGAGCCACACCCCGAGAACCTTAAGGTATAATTTACTTAATCCACATGCATTGCTCTAGCTGCATGTGGATTTTTTTTCGCTTCTGCACTCAAATCTAGGTGTTGGATCAAACAGGAAAGTAGTGGGGAAAGTTGTATAGCATGAATCTAGGACGTGGTTCAAAGAGGAAAGGAAGGCGGGAAAGTAGTACAGACTGGCTATCCAGCACCTATGTTGGTCGAAAAGGGAAAACAATGACAAATGCAGTACACACATCTGTAAGGAACTAATCTTTCTGTGGGTGGGGGACAAGGCTATAGAGTTTGAGCAGGACTAGATTTGCTACCCTCACATAGGGAAAGGTGTCTAAAGAGAACAAAAATGGGACCAACACAAATATGCTCCTTGGTTGTTTGTTGCAACAGACTGTGCATCACCCCTTTATACATCAGTAGATGCACATGGTGCTGGTGCGTCCACTGTCCCATACAACTCTTTAGCTGTTGTTAATCTAATAACGCCACTGGAAAATTGAAGCAATGCCACAGTTAAAAGCAAATTACATGTTTAACAAATTTTATTGTTAATATAATCTCTCTATTATAATATGACTCAATGCCACTGTTTGAGAAATGCTACTGTCTTGCTTTCTTTCCCATTTAGATAAGTTAGATGCTTCTTTTTGTGGGATTTTGTGTCATCCACCATTATTGACCAGTAATTGTTTCCTTTCCACCTCTGTGTAAACAGGGTTATGTACTTCACCTCGTTGTTATTGCGACCTTTTATTGCACTGCACAAAACACTTTTGTTTTAAGAGTGTTTTGTGCAATTCAACTAAAATGTCACACCGACAATGTTGCTTGATTGCTTGATCTTAGTGGAAATGCACAAGAGGAGATCTGACTTCCTATCCGTGTTGGCAAATTTGTTTCACATCTTCTTGTGAGTTGTTTGAATTTTGCGTCATGAGAGGTCTGTACTGGCCTTCTTCCACATGATTGTGTAGTGTGCTTTCATATGTTGTGCTACTTATACGGTAATGTTGCTTGATTTTTGTGAACTGCACAAAAGGAGATTAGATTTCCAATCTGTATGTGCACTGTAATATCCCATTGAGGTAAGATAATGATATTTCACAACTGTTGGCCTGTATTTTGCTACTGTCATCCAAAAATTAATGTTGTTGTTTAGTGCTATACTTGTGCTCCCTAATTGACATGCCAAATCTTACATTGAAGGCGAAGCTTGTCTGTTATTGAACCAAGTGATGAAGGGGAAGTACAAGCGGAAGAAGAACAAAAATCAACTCCCGGTGCTATAATGAAGCACTGGAACTGTGATGGCACAAGTAATGATATAGTTTTGCATCTTAATTTATGGCTATGGCTGGAATGAGCAATTGTTTTGCCACTGTGATTTGATGCCACTCTTAATGTAATATGTAATTATCTCTACTTGTGCAAACAGGGATCTTGTTTGAAGATAACATATATTTTAGTGGAACTGCACAAGAATACTATATGTATAGGTGCTATCGGACGATGTCGACAACGAGGATGAAGATGGCGAGAGGAGGTATAAGAGTCAAATCCTCAGGGAACTTTATGCGAGAATTCATAACAAGTGTATTAGGACCTAGAACTGGGGCTTTCGATGCCCATTTTGCAACCAAAAACTTCATGACGCGTATGAAAATATTCTGGAGCATTTAAGAGGACGATTCGGTGGCTCCTTCAAGCAGAAGTATTCTCGTAGGGTGGCGCACGCCACGTACGCTGAGTACCTGGAGAGGCTTCACGATCGTGCCGATAGATGAGATGAGATGTGGGATTGAACTATGTATGGCTATGTAGTGTCTTAATTATAAATGTGCTTGAGTATGCTTAATGACGGTTGAACTATATATGGTTGAACTATGCTTGTGTACGCTTATTATCTATGCCCGAGTATGTTTAATCTATGTTTACTTATGTCTAAATGTGGGATATGGATGCAATCAGTTCGGTTGATGGAATTTTATGCATATTAGGGTGAATGTTTAGCGTGGGTAAAATTTTTCAGATTTAACCGACAATGGAAAAGTGGAACCACCCTGAAACATGGTTATTTTCCCAAATTGGAACCATGTGCAATGACTTCCATTTTCCCAGTTACGTCAATCACACACGGTTGGCTCTAGCAAACCGCTGACTCTGAAACACTTTGTGGGACAGAAAACCCTCACCACCCAATTCAAAAAGGAAAAAAGAAAACCCTCACCAGCCCCACATCACAAACACCCTCACCCCGCCCACCACCCCCTCCGGTCTGCATTCACACCTGCACAAGCTCCTCCGCGACTCTGCATGGCACCGCCTATCACCGCGGCAACCACTTAGCTCGATGCCTATCACTACTGCTAGGCTGCTGGCAAACTTGCCGCCGCCTAACACGATAGACTTTCTCGACGCTGCTCACCGTCAACCCAGCTCCGCCCGATTGGGGAATCTACGGTATTGAGGGTTTTTTCTCATGGACAACAAGGTAACTAATTTACTGAGATATTCTCTCATCTCTTATCCCAGTTCATCTGCCTCCTTTAATCACCCGGCCGAAATCGCCGTGAATTCATTTTTATTCGAGATGATTTCAGGGTTTTCTTTCATTCATAGAGTGTACAGTGCGCGGACACATCAGGACTTTGCGGCCTCAGCCAGACATCCATGGAGTTCCATCTCACCGTACCAGATGACTTCAGGATGCACACGGTATGTTCAATCTCACCCTACATCGGTTGGCATGGCCTACTTTCCTGAACATATACTATATATTGCTACATTTGGATAAAAGGTGCCACATGTAGCATATACGTCAAAGGGGATTTTTTCCTCTTCTTTCTATAATAGGCAAATTAATGATGTATTGTTCTTTCAATTGCTCTCATATTTCCATGACATCATGGTTACACTATCTATTTAATTATAGATTTTTGTCCTTTGATTTCAACTGATGTATTGTTCTTTCAATTTCGCCCATATTTGCTTGTTACCATATTCTTTAACAATCCTACAATTTTCTGTAGCACATCCCTTGCTATGCAACATCATCTGTAGTACACAATCTTGCCCTTTACATAACTCAAGACTGCAGGGATGTCATACTGAACACAAACCATGGATTTACAATCATTCCTTCTGTAAGACTTGATGAACGTGGTCACTCCTATTTTGGCACAGGCCTTTGGACACAAATTTCTATCTTTTATGTACTGAAAGTTGGCACTAAAATTGCACTGCACATAAAAGAGCATGGTCATGAGATATATGCTAACTTCCCTGATGATATCATCCTTCCAGACTTTGTTCGAAGTAAGTGTTGGTGCAACAAACCCTGGGTCCATTGCCCAGACTGTGCACAGGCCCAAGGACAAGATTACAAACTCAAGATCAGATCAAGCCATGAGAGACATGTTCTTTGGCAGGGCCAAAGTGCAGATCAAGAAGACCAAGATGAGCTAGAGAAGCAAGATATCGCTAAGGGAAGAACCTCCTTTGCCGGGCAGGCGAGCCTGGCGGGGACGGAGCAACCCCCGAAAGCAAGTCTCGGGATCGTCCCGGCAGGCCTGCCAGGGCTTACGGAGGCAAACTACTCCACCGCACCACCTCATCACGACGCACGTCGTCGATCAGTGTGGTGTCAAGCTCCAAAGTGACTAAGTGGCTGCTATTTGCCACATGGCAGCCACTTCCTACAGAAAATACCCCCAGATGACACCCGTCCTGAGACGTGTCAAGCAAGCAGGCGCGAAGCTGGCAAAATAGCCCGGCAGGGCCTACCGGGCAAGCTGAGATGTGACGTTGAGCGGCACATTTAATGCGCTCTGTCAGCCTGTAGAGTTAGATATGATAGCACTGTTTGCTATCTAATCAGTGTGTAATGACTGATTTGCCACTGTGGTCACCCCTTGATCTATAAAAGGAGGCCCATGGCAACCGTAGAAAGGGTTGGCTGATTCGGACCCTTACACACTCATACGCAAGTAGCTGCTCTCGCCCCGAGGTGACCTTGCCGGGCAAGAGTGTTGCGTTCATCCACCATATTTCCACCATCAATCCACCAAAGCAGGAGTAGGGTTTTACGCCTCACGGCGGCCCGAACCTGGGTAAAAACTGCCCGTGTGATCTCTGTCGCGCTGTGTGACGCTTCTCCGCTCTTTGTGCAACGTGCTCATCCCCCCGCCGAACCAAAAGGGGCTCATGGCCCCATAGGTGGCCGTGGTTTCCCACGACAGTAAGTGTTCTTTTCAAGTATCTGCATGTTGACTTACCCAGCAATATCTAAGGAATTGTGTAGTATTTAAGCAACCAATTGTTATTCCATTTTCTCACTATATTCCTACCTACAAACTTCTAGTTACCAATACACTTTTCTTTTGCCTGTTTTAACTAAATATTCCCTGTACTCCCACTTCTATCAGAAAGCGCCGCTGACGAGGAGACTCTAGAGGTGGAGAATGAGGCTGCCAACAAGCGGAGGCGGGTCGAGCAAGAACCGCCAGTGACTCCAGCAGACCTAGACTTTATCAGCAGCCTCCCCGATGATATGTTGATAGTCATGATGACCCTCCTCCTAATCAAATATGGGGCGCGGACAACTGTCATTTCCCGACGGTGGCGCCCCCTATGGCACTCCACCCCTCTCGACCTCATCGACGCCCATGAGCTCTACCATGGCTAATGCAAAAGCTTGGATGCGTTCTCCCAGATCCTCAACAGTTACCATGGCCCAATCAGAGGCCTTAGCATGGGAAAGTTCCGTTCCAATGGCAAGGACCGAGCCAAGCTTGACGAGTGGTTCTGATCCCCCGCCCTAGATCAGCTCGAGGAGCTCAGTTTTAATGATGGGCATATGCGCTCGCTGCCAACGTACGTGCTCCGCCTCGCGCCCATGTTACGCCTCACCAAGTTCAGGAACTGCCATTCCCCCTCCCCTTAATGACGCACCTGCTCTTTTTCTACCACAACTGAAGCACCTCGAGCTCGCCGCCTTCTGCATCCCAAAGGATGACATGGAGCGCCTACTCCACGGCTATACTGCACTTGAGTACCTTCGTCTTCAGGCGATCAATGGGTTGAGTAGCTTCCACATCACCTCGATGACTCTCCGGACTATTTATGTGTGTTGCTGGTGCTACAACAAGAGATCACAAAAGGTGTACCACAATATGGTCATTGAGGACACACCTTCACTTGAGAGATTACTTGTAGTTGATCCACAAGGTCCAACAAGAATCAATGTCATTTCTACGCCGAAATTGATAGTGGTGGTCTTCTCGTCTGTCAAATACTCCGAACTTGTTATTGGATCCACACCCGTTTAGGTACAACAGTCGCCTTCTACCTCTCCTTCTTGATATTAACATTATTTCTAATTTTGAAGATGTATGTTCGTTTGTCATCCAGAAAATGATTCTGACAAGCTTGACACCAAATCTGCGCACAGTGAAGGTCTTGGCACTAGAATCTATCAGCCCCAACCTGGACCAAGTTGTCAGTTTCCTGAGATGCTTTTCATGCCTGGAGAAGGTATATATCGAGGTGATGTTCCTTTCCTGTTAAATGTTAACCATAAGGGAGTTCAATTTTTGGCACCTTTTCCCAAGTTTACAATGATAAAGTACAATGATTTCTGAAGGAATTTTGGAGGATTTCAGTACATACATGTTTTCCCCCCATATTGGTTGCTTGATTCATATGGTTACAATCCATAAGCATTTCTCCTTTGGATTCATCTGTACTAGTTTTCTTATGGAATTTTTCATCCACTCCAAACTCTTATGAAGAAGGCTACATTTTTCTAGATTGTAATCAAATGCCCATGTTAATCATGTCGGATCGAAGATGGCACATTAGTGCATTTACAAATCCTGCAAACCAAATAGGCTTGTATTAGTGTTCAAAACTGCATGTAGGCACTAACACATTCTCTTCTTTTGCAGATAATATTAGGCCCGGTGGTGGATAATGTGATACAATATAACAATCACATCGAATGCCTAGATCTGCATCTCTCAGAAATTACTTTGAACTCCTACCGAGGGACCTTACCGGAGATTATATTTGTTAGGTTCTTTATTGTCAGAGCAAGGGTGCTGAAGGTAATAAGGTTTGCCCTACATTTATTACGCAAAAATGAATGGTTTGTTGATCAACACCGGCGGCTGCGGCAGAATGGGAAAGGATCCGAAAAAGCTGAATTTCATTTTGGAACTTTAGATGATAAAGTAATCGGAAGTCATTGTGTTAACCCCATACATGACTTGTCAGTGGATGATCCCTTTGCATAAATGATGAGGTTTCGAAACCAGCCTAACTAGTAGTAATATTAGTTTAAACCTCTCTTATATCCATGTTCAACTGATCAGCGCGGGCGTTTGCAGCTGAATGAGCTGAATTTCATTTCTAATATCAGTTTGAACCTTGTAATCTTCGAATTTGAGCCATATAACTCTGGAATTTGA
Organism: Thinopyrum elongatum; assembly: GCA_011799875.1. Lineage (NCBI taxonomy): Eukaryota > Viridiplantae > Streptophyta > Magnoliopsida > Poales > Poaceae > Thinopyrum > Thinopyrum elongatum. The sequence goes on from CM022298.1 coordinate 157,354,834, forward strand.
ACCTTGTAATATTTCGGGATTTTGTGGTACAATCGTTGAAATGGCATCGTATGAGACTGAAGGAAATATGCCCTAGAGGCAATAATAAAGTTGTTATTTTATATTTCCTTATATCATGATAAATGTTTATTATTCATGCTAGAATTGTATTAACCGGAAACTTGATACATGTGTGGATACATAGACAAAACACCGTGTCCCTAGTAAGCCTCTACTAGACTAGCTCGTTAATCAAAGATGGTTAAGTTTCCTAACCATAGACATGTGTTGTCATTTGATGAACGGGATCACATTATTAGGAATGATGTGATGGACAAGACCCATCCGTTAGCTTAGCATAATGATCGTTCAGTTTTATTTCTATTGCATTCTTCATGTCAAATACATATTCCTTCGACTATGAGATTATGCAACTCCCGGATACCGGAGGAATGCCTTGTGTGCTATCAAACGTCACAACATAACTGGGTGATTATAAAGATGCTCTATAGGTATCTCCGAAGGTGTTTGTTGGGTTGGCATAGATCGAGATTAGGATTTGTCACTCCGAGTATCGGAGAGGTATCTCTGGGCCCTCTCGGTAATGCACATCATAAGAAGCCTTGCAAGCAAAGTGACTAATGAGTTAGTCACAGGATGATGTATTATGGAACGAGTAAAGAACTTGCCGGTAACGAGATGGAACTAGGTATAAAGATACCGACGATCGAATCTCGGGCAAGTAACATATCGATGGACAAAGGGAATAACGTATGTTGTCATAACGGTTCGACCGATAAAGATCTTCATAGAATATGTGGGAGCCAATATGAGCATCCAGGTTTCGCTATTGGTTATTGACCGGAGAAGTGTCTCAGTCATGTCTACATAGTTCTCGAACCCGTAGGGTCCGCACGCTTAACGTTCGATGACGATTTAGTATTATATGAGTTATGTGATTTGGTGACCGAATGTTGTTCGGAGTCCCGGATGAGATCACGGACATGACGAGGAGTCTCGAAATGGTTGAGAGGTAAAGATTGATATATAGGATGATAGTATTCGGACACCAGAAGTGTTCCGGAGGGTACTGAGTACATATAGGGTGACCGGAAGGGGTTCCGGGCATTCCCGGCAAAGATATGGACTTAATGGGCCAAGGGAGGGATAGACCAGCCCACAAGGGGCTGGTGCGCCCCTCCACCAGGCCGGCCAGCCCTAGGGAAAGGAAAGGGGGGAGGGTAAGTCCCTCCTTCCTTCCCCTCCTCAAGGGAGAAAGGAAAGGGGGGGGGGGCGCCACCTCCCCCTTCCTTCCCCTGGCGCCTATACAAGGAAGGGGGGCCGAACCAGTGCAGGAACCCAAGTGGGATTCGGCCCCACTTGGGGCGCCCCTTGGCCTCTCCCCTCTCCCTCCCACCTATATATATGAGGAGAGGGGGTGCCTAGCACAACACAACATCAAATGTTAGCCGTGTGCGGCGCCCCCCTCCACAGATTACACCCTCGGTCATATTCTCGCGGTGCTTAGGCGAAGCCCTGCGCAGATCACTTCACCATCACAGTCACCATGCCATCGTGCTGACAGAACTCATCTACTTCCTCGACACCTTGCGGGATCAAGAGGACGAGGGACGTCATCAAGCTGAACGTGTGCAGAACTCGGAGGTGCCGTACGTTCGGTACTTGATCGGTCGGAGCTAGAAGAAGTTCGACTACATCAACCGTGTTGTCAAACACTTCCGCTTTTGATCTACGAGGGTACGTAGACACACTCTCCCCCTCTCATTGCTATGCATCTCCTAGATCGATCTTGCGTGAGTGTAGGATTTTTTGAAATTGCATGCTACGTTTCCCAATAGTGGCATCCGAGCTAGGTCTATGCGTAGATGATATGCACGAGTAGAACACAAAGAGTTGTGGGCGGTGATCGTCATACTGCTTACCACCAATGTCTTATTTTGATTCGGCAGTATTGTTGGATGAAGCGGCCCGGACCAACCTTACATGACCACGTTCATGAGACCGGTTCCACCGACAGACATGCAACTAGTTTTGCATAAAGGTGGCTGGCGGGTGTCTGTTTCTCCTACTTTAGTTGAATCAAATTTGACTGCGGCCGGTCCTTGTTAAAGGTTAAAACAGCAAACTTGATAAATCACCGTTGTGGTTTTGATGCGTAGGTAAGAACGGTTCTTGCTAGAAGCCCGTAGCAGCCACGTAAAACTTGCAACAACAAAGTAGAGGACGTCTAACTTGTTTTTGCAGGGCATGTTGTGATGTGATATGGTCAAGACATGATGTGATATACATTGTTGTATGAGATGATCATGTTTTGTAAAAGTTATCGGCAACTGGCAGGAGCCTTATGGTTGTCGCTTTATTGTATGAAATGCAAATGCCATGTAATTGCTTTACTTTATCACTATGCTTTAGCGATAGTTGTAGAAGCAATAGTTGGCAAGACGACCACGACGCAACGATGGAGATCAAGGTGTCGAGCCGGTGATGATGGAGATCATGACGATGCTTTGGAGATGGAGATCAAAAGCACAAGATGATGTTGGCCATATCATGTCACATATTTTGATTGCATGTGATGTTTATCTTTTATGCATCTTATTTCGCTTAGTACGGCGGTAGCATTATAAGATGATCCCTTAACTAAATTTCAAGGTATAAGTGTTCTCCCTGAGTATGCACCGTTGCGACAGTTCGTCGTGTTGAGACACCACGTGATGATCGGGTGTGATAGACTCTACGTTCACATACAACGGGTGTAAGACAGTTTTGCACATGCGGAATACTCGGGTTAAACTTGACGAGCCTAGCATGTACAGACATGGCCTCGGAACACTGGAGACCGAAAGGTCGAACGTGAATCATATAGTAGATATGATCAACATAGAGATGTTCACCATTGATGACTACTCCATCTCACGTGATGATCGGACATGGTTTAGTTGATTTGGATCACGTATCATTTAGATGACTTGAGGGATGTCTATCTAAGTGGGAGTTCTTAAGTAATTTGATTAATTGAACTTAATTTATCATGAACTTAGTCTTGATAGTTTTTGCATATCTATGTTGTAGATCAATAGCTCGCGTATAGCTCCCCTGTTTTATTTTGATATGTTCCTAGAGAAAACTAAGTTGAAAGATGATAGTAGCAATGATGCGGACTCGGTCCGTGATCTGAGGATTATCCTCATTGCTGCAGAGAAGAATTATGTCCTTGATGCACCGCTAGGTGACAAATCTATTGCAGGAGCAGATGCAGACATTATGAACGTTTGGCAAGCTCGATATGATGACTACTTGAAAGTTTAGTGTGCCATGCTTTACGACTTAGAACCGGGACTTCAAAAACGTTTTGAACGCCACGGAGCATATAAGATGATCCAAAGAGCTAAAATTGGTATTTCAGACTCATGCCCGTGTCGAGAGTTATGAGACCTCTAACAAGTACTTTGCCTAGAAGATGGAGGAGAATAGCTCAGCCAGTGAGCATGTGCTCAGAATGTCTGGGTACTACAATCACTTGAATCAAGTGGGAGTTAATCTTCTAGATAAGATAGTGATTGACAAAGTTCTCTAGTCACTATCACCAAGCTACTAGAACTTCGTGATGAACTATAATATGCAAGGGATGACAAAAACGATTCCCGAGCTCTTCGCGATACTGAAATCGGCGAAGGTAGAAATCAAGAAAGAGCATCAAGTGTTGATGGTTGACAAGACCACTAGTTTCAAGAAAAAGGGCGAGGGAAAGAAAGGGAACTTCAAGAAGAATGGCAAGCAAGTTGTTGCTCCCTTGAAGAAGCCCAAAGCTGGACCCAAGCCTGAAACTGAGTGCTTCTACTACAACGAAAATGGTTACTGGAAGCAGAACTGCCCCAAATACTTGGCGGATAAGAAGGATGGCAAAGTGAACAAAGGTATATTTGATATACATGTTATTGATGTGTATTTTACTAGTGTTCATAGTAGCCCCTGGGTATTTGATACCGGTTCAGTTGCTAAGATTAGTAACTCGAAACAGGAGTTGCAAAATGAACATAGACTAGTTAATGACGAGGTGACGATGTGTGTTGGAAGTGATTCCAAGGTTGATAAGATCACCATCGCACACTCCCTCTACCTTCAGGATTAGTGTTGGACCTAAATAAAATTTGGTGTTTGCGTTGAGCATGAATATGATTAGATCATATTTATTGCAATACGGTTATTCATTTAAGTCAGAGGATAATTGTTGTTCTGTTTACATGAATAAAACCTTCTATGGTCATACACTCAATGTAAATGGTTTATTGAATCTTGATCGTAGTGATACACATATTCATAATATTGATGCCAAAAGATGTAAAGTTCATAATGATAGTGCAACATACTTATGGCACTGCCATTTAGGTCATATTGGTGTAAAGCGCATGAAGAAACTCCATGTAGATGGACTTTTGGAATCACTTGATTATGAATCATTTGATACTTGTGAATCATGCCTCATGGGCAAGATGACTAAAACTCCGTTCTCCGGAACAATGGAGCGAGCCAATGACTTATTGGAAATAATACATACCGATGTATGCGGTCCAATGAGTGTTGAGGCACGTGGCGGGTATCGTTATTTTCTGACCTTCACAGATGATTTGAGATGATATGGGTATATCTACTTGATGAAACACAAGTCTGAAACATTTGAAAAGTTCAAAGAATTTCAAAGTGAAGTGGAGAATCATCGTAACAAGAAAATAAAGTTTCTATGATCTGATCACGGAGGCGAATATTTGAGTTACAAGTTTGGGCTTCATTTAAAATAATGTGGAATAGTTTCACAACTCACGCCATCTGGAACACCACAGCGTAATGGTGTGTCCGAACGTCGTAACCGTACTTTATTAGATATGGTGCAATCTATGATGTCTCTTACCGATTTACCACTATCGTTTTGGGGTTATGCATTAGAGATAGCTGCATTCACATTAAATAGGGCACCGTCTAAATCCGTTGAGACGACACCGTATGAACTGTGGTTTGGCAAGAAACCTAAGCTGTCATTTCTTAAAAGTTTGGGGTTGCGACACTTATGTCAAAAGGCTTCAGCCTGATAAGCTCGAACCCAAATTGGAGAAGTGCGTCTTCATAGGATACCCTAAGGAAACAATTGGGTACACCTTCTACCACAGATTCGAAGGCAAGATCTTTGTTGCCAAGAATGGAACCTTTCTAGAGAAGGAGTTTCTCTCGAAAGAAGTGAGTGGGAGGAAAGTAGAACTTGATGAGGTAATTGTACCTTCTCTCGAATTGTAAAGTAGCTCATCACATAAAACCGTTCCCGTGATGCCTACACCAACTAGAGACGAAGCTAATGATGATGATCATGAAACTTCAGATCAAGTTACTACAGAACTTCGTAGGTCAACCAGAACACAATTCGCACCAGAGTGGTATGGGAATCCTGTACTGGAAGTCATGTTAATAGACCAAGGCGAACCTACGAACTATGAAGAAGCTATGATGAGCCCAGATTCTGACAGATGGCTTGAGGCCATGAAATCTGAGATAGGATCCATGTATGAGAACAAAGTGTAGACTTTGGTGGATTTGCCCGATGATCGGCAAGCCATAGAAAATAAATGGATCTTCAAGAAGAAGACTGACGCTGATGGTAAAGTTACTGTCTACAAAGCTCGACTTGTCGCGAAATGTTTTCGACAAGTTCAAGGGGTTGACTATGATGAGACTTTCTCATCCGTAGCGATGCTTAAGTCCATCCGAATCATGTTAGCAATTGCCACATTTTATAATTATGAAATCTGGCAAATGGATGTCAAAAACTGCATTCCTTAATGAATATTAAAGAAGAGTTGTATATGATGCAACCAAAAGTTTTTGTCGATCCTAAAGGTGCTAACAAAGTATGCAAGCTCCAACGATCCATCTATGGACTGGTGCAAGCATCTCGGAGTTGGAATATACGCTTTGATGAAGTGATCAAAGCACATGGTTTTATACAGACTTTCGGAGAAGCCTGTATTTACAAGAAAGTGAGTGGGAGCTCTGTAGCATTTCTAATATTATATGTGGATGACATATTGTTGATTGGAAATGATGTAGAATTTCTGGATAGCATTAAAGGATACTTGAATAAGAGTTTTCTTAATGAAAAACCTCGGTGAAGCTACTTACGTATTGAGCATTAAGATCTATAGGGATAGATCGAGATGCTTGATAAGACTTTCAATGAGTACATACCTTGACAAGATTTTTGAAGGAGTTCAAAATGGATCAGTCAAAGAAGGAGTTCTTGCCTGTATTGTAAGGTATGAAATTGAGTAAGACTCAAATCTCGACCACGACAGAAGATATAGAGAGAATAAAAGTCATTCCCTATGCCTCAGCCATAGGTTCTATAAAGTATGCCATGATGTGTACCAGACCTATTGTGTACCTTGCAATGAGTTTGGCAAGGGGGTACAATAGTGATCCAGGAGTTGATCACTGGACAACGGTCAAAATTATCCTTAGTTACCTAAGAGGACTAAGGAAGTGTTTCTCGGTTATGGAGGTGATAAAGAGTTCATCATAAAGGGTTACGTTGATGCAAGCTTTAACACCGATCTGGATGACTCTGAGTCTTAATCTGGATACATATTGAAAGTGGAAGAAATCAGCTAGAGTAGCTCCATGCAGAGCATTTTAGACATAGAAATTTGCAAAATACATATGGATCTGAATGTGGCAGACCCGTTGACTAACTTTCTCTCACAAGCAAAACATGATCACACCTTAGTACTCTTTGGGTGTTAATCACATAGCGATGTGAACTAGATTATTGACTCTAGTAAACCCTTTGGGTGTTCGTCACATGGCGATGTGAACTATGGGTGTTAATCACATAGAGATGTGAACTATTGGTGTTAAATCACATGGCGATGTGAACTAGATTATTGACTCTAGTGCAAGTGGGAGACTGAAGGAAATATGCCCTAGAGGCAATAATAAAGTTGTTATTTTATATTTCCTTATATCATGATAAATGTTTATTATTCATGCTAGAATTGTATTAACTGGAAACTTGATACATGTGTGGATACATAGACAAAACACCATGTCCCTAGTAAGCCTCTACTAGACTAGCTCGTTAATCAAAGATGGTTAAGTTTCCTAAACATAGACATGTGTTGTCATTTGATGAATGGGATCACATCATTAGGAGAATGATGTGATGGACAAGACCCATCCGTCAGCTTAGCATAATGATCGTTCAGTTTTATTGCTATTGCTTTCTTCATGTCAAATACATATTCCTTCGACTATGAGATTATGCAACTCCCGGATACCGGAGGAATGCCTTGTGTGCTATCAAACGTCACAACGTAACTGGGTGATTATAAAGATGCTCTACAGGTATCTCCGAAGGTGTTTGTTGGGTTGGCATAGATCGAGATTTGGATTTGTCACTCCGAGTATCGAAGAGGTATCTCTGGGCCCTCTCGGTAATCCACATCATAAGAAGCCTTGCAAGCAAAGTGACTAATGAGTTAGTCACAGGATGATGTATTACGGAACGAGTAAAGAGACTTGCCGGTAGCGAGATTGAACTAGGTATAAAGATACCAACGATCGAATCTCGGGCAAGTAACATACCAATGGACAAAGGGAATAACGTATGTTGTCATAACGGTTCGACCAATAAAGATCTTCATAGAATATGTGGGAGCCAATATGAGCATCCAGGTTCCGCTATTGGTTATTGACCGGAGAAGTGTCTCAGTCATGTCTACATAGTTCTCAAACCCGTAGGGTCCGCACGCTTAATGTTCGATGACGATTTAGTATTATATGAGTTATGTGATTTGGTGACCGAATGTTGTTCAGAGTCCTGGATGAGATCACGGACATGACGAGGAGTCTCGAAATGGTCGAGAGGTAAAGATTGATATATAGGACGATGGTATTCGGACACCGGAAGTGTTCTGGAGGGTACCGAGTACATATAGTGTCACCGGAAGGGGTTCTGGGCACCCCTGGCAAAGATATGGTCTTAATGGGCCAAGGGAAGGATAGACCAGCCCACAAGGGGCTGGTGCGCCCCTCTACCCGGCCGGCCAGCCCTAGGGAAAGGAAAGGGGGGAGGGTAAGTCCCTCCTTCCTTCCCCTCCTCAAGGGAGAAAGGAAAGGGGGGGGGGGCGCCACCTCCCCCGTCCTTCCCCTGGCGCCTATACAAGGAAGGGGGGGCGAACCAGGGCAGGTGCCCAAGTGGGATTCGATCCCACTTGGGGCGCCCCTTGTCCTCTCCCCTCTCCCTCCCACCTATATATATGAGGAGAGGGGGCGCCTAGCACAACACAACATCAACTGTTAGCCGTGTGCGGCGCCCCCCTTCACAGATTACACCCTCGGTCATATTCTCGCGGTGCTTAGGCGAAGCCCTGCGAGGATCACTTCACCATCACCGTCACCACGCCATCGTGCTGACGGAACTCATCTACTTCATCGACACCTTGCTGGATCAAGAGGACGAGGGACGTCATCGAGCTGAACGTGTGCAGAACTCGGATGTGCTGTACGTTCGGTACTTGATCGGTCGGAGCTAGAAGAAGTTCGACTACATCAACCGTGTTGTCAAACGCTTCCGCTTTCGATCTACGAGGGTACGTATACACACTCTCCCCCTCTCGTTGCTATGCATCTCCTAGATAGATCTTGCGTGAGCATATGATTTTTTGAAATTGCATGCTACGTTTCCCAATAGAGACTCGTATATTGTTAGTACTATTTTGACCTTAATATGCAATGGTCTTAGATTTTATTAACCATTCTCGAATGTGTTCCCCTTGTCGATCTCATAGCAAACGATCTGTATAGCTAACTCGACTGCGATCTTCGACATTATTGCACACAGTTGGTTTCTTCAACCATGTGCCCTGTAGAGTGCAAAATTAATTATCGCACTCGAGTGTCCATCATCACCCTTTTGTGTAACTTTGACCTCATCACCCACGGGTAAACTTATGATCGAAGTCATTCCACACACTTTGTTTTTGCAAAGATTTTTGCTAATAAACGCCCACGATTTGCCCCTCTTCTAGCCGACGCGTGGCCAAACTAGCCAGGCGGGAAGCTTGCACGGGAACAGGTTCACCAATGATACATTTGGCGCCTCTTTGAGCTCACGCGTGGTCAAACGAAACGCGTGTGGGGTGCTCAGGCATGCACTAGAATCCTCCACTATGAATGCGGTGACAAGACGTGACGATTACAGGCCGGCCGGCCCCCCATTTATTACAGTGGCCATTTAACCCTTGTGTCTCTTCAACCTTTCGATCGCGCCCCAGTATTGCAAGAAGCACACCCACCACGACAAATTCTTAGAGGGTATCCCGCACGGCTCCAATGGCGCTCCGAGCGGCTGCCAACGACGAGCAGCAGTTCACCATGCATGCCGTGGTGGACACCCACATAAGGTTCATGAAGCTCTCGGTGGTGTACACCAACAACACGGTCTAGGTGGAGCACTCCATCCACATCATGGAGTTGTTGCTTGCTAAGAAGAAGTACAAGGTGGTCGGGTTCGACCTTGAGTACACTCGTGCTCGTGCCGAGTCTCGTCCCAAGGTCGTCGTTGCCCAAATGTGCATGCGCAATCACATACTGGTCTACCACTACTGCCTGGCCACAAGGCCTTGTGAGTGTTTTGCCAGGTTTGTCAATAGCCCCCACTACATGTTCGCTACGGTGGACATCACCAACGATGTAAAGGTGCTCAAGAATTCGGGCCTCGCCTGTGTCGGGGGGATGGACCCCGGGTAGCCTCATCCGGACCCAATAACTTTTCAAGACATCGGGGCTGGTGAAGCTGCTCATGCCAGCTGGCCATGCGGGCCGGCTTCCAGAAGACGGCGCACCCATAGAAGGCGGCTTTGGGGGCGGGCCGGCTTCCATCAGCCAGCCCCTCCTTCCCCTCGGAGTCCGCACTCAGCTACTACGATGGGACGGGGCGTGGCAATAGTGCTGCCTGCACCCCCGAATCTCAGAGGAGCGTGGCTACAGTACGAGCTGACCCAACGGCCACCTACCCGCCTGGCGCGGGACTGTAGCCATGCGACTCATGACGCAGCCCTCGTCAGCAAGGACCGTGCTACGGCAGAAGGCAATCGGCATGGCCCACAGGCTTCCAGAAGACGGTGCATCCCTCGAAGGCGGCCTTGGGGGCGGGCCGGCTTCCAGCAGCCGGCCCCTCCTTCCCATCGGAGTCTGTGCTCACCCACTACGACAAGACGGAGCGTGGCTACAGTGTGCGCTGACCAAGTGGCCACCTACCCGCCTGACGCGGGACTGTAGCCATACGACTCGTGACGCGGCCTCCGTCATCAAGGACAGAGCTACAGCGAAAGGCAATCAGCGTGGCCCGCAGGCGGCGGACCCTACCTGTCGGTCGGATTCTCGGCAGCCGGCGGGGCCCTCCATGGGCGGGCCCCAGCAGCTGGCGGAGAACCCGGCGACCTTAGACACTGACGTCCGGGTCCTACACCTGGCCGTATTACCATTGTACCCCTGGGGGTTGGCCTATAAAACCCCCCAGGGTTCACCCATGCAAAGGGTTCAGCTCTCATTCCACACACACTCTCACCATAGCTAGGAGAAGAGGGAAAGCCCTACCCTTCTTCCTCCTCTAGCAACACAGCTCTAGGAGCAACCTTGTACACTCTTTGATCATAGTCATCATGCGGAGACACCGCAGAGCAGGACTAGGGGTGTTATCTCTCCGGAGAGCCCCGAACCTAGGTACGTCTCGTGTGCGATCGAGCTCATGCTTACTCCCGCTTCCAGGGCCCGACGACGTCCTCTTGGCTCCACCCATGATAAGCCACCCCCTGGCATCTGATGTGAGATTACCACGACAGTTGGCGCCCACCGTGGGGCCATTCACGGCGTCGGTCGGAGACACATTCTGGACGGGAACCGCCTGCTACCTCTTGAGCTTGCGTTGGTTTTTCCCTTGAAGAGGAAAGGGTGATGCAGCAAAGTAGAGTAAGTATTTCCCTCAGTTTTGAGAACGAAGGTATCAATCCAGTAGGAGACAACGCGCAAGCCACCGAATACCTGCACAAACAAACACCAACTTGCACCCAATGCGATAAAGGGGTTGTCAATCCCTTCACGGTTATTTGCAAAGTGAGATCTGATAGAGATGGATAAACGGTAAAGTAATATTTTTGGTATTTTTGGTTTATGGAAAAAGATTGCAAAGAAAGTAAATAGGAAACTAAAATTGTAGATCGGAAACTTATATGATGGAAAGTAGAAGATTATATGATGGAAAGTAGACCCGGGGGCCATAGGTTTCACTAGAGGCTTCTCTCAAGATAGAAATTATTACGGTGGGTGAACAAATTACAGTCGAGCAATTGATAGAAAAGCGCAAAGTTATGACGATATCTAAGGCAATGATCATGAATATAGGCATCATGTCCGTGTCAAGTAGACCGAAACGATTCTGCATCTACTACTATTACTCCACACATCGACCGACTCCTGCCTGCATCTAGAGTATTAAGTTCATGAAGAACAGAGTAACGCATTAAGAAAGATGACATGATGTAGAGGAATTAACTCAAGCAATATGATGAAAACCCCATCTTTTTATCCTCGATGGCAACAATACAATACGTGCCTTGCTGCCCCTGCTGTCACTGGGAAAGGACACCGCAAGATTGAACCCAAAGCTAAGCACTTCTCCCATTGCAAGAAAAACCAATCTAGTTGGCCAAACCAAATCGATAGTTCGAAGAGAATTGCAAAGATTTCAAATCATGCATAGAAAAATTCAGAGGAGATTCAAATAATATTCATAGATAAGCTGATCATAAATCCACAATTCATCAGATCTCGGCAAACACACCGCAAAGGAGTATTACATCGAATAGATCTCTAAGAACATCGAGGAGAATTTGTATTGAGAATCAAAGAGAGAGAAAAAGCCATCTAGCTACTAGCTATGGACCCGTAGGTCCGAGGTAAACTACTCACGCTTCATCGGAGAGGCAATGGTGTTGATGTAGAAGCCCTCCGTGATCGAATCCCCCTCTGGCAGGATGCCAGAAAAATCCCCAAGATGGGATCTCACGGGTACAGAAGGTTATGGCGGCGGAAAAGTGGTTTTGTGGCTCCCCCGATAGGTTTTGGGGTATTTGAGAATATATAGGCTGAGGAAATAGGTCGGTGGAGTCACGAAGGGCCCAAAAGGGTGGGGGGCGCACCCTACCCCCTGTGCGCGCCCTCCAACCTTGTGGCCGCCTCATGGATTTCCTAACGTGCACTCCAAGTCCTCTGGATGTCTTCTGGTCCAAGAAAAATCATCACGAAAGTTTCATTCCGTTTGGACTCCGTTTGGTATTCCTTTTCTGCGAAACTCTAAAACAAGGAAAAAAACAGGAACTGGCACTGGGCTCTAGGTTAATAGGTTAGTCCCAAAAATCATATAAAATAGCATATTAATGCATATAAAATATCCAAAACAGATAATATAATAGCATGGAACAATCAAAAATTATAGATACGTTGGAGACGTATCACCGCCTTCCTCTCAAGCGAGCACGTCGCGGGCGGCCTGATCACCTAGCTCGATACGTTCGCCTGCGCCTGCACCAGCGCATCGCCTGACGCGGGAGCCGTTTGCCCTGCGAGCTGCCTCGCTGACCTCTTCGGGAAGCTCAACCTCTCTGATGCAGACGCGACCGACAGGTTCCCCAGCGACGAGGTGGTAATCGATGACCCGCTCCCTCCCGTCTCTAGCGTCGCCTCTGCCGGCGCGCTCGACGCCAGCGTCTTCGTGGAGGTGATGGTCACTGGCAACAGCCAGGACTCTGGCGGGGCCATCTAGGACCCATTGCGAGCAGCAATGCAGGACCTGGCGGCTCCCATCGGAGCCAACACCGACACGGCGGCGCTAGAAGAAATCCGCGTCAAGCTCCTCGACAGCGCCACCAAGATGGCGGCCATGAAGCGCCGCGCTGAGGCCAACCAGCGCGAGATCGACCGCATAGCTGGCGGCATGCCGGCTGCGGCCGAGCCCTGCTGGGCTGGCGTCGTCCGGCAACAAGGCACGGCCATCGCCAGCATGCTGGGAGTCGGGCGTCCGATCTACGATACCCCAGTGCAGAACCTGCGCGCCGCGCAGGCGGCGGCAGAAGAGCTCGAGAACATGGAAGACGACGAATGGCGCAGCCAGCTGGACCCCCTCCAGGAGCTCCTCAACGCTGCGAACACGCAGCAAGACGCGTGCAACCGCGTGGTGGGAGCCGGCCGGCAGGCCGACCTCTCGGAAGGAAACCTTCCACCCCGCCGCGAGAATGGGGCGACCTCCCGGTCCCCAAGTGGCGGTGGCCGCGGCCAGCAGAACCCGGAGCCGGCTGCTAGCCGCAGCCGACGCTCCCACGCAACGGTTGCGAACAGCCGGCAAGTTCCTCCAAGAGCGAAGGGCCGGCGCCAGCAGGATGAACGTCCTCCTCCTCCCCGCAGGGAGAGGCGGGCTTCTCCGGCGCCGGTTGACCACCCAACTCTGGGGGGCCGGCTAGGCCCCCGCGAAGCAGTCGGTGAGAATGACGCTCGTCATCGGATCGAGCGGCTGGCTCGGTCCCTGGCAGTGGAGGAGGAGGAAACAGTCGGCCCGGCCTGCTTCGGCCCCCGCTTCCGCGACGAGCCCTTCCCCAAAGGGTTCTCGCTCCCTTGCTACACTCCTAAGTACAGCGGCGTCGTGAAGCCGAAAGATTGGATGACTGACTATGCCACAACAGTCAGCATAGAAAATGGTAACAAGTGCGTTGCCGTGAAGTATGTTCTGCTCATGTTGCTGGGCACGGACCGGACATGGCTGAATAGCCACAAGGCCAACAGCATCAACAGTTGGCTGGACTTTAGTGAAGTCTTCGTACGCAACTTCAACAACACCTACAAGCGGCCTTCCAAGCCTCGCCAGCTCTCCATGTGCGTTCAGGGGCCGGACGAGTCCACTCATGACTACCTGACGTGTTGGGCCGAGTTGCGCAACTCCTGCGAAGGGGTGCACGAGGTGCAGGCCATCGAGTACTTCACCGCCGGGTGCCGAGAAGGCACCCTGCTCAAGCACAAGCTTCTGTGCGACGAGCCGGCTACCCTGGACGAGCTCCTGGTGGTGGCGGACAAGTACGCCATGGTCGACTCCTCCATGAAGTCAGAGATCCGGATTGACACGTCCGGGAAGGTGATCCCGCCGGCTTCTCAAGCGCCGGCTGGTGACTCCAACCGGCGCTAGCAGCCAAAGGACAACAAGCGCAAGGACCAGCAGCCAGCTTCTAGCAGCCGGTAGGTAGCAACCGTCGAGGACCAGCAGCCGGCAGGGCAACCCGGCCCCAAGCGTCAGCGGGGCAGCAGGGGTGCCTGGCAGCCGGCCTTTTCCTTTGAGCAAGCCCTTGACGCTCCTTGCAAGTTCCACAGCAGCGCGAAGCCCTCCAACCACACGACCCGGCAGTGCAGCTAGCTCACCTGAATCACCAAGGGTGAGGGCTTGCCGCCTCCTCCGCCCGGCCCGGCGGCCCCGGCTCCTCAGCAGCCGGTCCCCTGTTGGCATGCTCCAAGATGAATTCCCCAACGAGAACGCCACTTACGTCGTCTTCACCAGTGAAGCCGACGACAAGCACAGTCGGCGTCAGCAACACCATGAGGTGAACGCTGTCATTCCAGAGGTCCCCCAATTCATGCACTGGTCCGAGAGGCCCATCACTTGGAGCCGTGATGACCATCCGGCTGTGATGCCTTCGCCGGGTGCTTATGCCATGGTGCTGGACTCCACCTTCTCAATAGAGAGGCGGGTGTGCCGCTTCTCCCGAGTCCTGATAGACGGCGGCAGCAGCATCAACATCCTCTACCGCGACACCATGGAAAAGCTGGGTATCAAGGAGAAGCAACTCCAGCCCAGTCGGACCGTGTTCCATGGCATTGTCCCTGGGCTTTCCTGCTCTCCAATCGGCAAGATCAAGATCGATGTCCTGTTCGGAGACAAGACCCACTTCCGACGCGAGCCTATCTGGTTCGAGGTGGTCAACTTGGACAGCCCCTACCACGTGCTCTTGGGCCGGCCTGCACTAGCCAAATTCATGGTGGTTCCGCATTACGCATACCTAAAGATGAAGATGCTGGGTCCCAAGGGCATCATCACCATTGCCGGCGACTACAAGAAGTCGCTCACGTGCGCCGTAGCCAGGTCCCGGCTGGCCGAGTCCCTCGTCATCACCGAAGAGAAGTGCCTCCTTGACTGGGCTGTGGCCATGGCCAGTGAGCAGCAGGCCATGCCATCTGACCCCAAGGAGGTTGAGGCCGAGGGCTCCTTCCAACCGGCCAAGGAAACCAAGAAGATCATCTTGGACCCGGCGCACCCGGAGAAGTATGCTGTCGTGGGGGCTAACCTCGACAGCAAATAGGAAAGCGAGCTCGTCGACTTCCTCCATGAGAATCGGGATATCTTTGCATGGTCCCCTAAGGACACGCGGGGTGTTCCGAGGGAGTACACCGAGCACAAACTGCATGTGCGATTAGATGCTAAGCCGGTCAAGCAACCCCTCTGCCGCCTATCAGAAGAGAAGAGAAGGATCGTTGGTGAAGAAATCGCCCGGCTTCTGGCAGCCAGCTTCATCATGGAAGTGTTCTACCTGGACTGGCTTGCCAACCCAGTCCTCGTCCTGAAGAAAAACAACAAGTGGCGCATGTGTATCGACTACACGAGCCTGAACAAGGCCTGCCCCAAGGATCCGTTTGCCTTGCCCCGGATTGATCAAGTGATTGACTCCACGGCCGGCTACGAGCTTTTGTCCTTTTTGGACGCCTACTCTCGCTACCACCAGATCAAGCTGGACCCGGTCGATCGACTGAAGACCGCCTTCATCACCCCTTTCGACGCCTTCTGCTACATCACCATGACGTTTGGCTTGAGGAATGCCAGCGCCACCTTTCAGCGCTGCATGCAGAAGTGCCTTTTGAGGCAACTCGGCAGAAATGCCCACATCTATGTGGATGACATAGTGGTGAAGACGGAGAAGCGCGGTACCCTTTTGGAGGATCTCAAGGAGACCTTCGCCAACCTACGCCATTTTCAGATCAAGCTCAACCCGGAGAAGTGCGTCTTTGGAGTACTAGTCGGCCAGCTCCTTGGCTTCCTTGTTTCTGAGCGTGGGATAGAGTGCAACCCCGTAAAGTTCAAGGCCATTGAGCGAATGAAGAGACCGACCTGACTGCGGGACGTCCAGAAGTTCACCGGGTGCCTAGCATCTCTCAGCCGGTTCGTCAGCCGGCTGGGCGAGAAGGCCCTCCCTCTGTACCAGCTGATGAAGAAGACCACATGCTTCGAGTGGACCGACCAGGCGGACGAGGCGTTCCTCCAGCTCAAGCGGATGCTGTCCACACCGCCTGTTCTGGAAGCTCCGGCTGATAAAGAGCCCATGCTCCTCTACATCGCCACCACCAACCGGGTCGTCAGCACGGAGATTGTTATCGAACGCCCAGAAGCCGGTAGGGCACAGCCAGTCCAGAGGCCGGTCTACTACCTGAGCGAGGTGTTGTCCGCCTCCTTGCAGAACTACCCCCACTACCAGAAGATGTGCTACGGCGTGTACTTTGCCGCCAAGAAGCTGAAGCAGTACTTCCAGGAGCACACCATCACGGTCGTCTGTACAGCCCCCCTGGCCGAGATCATGGGCAACCGAGATGCCTCGGGCCGGGTGGCCAAGTGGGCCATCGAGCTGGCTCCCCACACCATCCTCTACCAGCCCCGCACCGCCATCAAGTCCCAAGCACTGGCCGACTTCCTTGTCGACTGGGCCGAGACCCAGTACCTGCCGCCTGCGCCGGATTCCACACATTGGCGGATGCACTTCGACGGCTCGAAGATGCACACCGGTTTGGGAGCCGACATCGTCCTCACCTCTCCCAAAGGTGACAAGCTGAAGTACATGCTGCAAATCCACTTTGCCGCCTCCAACAACGTGGCCGAGTACGAGGCACTCGTCCACGGGCTCCGGCTAGCCAAGGAGATCGGCATCCGCCGCATCTTGTGCTACGGCGATTCGGACCTTGTGGTCCAGCAGTCCTCTAGCGACTGGGACGCCAAGGACGCCAACATGGCCAGCTACCGCTTCCTCGTCCAGCAGATCAGCGGATACTTTGATGGGTGCGAGTTCATCCACGTGCCATGGGCCAACAACGAAGCAGGCGATGCCCTGGCACGGATTGGCTCTACCCGGCAAGCCATACCAGTCGGTGTTTCCCTCGAGTGCTTGCGCAAGCCGTCTATCCAGCCTTCGCCAGAATCCGAATCCATCTTCGTGCTGGCTGACTCTGGAGCAGCCCGATCCGGCTCGGGGACTTCAGCAGGCGGCCCGGGGGCTGCAGCACCTAAAGCCGGCTCGGGAACTCCAGAACCCGGCCCGGGGACTTCCGCGACGCAACAAGGAGCGGCTGCCTCCCAACCCGGCCACCCTGGCGCCGGTCGTCGTCATGACGGTGGTAGAAGCCCCATCTTGGGGGCAGCCCATCCTCAACTTTCTGGTCAGCCGGGAGCTCCCAGCCGACGAGGTGTTGGCCCGGCAAGTGCAACGCCGGGCGACTGCATACACGATCATCAACAGAGAGCTCGTCAGGTGCAGCGCGACTGGTGTCTTTCAGCTCTGCGTCGAGCTGGAGAAGCGTATAGTAATCCTCAGGGACATTCATCAAGGCGAATGTGGCCACCATGCCGCCTCCAGAGCCCTTGTCGCCAAGGCTTTCCTCCACGGTTTTTTCTGGCCGACTGCTCTGGACGACACCAAGGAGTTGGTCCAGAAGTGCAAAGGGTGCCAGCGTTTCAGCACCAAGCAGCACTAGCCGGCCTCAGCCCTCAAGACTATTCCCATCACCTGGCCGTTTGCCGTATGGGGGTTTTACATGGTGGGCCCATTCAAGACTGCACGCGGTGGCATGACCCATCTGCTGGTTGCCGTGGACAAGTTCACGAAGTGGATTGAAGTGAAGCCGATCAAGAAGCTGAATGGCCCCACAGCCGTTACATTCATCGCGGACATCACCATTGGATACGGCATCCCCCACATCATCAACACCGACAACGGCATGAACTTCGCCAAAGGCGCCTTGGCTTGTTTCTGCGCAACGCAGGGCATCCGACTGGACCTCGCGTCGGTTGCTCACCCGCAGTCAAACGGCCAGGTGGAGCAGGCAAACGGCCTCATTCTTTCTGGCATCAAGCCTCGGCTGGTCGAGCCGCTGGAGCGCTCGGTCGGCTGCTAGATCAAGGAGCTGCCAGCTGTCCTTTGGAGTCTCGGGACCACGCCAAACAGATCAACCGGTTTCACACCTTTCTTCCTCGTGTACAGGGCCGAGGCTGTCATCCCAACGGACATCGAGTTCGACTCGCTTCGCGTCACCCTGTACACGGAGGCGGAAGCAAAGGAGGCCCGCGAAGACAGCGTCGATTTGCTGGAAGAGGCCCGGCTGTTGGCACTCAGCCGGTCCGCCATCTATCAGCAGAACCTGCGCCGCTACCACAACAAGAAGATCAAGCCATGTGCTTTCCGCGAGGGCGACCTTGTGCTCCGGCTGATCCAGCGAACAGCCGGCCAGCACAAGCTCTTGGCTCCTTGGGAGGAGCCTTTCATCATCAGCAAGGCCCTGGGCAACGACTCCTACTACCTCATCGACGCACAGAAGCCCAGGGCACGCAAGAGGGACACAGCCGGCCAAGAGTCACAGCGCCCATGGAACACGAACCTTCTCCGCCCATTTTACAGTTGATGCAGTGTATGTATCACGCTATCTTTTGTACTAAGTAAAGACAACAGGTACCCCGAGGCGCACTCGGGGGCTACCATTTTATCTATATGATAAGCTTCGCCTATGTATGAGTATTCATTCTTTCACCCTGCCCGGGTCCGGTCAGCCGGCCCGGGGGCTCGCCGACTCGGCCGAAGTTGGTACCATCCGAAGTCGGCTCAGTACTGTGCCGACGCCAAAGCCCTCTCTTCGCCCCAGCCACAGCTCGCAGCGCGACTGTCCGGCTGGCAAGAGCCAAAGGCCGGAAATGTTGCCCACACGAAAAATGACTAAGGAAGAACACCAGGTTATGCCAAGCCGGCCTCTGGCCTACCCCGTCCGGCTGCTCAGCAGCCGGCCGGCCGGCTTCTCGCTTGACTAGCTACGCTTTAAGCGGCTGAAATAATTTGCCTACTCTAAACGGCCAAGTCCCTGACCCAGCCACAGACCACAGTGCGGCTGTCCGGCTGGCAGGGCGGCAGCCAAAGGAACACGGCAAAAGAAAAAGCCAAAGAAAGCATGCGGGGGAGATAAATTCATTTACATTGCAAAAGGCCAGCGGCCGGTATTCATCAAGGTTTAAAATAGACCCCCAGTGGGTGGAACTGCGCGTAACTAACTTGTTCTTGAGCACAAGAGAGAGAAAATTAAAAGATAAGGGCCGCCTAGGCCGGAGGCACTGCGGGCTGCTCGGACGAGTCGGCGGTGGCGGTAGCACCGGCTGGCGGGGCCTCCGGCTGGTTGGTCTTGGTCTAGTTGGCGGCTGAGGCCGGATCGGGCTGATTCCGGCTGGTCGCTCCGTTGTCTGGCGCGATGCCATCGCCTTCCTCATCCTCGTCCTCCTCCGCGGCTTCGTCGCTGGAGGCGATCTCCTCCGCCGGGTCCTCCCCCTCGTCTGGGTCCAGCCCGAACCAGGACGGCGGCACCTCGGTGCCGTCTTCTGCCCGCTCCGGGATGAAGACACTGCCGTCAGTGTACTCAGCGAGGGCCAACGCACGAATGGCGATCTCCTCGCGCTCTGCCTCCAGCTTCGATGTCGCCTCCTGGCGGATGTGGCCAGCTGCGCCAGGCTCACGCCCGGGTACCACGCCTTCACGAACTCCAGCGCCGCCTTGGCGCCGTCCCATGCCACGGTGCCCTTGCAGGCGTCGAGCCACTCCCCCGCCACCTCCAACCAGTCGGCGTTCTGGCTAGGAGTCCGGGTGACCTGCACACCCGGCCAGAGCCCTTCCAAGACCTGTGACCCGGTGCGCTGAAACCAGCGGAGCAGACGGCGCGCCGGCTCAAGACGCAGCCGAACGGCCAGGAACTGTTCGCCCAAGTTCCAGGGCCGGTCCGGTTCAATCTCCATGCCCACACTCCTCCGCTGGTCGTGCCGTGCCTCAATCGCCTGGCCGATGGCACCAGAGTGATCCAGGAAGTACTCTGTCCAAAAGAAGACAAAAGAATTAGAAGCCGCCTGACCACGGTAGCCGGCAACTAACCAATCAAGGAAGAAAGAAGATCTACCTTCAAGCAGATCCTAAATCACCGAGTAGCCCCCCGACAGGTACTTCTCCTTTTCGGCCCAGCCCGAGCGCTGGGACTCGAACTCGGCCTTGAGGCGCTACTCCTCATCCTTCAGCTGCTGGACCTGCTCCGCATGCCGGGCCGCCTGGTCAGCTAGCTCCTTCTCGAGCCGGTTGCGCTCCGCGGCCGCCTGGCTGTGCTCCAGCTCTTCGGCCTGAAGCTGGCCCTCGAGCTCATGCACACGGTCCCGCAGATGGGCGGCGGCCTCTGCAAAGGCAAAGAAGAATCATCAGCAATAGCATCAACAAAGATAAGAAGTCGCCGGGAAGCTCCGGCCCGACTGCTCAGCAGTCGGCCCGAATCTCGGGGGCTACACCCAGTGGGTGCGCTTGCGCGCCCCCACTGAATGCCGGCCTATGTACCTCGGCTCTTCTGTAACTCGGCGGTTCGGTTGGCGAGTGTCTGGTTTTGGGAGTTGAAGGCGGCCGCACGCAGGTTGTGGTAGTCCTGCGGCAAGCACGACATCTCAGCATTCAGAAACACGCCTTAAAGTTCCAACCCGCCTGCTCAACAGTCGGCTTGGAACTCGGGGGCTACACCCAGTGGGTGCGCTGGCGCGCCCCCACTGAAGATCGCAAAAATAAAAAGCAAGATCAAGAGTATACCTGGACAGATGTCTGCATCGCCACCATCTCGCTCCTCGCCTTCAGGAGGGTGCCACCGTGGGCGGAGAAGTTGTCTAGGACATCCTGCACCGCGAGGTTCAGGGCGGCCGGGCCGGCCCCTGGCATCCAACCAGGTGGAGCAACACTCGTGGCCTCGGTGTCGGCTCCCTGCGAGCTCGCGGCCCCGATTTCTACCGGCCTTGGCGCAGAAGCCGCCCGCACCGGGCGCAGGCGTGCGGGGGTGTGTGTCATCATGTCCTGGCTCGTCGCCAACCCGGCGCTGGCCAGCGGCATCTCCGGCCCTCCGGGGTGGCCGTCACCTCGCTCGCCAGCACCCGGCGTGCGCTGAGTCACCTCCGCCTCCGGGATGACGGAGTCAGCAACCTCCAGCTCCGGCGCCGGCTGGTAGGCTCCGGCTGCCCCAGTCGGCACCTCGGCCTCCACCACCGGCACCTCCGGCTGCTCAAGGTCCGCAGCCTCCGGGATCCTGCTGCCAGCCGGATCCTCCGGGGCCTTGGCGTCGTCCTCCACTTGCACCTTGGTCGCCGCCTCCGCCTCTGCCTGCGCTATGGCTTGGGCCTCTGCCAGTGCTGACGCGACGGCCTGGGCATCAGCGTCCGCCCGCGCCGTGGTAGCCTCCCGCTCCTCCCGCACATTCCTTTCTGTCGCCTCCCAAAGGGCAGCGGCCGGGTCCACGCGCCGGGCCTCCTCAGAGCCTCCTGCTAGTCCGATCAGCGAGGCGGTTGGAGCCCGTGATATGAAGAAGGCGGCCCTGCTCAGCAAAGCAATTAGAGATGAGAAGTTTGCGAGAAAGAAAAGCAACCAAGGCGGTGCGCCTAACGCACTTACCCAGACACCATTGGGCGATCCTTTGGGGCTCTCCGGATGGCGGCCACCTTCGCGGCCTCCCGCCACTTGGTCGCGGCCGCTTGCTTGGCCTTCTTGGGCAGCCGGCTGCCAAACAGCCCCTCGTCGCAACGTTTAGGCACGCCAGGTGCACCAGTCGGTGCTCCGCTTCGCGGCCACACCGTCGAAGGGCCGGCGCCTGCCCCCTCGACGCCTTCGAGGTGGCGTTGCCCCTCGTCGTCCTCATCGTCATTCGGCCAGGACCGGACGTCGCTGTCTCCTCCTGCGCCGCCTCCTCTGCCGCCGCCTCCCCCGGTGGCGTTGTCCTTGCCTCCGTCTTCCAGCGCGGCCGCCCCTAGCTCGGCGTCGCCCACATCGCTCTCCTCGCATTCCGGCATCCATTGATGGCCCGAAGCCGGCTCGCCGGTTGCTACCTGACCAAGGAAGCGCTGCCCCGCGTCCAGGTGGTCAGGTCAGATGAAGGGCACTGCATGAGCAAAGAATGGGGACCAGATACTAACTGGCGGTGGCGGGTTGGCACGACTATACGGCTGCTTGCCAAATTGCCAGTCGGTCTCGCTGAGCTTGCTGTCGGGGAAGTAGTTGACATGGCGGACCACCTCCACCATTGGCAGCTCCTTCATGGACATCCGACAGGGGTCCCGGCAGCCGCTCATGTCGCAGATCAGGTGCGAACGGGCTTGGAGGGGCGAAATCCGGCGGTAGACGAAGGCGGCCAGCAAGTCCGCCGGCTTGAGGCCCTCCGAGTCCGTCATCTCCTGAAGCCGGACAAGGACGTTGGTGATGGAAGCCGGCACCGGTTTGGGTTGTTGCCCCCAGTTGTTCCGCGGCTTGCCAGGCGGGCCGATCGCGAAGGCCGGCAGGTTGATGTAGTCATGAGTCGGGTGGAGGTTGCGGATGTAGAAGTACGACTTCTGTCATAGCTTTGTCGACTCCAGCAAAGAGATGGGAGGAAAGCGGGTCCCGGAGCCGGTGCGCCGCACGGCGACGCAGGATCCGCACTGGGCCGGCTTGCCCTTGGCCTGGGTACCCAACTTCAGGTAGAAGAACCTGCCCCACAGCTCGAGCATGGGCAGGACACTGAGGTAGCCTTCGCAGAAGGTCACGAAGGCGGAGAGAAGAGCCAACGTGTTGGGAGTGAGGTGGTGAGGTTGGAGATGGTAGAAGTTGAGGAAGGAGCGGAGGAAGCCGCTCGCAGGCAAACCAAATCCGCTGAGGAAATGGCTCTGGAAGACGATGAACTCGCCGGCCCTCGGCGCCGGTGAGATCTCCCTCTTGTCGGGGATCCGCATCCCCATGACCGCCTCGACAGGAAGCCTCCGCATCACGCGGAGGAACTCGATGTGGCCTTCATGGACGTTGGAGCCGTCCCACTCGCCTCGAGCCATGGCTTGTGGTGGCGCGGTGAGGCTGGACGGTGGCGAAGCCGCTGCGGCACTTCAGCAGCATGCGGCGCGGCAGCGCAGCGGCAGCGAGGAAGCAAAGGAGTGAGGGAGAAGAAGAAGAGAGCGGAGGGGGCGCGCGTGCGTTTGGCCGCCCCCTCCCTCCTATTTATACGGCCGAGACGGCGAGGCCGAGGCGACGCTTCGTGGGAGGGCGTGGGATTAACTGCGCCCACATCCTGCACGCCCCCAAAAATCCCGCGCCTTAATGGCGCGTAATTATTTTGCCCCGGAAGGCCAACCGTCTGCCTCGGCCGCAGCGGATCCGCGCTCACGCCGAGGCTGTGTAGTGGTGGGCACGGGCCTGTGGCGGCGTCCCATCGCACGCGTTGGCTGGCAGGCCGACCTGGCCTGCTGGGAGTGCATGACGTGCGTGCAACGGGCGGCAGGCATGCCACCCGGTGGCGTAGCACCCGGCACAAGCCACGATGATTTAAATTCACCAAGCGGCTGGCTTCGCCTCTGCCGGCTTCTGGCACACGGACGAAGCAAAGACGCAGGATCTCTCGGAGGAGGAAACTGCTGAGGCACTTCGACGATTGAGCCGTGGCGCCTCACCAGCTTCGGGGACTACTGTCGAGGGGATGGACCCCGGGTATCCTCATCCGGACCAAATAACTTTTCAAGACATCAGGGCTGGTGAAGCCCCTCATGCCAGCTGGCCACGTGGGCTGGCTTCCAGAAGACGGCGCACCCATAGAAGGCGGCTTTGGGGGTGGGCCGGCTTCCATCAGCTGGCCCCTCCTTCCCCTCGGAGTCCGCACTCACCTACTACGATGGGACGGGGCGTGGCAACAGTGCCGCCTGCTCCCCCAAATCCCAGAGGAGCGTGGCTACAGTACAAGCTGGCCCAACGGCCACCTACCCGCCTGGCGCGGGACTGTAGCCATGCGACTCATGACGCGTCCCTTGTCAGCAAGGACTGTGCTACGGCAGAAGGCAATCAGCATGGCCCATAGGCTTCCAGAAGATGGCGCATCCCTCGAAGGCGGCCTCGGGGGCGTGCCGGCTTCCAGCAGCCGGCCCCTCCTTCCCATCAGAGTCTGCGCTCACCCACTACGACCAGACAGAGCGTGGCTATAGTGTGCACTGACCAAGTGGCCACCTACCTGCCTGACGCGGGACTGTAGCCATACGACTCGTGACGCAGCCTCCGTCATCAAGGATAGAGCTACAGAGAAAGGCAATCAGCGTGGCCCGTAGGCGGCGGACCCTACCTGTCGGCCGGATTCTCGGCAGCCGGCGGGGCCCTCCATGGGCGGGCCCCAGCAGCCGGCGGAGAACCCAGCGACCTTAGAAACTGACGTCCGGGTCCTACACCCGGCCGTATTACCATTGTACCCCTAGGGGGTTGGCCTATAAAACCCCCCAGGGTTCACCCATGCAAAGGGTTCATCTCTCATTCCACACACACTCTCACCATAGCTAGGAGAAGAGGGAAAGCCCTACCCTTCTTCCTCCTCTAGCAACACAGCTCTAGGAGCAACCTTGTACACTCTTTGATCATAGTCATCATGTGGAGACCCCGCAGAGCAGTACTAGGGGTGTTATCTCTCCGAAGAGCCCCGAACCTGGGTACGTCTCGTGTGCGATTGAGCTCGTGCTCACTCCCGCTTCCAGGGCCTGGCGACGTCCTCTTGGCTCCACCCATGATAAGCCACCCCCTGGCATCTGACGTGAGATTACCACGACAGCCTGCCAGAATCTTGTTGACATCCAGGGCCAATACAAGATCTGGTGCAGCAAGAAGCATGAGAAGGACTCACTGGTTCACCTAGCCGAGGCCATCATCAACCCCTACTACAGAGACATGAAGGATTCCTGCAACATGGACAAGCGTGCCTGGCACTCGTCCTGTATGGAGAAACTCAACAAAGCTCACGTCATGTACGTGGCCAAGGAGGCGTACACGAGCTACGAGATGTACAGGCAGATCATTGACATGAGGAAGTGCCTCCTTCCCCAAAACGGACAGGGATCCAGCCGGAAGTAGAGCAATGGCAAGTGTCGTCACAACAAGAAGTAGATGATTAGATGCTTGTTTCTCCTAGTTTAGTATGCATGTAATTACTTACTTTGGTGTGTGGAAATGTTTATGTGTGTAGTCACTTATGTAATTGTATGCTTAATTTGGTTATGCAATGTTGTTCTTATAAGTATATATGTTGATGTTCTGTAGACAGAGCGTAGATGTTGTGCGGACAAAGCAAATCACATCGCACACGGACTAAACAATGGAACCCGTCGGTGATGATTTCATCAATCGCTCACAATTGCATACCAGCAATCGTTTGCTAACAACACACACGACTTCTTAACAGGAATCGTCTGTGTTGTTATCGGTCTTCCCACACATTTCTGATTACTGACCTGTTTACCGCGTATCACACACATCTTGTTAAGTCAAACCATTTCTGTTATGTTGGCTCATCAGAAATAGTTCATCCGAGTGAACTGTATGCCGTATATCGCACACACCTTGATCTGGCTGACCGTTTCTGTTGTGTTGCCTAATCACAAACAGTTCATTCGAGTGAACTGTATGCCGTATATCGCACACACCTTCATCTGGTTGACCATTTCTGTTGTTATGCTCATCGCAAATAGTTCAAGCAAGTGAAATGTGTGTCACGCTTCGCACACGCAACTATAATCTGAAATGTGTTTGATATATCCACCATCGCAAATGTTTTGCATCTTTTTTTATGGTATTTTACATCACCGTTTGTGATTAATGCAGCGCGCACAGTTTCGTCGAAGGGTCTCCGATTGTAGTGTCGCGTTAGCAGCATCCTACAGTAGTGACATAAGTTAGCTAAACGAGTTAGAGAACAACTTGTGGGTCGATAACCTGGATTCTCAGATCTTCGAGAATTGAAGCAGGGTCAAATCGATTTGCCACTTGTTGAAGAGGAGGATTTCCTTCGGGGTGAGCATTAACATTTTTCTCGGCATCAGCTTCTGGATTTTGCTTGGCATTGCCATTATTCCTAGAATTTCCATTGCCATCGGCATTTTCATTTTGGTTGGCATTAACATTCTCTTCGGTAGTAGCTTGTTGAGTTCTTCTTTGGACACTAGGAGCATCTTCATCGGATGAGTCAGGTGCATTTGCTTTGACTATTCTGACGTCTCCGATAGCCATTTGCCGAATTGCATCAGAAATCGGTGGTTCATCTTTCACATTTGGCAAGTGGTCTCTTTGAGAGCTGTTAGATTCATCAAACCGCACATTTACCTTTTCCATAACTTTACTGTGGTGAGAGTTATAGACTCGATAAGTATGCGAGTTTGAGCCATAACTATGAAGAAAACCTTCATGCCCTTTAGGTGCAAATTTAGAGTTGTGATTCATATCACGAATATAGCAAGATGCACCAAAAACACGTAAGTAAGGAACATTCGGTTTCTATCCAGTGATAAGCCCATATGAAGTTTTCTTAAGGAACTTGTGAAGATAAACACGATTCACAATATGAAAAGCAATATTAATAGCATCGGCCTAGAAACAAACGGGAGTTTTATACTCACTGAGCATTGTTCTTGCCATTTCGATGAGACTTCTATTCTTTCGCTCAACGACTCCATTTTGCTGGGGAGTGGATCTGGCGGAGAACTCATGAGTAATACCATTTTCATCAAGAAAATCCTCAATATGAGTATTTTTAACTCAGTCCCATTGTCACTCCTGACATGCTTGGTTCTCACATCATATTCATTCTGAGCTTTCTTGGTGAATCTCTTGAAGATATCTTGGGTGCAAGTCTTGTCTTCAAGAAATAATACCCAAGTGTATCGAGAGAAATCATCAACAATCACCAGACCATAGTAACTGCCACCAAAACTTGCATAGTTCTGAGGCCTGAATAAGTCCATATGAATAATTTCCAGAGGTCTTGTCGTGGTCATGACAGTTTTTGAAGAGTGATACTTCTTGGCCAATTTGCCGGCCTCACAAGCACCACACAGACAATCTTTATCAAATTTTACATCAGGAATGTCAACAAGATGATTTTTCTTCATGAGAGTCTGCAGATTCCTGATACCTGGATAACCAAGCCTTCGATGTCACAGCCAACCTTCGGTTGCTTTAGCAAGCAAACACGTTTGATCTGAGGGGCCCTTAGAGAAATCCACAATATACAAATCACCTTTTCTATTTCCCTCAAAGACGAAGGAATTGTCGGTGGACATAAAAACACTGCATTTGGTGATCGAGAATAAAACCAATATGACTAGATCACAAAGCTTGCCTACTAACATGAGATTGAATCCAAGACACTAAACAAGTGAAACATCCTCAATGTTCTTGTCTTTGGATATATCAATTTTACCTAGCCCAATTACATTTTCTTTGTTGTTGTCGTCGAATGTAATGAACTTCTGAGATGAAGCAGTTAAGTTGGGGTCGATAAACAATGACTTGTCTCCAGTCATATGACTAGTGCATCCACTATCCATGATCCATTCAGTACACCCGGAGACATAGTCCTGCAGGAAAATTAGGCGTTCTTAACCACCCACATCTTGGTAGGTGGCTTAGAATCGTATGAGAGAGCAGGATATGATTTATTTTTGTAACTATAAGAGTTGTTCCTCGAGGAGGAGCGAGCATAATCAAAGGAAAAAAATTGTAATTCTTCCCAGACATATGAGTATAGTGGTTCAAAGAAGTATGCATATACTTGTTCGATTTAGCCTTCTCGAGTATGCGTCAAGCATTCTCAGCCTGCATGGTTAGTAGTGCAGTGATAGGCAGTGCCTCGATAGTTTTCTTAGTAACCCATATGGCCTTCTTCGGAGGTCCATTACTGCTGTTTGGACCAATGTGGCGAGCAAAAGCCTCACCACGTTGGTTCTTGAACAATTTATAATGGGTATTCTATTTCTGTACCCCTGGTTCCATAGTTGTGTTCAGTTTTTTCCAAGCCAACTAACTTTGCTCACTTCCCCTCCTCACTCCACCACTTGCACACAAAAGGCCAAATGGAGCACTACCGTCTAGTCAACGCCATTTACCGTTACGTCCTGACTAGTGGGCCTGCGTGACATCCTGATAGGTGGGGCAACGTAGTTCCTACACGACATTTTTAATGAGTAATAGAAGGAGAGAGACGCAGTTGGTAATAAAAAAGTTGTTGTACGATGTTTTAAGGCAGAAATAACTAATTAACGGCCAAGCGATAAACAATCGTCAACGTAATGAGCTTATGTTAAGGCAGGTGGGTCCACCGTGCAAGACTGAACCCTGCCTACTCCCCTCTTATTTCTCGGCGGTGGGTGGCAGAGCTATCGTTCTCGGCTGCGGCGGATGAGGTGAGTGAATTCGGAACCCTACTCCATGTCGAGTTAGATCTGACCGCAGTGCCTCTGTTTTCGGATGATTTGGAATCTAGATTGTGGGGGGCGCGGGTTGGCTGAACGATATAGAACCGACATTGACAAACAAGGGGGGTGGTGCTGCAAGGGTTGCTGCCGTTGATTGGAATTCGGTAGAATTAGATGACCCTACAGATTTGTTCACTGCACCAATGGCCGACACTGAGATGGCAATTTTTTGGCATACCAGTAGATGATAGAGATAATGAGGAGAGGGGGAATCTAGTTTGCCTGCTGATGGTAAAAGAGATTCATCCGAAGATGTGGATGGACAGTTGATGGAAGATGCTGCAGATGGTGTTGATGATGCACATGATGATGAGATGGTAAATGTCTATGACAAAGAAAACCCTGTTATTGAAGTGGGGAAGTTGTGGCCAAACATGGATGAGTTTAGGATGTGTTTCAAGACTTATGCGG
Organism: Thinopyrum elongatum; assembly: GCA_011799875.1. Lineage (NCBI taxonomy): Eukaryota > Viridiplantae > Streptophyta > Magnoliopsida > Poales > Poaceae > Thinopyrum > Thinopyrum elongatum. The sequence goes on from CM022298.1 coordinate 157,383,935, forward strand.
TCAAGCATGAGTTTGGTGCCAAGACTAAGTGGACTGATAGAAAGAAGTTTTATGCGATGTGCAGAGGATTTGATGAAAACGACAAGCCTTGCAAGTGGTACATATCTGCTAGACGCCAACCTGATGGAAGTACCATCAGGGTTAATCAAATTCCACATCAACATACTTGTATTACAAGTTCACAGAGAGTACCAACCATGACATCACACATTTGAGTTGCAGAAAAGATCACTCCTATTTAGCCAAGAAACCAAGCACTACTGCAAAGCAACTTTTGGTACACTTAGAAAATCAGTACCCCATTAAGCTGAAATATACCACAGTGTGGAAGGCAAAACAAAGGGCAATGAAGCAATTATATGGTGATTGTGCAAATACCTTTAGAATGCTTTATAACTTCAAAGCAGAGGTGGAGAAGAGGTCACCTGGCAGTGGTGTTGAGATAGATACTAAGGTAATAGAGGATGGCAAAGTCATTTTCTCTAAGTTCTTTATGGCTTTAAAGCCTTGCACCGATGGCTTCAAAGAAAGGTGTCGTCCATATTTGAGCATAGGCTCTTCTTCTTTAACTGGCAAGTGGAATGGTCAATTGGCACCATGCAATGCTCTAGATGGCCACAATTGGATGTTCCCTGTTTCTATTGGCTTGTTTCAGTCAAAGAAAGAGGTTTCATGGACATGGTTCATGATGCGGTTGAAAAGATGCATAGGGCCAGTGTCACCTTTGGCATTCTACACAGATGCATGTAAAGAGCTAGAAATTACAGTCAAGAATGTTTTCCCCATGCTGAGTAGAGGGAGTGCTTCAGCCATGTGTGGATGAATTTGATAAAAAAGTCAGTGGGGAAGAATTTGAGCACATGCAGCCAGCAGCAAGATCTTACAGTACTCAGACACATTCATATCATCTTGGTAAGATAATGGCAGCATGCAGTGAGTTTGTTCCATGGATGAACACCTACCATTCTCCGTTATGGTACATGTCAGGATTTAACACTACCATCAAGTGTGATTATATCAACAACAACTTGGCAGAGAGTTTTAACAACAAGGTGAAGGAGTTTTTAAACTTGCCTGGGCATGACATGGTTGAGCAAATAAGGATCATGATCATGCATTTGTGGGAATTGAGAAGAAGGATTGGTGATTGTCTACAAGGGGATAAGCTTCCTGTAGTGGTACAACATGTGGTCAACAGGAGCAGAAATATTACACATTTTTATATTGAAAAATCTATAGTGTGTGGTGCTGAAGTTAGAGATACAAAGTCCGGAAGGCAGCATGTTGTTAACACTAAAATGCACGAATACACTTGCCTAGAGTAGCAACACACTGGGAAACCATGTGAGCATGCCATGCTTTTCTTCGCCTCCCGCTCGAATATAAACATGCACCAATATTTCCATGAATATTACTCGGTGGAAAGATTCAAGGCTGCGTATGCAGCTCCAATTCCAGCACTTACGGATCAGTCTTAGTGGCCTGAAGTGGAAATCGAATTTTCCATGTGTCTTCCTTAATGAAATGAAAGGTTGGCAGGCCTAAGGAGAGTGCATTCAACGCGTCGTTTGAGGAAGGTGAGAGCAGTAAGAAGGGAGAGAAAGATCCAAAGCCTAAAAGGTCCCAAAAAGGTAACAAGAATAGATGCAAGATGTGCCAGGAACTTGGGCACCGAAAATTATCTCCAAAATGCCGTTACACTCCTAAAAGGCCAAAGTATGTTCATGTTTGTGATGTTTTTTGATTTGGCTGTTTTCTTCAATTACTAACCAAATGACATGCTTTGTTTGTCAGGAGGAAGCGTGCAGGCTAGCCCAGCCCTTGGTTGCTGAAACACTGCAAACTGCAGCTAGTCCAGTGAAGAAAACCAAGAGCACTAGTGAGTTGTGTGCTGTGAAATCAAGAGCAAGCTGTCGTAAGAAGAAGTGAAAACTATTGGTTAATGAGTCTCATTTTGTGTGATGTAATGCTACTTGTATTTTGATGTGTGATGTACTTTGAAAACTATGCACCATGTTCCAAATTTGAACCATATTTCAAATTTGAACTGACTTTCAAATATGATATTCCAGTGCATTCTCAACTTTTATGCATGTTAGGTGATCAATCCGAGAACTTTTGTGAAGTAACACACATATTCATGAAAAATGAGCTCCAAAAGAGCTCCAAAGCTAGGGTAAACAACCCTGTTTCTAAGTTTTTTTTGGAGTTCTCCAAATGAGCTAAAAACGAAAACTTAACATCTAGTGCGCAAATATAGGGCCCATGCGCAATATGGGATAGTTTGGACAAACTATGCCATGGTTAACCCTGAACCCTAGCTCATTCCCCTTGAAAACCATAGAACCTTGTCTGTGATAGCTAAGTTATGTGAAGGGAATTTCATGAAAATATTCGTAGTCGTAATTTCTTATTTTTCCTAGCAAGTTAGTAACATAAAACGATGATTTGCGGAAGTTTCATATTTTTTGATTTTTTTTATTAGTTATGCTCAACCCTAACCTTTGAAACCCTCTCAAAACACCTCAAGCCCCTCTCAAAACCCCACAAACCCCTCTCAAACATCAAAACCCCGCACCATCAGGGTCGTCGGACCACTGTTCGGGGACGGTTTGGATCAGGCACTAGGGTTTGCCATGGTTGATCCACGAGAGGAGACCTGATTGGCTGGAGTGAACATTTTTCAAGGCAAGGCTGGAGCACAACGTGAGTGGCCCACCTGGCAGCGGCATCAAGGAAAATCGATAGCAGTCGCGGGCGCGGGCCGCGTGCTGGACACCTTTTCTGAAACGCATTCATTCGTGGAGGCACTCGTCAGACCAATGGGCCATCGTAGAAAGGCCCTAAGTCACAGCCTGCCATGCATGCGCGCAGCCACCCCGTTTGATGTCGCTTGAAACTGCGTCGGTATTTTCCCAAAGAGGAAGGGATGATGCAGTACAGCTACGATAGGTATTTCCATCAGTTATGAAACCAAGGTATCAATCCAGTAGGAGAACCAAGCAACACTATGTAAACGGAACCTGCACACAAAGAACAAATACTTGCAACCCAACGCGTAAGAGGGGTTGTCAATCCCTCCTGGGTAGCGACGCCAGAGATTGGCAAGTGAACGGAAAATATTTGTAATAGATTGGATAAAAAGCTCTCGATAAAACATGAAATAAAATAAGTAATAAAAAAGTGCAGCAAGGTATTTTTGGGTTTTTGGAATAATAGATCTGAAAATAAAAGTAAATAAAAATATATCTCAAAGCAAATATGATAAAGAATAGACCCGGGGGCGTAGATTTCACTAGTGGCTTCTCTCGAGAAAATAACATACGGTGGGTAAACAAATTACTGTTGGGCAATTGATAGAAGATCGAATAATTATGACGATATCCAAGGCAATGATCAATATATAGGTATCACGTCCAAGATTAGTAGACCGACTCCTGCCTGCATCTACTACTATTACTCCACACATCGACCACTATCCAGCATGCATCTAGTGTATTAAGGTCATGGAGAAACGGAGTAATGCAATAAGAGCAATGACATGATGTAGACGAGATCTATTCATGTAGGAATAGCCCCCACCTTGTTATCCTTAATAGCAATGATACATGCGTGTCTTGCTGGCCCTTCTGTCACTGGGAAAGAACACCGAAAGATCGAACCCATTACAAAGCACCTCTTCCCATGGCAAGAAAAATCGATCTAGTTGGCCTAACTAAACCAAAGATTTGAAGAAGAAATACGAGGCTATAAATAATCATGCATATAAGAGATCAAAAGAAGACTCAAATAATATTCATGGATATAGATCTGATCATAAACTCAAAGTTCATCGAATCCCAGCAAACACACCGCAAAAAAGAGTTACATCAAATAGATCTCCAAGAGACCATTGTATTGAGAATCAAAAGAGAGAGAGAGAGAGGAAGCCATCTAGCGACTGCCTACAGACCCGTAGGTTTATGGTGGACAACTCACGCATCATCGGAGAGGCACCAATGAGGATGATGAACCCCTCTGTGATGGTGTTAGATTGGATCTCGTGGTTCTGGAACTTGCGGCTGCTGGAATTGTGTTTCGTTGACTCCCTTAGGGTTTCTGGAATATTTGGGAATTTATAGGGCGAAGAGGCGGTGTGGGAGGTCACCGAGGGGAGCACAACCCCCCTGGGCGCGCCCTGGTGGGTTGTGCCCACCTCGGGCCTCCCCTCTTGTACTTCTTTCGCCCACTGGGTGTCTTCTGGTCCAGAAAAAATCTCCAAAAAGTTTCGCTGCGTTTGGACTCCGTTTGGTACTTATATTCTGCGAAGTAAAAAACAAGCAAAAAACAGCAACTGGCACTTGGCACTATGTCAATAGGTTAGTCCCAAAAAATGATATAAAGTTGCTATAAAATGATTGTAAAACATCCAAGAATGATAATACAACAGCATGGATCAAGCAAAAATTATAGATACGTTGGAGACGTATGAGCATCCCCAAGCTTAATTCCTACTCGTCCTCAAGTAGGTAAACGAGAAAAACAGAATTTGTTATGTGGAATGCTGCCTAACATGTTCATCACATATTCTTTTCTTTTGTAGCATGGACATTTGGACTTTTATATGGTTCAAAGCAATAGTCTAGTTTTGACATGAAGATTTCAATACTCAAGCATATCAACACTAAAGAAAGTTTATCCCTAGCCCATCATGCTCAATCATTGATCCATTCATGAAACACACCCGCATATTAGCTACATCCAATGCTCAAGTACGATCATAGAGCCCCTTAGTTGGTGCTTTATAAGAGAAGATGGAGACTCAAATAAAAATAAATATTGCATAAAGTAAATAGATAGGCCCTTCGCAGAGGGAAGTAGGGATTTGTAGAGGTGCCAGAGCTCAAAGCTTAAATTGAGAGATAAAAAAATTTGAGAGGCATACTTTTCCCGTCAACGAAAACGACCGAGTAATTCCCAACACTTTCCATGCTAGATATATCATAGGCGGTTCCCAAACAGAAAATAAAGTTTATTCCTTTTTACACCATACTTTCACACTCCACGGCTAGCCGTATCCATGGGTACCGTCCATACCAACACTTTCCAAGGAATTTATTATTTGACAACATAAAGTAAATTTCTTTTTCATTTCGGGACTGGGCATCCCTATTACCGTCGTACTATCGTGCAATGACAAGTGAATAAACACTCATCTTGAGCATAACACATCTAGCATGAAAAATATTAGCCACCCCCTGCCGCTTCATGAGCGGTACGAGCACACTAAAAGGAAATTCATTTTCAAAATTAGAGATGGCACATACAAATTTGCTTAGAACGGCATGGAAATACCACATATAGGTAGGTATGGTGGACTCATATGGCAAAACTGGGTCTAAAGATTTTGGATGCACAAGTAGTATTTCTACTTAGTACAAGTGGAAGCTACAAAAAGATTGAGAAGCAACCAACCAAGAAACAAAAAATCACATAAGCGAGCATTAAGCATAACTAACACCGAATAATGCACCACAAGTAGGATGTAATTTCATTGCATAACTATTGACTTTCGAGTTTGCATAGGGAATCACAAACCTTAACACCAATATTCTTACTAAAACAAAATTACTCACCAACATAACTCACATATCACTATCATCATATCTCAAAACTATTACAAAGCATCAAGTTTATTTTGTCCAATGATCTTCATGAAAGTTTTTATTTTATCCCTCTTGAATATCTATCACTTCGGGACTAATTTCATATATTGCAATTGCTTTTGACAAGCTCAAATAAATCTAAGTGAAGAACATGAGCATAAATTTTTTATCTCTCAAAATAATATAAGTGAAGCATGAGAGAATTTCTTCAAAAAAATTTACTAACTCTCAAATAAATCTAAGTGAAGCATGAGAGCATTTCTTCAAAAATTATTAAAGCACACCGTGCTCAAAAAGATATAAGTGAAGCACTAGAGCAATTCTAACAAATCATAGCATAATTTTGGCTCTCTCAAATAGGTGTGTCCAGCAAGGATACTTGTGACAAACTAGAAACCAAAACAAGCAAAGACTCGTATAATACAAGACGCTCCAAGCAAAACTCATGATATGTGACGAATAAAAATATAGCTCCAAGTAAAAAACTGATGGTCGTTAGAAGAAAGAGGGGATGCCTTCCGGGGTATCCCCAAGATTAGTTGCTTGGTTCTCCTTGAATATTAACTTGGGGTGCCATGGGGCATCCCCAAGCTTAGGCTCTTTTCACTCCTTATTCCTTCATCCATCGCTATCTCACCCAAAACATGAAAACTTCAATCACACAGAACTTAACAAAACCTTTGTGAGATCCGTTAGTATAAGAAAACCAATCTTTACTTTAAGTACTGTTGCAAACCCATTCAAATTTTGTTATTTCATTATATCTACTGTATTCTAACTTTGCCATGGCTTATACCCCCCCCCCCTTGATACAATCCAAAGATTCATCAAAATAAGCACACAATGCAAAGAAAACAGAATCTGTCAGAAACAGAACAGTCTGTAAAGATGCGAATTGTTCCCATACTTATGTAACTCCAAATATTCTGAGAGCTTAGTAAAACATAGGAAATTTGTATATCAATCTTTTATAAAAAATTCAGAATTTTTTGTCTCTTCTGTGAATTTAAACAATTCTGTTACTATATGCAAAAGTTTCTGTTTTTAAACAGGATCAAATCAACTATCACCAAAGCTATCCCAAAGGCTTTACTTGGAACAAACACTAATTAAAACATAAAAAACACAATCATAACAGAGGCATAATTGTTTTAACACTCAAGAACAGAAGGAAAAAATAAAAAATAAATTTTATTCATTTGGTTGCCTCCCAACAAGCGCTATCGTTTTATGCCCCTAGCTAGGCATAATGCATAGATTCAAGTATTGTCATCTTTAGTTTCCAATTACTCAATCACACAACCAATATTCTTCAAAGATTTAGCATGCATGTTTTCGATAATAATACTTCTAGGGATAAGATTGAAGAACTCATTCTTGTAAGTAGGGTTTCTTACAACTTCAACAAAGTCGGGGTGAATATTAATCATCTTAAGATCTTCTTTGTTATTATTGGAAGCTGCACCCTTGTTCTTTGTGACTTGAGTAGTCTTGCCAATTTTTACGGGAGTTTTTTCAATAGTTTTAGCAGAAGCAAAAGCCAAGCTTAAATTACTAAAAATTTCTTCCAACTTATCAATCCGAGAAGGACTCTCTCCAATTCTTTCGTTAGTTATGGTTTCCTTTGCCCTTGGTAATTTGAAAATATCGCCTGCTTTTGACCCAAATTTATTAGCAAGATTCTGCATTTTTATATCCAGGTTTTCAACTTGCTCTAAGGTGACCATCTTCTTTTCAATAGCATCTAATCTTTGCATAACATGCTCAAGAGTTAAGGTTGTTTCATTAATGATGATAGGTGGTGCACCTACTAAATCTCCCATGGCATTAAAAGCATCCAAAGATGGACACATCAAGAAATTTCCACCGGTAATCGTCTCAAGGACTGTGAAAAAGAACAATGGTAGATTGCTTACGAACAGATCTAGTATGAGCATTCCAAATCCTATACCAAGCATCTTTTAGATTCTCCCCTCTCCTTTGTTTAAAATTAAGAACTCATTCTCGGGGGTACACGCAATAAAGGAAGAACTATCCATAACGACAAAGTAGAAAACAAGATCACTGATACATCTCCAATGTATCTATAATTTATGAAGTATTCATGCCATGTTTACAACAATTCTATATGGTTTTGGTATGATTTGGATGGAACTAACCCAGACTGACGCTGTTTTCAGCAGAACTACCATGGTGTTGTTTTTTGTGCAGAAATAAAAGTTCTCCAAATGCAACGAAACTTTTTGATAATTTTTTTTGGAACAAAAGAGGCACTAGAAGCTTCGTGGGAGGGCCAGAAGACCCATGAGGTGGGCACAACCCACCAGGGCGTGCCAGAGGGGCCTCGCTTGCCCCGGTGGGTTGTGCTCACCTTGAGGCCCATCTTCGCGTGAAACCTACGCCAAAAAATCATATAAATATAGAAACCCCCAGAAATAACCCTAGATCAGAAGTTCTGCTGCCATAAGCCTCTGTAGCCACGAAAAACCAATCTAGACCCCGTTCAGGTACCCTGTCGGAGGGGGAAATCATCACCGGTGGCCATCTTCATCATCCCGACGGCCACCATGATGAGGAGGGAGTAGTCCACCCTCGGGGCTGAGGGTTTGTACCAGTAGCTATGTGTTTAATCTCTCTCTCCCTCTCGTGTTCTTGACATGTTACGATCTTGATGTATCGCGGGCTTTGTTAATATAGTTGGATCATATGGTGTTTTCCCCTCTCTATCTTGTTGTGATGAATTGAGTTTTCCCTTTGAGATTTTGTTTTTTATCGGATTGAATACTTTGTTGGATTTGAGAGCACTTCATCTATGTCTTGGCACTCAACTCGCGGATTCCCGAGGTGACATTGGGGTAATCTATGCATAGGGGTTGATGCATGTTTTCATCCTTGTTTCTCCGGTAGAAATTTTGGGGCACTCTTTGAGGTTCTTTGTGTTGGATTGAGTATTATGAATCTGAAATTGTTTTGATGCATATCGCATAATCAACTCACGGATACTCGCGGTGACATTGGAGTATCTAGGTGACATTAGAGTTGGTTGATGTGTATCATATGGTGTTATTTTACTATGAACTCTTGGTTAGATCGATCGGAAAGAATAGCTTGGTGTTATTTTAGTATGAACTCTAGCATAGATTGATCGGAAGGAATAGCTTTGAGGTGGGTTCATACCCTACAAACAATTTCTTCTTATGTTCTCCGCTAGATAGGAACTTTGGAGTGATTCTTCGTCGCACATTGAGGGATGGTTATATGATCCAATTATATTCGCATTGTTGAAAGATTGCACTAGCGAAAGTACGGACCCTAGGCCTCATTTTTAAGCATTTCAATACCGTTTGTGCTCCGTTTTATCAATTGCTACCTTGCTGTTTTTTATTATTCCTATTACAAAAATCAATATCTACTATCATTACTACACTTGTATCACCATCTCTTCGCCGAACTAGTGCACCTATACAATTTACCATTGTATTTGGTGTCTTGGGGACACAAGAGACTTTTTGTTATTTGGTTGTAGGGTTGTTTGAGAGAGACCATCTTCATCCTACGCCTCCCACGGATTGATAAACCTTAGGTCATCCACTTGAGGGAAAATTGCCACTATCCTACAAAACTCTGTCCTTGGAGGCCCAACACGAGTCTACAAGAACAAGTTGTGTAGTGGACATCAAGCTCTTTTCTGGCGCCGTTGCCGGGGAGGTGAGTGCTTGAAGGTATATCTTTAGATCTTGCAATTGAATCTTTTAGTTTCTTGTTTTATCACTAGTTTGGTTATAAAAATAAAACTACAAAAAAATGGAATTGAGGTGGCCTCATATTATTCGTCTTTATCATGTCTTTCGTGAAAATGATGGAAAGGAAAATTGTGCTCAATTGATAGAGGAAGAATTCCAGAAAATGTTTGACAAAAAATCTTTGAGTGATGAGCATGATTGCAATGTTATTGGTATGAACTCTTTGAATATCCATGATGATAATGATATGCAAATCCATAAGCTTGGGGATGCTATATTTGATGAAGATGATATTTTTAGTCCCCCAAGTTGTGATGAGAAAAATTACTATGATGAAAGCATGCCTCCTATTTATGATGATTATGGTGATGACATGTATGCTATAAAGAGTAATGATATGCATGAAACTTGTCATCATGATTTTAATGCTCAATATGATTATGCCAATCAAGAATCACATGATAGTTATTTTGTTGAGTTTGCTCCCACTACTATTCATGAGAATAAATTTGCTTATGTGGAGAGTAATAAAATTTCTATGCTTGTAGATCATGAAAAGAATGATTTATGTGATAGATATATTGTTGAATCCATTCATGATGCTACTGAAAATTACTATGAGAGGGGAACATATGCTTTTACATATTGCAATAATATCAAGTTTCCTCTCTTTATGTTGGAAGTTTTGAAGTTGCACTTGTTTTGCCTTCCTATGCTAGTTGATTCTTGATCCCATGAATTCTTGGCTCACAAAATCCCTATGCATAGGAAGTGGGTTAGACTTAAATGTGCTAGTCATATGCTTCATGATGCTCTCTTTGTGTTTCAATTCTTATCTTTTATGTGAGCATCATTGAAATCATCATGCCTAGCTAAAAAGGCATTAAAGAAAAGCGCTTGTTGGGAGATAACCCAACATTTATACCTACTGTTTTTGTGTGTTCACATGATTAGGCTACCGTAATAATCATGTTTTATATCTTTTATTTCAATAAAGTGCCAAGTAAAGCCTTTGGGATAGTGTGGATGATAGTTGACTTGATTCTCTGCAAAAATAGAAACTTTTGTGCCCAGTAACAGAATTGTTTAAATTCACTGGAGCTTCTAAAAACTCTGAATGTTTTACAGTTCTTGGACGTACAAATTTGATACTTTTTCCTAATTTTTCATAAATTTTTCAGTTACAGAAGTACGACTAAATTTCAGATCTTTACATACTGTTCTGTTTTTGACAGATTCTGTTTTCAATGCATAGTTTGCTTGTTTTATAGTTTCATTGGCTTATATTTCTTAATATAAATTGTGGAAATTTTAGAGTACAGTAGGCATTGTGTGAGAACACTTCTAAATCTTATCTCGATAGTACCAAAGTGAATGATTTGTCTTTATCATACTAACCCATCTCAAGAAGTTCCGTTAAGTTTTGTGTGATTGAAGTTTTCAAGTTTTGGGTGAGATATCGATATGAGGAGAATAAGGAGTGACAAGACCCTAAGATTGGGGATGACCAAGGCACCCCCAAGGTAATATTCAAGGAATATCCAAGCAACTAAGCTTGGGGATGCCCCGGAAGGCATCCCCTCTTTCGTCTTCAACATTATCGGTAACCTCACTTGGAGCTATATTTTCATTCGTCACATGATATGTGTTTTGCTTGGAGCGTCATTTTATTTTATTAGTATTTTATTTCTATTATTTAGAATATTGTTTTATATCTTTTACTTCAATAAAAATGCCAACTATAGCCTTTGCTATGCTTATTTTGCAAGTCTATATATGGCTGTTTGAAAACAGAAAGTTGCACGCTAGTGCGTGAATTCTTGAGAAAAGTAAGAATGTGGTAAAATGTTGAAATTTTTGCACAATAAGCTATGATAAATTTTCTACGGTTTGGTTAAATTTCATAATTTTTAGAGTTAGGGAAGTTTGAGTAAAATTGCACTCTTTTCAAACTGTCCTGTTTAGACAGATTGTTGTTATGTTTGCATTGTTTGCATATGTTTGCTTGTTAAATGATTCTATTTGAGGATAGGAATATTAAATATGCAGAGAAATTTAGTATGCAATGTTAAATAATAATTTTAGTGATTTGCTACAGTAGAGGATGATAAGGTTATGCATTGATTTATACTTACTTATCTCACTAGTTCTTGTTGAGTTTTGTGTGGATGAAGTTTTTAAGATTTAGGGAAACCATGGTATAAAAGGAATTAAGGAGACACAAAAGCTCAAGCTTGGGGACGCCCAAGGCATCGCAAGGTATTATTTCAAGAAGTCTCAAGCATCTAAGCTTGGGGATGCCCCGGTAGGCATCCCACCTTTCTTCATTAACAATTATCGGTTCGCCTCGGTTAAGCCTAAGTGTTTGCTTCTTCACATGAGTTGTGCTATTCTTGGAATGTCATTTTTTTGTTTTGCTTGCTGTTTTAATAAAATATTTAGATCTAAAAGTTTTTTATTTACTTAACTACTCATTTGATTTTCACTTATATCTTTTTGGAGTAGTTTGTCGAACACTCTCATGCTTCACTTATATTATTTTGAGAGTTTATAATAGTGATGACAATTTGCACAAGCTATGAAATTGGTCCCAAAGTGATGGATATTCAAGAAGGATATAATAAAAACTCTTATGTAGATCATTGGATGTGATAAGTTTGATTCCTTGCAATAGTTTTGCGATATGGAGATAATAATATTTGAGTCATGTTGGTGAGTAATTAAGCTTTAGTAAGAACATTGGTGTTAAGGTTTGTGATTCCCTATGCAAGCACGAAAGTCAATAGTTATGCAATGAAATTACATCCTACTTGTAGTGCATTATTTGGTGTTAGTTATGTTTAATGCTCGTTTATGATCGTTTTCGTTTCTTGGTTGGTCGCTTCTTAATCTATTTGTTAGCCTTCATTTGTACTAAGCGGGAATACTGCTTGTGCATCCAAACTCCTTAAACCAAGTTGTGCCAAATGAGTCCACCATACCTACCTATATGCGGTATTTCCGTGCCGTTCCAAGTAAATTTGTATGTGCCAACTCTAATTTTCAAAATAAATTTCCTTTTTGTGTGCCCGTACCGCTCATGAAGCGGCAGGGGGTGGCCAATATTTTCCATGCTAGATGTGTTATTCTCAAGATGAGTGTTTATTCACTTGTAATTGCACGAGAGTGTAGCAAAGGTAACAGGGATGCCCAGTCCCGAAATGCAAAAAAAATTATTTATGTTGTTCAATAATAAATTCCTTGGAAAGTGTTGGTATAGACGGCACCCGTGGATACGGCTAGTCGTGGAGTGTGAAAGTATGATGGAAAAAGGAATAAACTTTATTTTATATTTGGGAACCGCCTATGATGTATCTAGCATGGAAAGTGTTGGGATTCTCGGTCGTTTTCGTTGACAGGAAAAGTATACCTCTCAAAATATTTTATCTCTCAATTTAAGCTTTGAGCTCTGGCACCTCTACAAATCTCTGCTTCCCTCTGCGAAGGGCCTATCTATTTACGTTATGCAATTTTTATTTTTATTTGAGTCTTCATCTTCTCTTATAAAGCACCAACTAGGGAGCACTATGATCATACTTGTGCATTGGATGTAGCTAATATTTGAGTGTGTTTCATGAATGGATCAATGATTGAGCATAATGGGCTAGGGATAGCTTTCTTTAGCGTTGATATTTTGAAAGACATGGTTGCTTGTTAGTATGCTTGAGTATTAATGTCTTCATGTCAAATTATAGAATATTGCTTTGAATCATTCAAGTCCAAATGTCCATGCTACAAAATAAAGGGTACATGGTGAATATGATAGGTAGCATTCCACAAAAAAAAAATCCGTTTTCAATTGCTACTTTATCATGATGAGTTTTATGAGAAAGAGTTGATGTTATGATGCTAGGAAAAGTGATTGAAATTATCATTGATCAAACTTATGCACTTTGCTAGCATTCACACTTCATAAATTATATCTTTTATCATTTACCTACACGAGGACGAGTAGGAATTAAGTTTGGGGATGCTGATACGTCTCCAACGTATCTATAATTTATGAAGTATTCATGCCATGTTTACAACAATTTTATATGGTTTTGGTATGATTTGGACGGAACTAACCCAGACTGACGCTGTTTTCAGCAGAACTACCATGGTGTTGTTTTTTGTGCAGAAATAAAAGTTCTCCAAATGCAACGAAACTTTTTGACGATTTTTTTTGGAACAAAAGAGGCACTAGAAGCTTCGTGGGAGGGCCAAAAGACCCATGAGGTGGGCACAACCCACCAGGGGGCGCCAGAGGGGCCTGGCTTGCCCCAGTGGGTTGTGCTCACCTCGAGGCCCATCTTCGCCAAATAATCCTATAAATACAGAAACACCCAGAAATAACCCTAGATCAGAAGTTCCGCCGCTGCAAAGCCTCTATAGCCACAAAAAACCAAACTAGACCCCGTTCCGGCACCCTGCCGGAGGGGGAAATCATCATCGGTGGCCATCTTCATCATCCCGGTGGCCACCATGATGAGGAGGGAGCAGTCCACCCTCGGGGCTCAGGGTTTGTACTAGTAGCTATGTGTTTAATCTCTCTCTCTCTCTCTCCTGTTCTTGAGATGTCACGATCTTGATGTATCACGGGCTTTGTTAATATAGTTGAATCATATGGTGTTTTCCCCTCTCTATCTTGTTGTGATAAATTGAGTTTTGCCTTTGAGATTTCATTTTTTATCAGATTGAATACTTTGTTGGATTTGAGAGCTCTTGATCTATGTCTTGGCACTCAACTCGCGGATTCCCTAGGTGACATTGGGGTAATCTATGCATAGGGGTTGATGCATGTTTTCATCCTTGTTTCTCTGGTAGAAATTTTGGGGCACTCTTTGAGGTTCTTTGTGTTGGATTGAGTATCATGAATCTGATTTTTTTTATGCATATCGCATAATCAACTCACGGATACTCGCGGTGACTTTGGAGTATCTAGGTGACATTAGAGTTGGTTGATGTGTATCATATGGTGTTATTTTAGTACGCACTCTTGGTTAGATCGATCGGAAAGAATAGCTTGGTGTTATTTTAGTACAAACTCTAGGATAGATTGATCGGAAAGAATAGCTTTGAGGTGGTTTCGTACCCTACAAATAATTTCTTCTTATGTTCTCCGCTAGATAGGAACTTTGGAGTGATTCTTCGTCGCACGTTGAGGGATGGTTATATGATCCAATTATATTAGCATTGTTGAGAGATTGCACTAGCGAAAGTACGGACCTTAGGCCTCATTTTTAAGCATTTTAATACCGTTTGTGCTCCGTTTTATCAACTGCTACGTTGCTGTTTTTTGTTGTTCCTATTACAAAAATCAATATCTACTATCATTACTAGACTTTTATCACCATCTCTTTGCCGAACTAGTGCACCTATACAATTTACCATTGTATTTGGTGTGTTGTGGACATAAGAGACTTTTTGTTATTTGGTTGCAGGGTTGTTTGAGAGAGACCACTTCATCCTATGCCTCCCACGGATTGATAAACCTTAGGTCATCCACTTGAGGGAAAATTGCTACTGTCCTACAAAACTCTACGCTTGGAGGCCCAACACGAGTCTACAAGAACAAGTTGTGTCATAGACATCAATCACACACAAAAAGACAAGTCTGATGAGAAAACGGCGAACAAAAAAGAGGGCGAATAAAACGGCAAATTTTTGTGAAGTGGGGGAGATGAAAACGAGAGGCAAAGGGCAAATAATGTAAATTGCAAGGAGATGAGATTTGTGATTAGGAACCTGATAGATGTTGATGATGTCTCCCCGGCAACGACACTAGAAACTCCTTTTGATGTCGCTTGAAACTGCGTCGGTATTTCCCCAAAGAGGAAGGATGATGCAGTACAACTACGATAGGTATTTCCCTCAATTATGAAACCAAGGTATCAATCCAGTAGGAGAACCAAGCAACACTATGTAAATGGTACCTGCACACAAAGAATAAATACTTGCAACCCAACGCGTAAGTGGGGTTGTCAATCGCTCCTGGGTAGCGGCGCCAGAGATTGGCAAGTGAACGAAAAATATTTGTGATAGATTGGATAAAAAGCTCTCGATAAAACACGAAATAAAATAAGTAATAAAAAAGTGCAGCAAGGTATTTTTGGGTTTTTGGAATAATAGATCTGAAAATAAAAGCGAATAAAAATAGATCTCAAAGCAAATATGATAAAGAATAGACCCAGGGGCCGTAGATTTCACTAGTGGCTTCTCTCGAGAAAATATCATACGGTGGGTAAACAAATTACTGTTGGGCAATTGATAGAAGATCGAATAATTATGACGATATCCAAGGCAATGATCTATATATAGGCATCACGTCCAAGATTAGTAGACCGACTCCTGCCTGCATCTACTACTATTACTCCACACATCGACCGCTATCCAGCATGCATGTATTGTATTAAGTTCATGGAGAAATGGAGTAATGCAATAAGAACGATGACATGATGTAGACAAGATCTATTCATGTAGGAATAGCCCCCATCTTGTTATCCTTAATAGCAACGATACATGCGTGTCTTGCTGCCCCTTCTGTCACTGGGAAAGAACACTGCAAGATCGAACCCATTACAAAGCACCTCTTCCCATGGCAATAAAAATCGATCTAGTTGGCCTAAATAAACCAAAGATTCGATGAAGAAATACGAGGCTATAAATAATCATGCATATAAGAGATCAAAAGAAGACTCAAATAATATCCATGGATATAGATCTGATCATAAACTCAAAGTTCATCGGATCCCAACAAACACACCGCAAAAAGAGTTACATCAAATAGATCTCCAAGAGACCATTGTATTGAGAATCAAAAGAGAGAGAGAGGAAGCCATCTAGCTACCACCTACAGACCCGTAGGTCTATGGTGGACTACTCGCGCATCATCGGAGAGGCACCAATGAGGATGATGAACCCCTCCGTGATCGTGTTAGATTGGATCTCATGGTTCTGGAACTTGCGGCTGCTGGAATTGTGTTTCATCGACTCCCTTAGGGTTTCTGGAATATTTGGGAATTCATAGGGCGAAGAGGTGGTGCGGGAGGTCACCTAGGAGGGCACAACCCCCCTGGGCACGCTTGGGCTCCTGGGCACGCCCTGGTGGGTTGTGCCCACCTCGGGCCTCCCCTCTGGTACTTCTTTGGCCCACTGGGTATCTTCTAGTCCAGAAAAAATCTCCAAAAAGTTTTGCAGCGTTTGGACTCCGTTTAGTGCTGATATTCTGTGAAGTAAAAAACAAGCAAAAAACAGCAACTGGCACTGGGCACTATGTCAATAGGTTAGTCCCAAAAATGATATAAAGTTGCTATAAAATGATTGTAAAACATCCAAGAATGATAATATAACAGCATGGAACAAGCAAAAATTATAGATACGTTGGAGACGTATCACCTGTTGCCATGCATGCGCACGCAGCCACCCGACGCAGACGCAGCTTCGTCGCATCAGGGCAATTAGTGCAATCTAGGGACGCAGATTTACCGATCGGCACACCCCATTTCAGTGTGAAAAACGCATAGGGCTCAAGTGGTCTATTATTGCCATTATTAGTGGATGTAGTGTCCCGATGAACGCATTCATACGGGCGCGTCGCACCGATGAACGCATTCAAACGGGCGCGTCGCATCGATGAACGCATTCAAACTGGCTATTTAAACACCCCCCGTCTCAACTCGATCTCACATCCTTCTGCACCCCCTTCTTCTTCTTCTCCAAAAGCCAAAGCAAAAGCTAGATCCCGCCTGAGACAAGATTCTATACTACGACCCAACCTACCGTCTACCGGGCACCCTGCCGAAGATGTAGTACCCGGCCGGGGTCATCGTGGAGGACACCCTACATGTGTGTGCCATCTCAAGGTGGAGAGGCCCGACGGAGCTGGCGAACTTCTTCCTCGCTGCCGGCTACCGCCACCTCCCATGCGGCTCTCCGACCATGTTCCGCGTGGAGGAGGTTCGGGGCAACGGAGGCCTTGTGATTGGCCTCACTGCTCGCTTCACCAACCGTTTTGACACCTACTTCCTCCCTGGCAAAGTGTTCTGGTGTGGGTGCGAGTTCATCGCCTTCACCACCTACAACATCTTCACCAACTTCGACCACTTTTTTCCCACCGCCAACGGCATGCACACTCTCCCCTACAACACCGAGGACGAGGAGTGAACATGGCGGCGGAGGCAGGAGATGTCAAGTGTTACCCAACGTAGGGCTAAGCTATCTGTAAGGGCGCTAATACGTCTCCGTTGTATCTATAATTTTTTATTGTTCCATTCCAATATTATACAACTTTTATATATTTTTGGCAACATTTTATATTATTTTTTGGGACTAACATATTGATCCAGTGCCCATTGTCAGTTCCTGTTTGTTGCATGATTCTTGTTTCGCAGAATATCCATATCAAACAAAGTCCAAATGCAATAAAATTTTACGGAGAATTATTTTGGAATATATGTGATTTTTGGGAGGTGGAATCAATGCAAACGGAGGCCCACAGCCTCCACTAGGCACCAGGGCGCGACCCCCCAGGCGTGCGATGGTGGGTAGTGGCCACCTCGTAAGTCGGTTGTTGCCCTCCTTTATCCGCAATAAAGATAATATCCGGAAAAAAATTGTGTCAAAATCTCAGCGCAATCGGAGTTACGGATCTCCGGATATTTAAGAAACAGTTTTTGGCTAGAAAACAGGAACGCGAAACAGAAGAGAACAGAGAGATAGATCCAATCTAGGAGGGGCCCCCGCCCCTCCGCCGCCATGGAAGCCATGGACCAGAGGGAGGACTCTCCTCCCATCTAGGGGGGAGGCCAAGGAAGAAGAAGAAGAAGGAGGGGGGCTCTCTCCCCCTCTCTCCCGGTGGCGTCGGAGTGCCGCCGGGGCAAGGATCGTGACGACGATCTACATCAACAACCTTGCTACCATCAACACCAACTTTCTCTCCCTCTATGCAGTGGTGTAACCTCTCTATTCCCGCTGCAATTCTCTACTTAAACATGGTGCTCAACACTATATATTATTATCCAATGATATGTGGTTATCCTATGATGTTTGAGTAGATCTGTTTTGTCCTATGGGTTGATCGATGATCATGATTGGTTTGAGTTGTATATTTTATTTTGGTGCTATCCTATGGTGCACTCCGTGTCGCACAAGCGTGAGGTATCCCCGTTGTAGGGTGTTGCAATACAATCATGATTCGCTTATGGTGGGTGGCTAGAGTGGCAGAAGCTTATACCCGAGTAACGGGGTTGTTGCGTATGGGAGTAAAGAGGACTTGATACTTAATGCTATGGTTGGGTTTTACCTTAATGATCTTTAGTAGTTGTGGATGCTTGCTAGAGTTTCAATCATAAGTGCATATGATCCAAGTATGGAAAGTATGTTAGCTCATGCCTCTCCCTCATATAAAATTACAATCATGATTACCAGTCTAGTTATCGATCGCCTAGGGACAAATAACTTTCTTGTGTGACAAAAACTTTTCTACTAAACAACTAACTTTTATTATCTCGCAAAGTACTCGTAGTTTTATTCTTGCAAAGTAGTTCTAGCATCACACCTACTGTTGTGGTTTTATCATGGCAGATGCCCTTGTGAAAGGACTTAGGTGTGAGGCCATGGCTACGGTGATTAGCTTAAAGGGGTTGAACGAGACGAGAGACACGAGTTTACCCAGGTTCGGCCCCTCGCCGATGAGGTAAAAGCCTACTTCATGCTTTGTGTTATATTGATTGAGTATCGATTACAAGGGAGCGGAATCGCTAACCTAGCTATCGATGGATTGTCACCTGAGTTTACCCGCCGCAGGGTCTCGCCTTTATATACACAGGTCGAGGCCCAGGGCTTACAAGAGTCCAGGTCAGGTTGTACAACATAACTGACTCAGGTTCTAAGTCGCCTTGCCTTGCTAGGCAAGTCGTCGTTAGGCAGCTTACACCTCCGGGTCTTGGGTCTTCAGTTGGCCCGCCTCGTAAGCCGCCTCCAGGCTCCCAAGTCTTGGCTTCTTGGGCCTGCTTAAGCTTCTTTGGTGAGTCACCAACAGTGTAACCCAGCCCCTCCTGGGTGGGTCACAACGTTCCCCAACATTAGGCCCCAGATTGATTTGAACTTGTTCATGTCAATCTTCACTCTCTGGTTGGCGAGTCTTCTTAATTCTTCTAAAGCTTGACCTTGAACAGATCTTCATAACCCGCCATAAGAAAAGATGATGTCATGTTATTAAATTCAGGAAAAAAAACCTTATGACATCACAACGGATCTTTGCATTAACCAGCCATTCTGAAAATCGAGGCGCCCCTCACGCGATAGTAATTATTATGCCTCCTCGATCTTCGCACATGCCGTTCTCACTGTTCGATCTATCCCTTATAAATAGGCATGGGGGGCCTTCCCTTTCACTTTTTACCCTCGTCGCCTCCTCTTCTTCTTCTTCTTCCTCGCATCGTCCGTTGCAACCGGAGCTCCGCCTCCCCAGCCGAACCTTGCCAGTAACTCCATCAAGGATCGCTGCATCAACCTGTTGGGACTAGAGATCTACGGCGTTCGTCCGCTCTTCACCAACACCGTCAGGTATCATTCTTCTCTCTTCCTAGATCCACATTAGGGCACTCGAATTCATAGTGTTCATCGTTGTTCGTCCGAGTTCATCCAAGTTCATTCATCCTCTTTCCAGGAGTCATATTTCAATCCGAAAATAGAGTAGGACTAGGGCGGAAGCAGTTTTAGTCCTTATTTTGCATCTTGGATAGGTCCCTTCTTTTTCAGAATCAACACACAGCTGCTAATGCTTCCACTGCTGTGCTCTAGGTTTAGCAATTTATTCACTTTTTCTGAATTGATGTAGATCCGTGAATATAGATGCAACCTGTAAAACTTGTTTGCCCCACACTTAGCAAAATTTCAACAACCTTGGATCCGTAGATAATTGACCCGCCCTTCATTGTTTGGGCGGCTTAATAATGAATTTGTAACCTGCCAATAATTCCAACGATGCTTCTTTTACTTAACCCGCCAACATGTTGCCGGCTCATACTTTCATAACTTAACCCGCCATACTCTTATGGCCTGATAATCACTCCACCCCATGGCTAGGGCGGCTCATAATCCCTTAATGGTTCATTGTAATATGTAGTTTTTTAACCACAACTAGCTCATTACTGCTGAAATATCATATAATCACTTAGGCGGCCTACTGTTGCAATTGTAACCCACCACGCTCTTACTCCTTGGTCGTAGCCTTTTCACCCGATCAATCATGACTAAGGGTCCCAATTCTTGTGATTGGGTTGCTTCTAGACTCTCCGAGCTCTCACTGAAGGAGTATGTGGACATGGGGGTCTTGCCAGCCAAAGATGTCATCCACTGGCGGGTTCCAGGTCTTGAAACTACTCCTCAACCTAAAGAGGGTGAAGTTGTCATTTTTGCGGATCACCTTCTCCGTGGCTTTTCACCG
The DNA here is from genome assembly GCA_011799875.1 of Thinopyrum elongatum. NCBI lineage: Eukaryota > Viridiplantae > Streptophyta > Magnoliopsida > Poales > Poaceae > Thinopyrum > Thinopyrum elongatum. The sequence goes on from CM022298.1 coordinate 157,404,793, forward strand.
CCCGGGTCAAAATTCTTCTGAGAAGCTCTGCATTTTTACAACCTTCACCCCCAAGACATTGGTCCCAACTCTGTCTCCAATCTGTACCACTTTCAAGTGTTCTGCGAAGTGTATCTTCAAGAAGAACCCATTGTTGACCTCTTTCGAGAGTACTTTTACATCAACGGCCAGACTGAAATGGCAGATGGGCCGAGTCTTGAGCTTGGAGGTGTTTCCATCTAGAGGCGGAGAGATGTGACTTTTCCCTCAGCCGCACTGCCCAGCCATCCCAACGAATGGAACTATACCTGGATCTACTGCAATGACACCTCCCCAGCTGGAGAAAATCCCTTGCCGGGTTACCGCCCCTACCGGCTCACCACCAATGGCGTGCTTCCAGGTTGATTGACTGCCACAGAACGTGCCCAGTATGCCTCCACCTATTCAAAGATTCGAGCCTTGATTGCCAACGGCTTAAATGGAGTTGATCTGGTCCGCTACTGGGCCGCATGGAGAATTTTACCGCTGAGTCGGCGCAATGGCTTAATGTGCCAATATACCGGTGATACAAAGGACTCACAGTGTTACAAGCAAACATGTCTGACTGATAAAGAAATCAATGACACAGTTAAAACGCTGCTTGGGGAGTCTCTGGAAAACTGCAGCAAAGCGGGATTGAATCCTTTCTGCACTCTTAACCCGGCTCCTTCTGTAAGTATTCTGAACAAAAACTTCATCTTTGTTTGTCTATCTTTTATACTTCATATCCTTTAGACTATTGCTCATGTATATATGTAGGCAGACTCTCCTTTCTGGAGGAAGAAACTACCAACCGCCCCGCCCACTAAGAAGCCTAAGGGAGTAAAGTCTCGTGGCATAGGTCATCGTAAACAACAAGCCGCCCAAGAGCTCTTTGAGCTAGATGAGTCGGAGGTAGAACTTGACTCCCTTGGCCTTCTCTTTATGCCACTTATTGATGATGATTCCTCTCAGGACGAGACGGAGACAAGCCAGGCTCATGAAGCAGAGGTAACTATTATCTCCTCTGACTCAGAACCCTTGCCAAGAAAGAAAACACGGCGGGTCATCCGAAAAGTAAGACTTTCTCACCCTCTTGCACATTTGGACCCCAATTTTCTTTTGAATAAACAGCAGCACGAGTCAAGGCGTCTGACCCGGAGCGGCGGCGCTGTAGACCTAGTGGCCGGCTTATCCAACACGACGGCTCCCCAGAAACGTCGTAATGAGGTGCCTCATAGCCCGACTCTATCCCTTCCAAAGGCTGGTCTCATGCGTCAACCTCTTAATTCTTCTGATTCAAACTATCAGGGAACGCCTCCATCTTCTGGCGACTCAACCGGAACACAACTTCCTGTCTTTGTTGTCGCCCATGGGTAAGTACTTTCATCTGTTGATAAAAACCTTGTGGTTATATACTCATAAACTCTTGTATTCTTGTCACATGGGCAAAGCAAAGGCGGGTAAGAAACAAAAGGTGGGTGGCTCTTCGAAGGACCCCAAGGCTTCTGAGCCGGAGACGCAAGTGCCAGAGGCCCCTGAGGCCTCAATCCAAAATCCTGAAGATCCTATGAACTAGCAAGATCACCCGCCTCCACAGACTGACACTACAACCTTTGAGCCCATGGACACTAAGGTTAACCCGGCAATCAGCCTTGACCCGCCAAGTCCTAAGCTGCCCTCTCCTGCCAAATGAACTGAAGAGATCCCTCCTGAGAAGAATTCTGATGATATTATTATCACTGGGACGGCTTATACACCGCCAGGAGCCTCCACTGTGCTAACCAAGCCTAGTACCAAAGAAGAATCACCTTCATTGAAGAAAGGCAAAACCAAGTTGGATCTGGAGAGCTATTCATCTTTCAATGCAGGTGAGGTGTATGCGGGCTACTTGAGCCGCCTTCACACAAGCCGGGATATGGAGGCCGGGTTAGTCCATCTTATGAAGCAGAAATATGAGGTATGAGTATATCAAACTTCACTTTAACCTTGTATATATATATATATCCATACTAGCCCCCAAGTCTTAAGTATAGGAGTAATATTGAGTATGCTTGAGACTTGTGAAAATTTCCAAAGTGTAGCCCCCAAGGGCCGGCTGAAGGAAATATTCCCTAGAGGCAATAATAAAGTTGTTATTTTATATTTCCTTATTCATGATAAAGGTTTATTATTCATGTTAGAATTGTATTGATCGGAAATTTAATTACATGTGTGAATACATAAACAAATACCTGTACCTAGTTAGCCTCTACTAGACTAGCTCGTTGATCAAAGATGGTTAAGGTTTCCTAACCATAGACATGTGTTGTCATTTGATAACGGGATCACATCATTAGGAGAATGATGTGATGGACAAGACCCATCCGTTAGCTTAGCATATTGATCGTTAAGTTTATTGCTATTGCTTTCTTAATGACAAACACATATTCCTTCGACTATGAGATTATGCAACTCCCGAATACCGGAGGAATACCTTGTGTGCTATCAAACATCACAACATAACTGGGTGATCATAAAGATGCTCTACAGGTATCTCCGAAGGTGTTTGTTGAGTTGGCATAGATCGACATTAGGATTTGTCACTTCGAGTATCGGATAGGTATCTCTAGGCCCGCTCGGTAATACACATCATAAAGATCTTGCAAGATGATGTATTATGGAACGAGTAAAGAGACTTGCCAGTAACGAGATTGAACTAGGTATGAAGATACCAACGATTGAATCTCGGGCAAGTAACATACCGATGGACTAAGGGAATTACGTATGTTGTCATAACGGTTCAACCGATAAGGATCTTTGTAGAATACTTAGGAGCCAATATCGGCATCCAGGTTCCGTTATTGGTTATTGACCAGAGAGGTGTCTCGGTCATGTCTACATAGTTCTCGAACCCGTAGGGTCCACACACTTAACGTCCGTTGACGATATAGTGTTATATGAGTTATATGATTTGGTGAATGAATGTTGTTCGGAGTCCTGGATGAGATCAAGGACATGATGAGGAGCTCCGGAATGGTCCGGAGGTAAAGATTGATATATAGGATGATGATATTCGGACACCGGAAAAGTTTCGGAGTGCACCGGGTAGTCATCGGGTCACCGGAAGGGGTTCCGGACACCCCAGGTAGGTGTATGGGCCTAATGGGCCAAGGGGGGGGGGGGACAGACCAGCCCACAAGGGGGCTGGCGCGCCCCTCTCCCTGGCTGCCGGCCCTAGGGAAGGAAAAGGGGGAGGGCTAGCCCCTCCTGCCTTCCCCTCCACATGGGACAAAGGAAAGGGGCACTACAAAAAAAAATACACTTCCGTGATGATACGTGTTTGTCATAGTAGGTCACGTTTTCTGTCATGCATGTACATCCATGACGATTTTATGACATAATCAAGATAGTCATACTTGTGCTGTCCTAGAAGTGGTCCATGACATTACCAAAATTATCATCACGGAAGTGTCTACTTCCATGACGATAAATCGCGCGTCATAGAAGTGCTTTCGTCAAGGGTAACTGACACATGGCATCCACCGTAACGGGTCGCCGTTAAGCTATCGGGTTTCGGTTTGGATCCTATAACCAGTTAACAGCAAGGACCAATGAGGATTTTCCACGTGTAAAATTCTCATTGGCTATAGCAACCACGTGTCAGCACCCGAAAAGGACAGATGTCAACCGCCCAATGGACAGGAGGCGCCTATGATACGTCGACACGTGGCAAGGCCCAACAGTAGCCCATTTAGGTCAAAAAGGCTGGTCCAGTCAAAATTAGTGGGCTGGCCCATTAACGGCTTGCTTGCAGACGACCCATTCGTAGTTAAGGCCCATACGGCTAGTGTCAAATTGACCCATCAACAGCCCGTTCTAAACTTGTCATCATCGCGGCCCATGGTCACTTCTGGCCCGTTAATAGTCCGCTAAGTATTTGGGCCGAATTATGGCCCGGTGTGTTTTCGGCCTGTTAAAGGTCCTGCTTCATTTGGGCCCATTTATTGGCCATTGAAACTTTCGGCCCATAAACTACCATGAAGGATTTGGGTCATATTCAGCCATGTATGACATTTGGCCTATTAGATGCCCACTGTAGATTTGGGCCACTTCCAGCCTATTAACGTCGGACGAAATCCATGGGCCATATGTGGCCCAATGTCACATCGGGCCTATTAACGGCCCATATAAAACTGATACTAATCAAGCCCGACCGAACTTCCGGCCTGTTAAAGGCCCGTGTAGTAGATCGGCGCATTTACGACCCTTATGAATTTTGGCCTGTGAACGATCCACATTGTAAATGGGCCACCACGAGCTGAGATACATTTCGGCCTGCTAATGACCAGTGGGTTATTTGGCACAATCAGGGCCCAATCTCACTTTCGGCCTATTAAAGGCCCATGTTTTTTATGGGCTCGAGATATTTACAAATGTTAAGGGCCTATTGTTACCGAGGGCCCAAATTATGTTTAGGCTTGTTAAAGGCCCACTAGGGGCACATGCCTACCAAAAATATGAAAGCTTATGCTGATTTAGGCCCAGATATTTTTAGGGGGCTACATGCAAATTACGACCCATAATCGTTTTTAGCCCAATTGGAATGGGCCTGACGAATGTTGGCACGTTGGGCTCCTACGAAGCTTTTGGTCGAATACATTACTAAGATAAACCTACACTATACAAAAATAGCATCGTAATTTCTACAGCCTTTGGCAGCACGATAAATGCTGTATCACAACAAAATAAATTCCAGCCATACAACAAAAGGCATGTTGGCATAAAGTTTACAGTCCTTGCAGATAAAAGCACCATCAGATGTATAGAAGCACAGATCATTTGACCTGAGTGCTAATGTTTCAGGCTGTAGAATCAGATGGAGCAGCATGATCTTCCCCTTTTTTCTGCCATTGCTCTGGAACAATGAAGCAAATGTCTGATAGTCTGGTTTCAAAACCATTCATATCTTGACAACATTTGTCAACCACTATTCTTATTTCCGAAACGACGTCCATTAGGGATTGGACTTTTGTCTGGAGCACAGATACATCACTCTGTCTAGCCGGAAGATTTTGTTCAGTAGGCGATTTGGACGAGGTTACCTTGACAACCAACCCAGAATTACGCAGGAAGGTGCTTTTTGCACTGTTAGTGGAGAGATACTGATGCACTGCAGCAAGAGGTGACATTGTTCCTGTTGTAGCCTCATCACCTTCAGGTGGTTGTGGCTATTCAATCATTTGTTCCATAGCTTGCTGGAAGTTTGAACTTGTAGATTAGTGTACTAGATAAGTTACTAATGAGACAAAAACAAACAAAGTAGGTTTCACGTTTATACATAACTTATTTTGGTGAACTACTGTAATACATTAGCATGTAGTGTAGTGCCAACTACATAATAAAATCACTTTCGGAACATATGTCCATGTAGCATGCCTACTATATTGTCTATTTCCTCACATTCGTTGACATGTAAGGATAAAGGGACAAGGTTTAAAGTAGGATGAACATAGTATGACATCATTCATATCATGGGCAAACAGATATAAAACAAACATGCTATTGTATCATTGTGTGGGCACGTGAACATCACATCTAGATTACAGATCAAGACCAAAAGAATATCATTCATCTCTTTTAAACCGTGTAAGGTGAAATGATACGTTAAGACAACTATGTATAAAAGTGAACAGAGTAACTGACATTGGCTGCAAACCAATCAGTTAAATGAACACGTCACAGTAACAAGCAGTTCAAAGGCAGGAGGAGTAAGGACTTACAACAACGGCTTGAACTGGTGTGCTCATGCCCTTCATCTTGCTGGTGTGGCAATCCTTGAAGATTTGCACTGCATTCGATTCAGGTTCTTTTTGGTCCGCACGGGCTTTCCTCTATATTTGGAACAAGTCAATATAGATACGATAATATGGCACATAAAAAAGAAGGAACTAGCAGGTATTTACAAGAGCCTCGCAGTGTGCAATATAGCTACGAGATCCTGTTGTCTGTTGGAATTTCACTTTAGAACGGTTGGTCTTGTTCTTAAATAGTTAGCCTAGAAGAAGATACACTTTTAAGGCACATACGTAAATACAAGTTCAATATATGATCTGATCAAATACATATACCCTACCTGATACTTTGGATCAAACCAGTGTTTAACAAGGGCTGTCCAGTCTTCATCTGTAATATATTCCACTGGAGATGTTTAGGCAATTTCATTGTTAGCCTTGCCTTCAAAGTGAGTTTTTCTAAGGTGATACCGATACTGTCGCAAAGCAGACTAAAAAACATGCGTGCATGCTTGTTTAGTTGCATCATCTTTCGGATCCAACTTGAACCTCATCTGTTGAAAAAAGAATGTGAGTCTTATTAGGAGGAAGCTAGAAAGTATGGGACAGAGCCAGACAATATTACAAATTGCGATGAATAACATTACTTACAGATAAATGGTCAAGGAAGGTGTTAAACTAGGTATCGTCTTTCTCATTCCTATACTGGATCCACGTTGGGAGGATACGAGCATGACACCTAACGGCAACGGCTGCCTCTGATACTAACTTGGCTGACTCTGTAGCATCACTGGCCTTTTTAAACCTGCCTCAAAATGGATCTCCATTCTTCCTCCTTTAGATTTCGTTAATCTGTCAAGCATTATCCCTGATGTCTGTTTCCGCTTGTGCCGTGGTGCTAGTTCAACAACGAATATGGAAAGTGTTAGTGCACATCAAGCTGTGAGAGTACATATAAAGGAGCATGCAACTGCAACTTGACTCGGTCAGGTACCGTCTTGCTGTTGATGCTCATGAGGTTCATCTGATCTTGCCAAGTCCTGTTGTGTCAGCAGTGCTTCGGAAGTAGTGTTAGGTGTGAAGGCAGCTTGGGAACTAGCCAGTTGCAGAGCAAACGAACGAGTAACTTGTTGAGATGCTGGTACAGTTGAAGCGGATGCTACAGCTGGTGGAGCAGGTGATACTGTGTTTGTAGATTTAGTCGGTGGACTTGGACCTTCTACTGCACTATAAGTATCAGCAGAATCTCGAGGGCAGATCCTTTTCCGTTGCACCCGATGAGTAACACCATTCCTTACTATATTCTTTTCCTTGCTCTTTTTTTACTTTGCCATGTCAAGCCGTACCCACAACACAAAAGAATAAAATCGCTCTTCAGAACTCATTGATGCATGATACAGACAAGCAATACTTTGATGTAAGACAACCGTATGAGGATGGAATATGTAAAAAAAAACAGGACGGCGTGACATATTCGCAGCTATGATGTGTAAACTAAGCAGAAGGATTTTCAAGAAAATAGAAGTAATGCATGCTAGACACCATATGAAAGATGCAACCAATATCACTCTGCCAAGTTAAAAGTGTCTTGTCATAAGTGGAATTTCGAAAAATTAGAAGCAGTACAACCTAGAAATCAATGCAAGATGCAACCACTATCAAACTGCCATGTTAAAAGCGTCCAATCATGAGTGACTTATGTGGGATACACAACAACAGTACTTTGATGTAAGGACATGGTATGATAGATAGATGAAGTGTATTCTAGACAAGAAAGGCATGTCATATGCACATGTATAACGTATAAACCCAGCAGGTGCAATTTAATCATAATAGAAGAAATACAGGCTAGAAAACATATGCAACATGAAACCAATTATCACACTGTCAACTTAGAGCAAGCACCTGCGATGGTGGAGTACGGGAGATGAACTCATCATGTAGACTTGGGACTTCAACTGCATTAGCAGTAGCAGTGGAAAATCTAGAAAGTCTCTGTTTGCGTCGGTCCGGAGGACCACCAACATCCCCTAACTTACTCTTTTCCTTCCCCTTTTTTGATATTTCCTTCTAAAGTCAAAACCACAAGAAGATGAATAAAATTAGCTCTACATAACTGGTTGATGCATGATACAGACGAACACTACTTTGATGTAAGGCAAGCGCATGATAGGAGGATGGAATATATACAAAAAAAGATAGCATTGCATATTCACACGTACGATAGGAGGATGGAATATGTATGAAAAATAGTAAGCAGAAGGCATTTCAACAAAATTAGAAGAAATGAAAGTTAGGCAGCATATGAACATGCAACCAATATCACTCTATCAGGTAAAAAGTGTCTCGTCGTAAGTGCCATTTCAAGAAATTAGAAGCAGTACAAGCTAGAAGACAATGCAAGATGCAACCTACATCACACTCCCAAGTTAAATGTGTCTTATGGGTAAGTGATTGTTGCAGGTATAAGTTGTAAGCTACGCAGATGCAATTCAACAAAATTAGAAGCAATACAAGCTAGACATCATACGAACACGCAACCACATATAACAGTTCCAAGTTAGAGCAAGCACCTGTGATGGTGGAGTAGGGGAGATGTGCTCATCATCTACACAACTACATTGACTGTCCAACCTTGTGTTGTCTTGCGAATCTTGTTGGGAGGATGGCGAAGTAGAATCTGTAGAGACTCTATGTTTGAGTTGCTCTGAAGGACCACCATCATCCACTGCCTTACTAATTTCCTTCAGCTGTATTGATTTTGCATTGTGAAGTCAAACCGATAAGAAAAAGGAATAAAATTCGCTCTTCAGAACTCATTCATGCATGATACTGACGAATACTACTCGGATGAAAGGAAAACACATGATACGAGGATGGAATATGTACGAAAAACAAGACGGCGTGACATATTCACACCTATGATGTGGTAACTAAGCATAAGGCATTCCAACAAATTAGAAGCACTGCAAGCTAGACACCATATGAAAGATGCAACCAATATCACTCTGCTAAGTTCAAACTGTCTGGCGTTTCAACAAATTAGAAGTAGCACATGCTAGAAATCATATGGAAGACGTAGCCAATATCACAGTGGCGACTTAAAGGTGCCTCATCATAAGTGACTGATGCGGGATATGCAAGAACATTAGTCTGATGTAAGAACATGGTGTGATCAGATATAGTATGTTCTAGAAACAGGAACATGTGTCATATTCACAGGCATGGTGTGTAAAGTAAGCACATGCAATTCAACAAAGTTAGAAGCAATACAAGCTAGACATCATACGCAACATGCAACCACATATAATAGTGCCAAGTTAGAGAAAACACCTGTGATGGTGGAGTAGGGGAGATGTGCTCATCATCTACACAGCTATGTTGACTGTCTAGCCTTGCGTTATCTTGCGAATCTTGTTGAGAAGATGATGGAGTAGAATCTGTAGAGACCCTCTGTTTCAGTTGCTCAGAAGGACCACCATCATCCAATGCCTTACCAATTTCCTTCCGCTTTATTGATTTTGCATTGTGAGGTCAAACCGACAAGAAAAAGGAATAAAATTCGCTCTTCAGAACTCATTCATGCATGATACTGACAAATACTACTCTGATGAAAGGCAAAGTCATGATACGAGGATGGACTATGTACGGAAAACTAGACGGCTTGACATATTCACACCTATGATGTGGTAACTAAGCAGAAGGCACTTCAACAAATTAGAAGCACTGTAAGCTAGACATCATATGAAAGGTGCAATCAATATCACTCTGCCAAGTTAAAACTGTCTCGTCATAGGTGGCGTTCATCAAATTAGAAGCACTACATGCTAGAAATCATATTCAAGACGCAAACCAATATCACACTGCCAACTTAAAGGTGTCCCATCATAAGTGAGTGATGCAGGATACACAAGAAGAGTAGTTTCATGTAAGAACATGGTGTGATAGACAGATATAGTATGTACCAAAAACAGGAAGGCATGTCATATTCACACATATCATGTGTAAGCTAAGCAGATGCAGTTTACACTAATTAGAAGCAATACAAGCTACACACCATATGCAACATGCAACCAGATATCACACTGCCAAGTTAGAGCAAGTACCTGGGATGGTGGAGTAGGGGAGCGGAGACTTGGAACTTGTAATGCACTAGCAGTACGAGGAGAATCCGTAAAGATGCTCCGTTTACGTTGCTGCAGAGGACCACCATCATCGCCTTCCTTACTCTTTTCCTTCCTCATTTTTGATTTTGCCTTGTCAAGTCAAACCCACAAGAAAAAGGAATAAAATTTGCTCTTCAGAACTCATTGATGCATGATACTGACGAACACTACTTTCATGTAAGGCAGCCACATGATAGGAGGATGGAATATGTATGAAAAACAGGACGGCATGACATATTGACATGTATGATGTGTAAAGTGTAAACTAAGCACAAGGTGTTTGAACTAGTTAGAAGCAATGCAAGCTAGAAACCATATGAAAAATGAAACCAATATCACTCTGCCAAATTAAAAGGGTGGCCTCATAAATGTATTTGACCAAATTAGAAGCAATACATGGCAACAGGCTAGAAATAATATGCAACAAATAAAGGTGTCACATCGTAAGTGATTGATGCAGGATACAGAAGAGAGGTAGTTTCATGTAAGAACATGTCGGTGCAACAAACCCTGGGTCTGTTGCCCAGACCGTGCACAGGCCCGAGATCAAGATTGCAGCATCCAAGACAAGGCCAAGATGAAGATATAGGATCTTTGAGGAATCAAAGGGCAGGTTGAGAAGACCAAGTCAAGCCAAGGAGCAAGACACCGCTAAGGGAAAACCTCCCTTGCCGGGCAGGAGAGCCTAGCGAGGTCAAGGTTGCCCCGGAAGCAAGCCTCAAGACTGCCCCGGCAGGCCTGCCGGATCCTACGAAGGCAAAACACCCCGCCAAGGCTTCACCGCCCCACATCACAGTGACGCAAGTAATCGATCGGTGTGGTGTCAAGTCCCAAGGTGACTAAGTGGCTGTCTTTTGCCACATGCCAGCCATTTCCTACAGGAATTGCCTCCAAATGACACTTGTCCAGCGACGTGTCATGCAGACAGGAGAGAAGGTGGCCAAACAGCCCGGCAAGGCGTGCCGGGAAGGCCATGATATGACGCTAAGTGGCGCATTTAATGCGTTCTGCTCTGTCTGCAGAGTAGATATGATAGCACTGTTTGCTATCTAATCAGTACACAATGACTGATTTGCCACTGTGGTGACCCCTTGATCTATAAAAGGAGGCCCATGGCGACCATAGAAAGGATTCGGACCCTTGTACACTCGTACGCGCGTAGCTGCTCTCGCCCCGAGGCAACCCTGTCGGGCAAGAGCGCTACGTTTCCACCACCATCCACCATCAATCCACCAAAGCAGGAGTAGGGTTTTACACCTCGCGGCGGCCTGAACCTGGGTAAAATTGCCCGTGTGATCTCTGCCGCGCTGCGCTGTGCTCCTCCGCTCTTTGTGCAACGTGCTCAGTCCCCCTACCGAACCAAAAGGGGCTCGTGGCCCCATAGGTGGCCATGGTTTCCCACGACAGAACATGGTTAACAGATAGATGTAGTATGTACCAAAAATAGGAAGGCATGTCATATTCACAATTATAATGCGTAAACTAAGCAGATGCAATTTACCCTAATTAGAAGCATTACAAGCTAGACATGGTATGCAATATGCAACCACATATCACACTGCGAAGTTAGAGCAAGCACCTGCGATGGTGGTGTAGGGGAAATGCGGTCTTCAAGTACAGAGCTACGTTCAATATCTTCATTTAGACTTGTTGTTTCTTGAGAATCATGTGGGGAGGATGAAACTGCATTCTTTATAAGAGTAGCGCGTCTCATACTAACCCATGGGCGTGACTGTCTCATCATAAGTGATAGATGCAGGATACACAAGAACAGTAGTTTGATGTAAGAACATGGTGTGATAGGCAGATAGTATGTACCAAAAATAAGAAGGCGTGTCATATTCACATGTATAATGTGTAAGCTAAGGAGATGCAATTTAACAAATTAGGAGCAATACAAGCTAGGCACCATATGCAACATGCAACCAGATATCACACTGCCATGTTAGAGCAAGCACCTGGGGTTGTGGAGTAGGGGAGATGAGATTTGGAACTTGCACTACAGTAGGAGTAGTAGGAGAATCTGCAGAGATCATCTGTTTTTGTTGCTCCAGAGGACAACCATCATTCCGTGTGTTCGTCCTTTTAGATTTTGCCTTGTCAAGTAAACACACAAGAAAAAGGAATGAAATTCGCTCTTCCAAATTCGTTGATGCATGATACTGATGAACACAACTTTTATGTAAGGCAACCACATTGTAGGAGGATTGAATATGTACGAAAAACGCTAAGCAGAAGGCATTTCAACAAATTGGAAACAATGCAAGCTAGGCACCATATGAAAGATCCAACCAAAATCACTCTACCAAGTTAGAAGTGTCTCATTATAAGTGGCATTTCACCAAATTAGAGGCAATACATGTTTGAAATGATATGCAAGATGCAACCAATATTACACTATCAATTTGAAGGTGTCTTGTCAGAAGTGATTGATGAGGGATACACAAGAAAAGTAGTTTGATGTAAGAACATGGTTAATAGAAAGACGTAGTATGTACCAAAAATAGGAAGGCATGTCATATTCACAGGTATAATGTGTTAACTAAGCAGATGCAATTTACCCTAATTAGAAGAATTACAAGGTAGACACCATATGCAACATGCAACCACATATCACATTGCCAAGTAAGAGCAAGCACCTGCGATGGTGGTGTAGGGGAATTGTGGTCATCAACTAGAGAGCTACGTTGACTATCTTCATTTAGCCTTGCTGTTTCTTGAGAATCATGTGGGGAGGATGACACTGTACTCTTTAAACGAGTAGCGTGCCCTACTGCAGGATGCTGCTAACGTGACACTACGATCAGAGACCCTTCGACGAAACTGTGTGCGATGCAATAATCGCAAATGGTGATGTAAAAAAACCTTCAAAAAAGATGCAAAACATTTGCGATGAAGGATACATCAAACACAGTTCAGAATTTAGTATCGTGTGCGATGTGGGGCATATGGTTTAGTTCAATAAACTGTTTGTGATGAGGCAGAACAAAAGAAATGGGTAGCCAGATGAAGGCGTGTGCGATCTACGGCATACGGTTCACTCGGATAAACTGTTTGTGATGAGGCGGAACAAAAGAAACGGGCAGCCAGATCAAGGTGTGTGCGATAGAGGGTAAATAGTTCACTCGGGTGAACTGTTTGCGTTGAGCCAAGATAACAGAAATGGTTCAATTTAACAAGATGTGTGTGATACGCGGCAAACAGGTCTGTAATCCGAAATGTGTGCTAAGACCGATAATAACACAGACGATTGCTGCTAATAAGACGTGTGTGTTGTGCATTGGGATTGCATACAGAACAACAACATATATATATACACACTTATAAGGACATGGTTGCATAACCAAATTAAACATCCAATTACATAGGTGGCTACTACACACATGACATTTGCACACACCAAAGTAAACTATTACATGCATAATTACATAGGTGGCTACTACACACATGACATTTCCACACACCAAAGTCAACTATATATTACATGCATAATTAACTAGGATAAACGATCATCTAATCATCATCTACTTCTTGTGACACTTGCCACTACTGCTCTACTTGTGGCTCGATCCGGCCTCGTCGATTTCGGTAACGAGGCACTTCCTCATGTCAACGATCCGCCTTTGCATCTCGTAGCATGTGTACACGCTCTTGGCTGTGAACCTGAGGTGAGGTTCATCTAGTTGCCGCATCCAGGCCCCGTGCCAGGATACGGGACGTGTTCAGTTGGAATCATGCTTCATCTTTTTGTAGTATGGGTCGATGATGGCCGAGGCGAGTTCAACCAGGGAGTCCTTCTTTGTGCTACCCCAGACCTTGTAGTGCTCATGGATTTCGACAAGGTTCTTGCAGGCCAAGCCCGTAACCCTGAGCGCTTTTACATCGTCGGTGATTTCCACCGTAGTGAACTTGTAGTCGGTGCTGTTGACAAAGCTGGCAAAATAGTCGCAAGGATCTGTGGCCATGCAGTACTAGTAGATGAGGACATGATGGCGCACGCACAACTGGGCGACGGCAACCTTCTGATCTATGTTGGGACGACCGCCGGTGAATTGGAGGTCGATGCCGACCACCTTGTACTTGTCTCGAGCAAGCAACTACTCAACGGTGTTGATGTAGTCATCCACCACGACCGAGTCGATGGTGTACACCACCGAGAGATCCGTCTCCTTCGCGTGGGTCTCCACTTTATGCTCGCCGAACTCCATTGGAGCGCCGCTAGACATCCCCTCTCTATGTGTCGTCGTGGGTGTGCTTGTTGTGTTGTCGGGCGCGATTGACAGGTTGAAGAGACTAAGGTTATTATAATGGCCACGGGAATTAAAGGGGAAGCCGGACGGCCTGGAATATTGGCACGCCCGGATGGCAGTTCAAATTTGCAGCACGTAACTCCATCGTGCCCCACGTAACCACATCGCGTGGCGATGCGCGCAGCGCAACCGCATGCATATGGGGCCCCTGACGTGATCGTGCGTAGGCCCAACCGCTGGAAGAGCGCGCGCGGAGGGACGCGAGAGAGTGCTCCGCGGTCGCCTCAACGGCGAGCAACCATATATATGCATATAGCAGTTGAACACGCAAGGAAAAGCTGTCCACAAGCCGAGCGCGTGGAGGTACACGAGCAGAGCGCGCCGTGGCGCCTAACGGCGAGCACAGTGCGCCGAGGGACGCGAGCAGAGGCCGGCACAGTGATACATGGCAAATAAGACGAACTGTGCAAGCGATACGTGTCCAACGTACCTATAATTTATGAAGTATTCATGATGTTATATTATCATTCTTAGATGTTTTACAACCATTTTATAGCAACTTTATATCATTTTTTGGGACTGACCTATTGACATAGTGCCCAGTGCCAGTTGCTATTTTTTGCTTGTTTTTTACATTGCAGAAAATCAATACCAAATGGAGTCCAAACGCAGCGAAACTTTTTGGAGATTTTTTCTGGACCAGAAGACACCCGGTGGGCCAAAGAAGTACTAGAGGGGAGCTCCGAGGGGAGCACAACCCACCAGGGCGCCCTGGGCCCGCCCAGGTGGGTTGTGCCCACCTCGGTGGCCTCCCGCACTGCCTCTTCGTCCTATAAATTGCAAAATATTCCAAAACCCTCGGGGGTAACCCTAGATCAGAAGTTCCGCCGCCGCAAGCCTTTGTAACCATGAAAAGCCAATCTAGACCCCGTTCCGGCACCCTGCCGGAGGGGGAGGTCATCACCGGTGGCCATCTTCATCATCCCGGCGGCCACCATGATAAGGAGGGATTAGTCCACCCTCGGGGCTGAGGGTTTGTATGAGTAGCTATGTGTTTAATCTCTCTCTCGTGTTCTTGAGATGGCACGATCTTGATGTATCGCGGGCTTTGTTAATATAGTTGGATCATATGGTGTTTCTCCCTCTCTATCCTGTTGTGATGAATTGAGTTTTCCCTTTGAGATTTCGTTTTATCGGATTGAATACTTTTATGGATTTGAGAACACTTGATGTATGTCTTGCTATGAATACCCGTGACAGTGGGGTATCATATTGATTCACTTGATATGTGTTTTGGCACTCAACTCGCCGATTCCCGATGTGACATTGGGGTAATCTATGCATAGGGGTTGAAGCACGTTCTCGTCTTTGTTTCTCCGGTAGAAATCTTGGGGCACTCTTTGAGGTTCTTTGTGTTGGATTGAGTATTATGAATCTGAATTTGCTTTGGTGTTATTTTAGTACGAACTCTTGATAGATCGATCAGAAATAATAACTTAGTGTTATTTTAGTACTAACTCTTGATAGATCGATTGGAAAGAATAACTTGGTGTTATTTTAGTATGAACTCTTGGATAGATCGATCAGAAAGAATAGCTACAAACAATTTCTTCTTATGTTCTCCGGTAGATAAGAACTTTGGAGTGATTCTTCATCGCACCTTGAGGGATGGTTATATGATCCAATTAGATTAGCATTGTTGAGAGATTGCACTAGCGAAAGTACGAACCCTTGGCCTCATTTTCAAGCATTGCAATACCGTTTGTGCTCCGTTTTATCAATTGCTACCTTGCTGTTTTTTATTGTTCCTGCTACAAAAACCAATATCTACTATCCATATTACACTTGTATCACCATCTCTTCACCGAACTAGTGCACCTATACAAATTGCCATTGTATTTGGTGTGTTGGGGACACAAGAGACTCTTTGTTATTTGGTTGCAGGGTCGTTTGAGAGAGACCATCTTCATCCTACACCTCCCACGGATTAATAAACCTTAGGTCATCCACTTGAGGGAAAATTGCTACTGTCCTACAAAACTCTACGCTTGGAGGCCCAACACGAGTCTACAAGAATAAAGTTGCATAGTATACATCACGGATGTAACACCCTGGATTTTGCCCATTTTCTTTTTACCTTTATTTGGTCTGAATTTGCTTTTCTGTGGTGTGATAGTTTTGCAATCTGGAGGGATCACCCTTCATTCTTCTTCCCGAGTGGCTTGCCAACCTCAAAACCATCCCAAGACCATGTCATTTCCATCTTGGACCAACCCCAATATTCTTTTTCTTGGGGATATTCCTTTTTCTATTAAAGGAATAACCCTGTTTGCCCTGAGTTGTGAAGCAACCCACATTTCCATCATTCCCAAAATTCCCAAATAATTCCCATAAATTGTTTGGGTCATATCTTCCACAAATATGTCAAATTCTTCCTTGCCATGTTCAAAAATATTTCACAAATATTCCTTTTCTGATTCTGCCCTATCTGTCAGATGGAGAAGCAAGTACCATTTATATTTGCTTGCTTGCTCTCAAACTTTTTGTGCACTCTTTCCTATCCATATCATTGCCACATGCCAAAATTAAACTTTATTTGGATATTAAATCTCTCTTGGCTAATTTCCAAAGTTTCTGGGAAACTGGAATCTTTGAGAAGCAAGTGCTAGCTAGGTGTATACAAATAAGTTGAAATTTTTCAAGCATCTTCATATGCTCAAATCATGACTCTCCACCAAGTTTCAACCCTATCCAATCATCTTTGTGACCACAGCATTAAATCTTTGTTTTTGGTCATATTTTCACATTGTGAAGCAACTATATTTTATAGTGTTCCATAATTGCTGAAAATTTACCAGAGCATTCTAATATCCATATAACCTATCTCCACAAAATTTGGACTCATTTCATCTTCCCAATAATTCTCTAGAATTTTTCTAAGATTCTGGTCAGAGAGAATAGTTGTGAAACAAGTACCATTTTGGCTTGTCCAAATGGCATGAAATTTTTATGGCACTCTCATATGACCAAATCATCATCTGATGCCTATTTTCAGCCCAAGGAAACACTTGAGGTGAGTGCCACTTCAAGATTTGTAGTTCTGGTCAGTGAAGCCATTTGAACTACAAGTGCTCTTTATATTCATCCAACTAGGCTGAAAATTTGCAGAGATAATCACCTTAGCATGTGATCACTCTCTGGCAAAGACCAGCTCTTATCTCCAGCTGAATCTCCCTCACCCCACTCCAAACACCTTGCTGTTGCTTGGTCTCCAAGCTCACATATGTCATTTCTTCCAGCCACTCCCAGCCAAACCTCGATGAGTCATCTCACTGACCTCTGAGTCACGCAAAAGACAAGGTGTTGGGTCAAAGCATGCACCAGTGGGCATTTTGGCGTGGTGACCACGTGGACGACGGGCAGAACGCGCGCTCTGCGCACTGTACCCTTCGTGAGGTCAACTCTGGCCCTCCCTGGCTTGTCCAAGAATGTCATTTGGCTCTGCAGCACCCACGTACCCCCTCTCCAGGTCTTTCCCCCTCCGATTTCTTCCTCCTCACGCTACGACAATCGCCGCCGAGGCTCTGTCTCGCTCGTGACCTTCGTCGAGCTCTCCCGAACCTCCCCGACCTCGCCTGAGCGCTCTCCGATCCCCGGTGAAGCTCGTGGACGCCTCTCCCCTCTTCCCCGCAGGCTCCCGAAGACTCCGGCACGTGGTGGACATGTCACCGCGGCCATGCTCGGCCACCCTCGCCGCCCGCCTATAAAAAGGCCACCCGAGCCCTCCTGATCTCACCACCAGCCTCCCCTAGCTCGTCTACCCCTCCCCGGCCACTTGCCCGAGCTCCAGGAGTCCTCCTTGCCCCTCACCGCCGCCATGGCCGCCGCCGAACCCCTCTTAAATTCGCTCGATGCCGAGCTCCCCTCCTCGTTCTTTCGCCACCACTGGAGCTCTTCAACCCCGGCGAAGCCCTCCCCCACCTTCCCTTGCTCTCCCCGCCACCGAAGCGCCGAGGCCATCGTCGCCCGAACCGCCGTCTGCTATGGGCCACGCCGCCGCCATTTCGCAGCTCTTCGGCATCCGTGCTATGCGGGGACGGGTGCGGCTCGGTCCCACGAGCTCGCCGGTGGTCGGAGCGCGGCGAACGGTGGTCGGAGCCGCCGGCAGTCGTCGCCGGCGCCGTCTCTCCTCTCGGCCAGGCGCAGGCGTGAGGTGGGCGACAACCCTGCCCGTGGGCCCTGCCCGTCAGTGGCCTAGTCCCTTTGTTTTTTTAAACGAGGGCGGAAGCGCGGGCGGGCCGGCCCAACAGCGGCAGAGGCCTGGCTGGTGCACTGTGGCAGCAGCAGCCGCCGCACTTTCAGCCCAGTTCGGCCCAGTTGCACAGTCCCTTTGTTCTTTTCCGGAAAAAAAAATAATCAGCTAGGGACCCAGAAGTAAATAATCTATTTACAGACAGGTCCTTCTGCAGTTAAACCCTTATAACTTTTGCTCGGGACTCCAATTCAGGTGAAACCAACGCCCACCTCTTCAGTTCGTCGAGCCCGTCCCGATGGTATCATTTTCATAATGTTTTGGCACTGTGAAAATGACCATTTTGCCCTTGCCCGTAAACAGCCCCCTCCGAGAGAGAACTGTTTCCGGCAATCGCTTCTGCGGACTCTCCGCACTCCTTCCCGATGGTTCTTTCGTCCCCAGGCAAGCCACAACTCTCATCTGCATCATTGCATTGCAATATCATAGTTTAACTAATTACTTTTGTAGCAAGAATGAGTTATTGGTGAAATGAATTGGACTATGCAATGTTGGAGTTAATTCTCGGATAGGTGACTACCATGTTGAGTACCGGATTATTAGTGACTAGTAGCTTACCCACTTGTTGATGCTATGATGTTGAGATCACTGTCTATGATTATTTTGGAGTTCATCCGGCAGTTAGTAGAGGTGAATTAGTAGTAGTGGCTTAAGCATACTGGTTATCGGAGTGTCAGCCATGATAGAAGTATTATTCGGGGATTAGATATTTCATGGTTGACCTTGAGTCACCTGTCCAGACTTATCCGTGCAGCCACATTTGCCCGTATGGGACGGCCTTGACTTGGCCTGATCGTGTGCTCTTTCACCGGTACCGCCCGACAGGGAAGGTTATGCGTGCGCGCTACCCTGGCCCGGTAGGCGGCGATAACCTTGTGAGCCCAGTTGAGTTGTATGGATCCAGGTCCCCGTTTGGGACAGTTTAGTTTAGCCACGATGGTGGCAGGTGTCACGAGGTGACACAAGGGCAACCCAGGGCAGGACTCCGGGGGAGAATGAATGTCGGTGGTACGATGGAAGAGTCACGAGTCAGGCAGGTTTCGTTGGAGCAACGCTGGTCCACCCGAATGGGATCACGAGGTCAGTGCTCCATAGTGTGGGTAAAGTGCGCAACCTCTGCAGAGTGTAAAATCTATTCGAATAGCCGTGTCCATGGTATTGGACAGTCCGTCCAGACCTCACTAGGTGGTCAACCATAGTAGTGATAATGATGGAAGAACTCGTCGTAAGATCAGAAGTACTCGGTGGATCGTGTGTATTCTGAGGGTTGTGGGACAACCCTGAAGAGAGTAAGTTTGTCAGACTTGCCGTGCAGATAGAATCAGGTATATGATATGTTAGCCATGGGATGGCTATGAGTTGAGTGGTCGGATGACCACATGCTTGGGAATTGGGATTTGGCATAGGTTTGGATTGGAGCCTGAGATTATTCGGAGTATGGATTAAATATGCTTTACATTACTGCATCTACTTTGCTATGGTGTTGTTTTGCCTTAATGTTGATGTTTGCTGTGAGCTTGCGAGTACATTCAAAGTACTCACCTGGCGTGTCATGCCAGTTTGCAGGTCATGCCATGATTGCTTGCTTGTCAAGGATCCCGAGTTTGCGACCTAGGATACACGTTCTAGCCAGAGTCCCTGCGGAGTGGAGTCCATCACCGCCGTCGCTATTCTGCTACCGAGAGAGTTACTCTGCTGTTAGCATAGAGCTACCCCTGGCAGGCGTAGTGTCGCCGTGTCGATGTAATCCTTGTACCCTTTGTAATCATATCCATTGCAATAAAGAGATGATTTGTTCTATGCCAACAGTGCCGTATTCCAGAAGACTTGTCCTTGGGCTGGAATATGGGGCATTCCGGTTTACTCTGAGCCAGGGTGCCACAACGGAGACATCAAGCACGAATCAGATTAGAGTTGCGTGTGCGATATGTGGCATACAGTTGATCCATCCGAGCTGTTTGTGATGGAATAAGCCGTGTGTGTTGTGGGCAAACGCTTGCTGGTATACAACCATCTGCGATTGATGAATTCATGACCGACGGGTTCCCTAGTGTGGTCCGTGCGTGATGTGATATGCTCTGTCTATAGAACAACAACATATATACTTATAAGAACAACATTGCATGACCAAATTAAGCATACAATTACATAAGTGACTACACACATAACATTTCCACACACCAAAGTAAGCAATTACATGCATACTAAACTAGGAGAAACGAGCATCTAATCATCTACATCTTGTTGCGACGACGTTTGCCATTGCTCTGCTTCTGGCTGGATCCCTGGTCGTGAATGGTTAATAAAATCTAGGTCTATTATATATTAAGGTCAAAATAGTAATACCAATCTACGAGTCTCATATGATGCCATTTCAACGATTGTACCACAAAAGCCCAAAATATTACAACATTCAAATTCCAGAGTTACATGGCTCAAATTCAAAGATTACAAGGTTCAAACTGATATTAGAAATGAAATTCAGCTCATTCAGCTGCAAACGCCCGTGCTGATCAGCTGAGCATGGATATAAGAGAGGTTCAAACTAAAAATTAAAATAGTAAGGCTGCTTTCCAAACCTCGTTATTTCTGCAAAGGGATCAGCCACTGACAAGTCATGTATGGGTTTGACACAATGACTTCCAATTACTCTGCCATATGCTCTTCCAATACGAAGTTTAGCTTTTTTGGAGCCTCTTCCATTCTGCAGTAGCTGCCGGCTCTAATCAACAAACCATTCACCTTTCCTAATTAAATGCTTGTTCAACCTCAGTACCTTCAGCACCCTTGCTCTGGCAAGAAAGAACCTGGCGAATGTAATCTCCGGTAAGGTCCCTCGGTAGTAGTTCAAAGTAATATTTGAGAGATGCAGATCCAGGCATTCGATGTGATTGTCGTTATAAACATTATCCACCTCTGGGCCTATTATTAACTGCAAAAGAAGAGAACGTGTTAGTGCCTACATGCAGTTTTGAACACTACTACACGCCTATTTGGTTTGCAGGATTTGTAAAATGCACCAACGTGCCATCTTCGATCTGACATGATTAACATGGGCATTTGATTACAATCTAGAAAAATGTAGCCTACTTCACAAGAGGTTGGATTGGATGAAAAATTCCCTAAGAAAACTAGTACAGATGAATCCAAAGGAGAAATGCTTATGGATTGTAACCATATGAATCAAGCAACCAATATGGGGTGGGGGGTGTATGTCCTGAAATCCTCCAAAATTCCATCAGAAATCGTAGTACATTGTTATTGTAAACTTGGGAAAAGGTGCAAAAATTTGAACTCCCTTATGGTTAACATTTAACAGGAAAGGAACATCACCTCGATATACAGCTTCTTCAGGCACGGAAAGCATCTCAGGAAACTGACAACTTGGTCCAGGTTGGGGCCGACAGATTCTAGTGCCAAGACCTTCACTGTGCGCAGAATCTGGGTGAAGCTTTGTTGGATGACAGATGAACATACATCTTCAAAACTAGAAATAATGTTGATATCAAGAAGGAGAGGTAGAAGACGACTGTTGTACCTGAAAGTAGTAGTATTTGACATACGAGTAGCCCACCACTGTCAATTTTGGCGCAGAAATGACATTGATTCTTGTTGGACCTTGTTGATCAACTACAAGTAATCTCTCAAGTGAAGGTGTGTCCTCAATGACCATATTGTGGTCCACCTTTTGTGATCTCTCATTGCAGCAACAGCAACACACGTAAAATAGTCCGGAGAGTCCTGGAGGTGATGTGGAAGCTACTCGACCAATTCATCGCCTGAAGACGAAGGAACTCGAGTGCAGTACAGCCGCGGAGCAGGCGCTCCATGTCATCCTTTGGGATGCAGACAGCGACGAGCTCGAGGTGCTTCAGTCATGGTAGAAAAAGAGTGGGCGCGTCATTAAGGGGGTGGGGGAATGGCAGTTCATGAACTTGGCGAGGCGCAGCGTGGGCGCGAAGCGGAGCGCGGACGTTGGCAACGAGCGCGTATGCCCATCATTAAAACTGAGCTCCTCGAGCTGATCTAGGGCAGGGGATCGGAACCACTCGTCAAGCTTGGCTTGGTCCATGCCATTGGAATGGAACGTGCCCGTGATAAGGCCTCTGATTGGGCCATGGTGACTGCCGAGGATCTGGGAGAACGCATCCAAGCTTTTGCTATAGCCATGGCAGAGCTCGTGGGCGTCGAGGAAGTCGAGAGGGGTGGAGAGCCATAGGGGCGCCACCGCAGGGAAAGGGCGGTTGTCCTCGCCCCATATTTGATTGGGAGGAGGGATATGATGACTGTCAACATATCATCGGGGAGGCTGCTGATGAAGTCTAGGCCTGCTAGAGTCGCTTGCGGTTCTTTCTCGACCCACCTCCGCTTGTTGGCAACCTCGTTCTCCACCTCGGCGGCGGCGACGAAAACCTCTATCTCCATATTCACGCCGTGCTCCGGTGCTTCAGCAGACCAGAGGTCGCCACTCCCTCCGATGGGGCGCTTCGGCGGCATCCTCATACACTGACGGCTTTGAGGACTGAGAGCTGCATCGAGGATGCGGGCAGAGAGAGAGGATTGTGTGTGTGTGGCGAGGATGGGGGGTGCCGGCGTTGAGGACTGAGAGCGGCGTCTAGGATGCGGGCGGAGAGAGAGGATTGTGTGTGTGGCGAGGATGGGGGGGTGCGGCCGCTCGGGCGCGCCATTAATACGGACCAGTGGGAGCGAGGCGGGCGGCGGTCAAAGGCTGTCTCGCTTCCCGGTGAGCCTGTGCAGCGGACTTCTGGCATTCCTATACCATCATTTCACGGAGCGAGGCAGGCGCACCATTAATATGGAGCAGTGGGAGCGAGGTGGGTGGCGGTCAAAGGGCTGGCTCGCCTCCCGGTGAGCCTATGCGGCGGACTGTTGGCACGCCTACCGTCTTTTCACACAGCTACTAGCACGCCCCACGGTGAGCGCGTCGCGAACACGCGCATGCCTTGGCCTCCCGGTCTGCCTGCTAGCATGCGTCTCGTCAACTCACGCATGCTCGTACGGCACACGGGACGCGTGCGCGGCACGTATTATATTGATTTTTCCTTTTTGATGATTAATTCTGCCGCTTTATTGCTTAACCGAAGCACGGCACTTACATTGTTGGTCTAACACAAACGGTTCGAATAAAGAGTTCGTTTGTGATATTGGTTGATAATTATTTATAATTTCCTGTATGTAAGAAGATTATATCAAAACTTGTCTCAAATTTAAAAAAAAATATCACAGTCTATTGGTGTCCATATGACACCACGATAAGTTTCATGAATTTCAACTTTGTTTTGGATTTATTGGATTTTAAAATCAAGATTCTAGATGTTATAAATTTCTTGCATGGGGACTAAACATGCACCCAGGGACACGTACACATATGATTTTGCAATCCATTTTCGTGCACTATCACGGGTCTCATGTAGATCAAATTTGATTTTGCACATTTAAATCCCTGGGAAATCAATCAATGTATAAAAAACAAATAGATGTTATCTATTTTTTTCAATTTTCAACACTAAACTCCTTTGGTCGCATGTTCGCTGCAGAAAAAGTTTGACATGCATCTTTGGGCCACATGCACGCGGTGGTCCTAGGACACTCACTCGTGTAGGCCCGCGAGGTCGCCGTCCAGCACTATGACATATGATGAGAGAGGTTAATTTGACCAACAAGGATGGTCATTTTTTGGTTTTTGTTATACGTATGGTAGGAGTATATATATATATATAGTACGCATTGAAGAGGGTGGCCGGGGGCAATACTACGCGTCATATAGGACACTCACTCGCGTGCGATGCTTCCATTCGTGGGCCCGTGAGGTTGTCCTCCATCTCTTTGACACAGCAAGGAGGTTTCTTTTTGGGTTGTGTTGCAGTAGGAGTATATAGTACACGTCGAAGAGGGAAGGAGGGGGCCGGGGCAGCACATATATACTACACACACGTCATGAATCGATCTCGCTCCGTGTGGGGACTTTTCGGTTTCCGAGGCAGGTGCCACAAAGAAGTTGTGCATATTGGGTATTAAAAACATCACCAACACATTGGGCCACATGCAGACGATGGTTGTCACTCATTCGCCTGCGACTCTTCCCTCCATGGGCCCGTGAGGTCGTCGTCCATATAATATATGACACAACAAGAAAGGTAATTTGACGAACAAGGAGGATTATTTTCGGGTTGTGTTACGGTACGTACGTAGGAGTATATATTACGCGTCGAAGAAGGAAGGGGGGCAACATATATATACTACGTGTCATGAACCTCGGTTCGTGTGTGGGGGACTTAAAAGTTTCTGAGGCAGGTGCCACATCAAAGTTCTGCATATATATTAGGTATTCAAACATCACAACCACACATCTCCATACATATGTGTTTGGCCCACAAGCAAGCGATGGCGGTTGTCCTCTAGCACTCACTCACGGGGTTATCAGCGAGATGCTTCGTCCATCTCTGTGTGCCTGCTTGGTCAATCACTTCGACCGATAGCGATAGAGGTTAATTTGACTTATAATTAGGAGGGGATTAAATTTTGGTTCATCCTATACGGTTCGGTACATGCAACTATACTTCGCGCGCATGTGTATGCACGAATCCCTCCCACCCGGTCAAAGTGGTGGGGGGGGGGAGCATGCGACGCATCATGAACCAGATCTGTGTGGGGATAGTGCGTTCTTCGACGCATGCATGCACCACATCAAAATGTTGTGCTTTTGGTATTCAAACATATATGCATGCATCACGCTTGTCCATACATATGTTTGGGGAACATATATTCAGTGGTTGTCTTTGGACACTCTCCCTCGCTTGGTTATAATCGACGGCCTATATATTCGTGGGCCCATGTGGATGTCTCCATCACTTTGACCAACAACGCGAGAGAGGTTACCAGGGTGGATTCTTCTTCTCTTGGTTCGCGTTACCGTATAGTCGTACGTCGATCATGGTGAGATTCGAGACCTAAGTTTGAGGGCTCGCATACACATGAATCAAAGTTGTGCATTGGGTATATTCTAACACCACATGACACTTCATACATATGTTTGGGCCACATGCACGCAGTGGTTGTCTTCAGGCACTCCCTCACGTGGTTATCGGTGACAAGCTAGCCTATTTTGTGGGGCCGCTTGTGGAACGTCAATGGATGACTTTGACCCAACAAACAAGAGAGGTTATACGACCAAGGTGGTGATTCTTCTTGGTCAGTCTTATAATATGCCTTGGTGAGATGCCCCCTCCCACCGACTCAAAGTGTGTGTGTGGGGGGGGGGGCACAGTACTACTTCGTATTAGATGAACCTCCATGGGGTTGGGGATGCCCGGTTAATTTGCGATGCACATGTGCCACATCAAATTTGTGATTTGGTTATTTAAATATCATAGCACATCATTTTCACACACACACACACACACATCAGGCCAACCGCAGGTGTGGTTGGTAAGTGGTGTCACCCATCTAACGCCAGAAGAACACATCTATGGGACCGCACACGGTCCACATTTGATCGGAAGCAAAGGGGGGAGGGGGGTTGATGTACTCCTTTCGGTTTTGTGTTACGGTACGGTGAGATGTCAGACCTAGCTATTTGGGGGCATGCGTTCATAGCTAGGATTCCCCTCCCGGCAACACGAAATGTGTGTGTGTTTGGGGGGGGGTGGGGGGGGCTAGCAATAATAACAAGCGCTTTGTGCGACAGGTGCCACATCAAAGTTGTGCATTGGGTATTTGAACATAAAACCACCCTTTTCATACATATATTCGGTCCACATGCAAGTGTGTTCGTGTTCTGACCCTTTCCCGTGTTTTTTGCCCAAATTTATAAACAGCAGACGAGTCGGACGCAGCAACCGTCTGCGATCGGGTACAAAATAGACATGGTTCCCTAGGACTACCCGTGTGCCGCGCCCCTGCCCCTCACGTGTCACCCACATGATCACAGTAGATTGGGCTCCACGAGGCTTCCCTCCCCCTCTCGAAAATATCTACTCCCTCGCAATCTCGAAAATATCTACCCGCGTAGATGGTTTTTCTGTTTGATAGCACACGATTAGTATGTCTGGACCGTGTGCGATGTCTGTTACTCCCACTCTACTTCAATCAGTAGATCCAAATTTTCAGTAGCCCCGGCATTTTACTCCCGCCTCGCTCTGCTTCAATCCCTTGATCCAAATTTTTGGTAGCCCCGCCATTTTACTCCCGCCTAGTAAAATTTTCAATACCCGCGGCATTTCCTCAAACACCACCTTGGACCACCTCCACACACACACCTCAAATCCTTCGCTCACCCCAAATCCCCCGCTCACACACATATGCACTACCCCTCCGTCGCTCCAAACCTAGCTAGGTCGGCGCCGCCGCGCCGCCTCCATCGTCAACCTCTGCCGGTCTGCCCATGCAGTTTTCCCACAGATATACATACCCTCGCCGCCCTCAGTTTCTTAGATGATGCCTGCGAAACGCCCCCTTTCCCAGAGATCCCCATCCACACCCCCTCACCCACTCTAGAGCGTCGCAGCCTAAGCCCGGCTACGCTTCCCGGGGAGCTCGAGGAGCGAATGGCCCAAAAGAGCTTTACCGCGGCCTCTTTGCCCGACGTCGGCGAGGTGGCCGCCGAGGAAGCTGACGACGATGACTAGACCTGGATTGAGCCTTTCAATCAGCAGGCTAGAGTATTCTGGCATGTCGTGGACACCGGCTAAGACATCGAGGTTATCAACACCGACGGCTTGACGCGGGTTATGTCACAGGTTAAGTTGCCCACCCCCAACCCTTCGGGTTCGACAGCCGTCGATCTCATCGATGGCCCTGCCGCTGATCTCCTGCAGCTCGTTATGAACAATTTGCCATCCTTCATCGCCATGGAGCCCCTTTTGTCATTTATGAAGGACACGTTCTGTGACGCTAGCCTGGGATCCTTAGCTGGCAAGTCAGACCTCATCGACGGCGACAACGAGGAGGAGCCAATCTATGACAAGTGAGGAAACCCATGATTTGTTTTCTCGAACCCCTTTTGTAGTGAGAACCTGTCCAGTATTTATTGCTATATTAGGTTGTTTGCATTTCACCTTGTTTATTTCTATAGTTTATGGTTGTTCGGTTGTTTGTAGTTAGCATATGTCCAGTTTCAATTGCCATCTTTGGTTGTTCGTAGTATGCCTTGTTTATTTCAGCTATTAACAGTGTGATGTTCTATATGTGCTAGTATGAACTGTGCAGTTCAATTTCATCAATACCAAATTTAACAATAGCTCTATGAATGACTATATTTGGTTGTTGTTAAGCATGTTGTACTCCCTCCGAATCTTTTTAGTTCGCATATAAGATTTGTCTAAAGTCAGGCCTCTTAAAGTTTGACCAACTTTATAGAACAAAATACCAACATTCACAATATGAAATAAATATCAGTACATGTGTCATGACTTAAATTTTCATATTGTGTAACTTTAGCATGCTAGATGTTGATATTTTTTCATATAAATAAGGTCAAACTTTATGAAGTTTGACTTCAGACAATTCTTATATGCAGAGTAAAAAGGACTGGAGGGAGTATTGAACACGCCTTTCCATTTGATTTAACAATGGCACTGTTTGGATACTCTAACTTAGCTAGAGGATAGAGTTAGTTTCTAGCTCATGACAGTTAAATGGGAGAGAGAGAGAGAGAGATTGGTTGAATAGTTGATTGTATTGCTTGAGCCTCGTGGGCATATATATAGGAGTACATGGTCATCTTGGAGTACAAGTCAAGGTAGAATAAATCCTACACTATCCTATGTTTCCTAAATAACAATGATACTCAACAATGACTAACCCTGAACTAACTCTAGCCAAAGAGGTGTTTCGATGATAGTGTTAGATTGACAATAAATGCACTAGGAGAACTAGCCCCAATCAGCACCTCTTGGGTGGGATAGTTGTTTTGGGTGGGTTTGACGCAACTAGCTCAAACTAGCACTCATGTTTGGATACTTTAGGGCTATTTGAGCCCAAACTAGCTCATACTAACTCTAACCCATGGATCCAGATAGGTCCAATAACTAGTGTACTTAGACCTGCACAATACAAGTTTGAATGACTATGTTTGCTTGTTTTTAAATATTAGGCCTATTGCAGTTAATAACACACCTTTCCACTTCTTGTTTTTAAATATTAGGTTTTCAACAATTTGGTCTTGCACATGTAGGTCCTGCTGTCAGAGGTTTTGACCCACTGTTTGACCCTTTTTGCATATGTGGAAATGAGTTGTCCATTAATATCAGTCAAGTCAAGACACTCAGAAAGATTGTTACGATAAAGAAATTAGCGACAAAAACCAACAAGATATTTGTCTGCACAATTTAGAAGACATCAGTTCACTACGGGATGGTACTAACTGTTATACCTTGTCTTTTTAATTCCTTTGCGCCATTTCAAATCTGGAGAAGATATTTATGCATATCCTTGTTTTCAGGCCTTTCCAAAGCAGTTCACTGATGATTACCTCTCAAACCACCTGTATGTATGGTCAGGAGGCGAGGAAGGTTTTCATACAACACCCATGGTTCAATATTGAAGTGTTCCTAAAGAGGACAAAGGATGGACGGTCAATCATCCATAGGCACTGGCCTAAAGTTGCAAAGACCTTCAACATCAATGAAGGCTCAATATTCGCCTTCCGCTTCAGCAGTTTTCTAAATGAGATTCATCTGTCTATGTTCCATCTATGATGCTAATTTCGAAAGGTTGTAGATGTTGCATGTGAAACTTGGTGTTGGTGCAGTTGTGTAATGGGGTAGCTGAGTGCTGAAGCTATATGATGTTGTACTCTGATGTATTTCAATTATGAAATCCTGCTTCCTTAATATGGAAATGAAATATATTGTGTGCTTAATATGAAATGTCAATTAGATTAATAAATGGATTATTAATAATAGGGCAATTAGCCTGCTAATTTGGTTTTTCTATTGCAACCGGTTATTGAGAAAACACCATGGGCGATGACCTCAGGCAACGCACACAGTTTCTAGGAATAAACCATGTTGCATCAATGAACAATCACACACGACATCCTCTTGAAAACTGTTTGCGTTAGGCCACCTTGCGCAAACGTTTACCACATAAAAACTGTGTGTGATGGGCAGCCTTTGCCACACAGTTTCTTCTACGCACCATGTGTGATGCATTCAATAATGCAAATGATAAAATTGTTAATATCGTGTGCAATGGCAACTCTATCACAAATGATTTAATGGGGAAAATTGTGTGTGATGTACCTGCGAACGGAAACGTTTTCCTTGGAGCGACTGTGTGGGATGTATATACGAACGGAAACGTTTAGCGGGGACTGAATGTGTGGGATGTACTTACGACCGGAAACGATTTCGCCTATATAATTGTATTTGTTTAGCACTACTATATGTATAACCGTATTTGATCGCTCGCCGGTCGCACACGACCTCATTTTGCCGAGCGTGTGTGCCAGGAGGGCATATCCCCGATGGTTTCTAGGTCGTGTGGGAAGGACCCCCTATCACAGTCACTCACTAGGCGATGGTTCAGAACGCCATCGCGGAAAGGGGTTAAAAACCGTTTGTATAGCACCTTGTTGTACCAGTGGCGTCTCACAGTAACCCACTGGGGTGACTGTCTCATCATAAGTGATTGATGAGGGATACAAAATAGCATTAGTTTGATGTAAAAGCATGGTTAATAGACATATGTAGTATGTATCAAAAACAGGAAGGCATGTCATTATCAAAGGTACAATGTGTAAAGTAAGCAGATGCAATTTAACCAAATTGGAAGCAATACAAGCTAGACACCATATGCAACATGCAACCACATTTGACAGCGCGAAGTTAAAGCAAGCACCTGGGATGGTTGTGTGTGGCAATTGAGATCATCAACTGCAGAGCTATGTTTACTGTCTCCGTCTACTAACACTACACCCTTTAGAGCGTTGAAACACTTAGTGCTTATCTTCGAATTACACAGGAGTGACTTCTGTCTTTTCTTTTGTGTATTCATCAACACTGCGTCAGAGTCTGAAATACCCATGCATAAAAAAATAGTGTGAGTATGGGTGAAGTGTGTGCACAAGTAGTATAGTGTAAAAGTAGCAGATAGCAGGTGGGTGAGAAATAAATGACGGGAGACATATGATAGCTCTACAACATGCATGGCACACGAAATTACTAGATTCTAGGATTTCAAGATATGAGCACAGGGATGGCTGGGAAATGCAGATGCTCCTCCAGCACACCACAAGGTGTGGTCCTATGAAAATAACAGTCGACTGAAAACAAATAGGTCAGTCCATTTTTTCTCCACCGTCCGATGTACAAAGAACGGGCAGATCGCCTTCATCTACCTCCAGCCAGTTAGTGTTGACGATCTTCCTCAAAACGCCAGCGACCACCGGCCCAGTCCCCTGCCTCTGCCCTCCCATCGACCTCACCGCACCGCCGTGCTTGGCACCGCCCCACGGCCATCCCTTCAAGCCTCGCCGACCTCTAGATCGGGCACAAATAGCTCCTGCGCCCCACACAGCTATGATAGACAACGATGCGCCGCTTCCCCGGTGAACAGGCGGACTAGGTTCTTCGCGCGCCTAAGCGGGTGCTGCTTCTTTTAATTGCGAATCAACTGGCCCTGAATTGAAATCCAGGCGGGCGACTGACCTGTAGCTAAGGTGAAATAGTAAATTGGAGGAAACCTTGTGCATTTAGTATCACGAAGAAGGTGCAGTAAGAAGCGCTCAACTAGTTTCTTTCGTGGGATGAATATGGTGTGAGCAGAGATGTAAGATTTGCATGAATAAGGGAAGAGGAGTACCTCTTTCTGCTGGCAGTGTTGTGTCCTCCTTCTGTTTTTCCAACGATCTTCTTGTGGTTTGCTGCAAACAAGAAGTTGTGGAGGACGGTGGAGCCTTGGATAGGCCAAGTTGTTGAGTGTGGTGCGGTGGCCGTCTGTCGGCGACGGGGAACCAGATCCGAGGCGGTGAACGATGGTGTAGCAGAACAACTCCGGTGCAGTGGACGGTTGCGACAGTGGAGCGACAGTGATGAGGCGCAGGACGGCGTGGTCGAAGTGGTTCTGGTACAGCGCACATCGGCGTCGGCGTCGTGGAGGCAGCTCTGCCTCGGCTTTAGCTGCTAAGTCCTTGAGGGCATTGTGGTTGTGGTTGCAGTGGACGACGACGTCGGGGTACCGGCTCCGGTGTGATGGAGGAGGGCGTCGGTGGATTGGGCGCGATGGGGTGGAGGACGGAGGAGGTTGGGGTTTCGTGGCTGTTGGAGAGGGCGTTTTGCCGCCCACGGAGTATGAATGGGGAAACGGAGGGAGGGGGAACTAAGGGGGAACAATGCTTCGGTTTGGGATGCGCTTGT
The DNA here is from genome assembly GCA_011799875.1 of Thinopyrum elongatum. Classification (NCBI taxonomy): domain Eukaryota; kingdom Viridiplantae; phylum Streptophyta; class Magnoliopsida; order Poales; family Poaceae; genus Thinopyrum; species Thinopyrum elongatum. Next base: position 157,436,671 of record CM022298.1, read on the forward strand.
TTGAAATTTGGGGAAAGTTACAAACTTTGCCCCCATCTAAAATTTCAGACATATTGCGGGTCAGGGGTAGGACAGTAATCTCAGGTGTCCCAAATGGTGGGCAGGATAGATTTTGGCCGAGCGCATGGGTGTTTAGGCGCCCATGGCATATTAATGCTTCTCGGAGGCGGTTGAGACTGGTGTCTTGGTGAAGTTACAAACCTACCCCGGTTTAGACCTTTAGACATCGGGCTGATAGGCTACACGGGTCAAAGTCAGGACAGTAATTTCCTACCACCAAACATTAGTCTCGCGCGGTTTCGGGTGACCAGAGGCTTATTTGGTGCTTCGTTCAATAATTGGGAGCAGAAGCATTAACGTTTTCAGTTCTCTTGAATTGAACTTTCAGGATTTGTCAAACTTCACAAATCTTGACTCTTGAAAATCCTAAAACTACGATTATTTTGGAATGGAGGGGGTACATTTGAATATACATTGTACATGAGTATATATTAAAAAATATGCAACTAACCTCAATTCATGCATGGTTCCAGATATAATCTCCTTGGTTGCAAAAAAATAGTTAGACATGCGTATGAATATATAGCATGTTCAAACGCACAACAAAGCTTGATGCCCCCTTTTAGCTCTGATTTACAAATGCCATTATCTCATATTCAAATAGATGAATGCACTTCCTATGAATTCAAATCTTCGAAACCCCCTTTATGTTGAATTCAACATTTATTCTATTTCGTAGCTAGCAATTTGGAATGTATCCATGTAAGTGACAAATGTATAAAGTGCTTGACACTAACAACATGGAGTGCACTAATTAATGTTTATATATGAATGGCAAAAGCAATGCATTGTCGGGATTTCAAACCACTCTCACTCTATGGATCGATAATATCAAATAAACCCATGCACATGCTAGAATTCAATAGAGTATGGGTGTCTGATAGACCGATGTTCGTTCATACGCAAATTGCAAAATTCATGATCTCATCCAAAAATAATAATGCCATTTATATTTTAATTTAATGCGTAGAACCGCCTTTTACACGTAGATGCACTATGCCTCGGCCCATTCTCACACACGCGCTATATATCTCTCTATCTGACGCATAAGTGCACACACGTTATATATATCGGAATTTCTCTCTCACACATTCTCACAATCTCTCCCGGGGTGTCTCATGCACACACTCTCTATATATCTCCCTCTCTCTTTCTTACTACTATGTACCACTCTTTTCACTAATATCAGTTGGAAAACACTATTTCTCTCCATGCATATACACACATGCACGGTCTCTACTAGCCCTCTATAGGCACATAGATGTGCCTACGTGTCTCCTACACACACATTATCTTTAGGCCTCTCTCGCACACATTGCCCCCCCCCCACACCTCTCTCTTAGTACTTGGCAGATATGATTCCATCAGATCATTCGGTAGGATATCCCTGACTGTTAGGCTGGATGGTAATACGAGGCAAAGTTTTACCAAAGTCTGGGCCCTTGCAGTTGAGGAAAAATCCTACTCCTGGTACTGTATATTTGTGATAGGGGTGTGTACAAAGTACACGTGAATATCAGGCATTGTGCATGTGTGTATACTATCGACGAACTAGCCCCCGGGCTTATATAACATACTTGGGGCCTAGGGTTACAAATCATATATAGTCGGCTTATCATCAGTGGGGATAGAGTCCTCCACGACTCTGGTAGCTTCGTCTTGTACGCCGAGTCCTCCACATGGGTCTTCGTATAACGCATCTTGGTCCAACCTATGTGGCGCAGGATGGAACCGACCCATGAGTGCTCACGTTGACCCACCACAACTAGAAATGATGTGCCCACCACACCCCACACGCAATCGGCCACTAAGAAAATAAGCATATACAATAGTACAAAGTTATACACGAAAGTTAATTGCATGGTGCATCCAATAATATTTGTTCTGCATTGTGAATGTTTATATTTTCTCCTAAAATATTAGTCACGGGAAAAAGAAACAAAGGGCATATCTCTCCTTGTCTCCACCGGACACCCCCTCTCTCTACACCACTTTCACGTACGCACACAAACTATCTCTCGGCCCTCTAAAAGTATGGCCCTGACACATTCACGTGTGACGGTCACTGTATTTCAAGAGAAAGCACTATACGATCACTGGACTTCAGAATAGGCTCATTACGGTCACCATATACATTCTCGTGGTGATCATACGGTATCTAGATCACGGTACATCTTCGTATTTTGTTGATGACACTGACGGACATTGTATTTGATGCGTGCTCCGTATTTTGTTGACGACACTTACGGTCATTGTATTTGAAGCGAAAGCACGATATGATCACTGGACTTCAGAATAATTCATCACGGTCACCATATACATTTTGGGGTGCTAACCAACCTGTGGTTGGATGGTTAGGAGGATAGTGGTTTCCCCAGCACACCAGGGTTAAAGTCCTAGTGCTTGCATTTATCCTGGATTAATCTCAGTATTTTTCGGCGATGTGCGTTCAGTGGGAGGAGACGTTCCCCTCGACTAGGAGGCAACTATGGTGACTTCGTAAAATCTCAAGATCATATGCTGGCTCACTCTCTCGAAGGTGCTCATAGGGGTAGGGTGTGCGTGTGTGCGCTTATAGCGGTGAGTGTTTGCGCGTATATATGAGCGCTTGCATCTGTACTGTGTTAAAAAAATACATGTCATGATTATACGGTCACTAGCTCACCCGTACATCTCCGTAATTTGTTGATGACATGATCAATTGACCAGTCAAACGTTCCATGTGGCACAACTAGTGTTGCACCATCAGCACGCGTAACCGTGGGACCCACCTGTCAGCGCGTATATGAAAGAAAGAAATGGTAGCTTGAGTCTGTACTATGTTAATAAAATACATTTTATGGTGATCATACGGTCACTGGCTCACCATACAGCTCCGTAATTTGTTGATGAAACGATCAATTGACCAGTCAAACGGTCCACATTCACCAGCGCACATTACCATAGGGCCCACCCATCAGCGCGTATATGAAAGACAGAAATGGTAATAAATTATTGGTCGGTGGGGATTCGAAGTCGTGAGACCTCTGGTTGGCAGCCCGCGCGCCCTAACCACAGCGGACAAGGATCGCCTTGTGATGATATGCTGAGCGGGTCGTTTTAATTGCACGCACGCACGAGCCACTGTGGTGAATACAAACACATCACACATGCGCACAAACACGTCTGCATGCATGCATGCAATACTCACACGTACACATGCACGCACGCAACACTCGCACGAACACACGCATGCATGCAGGCGTGCAACACTGACACGTACACATGCACTCACGAACACACGCACGCATGCACACATGCATGCAACACTGAAACATACACATGCACGCACACAACACTCGCACGCCTGCATGCACACAGCACACGACGCAAGGCACACGCTCAACCTATACGTGCATGCACCCTTTGTTAAGGACATGGATTCTTATGGGTATTAATCAATCGTATCTGTGGTAAGCAGAACATTGATGTTTGCTGCATTCCTTATGAATCACAACGTATCGAACGGGCTATCAACGTATATATGAAAATTTTAAAATTCTCTTACATTATATAGTAGGCTTATCAACCTACATGAATTGGATGACGTCACACTCAATGAACAATCATCGGTTTATGAAATGCCCGCTTCTCACTGCCCTGGCCCACCAAAAGCTCCTCTGCCGTGCGCTGCCTGCGTTGGGTCACTGACATGCAGGCCAGGTACCCAACGAGCCCACACGTCAGTGGAAGAATGGTGCAGTGTCGTACGTCAAAGTCGAGGACGCCGCTCGCTGCACGCCTGACTAAACATGCCTCCTTGCCGCATTCAAACGCCTCTTTGAAACCCATGTGGAAGCCGAGAAACCCACTCTGGAAACACGTCCGTTCATGACCGGGCCGGCATTAAACGCAACGCCGGCCAAGCTCCTCCCTTCCGCCATCTATTTAATCTCCTATTTAAACGAGGCTAGACGCCGGCCAAGAATCGCACACCTCCGCCGCTCCCCTATCTCCTCCTTCACCATTTTCTCCACTCTTACAATGGCTTACGAATAGTTATCCGGCATCCAAGCCGGCTGGGTGGCCTGCCGAGCCCGCCGGATACGAGCTATGCAGCTCGCTGATCCACCTCCCTCCCCTCGCCTGACGGAGCCAGTTGCCGCCCTAAGCCGGCACGTGGTTCAGTAACTCGCCGCTCCAGGCCAGCTCGACGAGGAGCGGTGAGCTGATCCACACCGGCACGGCGTGGAGCACGGGCATCGTCGCTGCCGTCCACGCCACCGCCTCGTACTGTGCCTCCCAAATCTGCGACCACGTCTCCCGTTTCCGTGGCCGAGACTCCCATGCCTACGGTCGTGCCATGCAAGCAGAGACAGAAGCCGGGTGCGCGGAGAGCGACGAGTCGGTGGCCAGCGCCTCCGCCTCCGCGTCCGCCGCCATCATCGAGGAGAAGTAGAACACGGGAGGCCGCCGCCGCTTGGGTCCCATGAAGGCCACCGCCGAGGCAACGCCGGCGTACACAGCAGGTGTCTTGCTGGATCCTTCTGTTGCGAGGACCTTCGTTGACCTCACATGGGTTCCACGGAAGTGGAGAAGCCCCCTTCAGACTCCATCTTGGGCATCAGCCAACGATGTCAGTTGAGCGGCGGGGAAGTAAGCCGTCCTTTGCGCTGAAGCATATACCTCCGGGGCTCCCGGCAGTCCGGTGATCGTGCTGCCGGACATGAGGAAGACAAATAGATCCGCGGGCGACCATTTAGGCTAGGTATTATTATACTGGTGCTATTCAGGAGTAGCACCGCTTAGTTGATTTGAATGTAATGAAATCCGTCATGTTTATATGAAAATCCGGTGTTTTATATGGATTCTGTCATTGTTTATATGAAATATTGCCGTGTTTGCATGAATTTCATCCGGTTGGTTGAGTTGCTGTCAGAATGTGTGCGGCTACGGTTGGATGGCGTAATTTGCGGGTCGCCAGTCGGCCTGCGGCCGGCTCGGGCAGCATGGTGGGACAAAAAAAGCACAGCTCGTGCGAGCTCGTATCCAACGCGCGCGCTGGAGGATGCATGAGCACCCGAGCTCTTCCTCGTTCATCGGTGGCAAAGGCACAGGTGGACAAAAGGGTCGCCAATATTTTGGCTACCCCGGGCAAGATCCAAACAGCCCCTTCCAGCCCCACCCCTCCCAGCACATTCAAATCCCTCGTTCGCCATGAAATTTTGCCATGTGTTGTTTTCATGGATATTTTGTTGTATGAAAACAAATTTAAATATGAACGAATAATCGGTGTCCGCGGTCTTCTGCCGGGACACAGTTGGATGGCCTCATAGTACTCCCTCCGTTTTTATTTACTCCGCATATTAGCTTTGGTCAAAGTCAAGATTTGTAAACTTTGACAAAGTTTATAGACAAATTTTTTGACATGTACAATAATAAATCAATATCATTAGATTCATTATTGAATGTACTTTTGCATCATATATATTTGTTATGGTAAATATTTATATTCTTTTCTATAAACTTGGTCAAACTTTACGAAGTTTGACTTCAGTCAACTCTAATATGCGAAGTAAATAAAAATGGAGGGAGTAGTAGTAGTGTACTAGAGTACTAGTACTACTAGATAGTGAGTGTTTACTACTGTATCATGTAAGTACGTACTAATTGCAATGCATGCATGTGTTAGCAGTATAATGACCACGTACGAATTTGATGGTAAGATTTGTGTAAGTTGGATGTCATATTATTACTCTAACATGTGGTCAAAGTTAGCCTCCGAAACGCATTTTAGACCCTATGGATTGAGGGAGTACATGCATTGCTCAGGTTTCTCTTAATCCTTGCATGCAACATTTTTATTGAAGCTTGAAATGTGAACATGTGAATGGGAGGGACTACTACAACCCTTCCAAAAGAACTGTACGTAGTACTAATGGTATCGTACTCCCTCCGTTCACCATCTCACATGCTCAGTACTTTTGCGAACTATGGAAGTAACAAATTTATTCCACCACTCAGCATCTAATATGGATACATTGTGTATTTCAAATTGAGTCATATAGACCGGAAAGTAAGCACTTAGGGCATCCATAATGTATGCTTTTTGTTTCCTTTAAGCCCTCTCTCTCCTCTTAGAGGCAGGCCTCTATACATTGCATGAACTGCCTCTAACAAAAAATTGGCTAGCATCATGTCTAACCTTAGAGGCTGCCTCTAATAATGTAACTATCCATCTGGTCCCACTTGTCAGCCTTAGGAAGCATAAGAAAGTAGGAGTACAAGAGAAATATTACTGATTGGACAAATGTGGTGCTAATCAATACTTTTTAAATTTCTGCTAGGGCCCACCTTAGAGGCTGGTTAGAGTCTCTATACATTGTGGTTTTTTCATTTGATAAGAGGCAAACCATGTGGGGCCTACCTTAGAGGCAAGGCTCTATACACTGGAGATGCTCTGTAGTACTACTTTTGATGTGTCCCGTCAACTCGCAGAACGAGGAGAAGCTTGCTACGCCCTCTCCCCCGCCCACGGGTGCGGTGGCTGGTAGAGTCGCAGGACGAGAAGCTTGCTTACTACCCCTACGCCCGCTCCCTCGCCCACGCGCGCGGTGGCTCACAGGACGAGGAGAAAATTTTACTACTCCCTCCGTTAGACATATACTCCCCTACCTTGGTTAGAGAGATTATCATATTGTTTGAAATATATGTCTTTTAGTACTAGTAGGAGTAGTACAATGGTAGTACATAGGAGTAGTACTACAGCAATTTTCTTGGAGTCCGTGGCGCAGCAAGCTACCCTAGGCTATGTTAGTACTCCCTCCTTTCCGGTTTATCGATCAATTTCAAAATCCCTCCAACCAAGGTAGACGGTGAGTGCTGGAATTAATTTCGTAGTTTGCACAAGTACTTATTTAGTACGCTCGTTTTTCTCAAAAAGTTATGTTTACCGAGGCATTAATTACAACGAATACATGCATGACCACTAAATTTCCATGAACTTCTACATGCATTGGTGAGTTTTCTCTTGATACTGCTTACATCGGGTGATTTAATGCACCTCAAAATCCAAACATGTGATGGTAAGTACTAGTAGAATTGAGACTTATAAAATGGAAAAACGAATTTTTTTAGATGAGCCCTATAAACCGGAAAGGAGGGAGTAGTAAGTAGTACTACCTCCATAGTGGGTACGTACTCCGTAAAATCAGATTTTCCCAAAACTAAGTCGCTCAACCCTTATTTGCTTGTTTCCATTCCTACCTCGCTGCCTTGAACAGACTATGCCAAACTCCCCTGCCTGCCGCGCGGGAAAAGACTGATACGTCTCCAATGTATCTATAATTGCATAGTCACCATGACTCAAGAGAACACCAAGTTGTGTGATTTCTCAAACACCAACAATAATGATTTTATTAGCACTCCGATTGCTCCTCCCGCCACTAGTGCGGAATCTTGTGATATTAATGCCGCTTTGTTGAATCTTGTTATGAAAGATCAATTTTCCAGTACTCCTAATGAGGATGCCGCGTCCCATCTTAACACATTCGTGGATTTATGCGATATGCAAAAGAAAAAAGATGTGGACAATGATATTGTGAAGTTGAAATTATTTCCGTTTTCTTTGCGAGATCGTGCAAAAATTTGGTTTTCTTCTTTGCCTCGCAATAGTATCGATTCTTGGAATAAGTGCAAAGATGCTTTTATCACTAAGTATTTTCCGCCCGCAAAAATTATTTCCCTTAGAACCCAGATTATGAATTTCAAGCAACTTGAACATGAGCATGTTGCACAATCTTGGGAAAGGATGAAATTGATGCTAAGGAATTGCCCAACTCATGGGTTAAATCTTTGGATGATCATACAAAATTTTTATGCGGGATTGAATTTTGTTTCTCGAAATCTTTTAGATTCCGCCGCGGGTGGTACTTTTATGGAAATTACTTTGGGTGAAGCCACCAAATTGCTTGATAATATTATGGCAAATTATTCGCAATGGCATACCGAAAGAGCTCCTACTAGTAAAAAAAAGTCAATTCCGCCGCTCGCTGCACGCCCGGCTGAACACGCCTCCTTGCCGCATTAAAATGCCTCCATGAAACCCGTGTGGAAGCCGAGAAGCCCACTCTGGAAACACGTCCGTTAATGACCGGGCCGGCATTAAACGCAACGCCGGCTAAGCTCCTCCCGTCCGCCGTCTATTTAATCTCCTATTTAAACGAGGCCAGACGCCGGCCAAGAATCACACACCTCCGCCGCTCCCCTATCTCCTCCTTCACCATTTTCTCCACTCTTACAATGGCTTATGAAGAGTAGTTATCCGGCATCCAAGCCGGCTGGGTGGCCTGCCGAGCCCGCCGGATACGAGCTATGCAGCTCGCTGATCCACCTTCCTTCCCTCGCCTGACGGAGCCAGTTGCCGCCCCAAGCCGACGCGTGGTTCAGCAACTCGCCGCTCCAGGCCAGCTCGACGAGGAGCGGTGAGCTGATCCACACCAGCACGGCGTGGAGCACGTGCGTCGTCGATGCCGTCCACGCCGCCGCCTCGTACTGCGCCTCCCGTGTCTGCGACCGCATCTCCCATTTCCGTGGCCGAGACTCCCATGCCTACGGCCGCGCCATGCAACAAGAGATAGAAGCCGGGTGCGCGGAGAGCGACGAGTCGATGGCCAGCGCCTCTGCGTCTGGCGCCATCATCGAGGAGAAGTAGAACACGGGGGGCCGCCACCGCTTGGCTCCCATGAAGGCCACCGCCGAGGCGACGCCGGCGTACACAGCAGGTGTCTTGCTGGATCCATCTGTTGCGAGAACCTTCGTTGACCTCACATGGGTTCCACGGAAGTGGAGAAGCCCCCTTCAGACTCCATCTTGGGCATCAGCCAACGATGTCAGTTGAGCGGCGGGGAAGTGAGCCGTCCTTTGCGCTGAAGCATATACCTCCGGGGCTCCCGGCAGTCCGGTGATCATGCTGCCGGACATGAGGAAGACAAATGGATCCGCGGGCGACCATTTAGGCTAGGTATTATTATACCTGTGCTGTTCAGGAGTAGCACCGCTTAGTTGATTTGAATGTAATGAAATATGTCATGTTTATATGAAAATCCGGTGTTTTATATGGATTCCGTCATTGTTTATATGAAATATCGCCGTGTTTGCATGAATTTCGTCCGGTTGGTTGAGTTGTTGTCAGAATGTGTGCGGCTACGGTTGGATGGTTTAATTTGCGGGTCACCAATCGGCCTGCGGCCGGCTCAGGCAGCATGGTGGGACAAAAAAAGCACAGCTCGTGTGAGCTCATCTCCAACGCGCGCGCTGGAGGATGCATGAGCACCCGAGCTCTTCCTCGTTCATCGGTGGTAAAGGCACGGGTGGACAAAAGGGTCGCCAATATTTTGGCTACCCCGGGCAAGATCCAAATAGCCCCTTCCAGCCCCACCCCTCCCAGCACATTCAAATCCCTTGTTCGCCGTGAAATTTTGCCATGTGTTGTTTTCATGGATATTTTGCTGTGTGAAAACAAATTTAAATATGATCGAATAATCGGTGTCCGCGGTCTTCTGCCGGGACACAGTTGGATGGCCTCATAGTACTCCCTCCATTTTTATTTACTCCGCATAATAGCTTTGGTCAAAGTCAAGATTTGTAAACTTTGACAAAGTTTATAGACAAAAATTTTGACATGTACAATAATAAATCAATATCATTAGATGAGTTATTTAATATACTTTTGCATCATATATATTTGTTATGGTAACTATTTATATTCTTTTCGATAAACTTGGTCAAACTTTACGAAGTTTGACTTCAGTTAACTCTAATATGCGAAGTAAATAAAAATGGAGGGAGTAGTTGTAGTGTACTAGAGTACTAGTACTACTAGATAGTGAGTGTTTACTACTGTATCATGTAAGTACGTACTAATTGCAACGCATGCATGTGTTAGCAGTATAATGACCATGTACGAATTTGATGGTAAGATTTGTGTAAGTTGGATGTCATATTATTGCTCTAACATGTGGTCAAAGTTAGCCTCCGAAACGCATTTTAGACCCTATATATGGATTGAGGGAGTACATGCATTGCTGAGGTTTCTCTTAATCCTTGCATGCAACGTTTTTATTGAAGCTTGAAATGTGAACATTTGAATGGGAGGGACTACTACAACCCTTCCAAAAGAACTGTACGTAGTACTAATGGTATCGTACTCCCTCCGTTCACCATCTCACATGCTTAGTACTTTTGCGAACTATGGAAGTAACAAATTTATTCCACCACTCAGCATCTATTATGGATACATTGTGGATTTCAAATTGAGTCATATAGACTGGAAAGTAAGCACTTAGGGCATCCACAATGTATGCTTTTTGTTTCCTCTAAGCCCTCTCTCTCCTCTTAGAGGCAGGCCTCTATACATTGCATGAACTGCCTCTAACAAAAAATTGGCTAGCATCGCGTCTAACCTTAGAGGCTGCCTCTAACAATGTAACAATCCATCTGGTCCCACTTGTCAGCCTTAGGAAGCATAAGAAAGTAGGAGTACAAGAGAAATAGTACTGATTGGACAAATGTGGTGCTAATCAATACTTTTTAAATTTCTGCTAGGGCCCACCTTAGAGGCTGGTTAGAGTCTCTATACATTGTGGTTTTTTCATTTGATAAGAGGCAAACCATGTGGGGCCTACCTTAGAGGCAAGGCTCTATACACTGGAGATGCTCTGTAGTACTAATTTTGATGTGTCCCGTCAACTCGCAGAACAAGGAGAAGCTTGCTACACGCTCTCCCCCGCCCACGGGTGCGGTGGCTGGCAGAGTCGCAGGACGAGGAGAAACTTGCTTACTACGCCTACGCCCGCTCCCTCGCCCACGCGCGCGGTGGCTCGCAGGACGAGGAGAAAATTTTACTACTCCCTCCGTTAGACATATACTCCCCTACCTTGGTTAGAGAGATTATCATATTGTTTGAAATATATGTCTTTTAGTACTAGTAGGAGTAGTACAGTGGTAGTACATAGGATTAGTACTACAGCAATTTTCTTGGAGTCCGTGGTGCAGCAAGCTACCCTAGGCTATGCTACTACTCCCGCCTTTCCGCTTTATCGATCAATTTCAAAATCTCTCCAACCAAGGTAGACGGTGAGTGCTGGAATTAATTTCGTAGTTTGCACAAGTACTTATTTAGTATGCTTGTTTTTCTCAAAAAGTTATGTTTACCGAGGCATTAATTACAACGAATGCATGCATGACCACTAAATTTCCATGAACTTCTACATGCATTGGTGAGTTTTCTCTTGATACTGCTTACATCAGGTGATTTAATGCACCTCGAAATCCAAACATGTGATGGTAAGTACTAGTAGAATTGAGACTTATAAAACGAAAAAATGAATTTTTTTAGATGAGCCCTATAAACCGGAAAGGAGGGAGTAGTAAGTAGTACTACCTCCATAGTGGGTACGTACTCCGTAAAATCAGATTTTCCCAAAACTAAGTCGCTCAACCCTTATTTGCTTGTTTCCCTTACTGCCTCGTTGCCTCGAACAGACTATGCCAAACTCCCCTGCCTGCCGCGCGGGAAAAGACTGATACGTCTCCAATGTATCTATAATTTTTGATTGTTCCATGCTGTTATATTATCATTTTTGGATGTTTTACAATCATTTTATATCAACTTTATATCATTTTTTGGGACTAACCTATTAACATAGTGCCCAGTACCAGTTGCTGTTTTCTGCTTGTTTTTTACATCGCAGGAAATCAGTACCAAACGGAGTCCAAACGCATCGAAACTTTTTGGAGATTTTTTTTGGACCAGAAGACATCCAGTGGGCCAAAGAAGTACCGAAGAGGGGGCCCGAGGTGAGCACAAGACACCGGGGCGCGCCCTGGTGGGTTGTGCCCATCTCGGAGACCTTCCGCACTGCCTCTTTGCTCTATAAATACCCCAATATTCCAGAAACCCTAGGGCAGTCGACGAAAATCAATTCCAGCTGCCGCAAGTTCCAGAAACCACAGATCCAACCTAGACACCATCACGGAGGGGTTCATCATCCTCATTGGTGCCTCTCCAATGATGCGTGAGTAGTTCATTGTAGACCTACGGGTCCGTAGTTAGTAGCTAGATGGCTTTCTCTCTCTCGTTTGATTCTCAATACAATGGTCTCTTGGAGATCTATTTGATGTAACTATTTTTGCGGTGTGTTTGTTGGGATCCGATGAACTTTGAGTTTATGATCAGATCTATGTTTTTATCCATGAAAGTTATTTGAGTCTTCTTTGATCTCTTATATGCATGATTGCTTATAGCCTCATATTTCTTCTCCGATATTTGGGTTTTGTTTGGCCAACTTGATCTATTTATCTTGTAATGGGAAGAGGTGCTTTGTGATGGGTTCGATCTTACGGTGCTTGATCCCAGTGACAGAAGGGGAAACGACACGTATGTATCGTTGCTCTTAAGGACAACAAGATGGGGTCTATTTCTACATAAATACATCTTGTCTACATCATGTCATCGTTCTTATTGCATTACTCCGTTTTTCCATGAACTTAATACACTAGATGCATGCTGGATAGCGGTCGATGTGTGGAGTAATAGTAGTAGATGCAGGCAGGAGTCGGTCTAATAATCTTGGACGTGATGCCTATATAATGATCATTGCCTGGATATCGTCATGATTATTTGAAGTTCTATCAATTGCCCAATAGTAATTTGTTTACCCACCATTTGCTATTTTCTTCGAGAGAAGCCACTAGTGAAAACTACGGCCCCCGGGTCTCTTCTTTAATATATTTGCCTTCAAGATCTATTTTGCTATTCGCTCTTTTATTTATTTGCAACTTTTATTTTCTGATCTATTAATCCAAAAACCCAAAAATACCTCGCTGAATTTTATTTGCTTTTATTCGCATCTTTCAATCTACTACAATTTTATCCCGTCAACTTGGCAATTTCTGGCACCGTTACCCGAAAGGGATTGACAACCCCTTTAACACGTCGGGTTGCAAGTATTTGTTCTTTGTGTGCAGGAGCTGTTTACATGGTGTTGCGTGGTTCTCCTACTGGTTCGATAACCTTGGTCTCATCACTGAGGGAAATAACTATCGTTGCTGTGCTGCATCATCCCTTCCTCTTTGGGGAAATACCGACGTAGTTCAAGCAAACATCAAAAGGAATTTCTGGCGCCGTTGCCGGGGAGACATCATCAACATCAACCAGGTTCCTAATCACAAATCTCATCTCCTTGCAATTTAAATTATTTGCCATTTGCCTCTCGTTTTCCTCTCCCCCACTTCACAAAAATTTGCCGTTTTATTCGCCCTCTTTTTCGTTCGCCATTTTCTCGTCAGATCTGTTTTTGAGTGCAATCTTGTTGCATAGTCACCATGACTCAAGAGAACACCAATTGTGTGATTTCTCAAATACCAACAACAATGATTTTATTAGCACTCCGATTGCTCCTCCCGCCACTAGTGCGGAATCTTGGGATATTAATGCCGCTTTGTTGAATCTTGTTATGAAAGATCAATTTTCCGGTACTCCTAATGAGGATGCCGCGTCCCATCTTAACACATTCGTGGATTTATGCGATATGCAAAAGAAAAAAGATGTGGACAATGATATTGAGAATTTTAAATTATTTCCGTTTTCTTTGTGAGATCGTGCAAAAATTTGGTTTTCTTCTTTGCCTCGCAATAGTATCGATTCTTGGAATAAGTGAAAAGATGCTTTTATCACTAAGTATTTTCCGCCCGCAAAAATTATTTCCCTTAGAACCCAGATTATGAATTTCAAGCAACTTGAACATGAGCATGTTGCACAATCTTGGGAAAGGATGAAATTGATGCTAAGGAATTGCCCAACTCATGGGTTAAATCTTTGGATGATCATACAAAATTTTTATGTGGGATTGAATTTTTTTTCTTGAAATCTTTTAGATTCCACCGCGGGTGGTACTTTTATGGAAATTACTTTGGGTGAAGCCACCAAATTGCTTGATAATATTATGGCAAATTATTCGCAATGGCATACGAAAGAGCAATATAGTTGGGATTCACCAAAGAGCAAAACCAAGTGGTAGGCTGTTCCTGTCGTGTTGGAGTAGCAACTCAATAGGGTCAGTCCACACACGAAATGGCGACACACTTAATAGGACACCTGTGGCTGACATGTAGCTCATCCACCGTCTTGTTCCACGTCACACACTTAACAGGACCCCTTTGGCCGACATGTGGCTCATCCACTGTCTTGTTCCACGTGCGATGCACCAAATTACAGTTCGAAGCAGCGGTTGGACTTGGAGGCACCCCGGTCGTAGCGCCGCAGTAGTAGTAAATGAGTGATGAGGGGTCAAATCACAAAGCCCCACCTTTCCAGCATTAAGCTGGACGGACAAAGCAACCATCATTTCACTCTAGAGCGCAAGAGCATAAAGAAAAAAGAAAACCAATGATGCGTCTGGCAGCTACCTAGGGCACCCTAGGGTAGGAGCCTCCACTACAAATCCGCTTCTCCCTCGTCCTCTTGGAAAAACCGATGATGCGTGTGGCGGGTAGGGTTTGTAAGAGTACTACAGCGTGCGGGGCCACGCCATAGTAAACGGGAGAGGGATTGAGTTCGAGTCGACGCCATAATACGGGTGGGCCGCTTGGTTTTACGGGAACGAGGCAACATTTTGGGTTCAGGGACCAGTGGAGATATACGTACAAAAAATTGTGGACGTAGGTTCGACCGAAAGTCAATGATGCATGGGCCCCGCATTTTGATATACCCACCGCCGGGTGAAATTTTCTACTCAAAATAATGCATAAAAGTTCCTCCAAAAACATCTATAACTAATGGGAAGTGAATGTATGCTTAAAATGAAAATGTAATACAAAGAGAAAAAATGAATTGCAGATAAAAGAATGACATTTCTAACAAAAATGTGAATGGAACTACATATGTGTGCACGTGACCAACACATACATTGTCAATACAAAATCTAATGCAAGAAATAACTTATGAGTAACATGCACGAATTGATGATGTGGTGCTTGCATGCATAGAGTACAAAAACAATGTGATTTATGACTTGCATGCATGACGTGTTCATGTGCCATAGTTGCATGTCCAGGGAAAAAGCTACTAGTGGGTTGTACTAGCTATTTAGGAATAGAGATGTATATATGGAAGTTGTAGGGAAAGAGATGACATGTATCTCAATTCCTATGAGTAGGGATTGGAAAAGAGATGTCATTTGGTTCACATCATAGGAACTTTTCTATTGAATCTAGAGATGAAATGTATCTCAATTCCTATGAGGAGGGATTAGAAAAGAGATGTCATTTGGTTCACATCATCGGAACTTTTCTATTGAATCTAGAGATGACATGTATCTCAATTCCTATGAGGAGAGATTAGAAAAGAGATGTCATTTGGTTCACATCATCGGAACTTTTCTATTGAATATACGCTAATGTTTATTTTCCTTTGAAATTGTGGGAGTATAGGAATAAATTCATATGAACCAAGTGGCTCTAAAGCTATAAAAATGATATCATGTTTATTTTCCTTTGAAATGTGGAGTATATGAATCTATTCCTATGAACCAATTGGCTCTAAAGAAAAAATCTTATAAAAATCATATCGTATAGAGTTCTTATGATATTCCTCCACACCAAAGGATGGTTGAAATTGCTGCAGGTGATACGACGGTCTTTCTTTGTACACTCCTCCCCCATCTTTATAGTTACCTCTCGAAGATGAATGAAATGATATATACTGGGTATTCTATATGTGCATTTTGGTATACGAAAACTCGGTAAAAGTTTCCGAGGTTCGAATTTTCAATAAATCTATATGCACTACATTTTGGAACGGAGGGAGGAGCATACGGCAGTTGCTAACACTCATGTGGAGGATTTGTGTGTCGGAGGAGTGGCTGTTCTGTTAAATGCCATGGCAAAACTGACACTATCGGATGCCGATCTAACGGTTCTTATGTCGTTCGTCAGGAAATGGCTTGTGGCAAACGTTTGTCAGATATGATTTACGGACACATGCAGTGCTTTGATACGTGCCTGGTGCCCCCTCTCTCTCATGCACACACGCACCCTCACGAGTCACGACTCTCCCGAGTCCTCTCGCACCCACCGTCTATCTATAGGTAGACGTCACACATATATGTGCTCTTCACACCCAACCCTCAGAACTTCTAAAAAATAAAAGACGTCGCACACCTTTTATTTTAACTCACACGTCACACACTTATACTATTACTCTTGTGGCGAACGTTCTTTGGGCGTAGTATATTGTACTCTCATGAAGATAAGCGCTGCACGCACGCACTAGTTCTCTCACACCCACTCGCGGGTACACGTAGGAGCGCATTTTTTTAAGCTAGGAGCGCATTTATTTACAAAGAGGCATCCCAATTGACATTTTGACTAGTCTAGTTTTCAACTTGATGGAGGGTCGGAGACCGCACGTGAATGATACAGTACATAGTGCGTCCTGGACGCGGTGATTTGATAGTGCGACCTAGAAGCGGTGGCACGTTATTGATCAATTTTTATTTTTACTTGAACTTTAAATGAAAATAGTGGTTCGCGCGTATTCAATTTAATAACGGCTGCTACAACAAAATCACTCCACTATATATATAAGCAGGAGCCTCGGCGCTTACTTTACTAGGGTTCCTCTCTTTCACTCTCTCATGCTCTCCAGATCTAAGCAAGACATAGGTGGCCACACTCTTTGTCTGCTCACGGCTGGTCACAAATGCGGCCGGACCACCTCGGCCGGGGCAGGGGTGTAGGTGCATCATTCACGCGGTCGTCGGCGGCGAGGGAGGAGACCAACAGCTGCCCACGTGTCCCGATCGGTGGCCGTGCCATTCTCTCCGAGATAGGGCCGGCTCGGGAGGGCCTCCGACCCCTTCTTCGTCCCTGCGGTATTGTGGCCAAGATACGGCCTCCCGATGCCGTCTTTGCCACATCACGACGACCCTCAGGTATATATTCCTTCAAAACCTGCCTTGCTCTACTACCCCAGCTCCCCACATGGCTGCGTGTGGATCTTTTTCTACTTCCGTCGGCTGTTCCAAAGCCACCTAGACTTTTACTATTATAAGAGGTAAAGCTAGTTCATACAGTCGAATCTAAGAGTTGGTTCAAACAAGGAAGAAAGTGGGAAAGCTGTAGCATGAATCTAGGACTTGGTTCTAAGAGGAAACGGGGAAAAGTAGTAGATACTGGCTACCCAACCGGTCTCTTGGTTGAAAAGGCGAAGAAAGAGTGGTGGATGGCTAAGTGTGGGGGAGGTGGACCTGTCTCTTGGTCGACAAAGTAAAGAAAGTGAGGGGTGTTGGGGGACAACGCAAATGAGAAGGAGCAGGTCTAGATTTCCTGTGCTCACATAGGAAAATGTCGCCGAGGAGATAAAAAATGGGACAAATGCAGACATGCTGCCTGAGTGTTTGCCGCTCTCGGCAACCACATCTGCCTCACCACTTTATGCCCCTGCTGTCCCTACGCCCATATCACTACCGTTAATGTAAAATCACATGAAGCATTAAGCAATGCCACCTAATGTCACTACTAAGTAATGGTCTAGTGCCGTCGACAAATTGAAGCAATGCCACCTAATGTCACTATTAAGTAATGGTCTAGTGTCGTCGATAAATTGAAGCTATGCCACCACCATTTTATGAAGTGCTTCCGTCTTGCTTTATTTCCCATGAATTGTGTTTTTGCAGTTACACTTAAATCTCACACCGCTAACATTGCTTCATCCCAGTGGAACTGCACAAATTTGATTGCACATTTACTGACCATGTGCTACTCTCATGACAGTAATACTAATGCTATTGTTCTGCATGTTAATCTAGTGGCAGTGTTGATGTGATGTGATGCTACTTCTTACTTAAGGGCACTTTCATACTGTCAATGTAGTGCTAATTATAACACAATAGATGCTGCTATTAATCATATGCCACTGCAAATAACTGTCACTATTTAAATAACCTTATTTCATATTTGCGCAAACAGGGATGTCTGTCTCCATATCGTTTCTATCTGCGCAATCAAAAGTACACACCCCAGTTTTAGTAGAACTGCACAAAATGAGATGGCTATTCCTAGCTGTCATCGTCTAACCACCCATATTCCAGGTATTCCTACATTGGTAGTAACTGGGTAGAATGACCAACGCAATCTAAAAGAAGCTGATTCGTACGTTTTACTTCCTGATTGCAGTGCAGGGACGAGCAAAAACAACTGCATCCTAGTCGGGAATGCACTTTCTCCCAGTTCATCCATGGACAGAGGACTAGCTGGCACAGCTGCACGGAGGTTTTTGGGACAGGTGCGGGGACAAGAGGCATTGTGGTCTGCTTATTTATGCAAATAGCGGTGCTTAAATTTAGTGGAACTGCACAAGAAGTTCAGATGGTCAGTACACTACATGGTTCAGTTCAGCATTCCAACTGAGAACACAATTATAATTGGTTATTCTGGAATGAGAGAACCTAACCCTGGATGGTGGAAACAAGAAAAACCAGAGTGAACTCCAGGAAATTAAAGCCTTCCTAGGGAGGCCCTTTGCTCAGAGAAGCCTTGCTTGATTTTTCCTGATTTGTAAACCTTCTCACAACTTTGTCTTTTGCAGTGAACTAGCAAGATGCCTGTGCATTGCACGGAACATCAAGATGCATTTGTATGAGTAGTTTATCTTGTGAGTGAAAAGGATGAATGAGGGAAGGCCTTATTTGCAAATGTGGAGAGGGGTGTGGGTATCTTTTTGCAAAATTGCCATAGTTTCCTTCCTATCCGTCAGATATAAATCGGACGGCCTATATTGTAGGATGGCAGGCACACCATCATCACCAACTCTGTTTTTTATAAGAGTAGAGACTAGTAAATGTTTGTTATGTTCTATGAATCATTGAGATGTATAAAATTGCTTAATTTATGCTTTTCAAGTATTTTACGAAGCCGAGTTTAATGTGATTGTTCCACATGAACGCTGGACTAGCGTGTGAACGTTTGGAATTTACATTGTGGCCTCAGTTAACTGCATGAACCACTGTAACAAGATACGTAGTTGCTTATATGTCAGACAGCAGATTATTGATTGTTAGCTTGTCGATAGCCGACTTTTCTAGTGTTGAAGCGAGCTGAGCCAATGTGTCGTGTTTTGCATAACTTTTTACAAGTGGGGTAGCACCAACAATGTTTACAAGTACTTAACCAGCCTTAAGTACCCTATGTATATGTCGGTGCACAGTTGTCGAACAAGTACTCTATTTCATCAAACACACACTACTCGTATGATAAACCGTGACAACTTATGTCTTACCATGCCATATTACATGAAAAAACTAGTGAGGACGCATCTGTTTCAGCAACAATTAGGATGGTTCTCACATGATTCACAGGCACACAAAGGTAGCAGTAGTTCCCATAGGTGGATTCAAACAGAGGGCTCGATAATAGGCAAGGTTTGGATAATTAGACACAATCCATACTACTTTTAAACACTAGCTGGGGCAACTATTTCATGCCTCAATCTAATTTCGAATGGACACAAGACGGACCTTGCCATGAACATCATCGAGGACGTCCAGTAGCAGCTCAATCCTATGAACCTTCTAGAAGATAACCTTGTGGCCTTGCCACTCACAAACTTGTTTGTGGAGGCATGCCACGTCATCTTCCTGCGTAAGCTTGACAAGAATAGTACGCCTCACAAACGAAGGAGTAGCTTTGAACTTCTTGTGCTTCAGTACACCCTAGACAACACACCTGACAATAGTGAGGCTGGAATACATCTCGGCATTGGCATAAGTGCAAATGGCTTCCAGAATCCAACAGCCTAAGAACTTTGTTTTCCCAGTGCGTATATTCAGGTCATCCGCCTCATAGCGAGTGACATACAACCACACAATCCTTGTCCGCATCAGGGCTCTAATTGAAACAGAAACAAATTCTGAATTACTTTCCAATATAAGAAACACAAGTTATATAAACCACTATGTAGAATCAAAAGTATGCATGACAGGGAAGGTAGCATGGCATCGAAGCTAATAAAATTTTGCATTATTTATCACCACATAATTAGATGAAAAACCAGAATCGAGATCGGCAAAGAAGAAAATCACCTTGGGCAGCTCAACGGGGGGGGGGGGGACACATCCTCGAAGGGGGAAAACTGCTCCTGCAGGGCCACGGGGGCTGTAACCTCAAACGAGGCGTTGACCATCTGAGTAATGGCCGTGAGCGTATATGGGGTCGGCTCGATGGATGCCTCCATCTTCTTGGAGCTCTCTGTCTCATGGGGATCAGCCTCCCGCGTCTGCTACAACATCGGCAGATCTTTGCCTGGTTCTCCTTGGTCCATCATGAAACTGACGGATACTAGGAGACAACTGAAAGGAAAACACAATCGCAATGACAATGAAACAAAAAAGAGAGTGAGGATCGGTTACTGCTTTGCAAAAGTTCTTTTTTTCTGAAAGATAATATACCAACATCAAGGATCCGCTTACCTTCCCTTCGTTGGGAGAGAAGAACAATGGCATATGCGAATGTTGGCTTTCTTGAAGACGGTGAGGGAGAAGGGGATTCAGCGAAGAGTGAAATGATGGTTGCTTCGTCCGTCAAACTTAGACTGCGGGGAGGTGGGGTTTTGTGATATGATGACTCATTACTGCCGCGCTACAACCGGGGTGACTCTCCGCCTGCATACCGCCTTCTAATTTGGTGGATGGCATTTGGGCCCACGCGCTGCATGGCCCGCATGTCGGTGAACCAAAGTAAACTGGCATTCAGTAGAGGGAGACGTTTCGATGACCTCGAAGGAGCCAAAAGCGGTAGTGTATCCACTTTACTAGTAGTAATTGTCTTACTGGGTAGCTGTAGAGTGTCTCCACTGTACTAGTAGTAATTGTTTCTCTGGGCCCAAGACAGAACAGCCCATCCACCCTAGTAAATAATAAAATCAATTCAAAAGCCCATATATTTACTTAATGAGAGGCGCTACCCAGCACACCGCCCCCCAAAAAAACCTGGGTGCTCTTCTTCCTCCTCACTCCCACCCACCTCACGTCAGGTCGCTCCACTCGTACCCCCAAATTCCTCACCTCACTCCTACAGAAAACCCTAGCTCTCCTTCTTCCTCACTACTACAGAAAACCCCAGTTCCCCTTCTTCTTCACTCGCACTACAACCAGGCTCGTCATTCGTTACTCTACTCAAATCTGTGAGCTCGACGCGACGCCCTTGAGGAAAATGGAGTCGGCTGACCCCAGCGCCAAGAAGATGAGGCTCCCGCCAGCGGTGACGCCTATTGTAGATCCCGCACCCGGCAGCGCGGGGAGAAGCGGCGAGCCCGCCCCCACTGGATCCCAGGAACCCGTAGAATCTCGGGTGGACCGCATCAGCGATCTCCCGAACGCCATCCTTGGGGAGATCATCTCGCTTCTCCCCACAAAGGATTGCTGCCGCACCCAAGTCCTCTCAACTCGGTGGCGCCCACTATGGCGCGCCGTGCCCCTTAATCTCGACTGTCGTCAGCTATCTCTCTTTAATGATTTTGAACTCCCCAGAGCCATCATCTCCTCCCACCAAGGCTTCGTTCAAAGCCTCTGCATCCCATCATGCTACCTGAGCAAGCATAGCATGCCCTGCACGGTGGACGCCTGGCTAAAATCCCCTGAATTCACAGAACTACAGCTGCTTGAATTCTACTATTCCCCAGGAAATCACCTACCAGATACCGAACGCCATGTACTTGTGCCCTCAGCACCGATGTCCATCTCGCGGTTTTCCTCCTCTCTCCACACCGCCACCTTTGCGCTGTGCTACCTACCAGACAATCTGGTACTAAACCTTCGACTCCCATTTCTCAAAAAACTTTCACTTGTGAGGGTTTGTATATCAGAGGCCTCATTGCACAGCATCATCCACTCCAGTTGCCCTGCCCTGGAGTGCTTGGTGCTTGTTTTCACAGTTAGAATCGGTTGTCTCCAAATAAAGTCGCCTAACCTTGTAAGAATTGGAATTTCTTTTGACGGAAGGCAGCTCATCATCGAAGATGCCCCTTCACTTCAAAGGTTGATCCTTGATTCTAGTTATTCACCATTGCAAATAACTGCCGTCTCTGCACCTAAACTGGAGACCTTGGGTGTAATACATGATCTATGTGCTCATTTCAAGATGGTGTTTGGCTCCACAGTTCTTCAGGTACTGTATATTATCATCTACACTTGTAATCATAAGATGCATTTTAAATTTCTGCGCATAAGTTCTATATCATCTTGGAGTACACATTTTGTACTAATATTATGTTCTATGCTCAATGAAGAGTTTCTCCATGGATAGCCTATCAATGGTGCTGGATTTTGTCAAGATCTTATATATCCAAATGAATAGTTTTGATCTGAACAAGATTATTGGCTTGCTGCAATGCTTTCCATGTCTGGAGAAGTTGTATATAAAGGTGATAATTTCACGCACATTGGAAGCCCGCATATAGTGTACTAGAATTAACCGTTCAGCTGTTGCTCTTTCGACACTCTTTTTTAGACCTTAACTGTTTTCAATCTTCATGTCTACTTAGGCAACAGGACGCGGTAAGAAAGTTATAACCAATCAGTGGATTCGTAAGCACTGGGATTTTCTCACTTCTCATGACATTCGATTGAAGACAATAACGCTGGAACGATATGTAGCCAACCATGCAAACACTAGATTTGTCACATTCTTCCTGCTGAATGCGAGGTTACTATTGTCCATCAGGCTTAAGTTTATCAGCAGCATGGTTTTGACGGATGGGTATGTCGAAGAGAAAAAAAAGGAGTTTCAGGTGGACAAAAGGGCTTCTGAATGTGCCGGGCTTCTATTTACAACATCTTGTGGTCATAATCCAGTAAATTTTACGACCCAGGATGTTCATTCTATGGACCTGACCGATCCATTTGACTGTGACTGCTGAAAATAGTGCTGGAGTTAGATGTTGTTACCCTTTTCAATCTGGGTTCTGTCTAAACCTGATGAACAATTAACCCTCGTGCCTTTGTACAGTTTGTAAGCTGGAGTTAGATGTTGTTGCCCTTTTCAACTCGGCTGTGACTGTCATATTTTCTTTGAAACAAGGCAAATGGCTTGCCATTTGTTTAATTAAGAATGAAATATTGTAACAAATCCCAACCAAGGGAAATAACATCATTCTCGCCGGCTGCTTGAGCTCACTGTGCATTACAGAACCTGAGTGATTAGCCCCCACCAGCACCCACAAACTTATTTTGAACTAGCACACCAAATGGGCTGTAAATTTTCATAAGAAAGGCTGCATGACCATGACAGATTTGGATTCTAACATTTGGGACCCATGAGGAAAAAGCCTATCCCAGGTGGTGTCGACTTAATTACTACTCAACAAACGATTCTGCCTACCAGCCGTTGGATTGACATCCAACATCTGTCGTGTATCTTCTATCTCTTGTCTTCTTCCTCCAGCCGCCCAAACCAAACCACCCCGTCGGTTCCGCTTGCTACCGCCTCCCATGCCTGGCTGCGCCTCCGCCGCCCTACCATACCCTCAAACATTGGCCAGTCCCTCCCTCTATTCCCCCACACGTCCTGTTATTCTCTGGCGACGTCAGCCCCAACACGCACCCGCACCCGAACCAGTCAACCCTTGTACTCCCCTCCGCCTGTGAATAGACTGGCGCATCTTCCACAGCTCCTGTTCGTTCCGTCCGAGGCCTCGCCATCGTCCTCCACCTTGGTTCACTCACCGTGCGTGGTGCACCGCCGTCTGGCGTTGTCAATGTTGTCAACAACCGAGAGGAACAAGCAGATGACTGTATGTGGAGAGGATGACAGTAGGGACCCACCAGGGTTCATGGCAGTACGCAAGCAAGTGCCTCATTATTACAAGCCCCAAAAAATGGTTCCTCCTAATGGTTGGACATCTGGGCCCCACGCCATTGTCAACGTAGTCAATAAATGAGAGAATTACACAACGAGCGGCTGACACCAGGGACCCAGCAGGTCGCGCAGTTGTTATTTACTTTTTTAGGAACAAGCAGTTGTTATTTATACTAGTTTTAGAGATGGATCAGGGTAACAACGGGGTTGTGCGGGGGCTGTGGCCCGTCTAGTCAGGGTTTTATTTTATGTTTACCACATGATGAGCCCAGTTGTGTTTTTTTCTTGCTGAAAATGGCTAGCCCAGTTCTACTTTTTTTAAAGAAATACCCAACGGAGGCCTACTTGCTTTCTCAGCCCTCCTGGGCTGCAAATCTTTCAAGACGAGAGTGATGTATTCGCTTGCCCAGAAAATGAAGTAGTAAGAAATGGGATGTAAATTTATAAACACAGCAAACCGACAATTAGTTTCAAATATCATTTTTTAAAGATTTCGACATTTCGAATTTAATTGTTTTTTGCGGGGAAAATTATGTTTGATTTTAAATTGATATAAATTTATTATTTTTAAATAGTTTGAACGTGACTCGAAATTTCGGGATTAAAAACAGTTCGGACCGCACCGAAATATGCAAAATTTCGTAGAAATTTTTAACCGTGGCCACAATATGGGCTGTAATGCTAACAAAAAGAATATGGGCTCCAAAAAAATCCTTAAAAATTAGCAAATGGACTATAAATTATTAGAAATAATGGCAGATGGGCTGTATGGAGATCAAAAGCACAAGATGATGATGGCCATATCATGTCACATATTTTGATTGCATGTGATGTTTATCCTTTATGCATCTTATTTTGCATAGAATGGCGGTAGCATTATAAGATGATCCCTTCACTAAATTTCAAGATAAAAGTGTTCTCCCCGAGTATGCACCATTGCCAAAGTTCATCGTTTCGAAGCACCTCATGATGATCGGGTGTGATAGACTCTACATTCACATACAACAGGTGTAAGACAGTTTTGCACATGCAGAATACTTGGGTTAAACTTGACGAGCCTAGCATGTACAGACATGGTCTCGGAACACTGGAGACCGAAAGGTCGAACGTGAGTCATATAGTAGATATGATCAACATAGAGATGTTCACCATTGATGACTACCCCATCTGTAGGATCGAAAGTAGGTCTAGAGGGGGGTGATTAGACTACTTGACCAAATAAAAATCTAGCCTTTTCCCAATTTTAAGTGTTGGCAGATTTTAGTAACTAGAACAAGTCAAGCAATCAACCTACACATGCAATTCTAAGAGTGTAGCAGCGGAAAGTAAAACATTACATATGAAGGTAAAGGGAAGGCTTTGGAGAAGGCAAACGCAATGTAGACACGGAGATTTTGGCGTGGTTCCGATAGGTGGTGCTATCGTACGTCCACGTTGATGGAGACTTCAACCCACGAAGGGTAACGGTTGCGCGAGTCCATAGAGGGCTCCACCCACGAAGGGTCCACGAAGAAGCAACCTTGTCTATCCCACCATGGCCATCGCCCACGAAGGACTTGCCTCACTCGGGTAGATCTTCACGAAGTAGGCGATCTCCTTGCCCTTACAAACTTCTTGGTTCAACTCCACAATCTTGTCGGAGGCTCCCAAGCGACACCTAACCAATCTAGGAGACACCACTCTCCAAAAGGTAATAGATGATGTGTTGATGATGAACTCCTTGCTCTTGTGCTTCAAATGATAGTCTCCCCAACACTCAACTCTCTCTCACAGATTTGGCTATGGTGGAAAGATGATTTGAGTGGAAAGCAACTTGGGGAAGGCTAGAGATCAAGATTCTTGTGGTTGGATTGGAATGTCTTGGTCTCAACACATGAGTAGGTGGTTCTCTCTCAGAAAATGAGTAGTGGAAGTGTAGGCATGTTCTGATGGCTCTCTCACAAATGGAGATGAGGGTGGAGGGGTATATATAGCCTCCACACGAAATCCAACCGCTACACACATTTCACCCAACTCGGTCAGACCGAATAGAGGAACTCGGTGAGACCGATTTACTTCAAAATGTGAACATTAGGAATCTCGATGGGACCGACTGGATCAACTCGGTGGGACCGATGTGCTAGGGCTTAGGACAAACATCAACTCGGTGGCACCGATTGCATCAACTCGGTTAGACCAAAGTGAAGTATTAAGGCAACATAGAGGATGTCAAGCAAACTCGGTGGGACCGATTGCATATTTCGGTGAGACCGAAATAATTGCAATAGGCAACAGAGAGTTTGCAAGGTCATCTCGGTGAGATCGAGATCCGTATCGGTGTGACCGAATTGTCTAGGGTTTCTGGCAGTGGCAATGTCAAAAGAACTCGGTGGCACCGGATAGATCAAATTGGTGGTGCCGAGTTTGACTTTAGGTTTTGGACATATGTGGAAATGAGAAAGTGGCTGAGGGTTTTGGAGCAATATCACTAAGCACTTTGAGCAAGTAGACCATTAAGCAATACCTCATCCCCTTTTAATAGTATTGGCTTTCCTATGGACTCAATGTGATCTTGGATCACTAAAATAGAAATGAAGAGTCTTGAGCTTTTGCCAATCTTTGTCCTTAGCATTTTGAGGGGTCCACATCTCTAGTCCATGCCATGCCAATCATTGAACTTTCTGAAATATTCAACTTGAATGGATATTAGTTCAATGAGCTATATGTTGTTATGAATTACCAAAACCACCCGGGGATTAGTTGCACTTTCACCATCTCACGTGATGATCGGACATGGGTTAGTTGATTTGGATCATGTATCACTTAGATAGCCTGAGGGATGTTTATTTAAGTGGGAGTTCTTTAGTAATTTGATTAATTGAATTTAATTTATCATGAACTTAGTCTTATAGTTTTGCATATCTATGTTGTAGATCAATGGCCCAAGCTACCGTTCCCCTGAATTTTAATGCGTTCCTAGAGAAAGCTAAGTTGAAAGATGATGGTAGCAACTACACGGACTGGGTCAGTAACTTGAGGATTATCCTCATTGCTGCATAGAAGAATTATGTCCTTGATGCACCGCTAGGTGACAGACCTACTACAGGAGCTGATGCAGATGTTATGAATGTCTGGCAAGCTCGATCTGGTGGCTACTCAATAGTTTAGTGTGCCATGCTTTATGGCTTAGAACTGGGAATTCAAAGACATTTTGAAAGTCATGGAGCATATGAGATGTTCCAAGAGTTGAAGTTAATATTCCAAGCAAATGCCCGGGTTGAGAGATATTAAGTCTCCAACAAGTTCTATAACTGGAAGATGGAGGAGAACAGTTCTATCAGTGAACACATACTCAAACTGTCTGGGTATCATAACCACTTGACTCAGCTAGGATTTGATCTTCCAGTTGATAGTGTTATTGACAGAGTTCTTCAATCATTGCCACCAAGCTACAAAGGCTTCGTGATGAACTACAATATGCAAGGGATGAATAAAATGATTCCTGAGCTCTTCGCAATGCTTAAGGCCGTGGAGGTAGAAATCAAGAAGGAGCATCAAGTGTTGATGGTTAACAAGACCACTAGTTTCAAGAAAAAGGGCAAGGGAAAGAAAGGGAACTTCAAGAAGAATGACAAGCAAGTTGCCAATCTCGGGAAGAAGCCCAAAGGTAGACCCAAGCCTGAAACTGAGTGCTTCTATTGCAAAGGGAATGGTCACTGGAAGCGGAACTGCCCCAAATACTTGGCGGATAAGAAGGATGGCAAAGTGAACAAAGGTATATTTGATATACATGTTATTGATGTGTACCTTACTAATGCTCGTAGTAGCGCCTGGGTATTTGGTATTGGTTCGGTTGCTCATATTTGTAACTTGAAACAGGAGCTGCGGAATAAACAAAGATTGGCTAAGGACGAGGTGACGATGTGCGTCGGGAGTGGTTCCAAGGTCGATGTGATCGCCGTCGGCACGCTACCTCTACATCTACCTTCAAGATTAGTTTTAGACCTCAATAATTGTTATTTGGTGCCCGCGTTGAGCATGAACATTATATCTGGATCTTGTTTATTGCGAGACGGTTATTCATTTAAATCAGAGAATAATGGTTGTTCTATTTATATGAGTAATATCTTTTATGGTCATGCACCCTTGATGAATGGTCTAATCTTGTTGAATCTCGATTGTAATGATACACATATTCATAATATTGATGCCAAAATATGCAAAGTTGATAATGATAGTGCAACATACTTGTGGCACTGCCGTTTAGGTCATATTGGTGTAAAGCGCATGAACAAACGCCATACGGATGGACTTTTGGAATCACTTGATTATGAATCATTTGATACTTGCGAACAATGCCTCCTGGGCAAGATGACTAAAATTTCGTTCTCTGGAACAATGGAGTGAGCTAATGACTTATTGGAAATAATACATACTGATGTATGTGGTCCGATGAGTGTTGAGGCACGCGGTGGATATCGTTATATTCTGACCTTCACAGATGATTTGAGTAGGTATGGGTATATCTACTTGATGAAACACAAGTCTGAGACATTTGAAAAGTTGAAAGAATTTCATAGTGAAGTGGAGAATCATCGTAACAAGAAAATAAAGTTTCTACAATCTGATCGCGGAGGCGAATATTTGAGTTACGAGTTTGGCCTTCATTTAAAACAATGTGGAATTGTTTCACAACTCACGCCACCTGGAACACCACAGCGTAATGGTGTGTCCGAACATCGTAACCGTACTTTATTGGATATGGTGCGTTCTATGATGTCTCTTACCGATTTACCACTATCGTTTTGGGGTTATGCATTAGAGACAGCCGCATTCACGTTAAATAGGGCACCGTCTAAATCCATTGAGACGACACCGTCTGAACT
The DNA here is from genome assembly GCA_011799875.1 of Thinopyrum elongatum. Taxonomy (NCBI): domain Eukaryota; kingdom Viridiplantae; phylum Streptophyta; class Magnoliopsida; order Poales; family Poaceae; genus Thinopyrum; species Thinopyrum elongatum. Next base: position 157,465,488 of record CM022298.1, read on the forward strand.
ATGGTTTGGCAAGAAACCTAAGCTGTCATTTCTTAAAGTTTGGGGTTGCGACACTTATGTCAAAAGGCTTCATCCTGATAAGCTCGAATCCAAATCGGAGAAGTGCGTCTTCATAGGATACCCTAAGGAAACAATTGGGTACACCTTCTACCATAGATCCGAAGGCAAGATCTTTGTTGCCAAGAATGGATCCTTTCTAGAGAAGGAGTTTCTCTCGAAAGAAGTGAGTGGGAGGAAAGTAGAACTTGATGAGGTAATTGTACCTTCTCTCAAATTGGAGAGTAGCACATCACATAAAACCGTTCCCGTGATGCCTACACCAACTAGAGAGGAAGCAAATGATAATGATCATGAAACTTCAAATTAAGTTACTACTGAACCTTGTAGGTCGACCAGAGCACGATCCACACCAGAGTGGTACAGTAATCCTGTCCTGGAAGTTATGTTACTAGACCAAAGCGAACCTACGAACTATGAAGAAGCTATGATGAGCCCAGATTCCGACAGATGGCTTGAGGCCATGAAATCTGAGATAGGATCCATGTATGAGAACAAAGTATGGACTTTGGTGGACTTGCCCGATGATCGCCAAGCCATAGAAAATAAATGGATCTTTAAGAAGAAGACTGACGCTGATGGTAATGTTACTGTCTACAAAGCTCGACTTGTTGCGAAAGGTTTTCGACAAGTTCAAGGGGTTGACTACGATGAGACTTTCTCACCCGTAGCGATGCTCAAGTCTGTCCGAATCATGTTAGCAATTGCCGCATTTTATGATTATGAAATCTGGCAAATGGACGTCAAAACTGCATTCCTTAATGGATTTCTTAAAGAAGAATTGTATATGATGCAACCAGAAGGTTTTGTCGATCCTAAAGTTGCTAACAAAGTATGCAAGCTCCAGCGATCCATCTATGGACTGGTGCAAGCATCTAGGAGTTGGAATATAAGCTTTGATGAGGTGATCAAAGCATATGGTTTTATACAGACTTACGGTGAAGCCTGTACTTACAAGAAAGTGAGTGGGAGCTCTGTAGCATTTCTGATATTATATGTGGATGACATATTATTGATTGGAAATGATATAGAATTTCTGGATAGCATAAAAGGATACTTGAATAAGAATTTTTCAATGAAAGACCTCGGTGAAGTTGCTTATATATTGGGCATCAAGATCTATAGAGATAGATCAAGACGCTTGATAGGACTTTCACAAAGCACATTCCTTGATAAAGTTTTAAAGAAGTTCAAAATGGATCAGTCAAAGAAAGGGTTCTTGCCTGTATTACAAGGTGTGAAGTTGATTCAGACTCAAAGCCCGACCACTGCAGAAGATAGAGAGAAAATGAAAGTCATTCCCTATGCCTCAGCCAGTTCTATCATGTATGCTATGATGTGTACCAGACCTGATGTGTGCCTTGGCATAAGTCTGGCAGGGAGGTACCAAAGTAATCGAGGAGTGGATCACTGGACAGCGGTCAAGAACATCCTGAAGTACCTGAAAAGGACAAAGGATATGTTTCTCGTTTATGGAGGTGACGAAGAGCACGTCGTAAATGGTTACGTCGATGCTAGCTTTGAAACTGATCGAGGTTAGGATTTGTCACTCCGAGTATCGGAGAGGTATCTCTGGGCCCTCTCGGTAATACACATCATAAGAAGCCTTGCAAGCAAAATGACTAAGGAGTTAGTTGCAAGATGATGTATTATGGAATGAGTAAAGAGACTTGCCGGTAACGAGATTGAACTAGGTATGAAGATACCGACGATCGAATCTCGGGCAAGTAACATACCAATGGACAAAGGGAATTACGTATGTTGTCATAACGGTTCGACCGATAAAGATCTTTGTAGAATATGTAGGAGCCAATATGGGCATCCAGGTTCTGCTATTGGTTATTGAACAGAGAGGTGTCTCGGTCATGTCTACATAGTTCTCGAACCCGTAGGGTCCGCACGCTTAACGTCCATTGATGATATAGTGTTATATGAGTTATATGATTTGGTGACCGAATGTTGTTTGAAGTCCCAGATGAGATCACGGACATGACGAGCAGCTCCGGAATGGTCCAGAGGTAAAGATTGATATATAGGACGATGATATTCGAACACCGGAAAAGTTTCGGAGCGAACCGGGTAGTCATTGGGTCACCAGAAGGGGTTCTGGACACCCCCGGTAGGTGTATGAGCCTAATGGGCCAAGGGGGGGACAGAACAGCCCACATGGGGGCTGGCACGCCCCTCTTCCTGGCTGCCAGCCCTAGGGAAGGAAAAGGGGGAGGGCTAGCCCCTCCTGCCTTCCCCTCCACATGGGACAAAGGAAAGGGGGGCGCCTTCCTCCCCTGCCTTTCCCCGCTCACCTAGAAAGGAAAGGGGGCGCGTCTTGGGGCAGGACCCCAAGTAGGATTCAACCTACTTGGGGCACCTCCTTGGCTGCTCCTCCCTCCCCCACCTATATATATGTGGGAGGGGGTGCCACACATAACCATGACAATTGCTTAGCCGTGTGCGGCGCCCCCCTCCACCATTTACACCCTCGGTCATATTTTCGTGGTGCTTAGGCGAAGTCCTGCGGAGATAACTTCATTATCATCGTGACCACGCCGTCGTGCTGCCAGAACTCATCCACTACTTCGCCTTTTGCTGGATCAAGAAGGCGAGGACGTCACCGAGCTGAACGTGTGCTGAATGCGGAGGTGCCATACGTTCGGTACTCGATCGGTTGGAGCGCGAAGAAGTTCGACTACATCAACCGCGTTAATAAATGCTTCCACTTATAGTCTACGAGGGTATGTAGACACACTCTCCCCTCTCATTGCTATGGATCTCCTTGATAGATCTTGCGTGTGCGTAGAAAAATTTATTGTTTTCCATGCAATGTTTCCCAACACCGGCTTATCTTGGTAAGATGAGCCGGGTCTTATTAATCATTTGTTAGAACCAAATACGTAGCCCCCACGGGCCGGCTTATCTTGATAAGATGAGTTGGGTCTTGTAATCACTTATGAGAACCAAATACATAGCCCCCAAGGGTCGGCTTGTCTTGATAAGATGAGCCGGGTCATAATATAAATTGAAATGACCTACATTAGCCCCCAAGTGCCAAGTATATTGCTTGCAACGTGCTTGGGACTTGAAAATCATTGCAAAATATGAACCTTATCATCCTACCATTGCTTGTCACCCTTTGCATGAAGCTTTGAGTTTGGGCAAGTCAAATATCGCCGAGTTAAAGAAAAATCTGGAGACGCAGCAAAGTGAATGCGCCAAGGCTGAATTAAGCCTAAAATCGTCATTGAAAAATATTGAGAAGATCAATGCAGGCTTTGATGCTGAGAGAGCCGCCTGGGATACTGAAAAAGCTGCACTGCTGAAGAGAGTGGAAGAGGCTGAGAAGCAACTTAAGCCGGTCACTGACGAACTTGCCGGCTTAAAAAAGCATATATCCCAAATGGCAGCCGCCATCTTTGGTAAGTTAAAACACTACAAAAGAACACACTTCCGTGATGATACGTGTTTGTCACAGTAGGTCACGTTTTCTGTCATGCATGTACATCCATGATGATTTTATGACAGAATCAAGATAGTCATACATGTGCTGTCGTAGAAGTGTTCCATGACATTACCAAAATTATCATCACGGAAGTGTCCACTTCCATGACGATAAATCGCGCGTCATAGAAGTGCTTTCGTCAAGGGTAACCAACATGTGGCATCCACCGTAACGGGTCACCGTTAAGCTATCGGGTTCCAGTTTGGATCCGATAACCCGTTAACAGCCCTGACCAGTGGGGATTTTCCACGTGTAAAATTCTCATTCGCCGGAGTATCCACGTGTCAGCTCAGTACTGGGACAGATGTCATCCAGCGAATGGACGGGACGCACCTATGATACGTCGACACGTGGCATGGCCCAACAGTGGCCCATTCAGGTCAAAAGGCCGGCCCGTTTGACTTAGTCAAATGGTAGCGGCCTGGCCCACCGAAGGCCTGTTAACGGCCTGTTCGCATATAGCCCATTTATAGCCCGCTAACTCACGGCCCGTTATAGCCTATCCGAATTAGGCCCAGTAGCGCCATATGGGCCGTCTAATATGATTCCAGCCCATTGTAACTTCTGGCCCATGTATGGCCCATGACTTCTTTCGGCCCATATGAGGCCCTTTCTAAATCTTGGCCCATAAACGGCCCGTGGTGAAACTGGCCCATAATGAACAGTATATAGCTTTATACCCATTAACGGCCCATTGTTCCATTGGGCCGTTTCAGCCCGTGTTATATTTCGGCCTTCTAAGGGGCCATTTATTATTGGGCTCATTTCCGGCATTCGATTACTTAAGGTCTGTTACCGGCCTGTTCCGCTTGTGGGCCAAATTCAGCCCGTGGTTAAAGTTGGCCCGTATGTGGCCCTTTAATCCGTTGGGCCGTTTTCATGGCGTCATCACATACGACCCATTAACGACCCATTATGCCTGCCGTTCAAATTAAGCCCGTTGTACACATGGGCCTGTTAACGGCCCATAAACAGACGATTCCCATTATAGCCCATTTACGGCCCATATTGCGGTCCGTTAATTGTCCACGAAAGTATGGCCCATGTTTGGCCAATCTATCACACGGCCCGTAGAAGTCCCATTGAATCTACGGCCCGTAGAAGGCCCATGGATCATATGGACCTTAGGAGGCCCACTACAATAGGCAGCAGGACTACTTCTAAATAAAAAGGTTATCGCGGAAACAGAACTGAAGCGACTACCAGCAAAAAAATAAACAAGACAATAAGGAAATAAATAAGCAAGCAACTTACACTAGGCTATTACGGCTATTACAAATATTACATCCACTGGGCATCAAAGTTCGCCACCAGTGCAAATATAGTGAACAAAGCAGCATATTACATACACTGGGCGTCTAAATTGGCCACCAGTGAAAATAAACACGGCAGCAAAACAAGTCCAGAACTGAAACCACTTCAGAAGATCTCAAGAAATGATATCCTGGATACCCACCATGCTGGCAAGAAGCTTAGCAAGCTTATTAGTTTTCTCTTGTTTGGCGCTAAAATCGTCCATCGCTTGTTGTTGCACCAGAAAGTATGCATCTGAATTCTGCAGGGACTTCCTCAGTCCTTCGGCTTCTTGCCGCAGCATAGCTGACTGATGCCTTTCAGCTTGTAGCTGAGACTGAAGAAGCCAAAGTGATTCAGGCAGCGAGTTCGAAGAGCTTGTGCCAGCGGTAGTGGCCAGTAACTCGAACACTACATCAACGCAGGACTTTGGGGTTGTCTCACTGTCTACAAGATCATTTTTATCACCTTTCTTGGAGACCAACAGGGTTGTCTCACTATCTTGAACCTTATCTGCATTACTTTCTCTACCATTGCATAATGGGGTGCTCTTCTCCAATGTTTTGTTCGCATTCTACAAGAGAAACAAGCAGACACATCACAGGTTTAGCATGTAGTATATGAAACTCATTTTGGTAAACCGGTTCAGTAGTAAGGTGGATAGGATAACAGCATGAAACAAACATATATCTATGTACTATGGTCACTGTATTGTCCATATCATTCTAGTTTATGTTGCCAAATCAAGATAGAGACACAGTTCAAATCATATATTTTTAAGACATAGCAGCATAGACAGAATATAAGTGTGAGAAACTACACAGCACTGGCAACACTTGTAATGTGCATGACATGAGAATATAAATGTTTATACAACTGAAACTGAAATCAACATAGAGCAAGAAGTTAGAACAGCAATCCAGTTAAAGAAATAGGTTTAAAACATACCTGTTGCGCCATTGGAGTTTCAATTGGATCCTTCAAATTCGAAAGTAGTTGATATGAGTAAATACAGTGATGCAAGAGCAAAGGAGTATGGATCATAGCTACGGAATCTGACCTGAGAATAGTTGCTCTTCTGCTTTAAACATGGAGTTTGGGTTCGATGTGGTGGTCTTCGTGCTTTGGGCACTGCAGTTGCTTTACAAAATGCTCATGTGGGGGGTACTCTGTGGTGGACATGGTGCTGTGTCAACTAGAAGTGGGTTACTATCCGCTAGGGTTGGGGTTAGATGGGGTGTAGCTGGTTCTCTGTCCAACGGTGTAAGTGTACAATCTGGAAGAGTCTCGATTATGTGTGGTGGGGCTAGTTCGTGGGCCAGTACAACCATGGTTCTATCTGCATCGATGGGTAGCACTGTCTTTTGTGAAGGACGGATTTTTACTCCCTTAGATACTGCCATCACCCCTTCCAATTCAAATGGCTGATAAACAAGAAAATAAATTGAACGTACATACATTGTATGATAGACAGATGTGGTAATTCACATGTATGTTGTCTAACCAAACAGGACAGCATGACACAATTTCACATATATGATGGCTAACTAAACAGGATAGCATGACACAGTTTCAGATATATGATGGATAACTTAACATGATATAATGGCATAATTCAACATATGATGAGTATCTAAACAGGATGACATGACAAAACTATATGATGTCTTTCTAAAATAGGTTGGGATGAAATAATTCACATACATGTTGTCTAAGTATACAGGATGGCATGATATAATTGACATAATTGATTCATATACTAAGCAGCTAGCACTCACATGTATGATCTCTAAACTAAGCAGATGGAATTGAATATTGTGCATATGATGTCTAAACTAAGCAATGCAAGACACCATATGCATGATATGAGAAAATATAAACATTGCAAGTTAGAGCATACACCTCAGGTGGGATATAGGACTGGTCATCTATCTCTGAATCCTCCTCTGAGGAGCTACCTGTAATCATCGAGATATATGCTTCAATAGGTACTATTGCCTGCTCTGAAGACCTTGTTTTCACTCCTGATTTTTCCATAACCGGCTCAAATGGCTGATACACATGAAGAGTAGTTCAATATACACAGATTGTCGACAAATGGAACACGTAATGAAAAAAAAGGATGGCATGAGATAATTCACATATATGATGCCTGGCTACATGGCGGTGCATAATTCACATATATGATAACTGGCTGAAAAACATGGCACATATCTGATATAGAAAGCAAACAGGAGGCACTCACACAAAGCATGTCTAATCTAAGCAGATGGCATGGCAATGCAAGACACCATATGCGTGATATGAGCAATATAACCCTGCCAAGTTAGAGCATACACCTCGGGGGGGAATACGACTGGTCATCTGTCTCTGAATCCTCCTCTGAGGAGCTATCTGTAACCAGCAAGAAATCTGCATCGATAGGTAGCACTGACTGCTCAGAAGACCTTGTTTTCACTCCAGATTTTCCCATGACCGACTCAAATGGCTGATGCACAGGAAGAGTAGATGAATGTATAAACATTGTTGACAAATGGAATACATTATGAAAAAAATATGGCACGATACAATTCACATATACGATGACTGGCTAAATAGGATGGCATTGCATGATTCACGTATATGATGCCTGGCTAAAGAAGATGGCATTGCATAATTCCCATATACTCCCTCCATTCCTAAATATTTGTCTTTTTAGAGATTTCAAATGGACTACCACATACGGATGTATATAGACATATTTTAGAGTGTAGATTCACTCATTTTGCTCCGTACGTAGTCACTTGTTGAAATCTCGAAAAAGACAAATATTTAGGAACGGTGGGAGTATGATATAGAAACCAAATAGGTGGCATTCACACAAAGCAAATCTAAACTAAGTTGATGACATATAAGACGTATAATATAAGCAATGCGAGGCGCTATATGCATGATATGACCAACATCAGCATGCCAGGTTAGAGCAAACACCTCAGGGGATAAATAGGAGTGGTCGGCCCCCTCTGAATCCCCCTCTGAACAGTTATCTTCCTCTGGAATACAATCTGGAATGGCGGGAGGGGGGCCCACTTCGCCCACCATGGAGCAGCGTCTACATGACATTATATTCCCACGCAACGGTCTTCTCTTTTTCACTACATGTTCAGTACGATTGTGTACAATAACTGACATGCATAATAAAAAAAACATAGTTAGATTATGTAAGGCCTAAGGGGTGCATGCAGAAATCAAGACTGATGGTAGCAAACGAGTGGATAGATCCAAAACTAATGATAGCAGGTAGATTATAGCTTCAGTTTAAAAAGATAGACGATGGATCATCTACTGTTTGTTGCCCACCCAACATGAACCACATAGAAGACCCCAGATGAACCAGATAGTAGACAGACACTATTCGTTGCTTCCTCAATATGTGCCCCACAGGCATTTTAAAACTCAAGTTTGAACATTAGTTTGGACCTGACTCGGAGTCTAAGAGGTGAACAGGACGATAAAGTAGCAGGTAATAATAACCGATGTATAACGTAAGCAGACACGAAAGAGTGCGACCTCTCTTCCGAAATTGTGTAGTCCTCAGGTTCATCTGCTCAGTCGATTATGGTAATGCAGTTGGCGTGGCTGCCGGCAACGGGGAAGATGATCTAAGGCGGTGAAAGAAAGTCTGCAGGGGGAATCTCTGCTGCAGTGAACGCTTCCGTCGATGGTGCACCTCAGGTGGGGTGGATGACGGCACGGCAGGAACAGGACATAACACACAGAGTTTTCTTTGACACCTATCTGAAAATGAAGTAAATTTGTAAGGGCTCCTTAGAATTGGAGGATTCTATAAACGCAAGGACAGGAAAAACACAGGAATATGATAGGAATGCACGTGCAAAGCAGAGCATTTGCAAACATAGGATTTATGTCAACCTGGGTATTTGGTTCACATGAATTGGAAGAACACAGGAATGGAGAAACATGGTCAAATTAAAGTCAAACCACATGAAAATGAAAAAATAAGAATCTTATTATGCCAGTAATGCAATTAGTCTTGTTCTTCATGCATATTAATTTGAAAAGGATGTCCAAGTGGATATTAAAATTCCTACATTTTTTCTTTGAAAGAGACACCAAAGGAAAAAAAAATCCTCCAGTTTTGCTTTGCTCCATTCCTTCTAACCAAATGCACGAATAGTAGTACCATAGAAAAGTTTCCAATTCCTATGGTTTCATTCACTTTTTCTTTGAACCAGTGGCGATTCTAGTAGGCAGTCTTCAACAGGCTGAAGCCTGCCCTCGAAATATTTTGTGAGCTTAGATTTGGTCCACATGAGTATCATATAATGGCTATCTTGCTAAACCGATTCAAATTGTGGTTCAAAAGAGCATTTAGTTTTCTCCCTGTTAACTTTGTGACCATGATTCATTTATTTCTAGATTTGCAACTGCTTTGAACCAAAGAATCCCTGAGGGATCAACATGAATGCAGAGTAACAAAGTGATGCTACGAGTGTACAACCTCTTTCGCATAGCCTTGTCGACCTCAACATCATTGGGTTTGACGTGGAGGATGGTAATGCTGGTGTGACTGTCGGAGGCGGGGAAGAAGATCTGAGGCCTCTGGAGACGGTGCCGAGGGTACTGCTCCGCTATGATGGATGGTTCCGTCATTGGAGCAGCTCCGGTGAGGTGTACGATGATACGTCTCCATCGTATCTACTTTTCCAAACTCTTTTGCCCTTGTTTTGGACTCTAATTTGCATGATTTGAATGGAACAAACCCGGACTGACGCTGTTTTCAGCAGAATTGCCATGGTGTTATTTTCGTGCAGAAATAAAAGTTCTCGGAATGACCTGAAACTTCACGGAGATCAGTTTTGGAATAAATAAAAAATATTGGCGAAAGAATCAACTGAAGGGGGCCCACACCCTATCCACAAGGGTGGGGGCGCGCCCACCCCCCTGGGGTGTGCCCTCTGTCCTTGTGGGCCCCCTAGACCTCCACCGACCTCAACTCCAACTCCATATATTCATGTTCGGGGAGAAAAAAAATCAGAGAGAGGGATTCATCGCGTTTTACGATACGGATCCACCACCACCTCCTGTTCTTCCTTGGGAGACCAGATCTGGAGTCCATTCGGGGCTTCGGAGAGGGGAAATCGTTGCCGTTGTCATCATCAACCATCCTCCATCACCAATTTCATGATGCTCACCACCGCGCATGAGTAATCCCATCGTAGGCTTGCTGGACGGTGATGGGTTGGATTAGATTTACCATGTAATCGAGTTAGTTTTGTTAGGGTTTGATCCCTAGTATCCACTATGTTCTAAGATTGATGTTACTATGACTTTGCTATGCTTAATGCTTGTCACTAGGGCCCGAGTGCCATGATTTCAGATCTGAACCCTTCATGTTTCCATGAATATATTTGTGTTGTTTATCCTATCTTGCAAGTTATAGTCACCTACTATGTGTTATGATCCGGCAACCCCGGAGTGACAATAGTTGGGACACTTCCCGGTGATGACCGTAGTTTGAGGAGTTCATGTATTCACTAAGTGCTAATGCTTTGGTCTGGTTCTCTATTAAAAGGAGGCCGTAATATCCCTTAGTTTCCATTAGGACCCCGCTGCCACGGGAGGGTAGGACAAAAGATGCCATGCAAGTTCTTTTCCATAAGCACGTATGACTATATTCGGAATACATGCCTACATTATATTGATGAATTGGAGCTAGTTCTGTGTCACCCTATGTTATAACTGTTGCATGATGAATGCCATCCGACATAATTATCCATCATTGATCCATTGCCTACGAGCTTTTCACACATTGATCTTTGCTAAGTTACTTTTCCGTTGCCACTGTTACGATTGCTACAAAATTGCTACTGTTACTTTTGCGACCGTTACCGTTACTTCCATACTACTTTGCTACTAAATACTTTGCTACAGATATTAAGTCTTTCAGGTGTGGTTGAATTGACAACTCAGCTGCTAATACTTGAGAATATTCTTTGGCTCCCCTTGTGTCGAATCAATAAATTTGGGTTGAATACTTTACCCTCGAAAACTGTTGCGATCCCCTATACTTGTGGGTTATCAAGACCTTTTTCTGGCGCCGTTGCCGAGGAGCATAGCTCTATTCTCTAAGTCACTTGGGATTTATATCTGTTGATCACTATGAGGAATTTGAAAGATACTAGAACCAAGATTTTTCCCTCTACTACGAGGGGAGGTAAGGAACTGCCATCTAGCTCTGCACTTGATTCACCTTCTGTTTTGAGTAAGCTTGCGACACCTACACCTGCTAGTAATTCTGATATGTCGCAAGTAATTGATGATGCCACTTCTGCTATGCATGATGCTAACGATGATACTACTGCTTTCCTTGATAATACTGTGCCACTAGGTGAATTTCTTGATGAACAACTTGCTAGGGTTAAAGAAAATGAAATTGTTGAAACTGATGATATTATTGAAACTGAAGATTATGATTCTCCCCCTAGATATGAATTTCCTGTTGTACCCAAGGGTTATATTATGGATGAAGAAACTGCTAGAGACTTTCTTGCTTGCAATGATAGAGAAGATCTTAAGAAACTGTTAGCTAAGCTGAAAGAAAAATCCTTGAATGCTAGAATGAAATATGATCCCAATTTTGCTACTTCGCCTATCTTTGTTACTGATAAGGATTATGAATTCTCTGTCAATCCTGAGTTAATTACTTTGGTTGAATCTGATCCTTTCTATGGTTATGAATTTGAAACAGTTGTGGCACATCTTACTAAACTGAATGATATAGCCACCCTATTTGCTCATGAGGAAAAAATTCGCTACTATTATATTCTTAAATTGTTTCCTTTCTTGTTAAAGGGTGATGCTAATTTATGGTTTAATTCTCTTGCTCCTGGTTGTGTGCGTAGTCCCTGGGATATGATTTATTACTTCTCTCAAAAATATTTCCCTGCTCATAAGAAACAAGCTGCCTTACAGGAAATATTTAACTTTGTGCAATCTGAAGAAGAGAGTCTCCCACAAGCTTGGGGGAGGCTTCTCCAATTACTTAATGCTTTGCCTGATCATCCTCTCAAGAAAAATGAAATACTTGATATCTTTTATAATGGACTAACCGATGCTTCTAGGGACCACCTAGATAGTTGTGCTGCTTGTATTTTCAGGGAACAAACTGTTGAGCAAGCTGAATTGCTATTGAATAATATATTGAGTAATGATAATGATTGGACACTTCCTAAACCAACTCCTAAGCCAACTCCGAAGAAAAGAGGTATTCTATTTCTCAGTCCTGAAGATATGCAAGAGGCAAAGAAATCTATGAAAGAAAAAGGTATTAAAGCTGAAGATGTTAAGAATTTACCGCCTATTGAAGAAATACATGGTCTTGATAACCCGACACAGGTAGTAGAGGTAAACTCTCTACATAGATTTGATGAAGGTGATATTCCTCATAATAATTCTGCTAGTCAATGCTTGGATGAGTTTGATAATTTTATTGTTAAACAAGAAAATTTCTATGCTTATGTTAGTAGACAATTGAAACGTAATGCTTACATGCTTGACCACTTGGGTAATTATATGAGTAGAACTATTAATGATCTTAAGCTTAGTAGTAAACATGCTTCCATGGTTACAACTCAAGTAGAACAAGTACTTAAGGCACATGATGATTTGCTTAATGAGTTGAATAGTAAGAACAATGATAATGCTGTTAGGGTTATGACTAGAGGTGGTAAAATGACTCAGGAACCTTTGTATCCTGAGGGCCATCCTAAGAGAGTTGAGAAAGATTCTCAAAGAATTAATACTGATGCATCTAGTCCTAGTAATAAAAAGAAAAAGAAAACTGATAGGACTTTGCATACTTCTAGTGAACCTGTCATAGACACACCTGAGAATCCAAATGATATTTCTATTTATGATGCTGAGACACAATCTGGTGATGAACATGAACCTAGTGATAATGTTAATGATGATTTTCATGTTGATGCTCAACCTAGTAATGACAATGATGTAGAGATTGAACCTGCTGTTGATCTTGATAACCCACAATCAAAGAATCAACGTTATGATAAGAGAGACTTTGTTGCTAGAAAACATGGTAGAGAAAGAGAACCATGGGTTCAGAAACCCATGCCCTTTCCTCCTAAGCCATCCAAGAAAAAGGATGATGAGGATTTTGAGAGCTTTGCTGAAATGATTAGACCTATATTTTTGCGTATGTGTTTAACTGATATGCTTAAAATGCCTTCTTATGCTAAGTATATGAAAGATATTGTTACAAATAAAAGAAAGATACCTGAGGCTGAAATTTCCACCATGCTTGCTAATTACACTTTTAAGGGTGGAATACCAAAGAAACTTGGGGATCCAGGAGTACCAACTATACCATGCTCCATTAAAAGAAACTATGTTAAAACTGCTTTATGTGATCTTGGAGCCGGTGTTAGTGTTATGCCTTTCTCTTTATATCATAGACTTGAATTGAATAAGTTGACACCTACTGAAATCTCTTTGCAAATGGCTGATAAATCAACTGCTATACCCATCGGTATTTGTGAGGATGTGCCTGTTGTGGTTGCAAACGTTACTATCTTAACGAACTTTGTTATTCTTGATATTCCCGAGGACGACAGTATGTCGATCATCCTTGGTAGACCCTTTTTGAATACTGCAGGGGCTGTTATTGATTGCAATAAAGGCAATGTCACTTTTCATGTTAATGGTAATGAGCATATGTTACACTTTCCGAAGAAACAACCTCAAGTTCATAGTATCAATTCTATTGGAAAAATTTCAACTATTACTATTGGAGGTTTTGAATTCCCTCTTCCTACTGTCAAAAAGAAATATGATATTCTTATTGTTGGGGACATGCATATCCCCGTTGAGGTAACCTAGAGTTATTAAAAAATTCTCCAGTTTCATGTCATTTGGAAAAAGTTTGTTAATAAGACTTGATCAACCTTGTTAACGGATTCCTTTTGATGGGCATGAGATGGATGAATTTAGAAGGCACAACTTTCTGTACCTACTTTTTACTTTCTGTTATTTAGAATGAATAAAGAAAAAATAGTATTTTCTGTCTATTTTCTGAATTATCCATGAAATAAAAAATGTCCCAAAAATAAAAGTTCTCCAAATGCCCTGAAAATTTAGTATAATTTTTTATAGAATATTTCAGAATTTCTAGCACTAAGAACACACCAGGGGGACCCACCACCTGTCCACAAGGACGGAGGGCGCGCCCTAACCCACTGGGCGCGCCCCCCAATCTTGTGGGTCCCACGTGGCCCCCTCCACTTATTCCTGCACCCATCCACTTCGTCTTCCTCCAGAAAAAATCATCCTAGTGCTCAAACTCGTGTTCTAGCTCATCTTGCTGCCATTTTCGATCTCCTTGTGTAAAGCTCCATTTGCAAAACTGTTTTGGGGGATTGTTCTTGGGTATGTTACTCCTCCAATGGTCCAATTAGTTTTTGGTCTAGTGCTTTATTTATTGCAAATTTTTGCTGCTGTGGTGACCCTGTGTCTTGAGCTTGCATGTCAAATTTATACAGCCCAAAGTAGTTTTGATGCATGATATAGTCTCTAGGCACTTGTAGGAGTAGTTGCTATCAGTTTTGTTGAGTTTGGTTCACTTTTATTTTGAGTTACTAAAAATTTCAGAAAATTTTCAGAGGAAGAAAATGATGAGGAGATTGTTGAGAGGCTCTTCGAGCCGGGGTTCGAAGGAAAAAGAAAATCGGGAGAAGGAAAAGCCCAAGTACAATCTTCCTCGTGCCACGGAGATTCGGCCGTGTGAATGGCCATGTGATGCATTCTTGGAAGTGGCTGGAATTTATGAGGATTTCTATTATTTGGCTGAGAATGCAGGCATCACCGACTTCCTCCACGACCAGTGTGATCAGTATCTCCTACTCACTAATATTTTCGTGCAAAATTTTCATTTTCATGTTAGGAGATCACCACCCATGGTAGAGTTTCACTTATATGATGAGCATAAGGAAATGACGCTTTATGACTTTTGTGAGGTTTGTAAATTACCTTATGAGGGTAGCATCGAGGAACCACGTCCTAGTGATGTGGAAGATTTTATTAATGAATTTACCGTAGGGGAAAAGAGAAAGGTGTCGGAAGCGAGAGTAGCTAGTTTACATTTTCCTCTTTTGCGCTACTACTCATTATTTGCTGGGAGATGTTTAATTAGATGCGGAGAGAGTGGAGGCCTTAGTGCTCCTGACCTTGCCATTTTACGCAATGCTTTACTTCGCGATAAAACTTTTGGTTTAGGCGCTATGGTTGCTAGACGGTTGAGTCTCAACCGCACTAAGGGTCCTATCTTCGGAGGTATCTACGCCTCTCGAATTGCTAGACGCTTTGAGATACCCATTAGGCATAATGAGAAAGAGGAGAAACTGCTACCCACTATATACTTAGATTATGACAGCATGGTAGCACATAAGTTTATTCGCTATGATGAGGAAAAGAGACTCATTTATAACTTGATATTTAGCGTGGATACTTTTCAGATTATTACCTTGCCTGCACCCTCTTTGTTCGATATTCATTCAGGAAGGTACTTCATCATGCCCGTGGACATTTACGCATACTGGGAGGGGACGCGATCTCCAGTTCCTGAGCCAAAGCCATCACCTGATCCGTATCAAGAGTCTATTTATCAGTGGGAGCCACAGGAGCTCGCTAACCAGTGGAACCCCCAGGATCCTCCTCAGTACACCGGAGAGGGCTACTTTGATCCATGGGCTTAGTCCAACTTAGGCCAAAAGCCTAAGCTTGGGGGAGTACGTATTTCTCACCGACATTACATTCATGTTCACACACTCATTCTAGTTGTCGGTGTTCATACTTTTTCATTGTATTATCCATGTTAGTCTATTTCTTTTTCCCACTTTCTTCTTGTGTGTTTGAAAACCTTTGGAAAAAAATTAGTTGTAGATTAGTTTACTTTCCATGCTTAGTTGTAGTATTAAAGAAAACCCAAAAAGATTTCTCGTTCTTCTTTTACTTGATGGGAGCTTTCCCGTGTAGATAGTTTTTCTCGTTCTTGTTTTACTTTCTTCCGAAAAACAAAAACTCCAAAAACATTTCAGTATGTTTCTTTGAAATTATTTTCTTTTCTTTGGGGGTCGAGGAGAGAAGACCATGATGAAAATGTTGAGTGGCTCTCATATGCATTATTGTTGATCTAACAAAGAGCCCATATTATATTGTCTTCTCCTTTGAATAAATGTTGCAGATTCTAGTTTAGTCCAATGTGCGTACAATATTATTATTATTCACATCGTTCGGTCGTGCAAGTGAAAGGCAATAATGACGATATATGATGAAATGATTGAGATGAGGAAAAGCTGGTATGAACTCGACCTATCTTGTTTTTGTAAATATGATTAGTTCATCGTTCTTGATTCAGCCTATTATGAATGAAACATGTTTGCAATGACAATTAGAGATTATAGTTACTCATGCCATGCTTAATTAGCTAGGGGGTTTATAAGGGTTTACCTTGCGTGCCAACATGCTTTTAAAATGGTTGTGATGTAGTATGATAGGATGGTATCCTCCTTTGAATGATTCGAGTGGCTTGACTTGGCACAAGTTCACACATGTAGTTGAAACAAGATCAACATAGCCTCCATGATATTTATGTTCATGGTGATTTATATCCTACTCATGCTTGCATTCAATGTTGGTTAATCTCAATGCATGTTTATGACTGTTGTCGCTCTCTAGTTGGTCGCTTCCCAGTCTTTTTCTAGCCTTCACTTGTACTAAGTGGGAATACTGCTTGTGCATCCACTTCCATAAACCCAAGGTTATTCCATATGAGTCCACCATACCTTCCTATATGCGGTATTTACTTGCTGTTCCAAGTAAATTTGCATGTGCCAAACTCTAAACCTTCAAATGATAATCTGTTTTTATGCCCGAATCGCTCATGTAGCGACTGGGGGCTATCAGTATCTTCCATGCTAGGTGGGTTATTCTCGCTATGAGTGGACTCCGCTCATCATTCACGAGAAAATGGCTGGTAATCGGGATGCCTAGTCCCATGCTTGAATCAAATCAAAATAAATTAAAACAAAACTCCCCCAGGATTGTTGCTTGTATGGACGGTACCCGTTGTTTCGAACCAGCCGTGGAGTATGCTTGTTGGTTGAGGGGGAGTAAAAAACTTTACCATTCTGTTTGGGAACCGCCTATAATGTATGTAGCATGGAAGATATTGAGATCTCTTGGTCGTTATGTTGACAATGAAAGCATACCGCTCAAAATTATATTCATCTCTGTTTTAAAAACTCGAGCTCTGGCACCTCTGCAAATCGCTGCTTCCCTCTGCGAAGGGCCTATCTATTTACTTTTATGTTGAGTCATCATTCTCTTATAAAAAGCACCAGTTAGAGAGCACCACTGTCATTTTTATGCTTTGCTATTAATTGATATTGTGTATGGCTGTGACTGGATCTCTTTTACCATGAATTACAATGTCTAGTCAGTCCTTGATATTCAGGGGTGCTCTGCATTTATGTTTTGCGGTCTCAGAAAGGGCTAGCGAGATACCATCTTGTTATATCATATCATGATTGTTTTGAAAAAGTGTTGTCATCCGAGATTTATTATTATTGCTAACTAGTTGATTATGCCATTGATATGAGTAAATGTGAGACCTAAATGTTATTGTGAATATGGTTAGTTCATAATCTTTGTTGAAAACTTGAATGCTGGCTTTACATATTTGCAACAACAAGATCAAACCGAGTTTGTAAAAGTTTTTCTTTATCACTTTCAGTTTGTCAACAGAATTGCTTGAGGACAAGCAATGGGTTAAGCTTGGGGGAGTTGATACGTCTCCATCGTATCTACTTTTCCAAACCCTTTTGCCCTTGTTTTGGACTCTAATTTGCATGATTTGAATGGAACTAACCCGGACTGACGCTATTTTCAGCAGAATTGCCATGGTGTTATTTTTGTGCAGAAATAAAATTTCTCGGAATGACCTGAAACTTCACGAAGATCAGTTTTGGAATAAATAAAAAATATTGGCAAAAGAATCAACTGAAGGGGGCCCACACCCTGTCCACAAGGGTGGGGGGCGCGCCCTCTGTCCTTGTGGGTCCCCTGGACCTCCACCGACCTCAACTCCAACTCGATATATTCATGTTCGGGGAGAAAATAATCAGAGATAGGGATTCATCGCGTTTTATGATACGAAGCCGCCGCCACCTCCTGTTCTTCCTCGGGAGATCAGATCTAGAGTCCGTTCGTGCTCCGGAGAGAGGAAATCGTTGCCGTCGTCATCATCAACCATCCTCCATCACCAATTTCATGATGCTCACCGCCGCGCGTGATTAATCCCATCGTAGGCTTGCTGGACGGTGATGGGCTGGATGAGATTTACCATGTAATCGAGTTAGTTTTGTTAGGGTTTGATCCCTAGTATCCACTATGTTCTAAGATTGATGTTACTATGACTTTGCTATGCTTAATGCTTGTCACTAGGGTCCGAGTGCCATGATTTCAGATCTGAACCCTTTATGTTTCCATGAATATATTTGTGTTCTTGATCCTATCTTGCAAGTTATAGTCACCTACTACATGTTATGATCTGGCAACCCCGGAGTGACAATAGTCGGGACACTTCCCGGTGATGACCGTAGTTTGAGAAGTTCATGTATTCACTAAGTGCTAATGCTTTGGTCCGGTTCTCTATTAAAAGGAGGCCTTAATATCCCTTAGTTTCCAATAGGACCCCGCTGCCACGGGAGGGTAGGACAAAAGATGCCATGCAAGTTCTTCTCCATAAGCACGTATGACTATATTCGGAATACATGCCTACATTATATTGATGAATTGGAGCTAGTTCTGTGTCACCCTATGTTATAACTGTTGCATGATGAATGCCATCCGACATAATTATCCATCATTGATCCATTGACTACCCCTCCCGGCAACATTGGTTGCCGGGAAAAGGTTGCCGGTGCCCATGTTTGCCGGCTCCTCCTCTTCCAAGGTAGGCTCGTCGGTAGGAGCCCCTGCCGGAGATGCGCTTGCGGGCGGCGTGGTTGACGGAGGCGGCACGACGGGGGCGTCCTCCAATGACTCTCCCTGTTGCTGTTCTTCTCCTGCAAGCCCAAAGATATAAGCGGCAAAGGTAGAAACCTCAGCACCCGCCAGCGGAAAACGAGTAGTGGACTCACGCTGGGGGCTGCGCTGGGGGTTGCATCGAGGGCTAAGCTCAGGGCTGATGATGATAGTTTCTGGCACGCTTGCAGAGCTTGTCGGGGGCTCGTCGCCCGTGGAAGTCTTCGCCCTCTTCGCCATCCTTTCCGCCAAAGTTTCTGCATCACTGCAGAGACAAGACAAAGCAAGGCAATGAGATCAATCGAATTCAGAATTTGGGAGATAAAGGCTGTGACAGGATACTTACTCTTCCTCTTCTCGTTCCGGGCTGAAACCGGAGATGTCGAAATCGACCTCCGTTGCGGTGTCCGTGTGGGGAGGCGGAGGAGGGGTCCTGGGTCGCTTGGCTGCAGCAGGTGCAGGGGGTCGGCATGACTCTGCCGCCTCAGCCTCCGGTGCTGTTGTGTGAGACGTCCCTGCCGCCCCAGTGGTTGCCGCAGGTGTGTGTCTCGTGTGCCGCACGGGTTGCTGTCGAACTCCTTGCCATGATGCAGCCTTGTCGGCCGCCTTCTTGCCGGGAGCCTCGCTGCTCGAAGAAGTTTGCTTTGCTGGGACGCCAGAGGTGGCTTTCCGAAGGACACGCTTTTCCTTCTTTGGAGCTGGGGGCTCCTCCTGCGGCTGTTCTTCGGCTGCGTCCTCGTCAGATGAGCTCTCGGCGGCTGCGCCGCTCTGTTCCCCAGCAGCCTTATCCTCCCCGGCAGGATCCTCTTCCAATATGACTTCTACGTCGCTGGTTTCCCATTCCGTGAAGCCGACGCTGCCGGCCTCCGCGGCAAGGTTCGCCTCTTCCACCCTAGTGGCAATATACGCCACTTCTTCATCAGTGGTGGCGCGGACGAGGTTCGTTTCTTCTCGGATGGCCCTCTCCGACAAGTCGTCGAAGAACTTTTGTGCCTGCTCCGCAGATGGCTCGACCCAAGTCGCGTCAAGGCCATGGGCGTTGAACATTGGCATTGTGGCGATGATTGACCCCACGGCGGAGTTGTTGCACAAAGGGGTAATTCCCGCCGGCAACTTATGCTTGTCCTCGCGCTGAAATAGCCTGTGGCGGAGAGTGCCAAGCTGCATAATTGTCAAGTTATTGTTCAGTCCGGGGCGCAGCCTCATGATGTCTGCCGCGTTCCGGAACTCCCAAGCTGGTCTCCCCTTATTCTGCAGAGGGGCGATGCGGCGGCGAAGGACGTCAGAGCCAATCATGAGCTTGTCATCTTGAGCATCGAAATCACTCCAGTCCTCGCCACGGACCGCCTTCTGCTGTCGGGGCGAACAGAATGGATGGGGATCTGCTTCCTTGATCCAGCACCACTCGGACCGCCATTCTTCCCACTTCTCGCGGTAAACCCCATCTGGATATATCTCCTTGTTCCATGCCCTTGGGATCCAGGCGATAGAACCAGAAAGGGCTTCCCCTTTTTGGATGCGAGGAATAAAGTAATGGCGGAGGAGGGCAGTGTTGGGAACTACTCCGGCAAAGTTTTCGCAAAGATGAGCAAAGATAGACATGCATGTTACGGCATTCGGCGTGAAATCCAGGAGATGAAAGCCGTATGTGTACATGATGTCAATAAGGAAATAGGAGAATGGAGGACAGAGCCCGCAATAAAAGTAAGCGGCGAAGAAGGGATATCTATCTGGTCCACCTTTGGAAGAAGAACCTGGGGCCACGCGAGTCGCGGGGTGAGCCTTCGTCTCCCTCGCCCACATGCACTGGTACCAATTCTTCAAGGCTTTCGCGTCGAGCGTCGGAGCGAAGACGACGTACTTTTTCCGCATCTTCGCCAGCTCGCTCTCCGGGACATCAGCTTTCGTCTCCTTGCCCTTGCCTTTGCCCTTGCTAGCCTTGGGCGGCATGGCGGTTGCGAAGGCGGAAGCTGAGGATAGAGCGGGTGCGGAGGCGGTGAGCGGATGAGGAGAAGTTCTGCTCTGGGCTCGGGAGAGAGAAGGTAATGGCGGGTTCCAGATTGGAAAGAAGAGGGGGTAAATGGGCAGCGCCTCTGCGGATTCCTTTTTATGGGGAAGGAGCGAGGCTGCCTCTTTTACTGCCCAATGTGAATACGCCTATACGAGCGCGCTGCGGCCGCGGCCGTTCAGCGCACGCTTCCCACGTCACGCATTCAACACGCGTAGTGGGGAAGCGCAGTAAGCAGAATAATTACAAGCAGTTAACCCCTGCCACGCGTGCCCGCGCACTGTTTGGGCCTAGCCCAACAACGCCTCGCACTCGTGTGTGGCCTAGGCCCGGGGGCTCCTGTCGGTGTACTAAATATTGGGCCTTTAGTACCCCCATACTTGTGCACGGGCAGTTGTAGCCATACCTGCGGCAAGGCTTGTCAAGGGAACAGCTGAAGATTAATCCAAGGTTATCAAAGAGACATTCAAGCCAAGGGTCAGAAGATAAGGAGAACTGGAGACCAGAGGCTCGGCTCCCGGCAAGATCTTGTCGGGGTAGCCTGCGGAGCCCGGCAAGATTCGCACCCGGCAAGGTTCCGCCACTGTGCCACCGCTCTAGCGCAGCGACCAGCCTGGCATTCTGGTCCCATCTCTGGATGCGTGGCAAGGCGCTAGTGGAGGCGAGCTTAAGCGGTGCTGATGGGATGACCCCTTTTTCCATCCCCAAGAAAGTAAGGACACCTAAACGGACACCTCACGGTGCATTAAATGCATTTGTCCTAAACCGTCAGTGGTTAGGTATGATAACCCTGTAGCTACTTTACACCTCGCATATGAACAGTTTGCCACTGTGGTGATCCCCTTTGAGCATATAAAAGGAGGCCCAAGGCAACTGCTACAGGGAGGAGGAGGCTAGAGAGAGCACTCTCGGCCCATTCTGCATGCGTAGCTGCTGCACGAACACACTGTTCATTGCAAGCGCTCCAAGAACTGGGACGAAAACACTGATAATAAACTAAAGCAGGAGTAGGGTTTTACGCTGATCGGCGGCCCGAACCTGGGTAAAAATCCCCTCGCGTTGATCATCGGTTCTGCTCTTCGTGCATACCTCTCTCCCTGCCGAACCATAAAGGGGTCCTTCGGATCTCATAGGTGTCGTACGCCGACACGGTCCACTTGTCAGGATGAATAAGGGGTGGGCATTGGAAGTGAACGGATGACCACCAACTCAAAACTTTAGAAGTAGGAAAGATTTGTTTCCCTTTTGAAGGCACTGTGTTGTTATCTTTTAAGATTTATCTGTTGTATTTTCTTTTATTCGAATGGATTACAAACTTTATAGGATTCTGCGATGCTTTTATTACTCCCATGTTGAGGAAATAAATCAATTTTGACAAAATTGACATTATCTACCTATAGCTGTTCCCAACCAGACCAATAGGTAATTTGTTTTTTAGTATAGCTGACCTGATTTTCTCTTATATTCTGTTCTTGATTTTGTTGGTATCTTTTTTCTTTCTTCCTTTATTCATGTGAAACCAGGCACACAATTGTGGTGTCTTTACATTCAAGTTTATGGAAGTGTGGACTACAAGGACTCAAGGTGTTAACCGTTTTTCAAGCGCTGACATTCCCAACTTAAGGACAAAGTATGATAATGATGAGTTTTTCAGCGAGTTCAACAGGGTGGATAAGTTCTAGACTTCTTTTTACTGATTTCTTTGATGATGTAAGCACTTCTGTTTTTTATACTTCAAATTTACAGTAAAGAGGTTGATGATTTCTAGTCTTTTTTTAGTTGTACTTTTGGTTCAAGGTTGCCTAATTTACTGTACTCGTCTACATCATTCACTGTCTCTTGTACTATGTATTTTCAGCTTTTTGGCTCAGTGTTAATTTCCTCCCTTTGTGCTGTATATCTCAAGGATTGGTCTAATGTCTTGTTTGATCCTTTTTTTTCAGACTGCGAATTAACAATAATGGAGAAGAAGGCTTTTGCATTAGAGAAATGTTGAACTGCTTTTTTCACACTATGGATAGGGCAGTGTGTAGTCATAGGAAGAGTGTATGTTGGTTCACCTGTTTTTTTTTTTTCGAAAAGGAGGATTGCCCCCGGCCTCTCCATCGCAATGTTGGTTCAACTGTGTCTCTATAATCCGTAGATGACACGAGGTACTATACTTGCAAGGTTTTCTTACTGTAATTTCAGGCCTCCTTTGGTTCACAGGGTAGGAAAATCGTAGGAATAGGAAAGTCATAGGAAATGAGATGACATGTATCTCAAATCCTAGGAAAGGAGATGCCCTTTGATTCACATCATAGGATTTTTTTCATTGAGTCTAGGCTAATGTTTATTTTCCTATGAAATATGGAGGATAGGAAGAATTCCTCCATAGGAATAGGATTCCTTTCCTACAAACCAAAGAGCTCTAAAGGAATTTTTCCTATAGAAATCCTATCCTATGAAATTCCTACAAGATTCCTCTAAACCAAAGGAGGCCTTCAAGGTTTTTCACCTGCTTGTCATGAATACAAATGGGTCCAGTCCAACCCGTGTACATGCATACCAAC
Source organism: Thinopyrum elongatum (assembly GCA_011799875.1). Taxonomy (NCBI): domain Eukaryota; kingdom Viridiplantae; phylum Streptophyta; class Magnoliopsida; order Poales; family Poaceae; genus Thinopyrum; species Thinopyrum elongatum. The sequence continues at coordinate 157,488,994 of CM022298.1, forward strand.
TTATGACTCAGGGCTGCAAAGGTGTCTTTGAGACTCGACAAGTTCCAGTCATAATGTCACTGTAATAATCACACAATATGAGTGTAAGTTATGCGTAAATACACTGTAATTTTAGAAGTTCCAGTGCTAATTGACTGTAAGTTTTGTGTATCTAGGCTTCAACTCTTAAGATATCACTATAAGTAGACTGCAAGTTACCAGCAGACTCTAATTGTCGTCTAATTATCACTGTATTTTTTCTCCGAAATGATTGTAAGTGAACTGTACGTTGATGCCAGACCTATTGATGGATCAGTAGGCTTTTTTTTGGCTGTGGTATTGCAATAGTTGTAGCTCACATATGTTTGAAACCGGGTCCAGTTCCAACCCGATTAGGACTGGCCTTTTGGCGTTGACATACATACAACAGAGATACACAAAAAAGGGACACACAAATATATACAAGTGTCGTTCTATTATTGGTTGAAAAACTTGACTGATGTCCAATTAATTTTCAGTCAAACGTCAAATAGACACTCCTTTACTTTTTGTTTTGTTTCTGTAGTGCTGCATTTCAAACGGGCAAAAGATGAGGAAAAACTAGCTGCATGTGCATGGGAGAATATCAGGTGATACCATCACTTGTGTGCTACCATGATACCAATTTGAAAATTTTAATTTTACATGTGTCAATTTTTTTTTAAAAAAAATTGTGAATATTCATCACATATGTTTCTACAACCTCTAAAAAATTCAGATCAAAACCCGAAATACACAAAGAGAAACAAAAAAGAAAAACCCGACATGTATAGTTGCAATAAAGACAAAAGTGTGAATAGTGTCAGAAACAACACTATTCACATCTGGATTTTTCTTTTTTTTTCTCTTTGTGTATTTCGGATTTTAATCTGAATTATTTAGAGGTTGTAGAAACATATGTGATGAACATTCATGATTTTTTTTTAAAAAAAATTGACACATGTAAAATTAAAATTTTCAAACTGGTATCATGGCAGCACACAAGTGATGGTATCACCTGGTATTCTCCCGTGTGTGCAGGCTGGAGCTGTTTGCCGCAGGCCATCAACGGACAAGGGCACTAGTTTGCGGCAGCCGACCGCAATGACACGACACGGACGGCTGCTCACGCTGTGTCGACGCGGAGCGCGTCGGTTACTTGTGCCAGCTGGACGCTCGCTCCCACCATTATAGTCTCACCCGCTTGATTGCGTCGCCGTGTTGCGCCCCCACCACGTCCCTCTCGGAGCAGTCAACTCTGCCCACTGCTCTCCCTCCCTTGTTCCTGATCTCTCCCCTTCCCGTCCCCGCTTGCTCCTCCTCCTGCCGATCGCCCATGGACTCCAAGCCCGAAGCCCACGCGGCCGCCGCGTACCCGCGCATGTCCCCGGAGGACCTCGCGCCGCCGCCGCCGCCGGTCGTGGCGCCCGCGGGCTCCAACCCCTACGTGCTGTCCTCGCCGTCCTCCGGACCGCCCGCCAAGAGTAAAGTCACCTACCACTACCAACCACTACCTATCTCCTGGTGTCCTACTCTGCTGCTCCAGCTCTTGTTCCGGGACTGAATTTGATGGTTATTGTTTGTGCTGACGGTTGTAAATTGTTTGGGGATTGATTGCCGCAGGCACCAGGGAGAATCTGAGGGAGATGTTCGGCTCGGTGGGGAAGAGGTTCGGCGAGGCCGCCCGCAAGACCGAGGGCATCGCCGGCGACGTCTGGCAGCACTGTGAGTCTCCCTGTTCACGTTTTCCAGTTTAGCAATTGTTCATACGTGTTGACCCATGAACTTTGCGTGGACTTCTGCAGTGAAAACCGGGCCTAGCATTACGGATGCTGCAATGGGGAGGATCGCTCAGATAACCAAGGTCATATCGGAAGGGGGGTACGACAAGATATTCCAGCAGACGTTTGAGTGCTTGCCTGACGAGAAGCTCAAGAAGGCGTACGCGTGCTACCTCTCGACCTCTCATGGTCCGATAATGGGCGTCTTATACGTCTCCACGGCCAAGCTTGCATTCTGTAGTGACAGTCCCGTGGCATATGTCACTGAGGATAATCAGACCGCGTCCGCCATTTACAAGGTATGTATGTACTCTTCGTGATGTGCAGTAGTTCTTATATTTAAAAAATAAATAAATACAGTTTGGTCTAGAAACGAAATTTATTACTCTTCATATCTGTACCACTACACACTTATACTTATCCTTGAAGAGAAAACACAACATTGCATCACAATCGCTTGACAGAGAATGTGATCTGCAGTGGTTTGCTAAATCTGCAGATTCCATACTACTAGTATTGAACAAGACACCCATACATCGCTTATTTTATTGCTCCTCTGGGTCGTGCAAACCGAAAGGAATCATGTTTAATTGTTCATCGTATCGTACTGCAGCTGATCATATTCATATCTCATGTTTTCGCAGATAGTTGTACCTGTACCTCACCTGAGATCAGTCACTCCTACCGCGAGTCAACAGAACCCTGCGGAGAGGTACATCCAGGTCGTTTCTGTCGATAACCATGACTTCTGGTTCATGGGCTTCGTGAACTACGACAGCGCTGTGAAGTGTCTCCAGGAGGCTGCTCCTGGTGGCGCCTAGACATCACTTCCCTGTCGCACGCAACCGTTGTGATGGCCCATGTTGATGTCTATAGACCATTCTTGTGTATTCTGGTTAAAATTTCTGGCTTAAATAAGCAGTGCATTCATGTATTGGTAGTGTGGATACTTTTCTGGTCCAAGGTGTGTTGTAAATATCAGAGGAATCTTAAGCTTTTTTGTGTTGTTTGCTGCCCTCATTCTTGCACTGCAAATTATGTGTATTATGAGGCAAAGATGCTCCTGCCAGTGCCTTGATAACTTGAGGCTAGTGCATGCTTCAACACACTAACGATATATGTCTATGCTGAATGCGGCATGCTTCAACACACTCCGAGTGATTTGAGTTTAAAATCCACCGAGAGAAAAATCCCAGAGCGAAAAAATTAGATAGTGGTTTAGCATCACTCGAATCTAAGTCCAGTACGCTGCTCCTATTACTCTTGAGAGCTGCGAACTCTCTAGACGGTTAGGTATCAAGTTCTTCAGTGACCAAGGGTGATTGTGCTTCACGAAGAAGAAGTCTATAAAGGTTCGGATATCACCTCAAGTATTTACCACGAGTGATCGATGAATTGTTCTTCACGAAGAAGAAGTCTATAAAGGTTCACAAAGAGGAGTCTTAAATAAAGTGAAACATTGTGTAACGGATTATATGAATGAAACTCTTTTAGCACCTTACACGGCGGAGGAAGTGAAGAATGCTCTATTTAGCATTGGTGATTTAAAGGCCCCGGGGCCGGATGGGCTACATGCCATTTTCTATTAAAAAAAATATGGCCTAGTTTAGGCGAGGACTTGATTAGGGAAGTGCTTCAGGCAGTAAACAGTGGTGTAATACCAGAGGGATGGAATCAGACCACTATTGTTCTTACCCAAAGGTGACAATTCAGAGAAGGTAACTCAGTTTCGGCCAATAAGACTGAAACTGTTATTGTCTGATATAATTAGTGAGACGCGGAGTGCCTTTGTCCCTGGCCGGATTATCACTGAAAATGTTATTGTTGCATATGAGTGTTTACACACAATGAAGAAAAGAAAGACATGAAAAGTGGGCACATGCGTGGTAAAACTGGATATGCATAAGGCGTACGATAGAGTTGAATGAGTCTTTCTGAAAGCAATCCTAGGGAAGCTTGGTTTTGATCAGAAATGGATTCAGCTGGTCATGACGTGCGTCACTTCCGTTGAATACAAAGTGAGGTTTAATTCTGATGAAACTTTACCGTTCTACCTAAAAAAACTTTACCGTTCTCCCCAACAAGAGGTCTTAGGCAAGGGGATCCCCTGTCTCCTTATCTATTTCCGCTCTGTGCGGAAGGCCTATCTGCGCTCATTGCCCATGAGGAGGTGGCTGGTAATTTAAAGGGTGTTCAGGTCTGTCGTGACTCTCTCAGAATTTCTCATTTATAGTTCGCTGATGATTCACTTATATTGATGAAAGTAGACCAATTAAATGCCCAGACGTTGAGAACGATCTTGGATGAGTATTGTTCGGCCTCCAGACAATTGGTAAGCAAGGCCAAATGTTCTATCTTTTTTAGTCCCAATACTGATGTGGAGGTTAAAGCTGAGATATGTCAAATACTGCATATTATGACGGAATCACTGTCGGATAAATATTTGGGGCTTCCCTCTATGATTGGTGTTGATCGGGTTAATTGCGTCAAACACTTAACAGAGAGGATCCAGAAATTGGTAAATGGATGGAAAGAGAGAACCCTCTCCTTTGGAGGTAAGGAGGCCTTACTGAAAGAGGTGGCCCAAGCCATCCCTACATACGCGATGAGTGTGTTTAAATTCCCGAAGAAAATTTGTAAGGGGATCACTGATGCAATGTCGCAGTACTGGTGGGGTGACGAGGATGACCAACTTAGGATGCATTGGTTTGCATGGTGGAAAATGTGTGTGCCCAAGGAGCAAGGAGGTATGGGTTTCTGTGAAGTTCACAATTTCAATTTGGCGATGTTGGCAAAACAATGTTGGAGGTTGATTGAGAACAATGAATCATTGTGTGCCGGAATGTTGAGAGTTAGATATTACCCCAATGGGAATATTCTTAACTGTGAATTAAAAAAAGGGTCATCGTATGTATGGCGGAGTATATGGACAGGGATCCAAACCTTCAAGAAGGGCTGCATGTGGAGAGTAGGAGATGGTGCAAAAATAGATATCTGGAGTGATTGTTGGATCCCAAGCAGTGCATCAAGGAAAGTGGTGACAGTAAGGGGTAATCAAGTATTGTCTAGAGTGAATGATCTTATAGACCCTGTTACGGGGTAGTCGGATGAACAACTAATCTGGGACAACTTTTGGCATATTGATGCCGAGCGTATTCTGCAGATTCCGTTATACAATCAGGTAACGGAGGATTACATTGCATGGCATCTTACAAAAAGCGAGATTTTCTCAGTACGTTCGGCCTACTATAAAGAATGGGAGGATACATACAATGATAGCACTAGTATGAGTCACCATGGTGGTTCTCGGCCGCACACGGTATGGAGAAAAATTTGGAAAACTGTCGGGAAAAATTAAGATGTTTCTATGGAGATGTCTACATAATGTTGTTCCCTGTTTTTGTGTTCTTGCAAACCGTCACATTGGTAGTATTTCTCAACACCCAATTTGCAAAGCGGGAGTAGAAGATATCAAGCATGCGTTGTTTAACTGCGTGAGAGCAAAGGCAGTCTGGGGTGCGCTTGGGATTGAGAGGATTGTACAGGATGCGTCACTTGTTGATCACTCGGGTTTCGTTGTGTTGGAATTTCTTTTGTGTGATCAATCGACACAGCACAATTATGAGGACTCGATAGAGCTTCCAGAGTTGATAGCTACATCGAGCTGGTTTGTGTGGTGGTAGCGTAGACAACAAGTTAGAGGGGAGCAAGTGCAGACGTCGTTGCGATCGGCGCTGGCCATCCATGCATTGCTCTTAACTTCACACGAGCGGCGGCGAAACAAACTACTGTACGTAGACAGAACACATGGCCCATTGTTTTGGCAGTGCAACAAGTTCAAACGTTGATGCTTCTTTTATTGAGGATCTACATTCGGGGTCATGTGGGGCGATAGTTAGAGACCACAGAGTTATTTCATTGCTGCTTGTACTGCGGCAGCATTACTTGAAGGGTTAAAGTTACTTCAAAGCATGGGGGTGCAATACTGTCTTGGTGAGGATGGATAATTCTGTTGTGGTCGATGCTATACGTCTGAATGAGGGACATTCTGTGGTGGCGGCTTCAGTTTTAGATAATTGTAGAGAGTTATTACGAGAGTTCGGGAAGATTACTATTGAGCACTGTAATAGAGAATCAAATGTAGTTGCTCATGATCTAGAGGAGTGGGGGCGTGCAAACACCCCTTCCTTATGGGTGGATGCACCTCCGGGTACTACCGCTAAATTTTTAGCAGACGATGTAAGCATTATTTGAGTTTAATAAGGCTAGCCATGAAGGCCTTCCCATAAAACAAAGGTCCGGAGATCACCCCAAGTATCTACCACGAGTGATCGACACTGATTGACGAATTAGTTTTCAAGGAGAATAGGGCGAAGAGAGTTTATCTTCTGTGTTCAATCACAACCCTTCCAACCAGACATAGTCGTTTGGAGAAGGGAGAACTAGCCTACCAAATCCTCTATCACCCTCGAGCATCACTGGTTACATCTGTCTCCGATTTACATTTGGTACATGTTGTATGTTATGTTTCGGCCATGTGATTCCTTTCGATGCATGATTAAGTTTTCACTCGCTAGTTCTTGTTCGCTCACTATACTTTGTTTATTTTCATTCCATTGCTGGGCTCCTAGAGATTTGAAGTTTCCGAAAGAAATTTAAAATCTCCCAATCACCCACTCTGGTAGGCATACTTCGTTCCTACAATTATTATCAGAGCAAGGGACTCCTTGTCTCTGCTTATTAAGGTCTAACCACCTTAAAGTTTAAGTATGTCTTCAGTGAGCTACAAGTCTCATCTCAAGATCCCCGTCTTCGATCGGACGAACTATACCTTCTGGAAGTTGAAGATGAAGATCCGTCTCCGAGCTATTCATGATGATATGTGGCATGTGGTGTTGTTTGGCTATGTCATTCAAGTTCCTCGGTACCCTACTGACTATGAAAAGAAACTCAATCACATGGATGCTCAAGCAAAAGGTGAGATCTGTGGTCATCTTTCTCGTGCACAATTTCTTCGCTATCGTCAGTGCGAAACTGCCAAGGAATTGTGGGACATCCTCGAAAAAATCAATGAAGGTGTTTCCACTCAAAAGGAAGCTCGCATCGATACCCTTCATGCCAAGTTCAACCGGTTCAAGAGAATTGGTAATGAAAGTTGTCAGCAAACTTTTGATCGACTAAGTGACATTGCAAATGGGGTCTAGGGCCTAGGGGGCAAAGACATTACAGATCATGAAGTTGTGAAGAAGTTGCTCAGATCTATGGACAGTTCATTCGACACTCTGGTTCTGATAATCAGGGAAAGAGTTCAAAGTTCTTGATTCAGCTGATAACACGGAAAGGCTGAACATTCACGAGGAACAAGAAGAAGAAAGGAGAGATCTATATGGCTCAAGTTATTGAAAGAGTCACACACTCAAATCTATGGCTAAATCTTCTTTTGTAGACAGTGCTGAAGAAGATTCCGATGATCTAGACAACATCAACAAGGACCTCACGTTGACCACAAAACGCTCCAGTGCTTCCGAAAGAAAAATTTGTTTAAGAAGAAGGACCAATCAACTCTGGAAGTTCTAAGTCCTCATCAAACCATATAGGAGACTACACCTGTTTCAAGTGCAAAAAACCAGGACATTTCATTTCAGACCATCCTCTCTGGGAAGCTGAGATTCGGACAAATGGAAGATTTTATTCGGGCAACAACAAGCATGGAAAAAGGCAAGAGAAAGAGCTATGACTCAGACAATGAGAAAAAAACCAAGAAGTTCTTAAACAAGGACAACTCCTCCTTCAGGTACGCGTCAAGATCTTCTTCATATAATCCCTCCAAGTCCTCGTCCAATCACAAGAATACCTCTCGCAAGGCCAAGGCGTACATCGGCAAGGAAATGGGCTCCAAAGAAGAAAAATCCTCTAGATCCGAAGAAGCTGAGGAGTCTAAAGATGAATCAGACTTTGGCATGGCGGGCATCATATGCGCCTATACACCGGCACCAAACTTCTTCGAGAACCACTAGAGCGATGATGATGCTCCTGCTTTCTGCTTCATGGCCAAGGCTGCCAAGGAAAAGGTACCACCAAAACATCACAATGCTTAGGCGAGTGATCAATTTTCTTCAGATGATGATGGCCATGCAAACCTAATTAAAATTGCTAAGAAGCAACAATACTCTCTCGAGAAAATTGAGAAAACCCTCAGGAAGTCCGAAGGGTTTTTGGTTTAGGAGATGGAGAAAAACCAAACATTAACAAAAGAGCATTGTGCTCTTGAGTCATGAATGGAAGAATTATAATCTCGTCATGATTTTCTCTCGTCCGACCATGAGAGGCTGACTTATGACTACCTGAAAAGGAAAAATGAACTCGAGTCGCTGAGAGAGGCTCATGATGACTTGATTAGGGAAAATTCTCTTGTCACCCAACAACTCAAGGAACAACCTGAAGTGTTTGTGCCACCATGCTTGAAATGCCTTGAACGCAGTAATGCCGAATCTAAAGTTGAATCCTCTATAAGTGTTGAATGTAATACTCCTCGAATGATATGAATGCTAGCCCCTCGAATGAGGAAACCTCGACCATTTCTGATAAAAATGCCAGGTTGAAGGATCTTCTTCAGATTAGGATGTTCAAAAGTCTCAAAGGGCATCAAACCCTCTGTGATGTTATGAAGAAAACCATCCTTCATAAGAAGCGCAGAAAGGAAGGATTGAGTTTCGAAAGGAAACTCAATGAAAATGGCACGTACTGGGAACCTGAAAAATACCCCCGTACTGTGTGGGGCCCAGCAAAGAGCAAAACTCTCGATCCTGCATTACTTTCAGGATATGATTGTCCCATTCTCGAATATGTTGATGATGATTCTCTGGATAATTATAAATGGGATTTCTATTTTCGTGCCCCTGGTTCCTTAGTTGTACTCAGTTTTGCCCCGCCACTTTAACGCTCCTCACTTTTCCACTCGTCCCTTGGCCACGGCCTCTCAAATTCCCAGATGAAGCATTCTGTCGGGTCAAAGCCCATCATTCACCGTTACTTGGATGATGTCCTGACAAGTGGGACCTGAAGAGTGCGCTAGCGAGCATCCCAGCCCATGGGTTGAGCCAGTGTGGCATGCGTGCGTATGTGCTTAAGAGCCTGGGTCGGCCTGTTCAACATGTGTGAACAGTGTCATATACCATTTTCCATTTCCAATCAAGCTTACAAATTCATAGAACATTCATTTCAAATCCAGTTGAGTTGATTCAAGTTCCTAAATTCATCATATCTGCATGCCTATATAATAGCTAATTTTCGTAATTATACACGAAGCTTTTCTATGTATTTTTTATTTAAATTTATATTTAATATATAGGACTTCATTAGAAATTCCTAATCAATTCCTTGTTGGTCCAACTCCAGTATGATTTTTTATAAATCCTTATTTGACCTCATTCATTTGCGTAACTATTTTCAGAGAATTGTGCCTAAAAAATAACACTGGAAAGATAGTTTCCAAAAGAGAAAGTTTCCCAATTTTTGTTACAATAAAAATCATTTCTCAAGTGCCAAAAGGAGGGATTTTTGTGTGAAGGAGTGGAACAAATATGGCAATACAATACAACACACTTGTAGTTTAAATTTGAATAACTTTATGTAAATCTCTACAAATAGTGAATGATTTGGCACAAGTTCAAATTTGGCCATCTATTGGGCTGCCAGGTGTGTACATTGTTCTTTTCCTTTCTCTTTTTTTGTTTTCCAATATTTGTTGCAACATTTAAATTTTATGGTTCCAATGAACGCCAAATATTCTTAGTTTTCTTTATTTTTTTAAACGGACTGAGCTTGTATTTTGGTGTGGGATTTGCATTGGTTTGGTTTGACCAAAACAAATTGGTCACCCTTTTTTATTAAAGACAAAAATGGGGACGCTCGAGCGAGATACCTTAGCCCTTTGCTTTGTACACGACTAACATGCCAACATGTCAAAAACTAGCGAGATACGGGCTCCTAGCAATGGCCGAACCTAATGATCGACTAGTGATGCTCATGCAGGCCAAAGATCTTAATGAAAAGCCTATGCTCAAATATGGACGGCACCCTGCTTGATATTTGCACTCCTTTAAGCTGGCTCGCCCAACCTTTTCTTCCAAGCTCCGCCACTGGTCAGCATGTAACATCCCAAAATTCTAAATTTTGGAATGTTATATTAAATAAATAATTATGATTGTTTGTTTGATTATTGTGTGATTGATTTGTGTGAAATTGAGTGGAAATTGAAAGTTTTTGAAAGTTGAATGAGAGGGAATAAAAGGGTTGTCCCAAAACTTTCATCTTGCATTTTAATCTCCAAGAATTCAAATTCATTTCATCACAAAACCCTAGAGTGAAGATAATATGACTTCTTCCATTTAAAGAAATGAAAAGGGGGTTGAGAAGATTTGAATTCCATTTGAGAATATTTCAAATCAGAAACTTTATGCCACTCAAGGATTTTCATGAGAGAAGATAATATGACTTCTTCAAAATATATGAAATAGAGTGGGGAGTGACGAGGACCACTTTTAAAATTTGTTTGAATCACTTTTGAAAAAGTTTTCCATTTTGAGTTTCAAGATCATTTCTATAAAATAAAGAGAGGGGATAAAATGAATTCCTCAAATATAAAAGAGTTGGGAAAATTATTAGAATATTATTTGGAGTCTAGTGGATAATTATTTTATTGGCCTAAAGTGCATTTATTGCATTAGAAAAGTTTTTTCAAATTTTTTTGTGCTGGAACTAATGTTCATTATTCTCTATATTTTCAATAGTGATTTCATAAATTTATGTGGTATTTTTAGAAATTCATTTGAATTTGTTTTGGGCCTCAAAGGGTTTTCTATTAAAAAAAAGTCAAGCGCACCTCCTGGACCGAAACTTGGTTCGGCCCAGGAGCACACTGCCGCCGGCCCAGTCGGCCACTTCGGCCCAGGTTTGCCCGCGCCCAATCCCTTTGGCGTCGGTCGACCGCCCCGCCTCCCGCCACTGCCGATGCCACATGGAACCCACCCGTCAGGTCGCCCCAACCTCCCGCCGCGCCGCATGGGACAAGCCGCGAGCGCGCTTGCCCGCAACCGCTGGCGAAGCCCCGCGGATGAGACTTATCCGCAGCTTCCCGATCCTCCACTCCGCGCCTATAAAAGCCTCAGGGACCCCTCTCTCATCTCTGCCAACTCGCTCACCCCCACACCGCCCATAGCCGCCGCGCCGTCCATTCGGATCTCGCCAGAGCTGAAGCTCTTCGCCGTTGTTTCCGTCGTTGATGGAACCCCCTAGCCCTCTTTTCTTTGTCAAATTTGTTCCCGTGCCATTGCGCAACTATTTGACATATTTTTGCCGGCTAGGTCTTGCCGGAGCCGCAGCCCCGACGATCCCAAGCCCGACGGAGCACCGGAGCCCCGCCGCCTTCGCCTCGCCCCTCCCGGCCACCTCGAGGACCACCGCCACCACCACCAGACAGCGCGCGCCGCGCTGCACCTCTCCCTCCACTTTGACGTCGCCGGAGGCCACCACAACCGCCGCCCCGTCCGTCACCCGAGCCCGCGCCGCCGTCCTCTGTTCGTCGTCGTCGCCACTGTAGGCCGACCCGGCCGCCCCGTTCTTTTAGTTGTTTTTTCTCCGGTTAACCGCGGTTTTAAATAAACTGATCTTCAGTTTTTCTTTTAGTTCGCCGCCGCCGCCGTTTTGCTTAGATTACGGCTGTCCGCCGCATAGTTACCGCAGCGAACGGGTATGTGAAGGAAATATGCCCTAGAGGCAATAATAAATTTGTTATTTTATATTTCCTTATTCATGATAAAGGTTTATTATTCATGCTAGAATTGTATTGATCGGAAACTTAAATACATGTGTGAATACATAAACGAAATACCGTGTCCCTAGTAAGCCTCTACTAGACTAGCTCGTTGATCAAAGATGGTTCAAGTTTCCTAACCATGGACATGTGTTGTCATTTGATAACGGGATCACATCATTAGGAGAATGATGTGATGGACAAGACCCATCCGTTAGCTTAGCATATTGATTGTTCAGTTTATTGCCATCGCTTTCTTAATGTCAAATACATATTCCTTTGACTATGAGATTATGCAATTCCCGGATACCGGAGGAATACCTTGTGTGCTATCAAACGTCACAACGTAACTGGGTGATCATAAAGATGCTCTAAAGGTATCTCCGAAGGTGTTTGTTGAGTTGGCATAGATCGAGATTGGGATTTGTCACTCCGAGTATCGGAGAGGTATCTCTGGGCCCTCTCGGTAATACACATCATAAGAAGCCTTGCAAGCAAAGTGACTAATGAGTTAGTTGCAAGATGATGTATTACGGAATGAGTAAAGAGACTTGCAGGTAACGAGATTGAACTAGGTATGAAGATACCGACGATCGAATCTCGGGCAAGTAACATACCGATGGACAAAGGGAATTACGTATGTTGTCATTACGGTTCGACCGATAAAGATCTTCATAGAATATGTAGGAGCCAATATGGGCATCCAGGTTCCGCTATTGGTTATTGACCGAAGAGGTGTCTCGGTCATGTCTACATAGTTCTCGAACCCGTAGGGTCCGCACGCTTAACGTTCATTGACGATATAGTGTTATATGAGTTATATGATTTGGTGACTGAATATTGTTCGGAGTCCCGGATGAGATCACGGACATGACGAGGAGTCTCGAAATGGTCAATAGGTAAAGATTTATATATAGGACGATGGTATTCGGACACCGGAAGAGTTTCGGAATGCACCGGGTAATCGTCGGGTCACCGGAAGGGGTTCCGGGCACCCCCGGTAGGTATATGGGCCTACTGGGCTGATCTCTACTACACAACTTATTCTTGTAGACTCGTGTTGGGCCTCCAAGCGCAGAGTTTTGTAGGACAGTAGCAATTTTCCCTCAAGTGGATGACCTAAGGTTTATCAATCCGTGGGAGGCGTAGGATGAAGATGGTCTCTCTCAAACAACCCTGCAACCAAATAACAAAAAGTCTCTTGTGTCCCCAACACACCAAATACAATGGAAATTTGTATAGGTGCACTAGTTCGGTGAAGAGATGGTGATACAAGTGTAGTAATGATCTTAGATATTGATTTTTGTAATAGGAACAATAAAAAACAGCAAGGTAGCAATTGATAAAACGGAGCAGAAACGGTATTGCAATGCTTGAAAATGAGGCCTAGGGTCCGTACTTTCACTAGTGCAATCTCTCAACAATGCTAATCTAATTGGATCATATAACCATCCCTCAAAGTGTGATGAAGAATCACTCCAAAGTTCCTATCTAGCGGAGAACTAAGAAGAAATTGTTTGTAGCTATTCTTTCCGATTGATCTATCCAAGAGTTCGTACTAAAATAACACCAAGCTATTCTTTCCGATCGATCTATCAAGAGTTCGTACTAAAATAACACCAAAGCAAATTCAGATTCATAATACTCAATCCAACACAAAGAACCTCAAAGAGTGCCCCAAGATTTCTACCGGAGAAACAAAAGACGAGAACATGCATCAACCCCTATGCATAGATTACCCCAATGTCACCTCGGGAATCCGTGAGTTGAGTGCCAAAACACATATCAAGTGAATCAATATAATACCCCATTGTCACCACGGCTATTCATATGCAAGACATATATCAAGTGTTCTCAAATCCATAAAAGTATTCAATCCGATAAGAACGAAATCTCAAAGGGAAAACTCAATTCATCACACCAAGATGGAGAGGGGAAAACACCATATGATCCAACTATATTAAAAAAGCCCGCGATACATCAAGATCGTAACATCTCAAGAACACGAGAGAGAGAGAGATTAAACACATAGCTACTGGTACAAACCCTCAGCCCCGAGGGTGGACTACTCCCTCCTCATCATGGTGGCCGCCGGGATGATGAAGATGGCCACCGGTGATGATCTCCCCCTCCGGCAGGGTGCCAGAACGGGGTCTAGATTGGTTTTTCGTGGCTATAAAGGCTTGCGGCGGCGGAACTTCTGATCTAGGGTTGCCCCTGATGGTTTCTCTATTTATAGAAATTTTTAGCGTTGGTTTCACGCTAAGATGGGCCTCGAGGTGAGCACAACCCACCGGGGCGTGCTTGGGCCTCCTGGCGCGCCCCGGTGTCTTGTGCCCTACTCCTTCACCTTCTGGTCCTTCCATGAAGCTTCGGGGGTCTCTTTTGTTCCAAAAAAAATTGTCAAAAAGTTTCAGCTCATTTGGAGAATATTCATTTCTGCACAAAAAACAATACCATGGTAGTTTTGCTGAAAACAGCGTCAGTCCGGGTTAGTTCTATGCAAATCATACCAAAACCATATAAAATTGTTATAAATATGGCATGAATACTTCATAAATTATAGATACGTTGGAGAGGTATCAGCATCCACAAGCTTAATTCCTACTCGTCCTCGAGTAGGTAAATGATAAAAGAAATAATTTATGAAGTGTGAATGCTAGCAAAGTGCATAAGTTTGATCAATGATAATTTCAATCACTTTTCCTAGCATCAAAACAGCAACTCTTTCTCATAAAACTTATTATGATAAAGTAGCAATTGAAAACGGAATTTTTGTTGTGGAAAGCTACCTATCATATTCATCATATAATCTTTCTTTTGTGGCATGGACATTTGGACTTGAATGATTCAAAGCAATAGTCTATAATTTGACATGAGGACATCAATGCTCAAGCATATCAACAAGCAACCACGTCTTTCAAAATATCAACACTAAAGAAAGTTATCCCTAGCCCATCATGCTCAATCATTGATCCATTCATGAAACACACTCGCATATTAGCTACATCCAATGCTCAAGTACGATCATAGTGCCCCTTAATTGGTGCTTTATAAGAGAAGATGGAGACTCAAATAAAAATAAAAATTGCATAAATTAAAGAGATAGGCCCTTCCCAGAGGGAAGTAGGGATTTGTAGAGGTGCCAGAGCTCAAAGCTTAAATTGAGAGATAAAAGATTTTGGGAGGCATACTTTTCCCGTCAACGAAAATGACCGAGTAATTCCCAACACTTTTCATGCTAGATATATCATAGGCGGTTCCCAAACAGAAAATAAAGTTTATTCCTTTTTCCACCATTCTTTCACAATCCATGGCTAGCCGTATCCACGGGTGCCCTCCATACCAACACTTTCCAAGGAATTTATTATTTGACAACATAAAGTAAATTTCTTTTTCATTTCGGCACTGGGCATCCCTAATACCTTTGCCGTACTCTCGTGCAATGACAAGTGAATAAACACTCATCTTGAGAATAACACATCTAGCATGGAAAATATTGGCCACCCCCTGCCGCTCCATGAGCGGTACAAGCACACGAAAAGGAAATTTATTTTGAAAATTAGAGATGGCACATACAAATTTGCTTAGAACGGCACGGGAATACCGTATATAGGTAGGTATGGTGGACTTATGTGGCAAAACTGGGTTTAGTGATTTTGGATGCACAAGTAGTATTCCCACTTAGTACAAATGGAGACTAGCAAATAGATTGAGAAGCAACCAACCAAGAAACGAAAATTCACATAAACGAGCATTGAGCATAACTAACACCGAATAATGCACCACAAGTAGGATGTAATTTCATTGCATAACTATTGACTTTCGTGCTTGCATAGGGAATCACAAACCTTAACACCAATATTCCTACTAAAGCAAAATTACTCACCAACATGACTCACATATTATTATCTCCATATCGGAAAACTATTGCAAGGAATCAAACTTATCATATCCAATGATCTATATGAAAGTTTTTATTATATATTTCCTGAATATTCATTATATTAGGACCAATTTCAAAGCTTGTGCAAATTGTCATCACTATTATCAACTCTCGAAATAATATAAGTGAAGCATGAGAGTGTTCGACAAACTACTCCAAAAAGATATAAGTGAAGATCAAATGAGTAGTTAAGTAAATAGGTAGCTATTTGAGGACTCTCTCTTATTTAAAAACTTTAAGATCTAAGTATTTTATTAAAACAGCAAGCAAAACAAAATAAAATTACATTCTAAGAATAGCACACATCATGTGAAGAAGCAAAAACTTAGGCTCAACCGAGGCTAACCGATAATTGTTGATGAAGAAAGGTGGGATGCCTACCGGGGCATCCCCAAGCTTAGATGCTTGAGACTTCTTGGATTATTAACTTGGGATGCCTTGGGCATCCCAAAGCTTGAGCTTTTGTGTCTCCTTAATTCCTTTTATATCACGGTTTCCTAAATCTTAAAAACTTATCCACACAAAACTCAACAAGAACTCGTGAGATAAGTTAGTATAAATCAATGCAAAAACCTTATCATTGTGTACTGTAGCAAATCACTAAAATTATTATTTAACATTGCATACTAAATGCCTCTGCATATTTAATACTTCCATCCTCAAATAGAATAATTAAACAAGCAAACATATGCACACAATGCAAACATAACAGCAATCTGCCTAAACAGTACAGTCTGTAAAGAGTGCAATATTCTTCATACTTCCCTAACTCCAAAAATTCTGAAAATTTACCACACTGTATAAAATTTATTATTTCTTACTGTGCAAAAAATTTCAACATTTTATCACATTCTTACTTTTCTGGATAATTATTACAACATAAATAAACTTTCTGTTTTGAAACAGCAACTCAAATACTTGCAAAATAAGCATGGCAAAGGCTATACCTGACATTTTTATTGAAGTAAAAGATGAAAAACATTACTCTAAATAACATCAAGCAAATACAAATAAAATAAAATGATGCTCCAAGCAAAACACATATCATGTGACGAATAAAATTATAGCTCCAAGTGAGGTTACCGATAATGTCGGAGACGAAAGAGGGGATGCCTTCCAGGGCATCCCCAAGCTTAGTTGCTTGGATATTCCTTGAATATTGCCTTGGGGTGCCTTGGTAATCCCCAATCTTAGGGTCTTGTCACTCCTTATTCTCCTCATATCGATATCTCACCCAAAACTTGAAAACTTCAATCACACAAAACTTAACGGAACTTCGTGAGATGGGTTAGTATGATAAAGACAAATCATTCACTTTGGTAATGTCAAAGACAAGATTAATAATTGTTCTCACACAATTCCTACTGAACTCTAAAATTTCCACAATTTATATTAAGCAATATAAGCCATAGAAACTAGAAAACAAGCAAATTATGCATTGAAAACAGAATCTGCCAAAAACAGAACAGTACGTTAAGATATGAATTAAGGTCATACTTCTGTAACTCGAAAATTTCTGAAAAATTAGGAAAACGTATAAAATTTGTATAATAATGAAATTTTAAAATTTCAGAATTTTTACTCGTTCTAGTAAAAGACAGGAATTTCTGCACTGGACGCAAAAGTTTCTGTTTTTGCACAAAATCAAGTCAACTATCATCCACACTATCCCAAAGGCTTTACTTGGCACTTTATTGAAACAAAAGCTATAAAACAAGATCACTACAGTAGCCTAACCATGTTAACACACAAAAACAGTAGGTAAAAGTGTTGGGTTGTCTCCCAACAAGCGCTTTTCTTTAATGTCTTTTAGCTAGGCATGATGATTTCAATGATGCTCGCATAAAAGATAAGAATTGAAACATAAAGAGAGCATCGTGAAGCATATAACTAGCACATTTAAGTCTAACCCACTTTCTATGCATAGGGATTTTGTGAGAAAACAATTTATGGGAACAAGAATCAACTAGCATAGGAAGGCAAAACAAGCAAAACTTCATGATTTTCAACACATAGAGAGGAAACTTGGTATTAGTGAGAATCCTACAAGCATATGTTCCTCTCTCATAATAATTTTCAGTAGCATCATGAATGAGTTCAACAATATAGCCATCACATAAAGCATTATTTTCATAATCCACAAGCATAAAAAATTTCTTACTCTCCACACAAAAAAATTTATTCTCATCAATAGTAGTGGGAGCAAATTCAACAAAATAACTATCATGTGCTACTTGATTGACACAATCAAATTGAACATTAAAATTATGATGACAAGTTTCATGGTTATCATTATTCTTTATAGCACACATGTTATCACCATAATCATCATAGATAGCAACTTTGTTGTCATGATCAATTGAAACCTCTTCCAAAATAGTGGATTCATCACTAAATAAAGTCATGATATCTCCAAATCCACTTTCATAATTATCACAATAAGATTCAACACCCTCCAAAATAGTGGGATCATTAGTACCTAGAGTTGACACTCTTCCAAACCCACTTTCATCAATATAATCATCATAAATAGGAGGCATGCTACCATTATAACAAATTTGCACATCAAAACTTGGGGGACTAAAAATATCATCTTCATCAAACATAGCATCCCCAAGCTTGTAGCTTTGCATATCATTAGCATCATGGATATTCAAAGAATTCATACCAACAACATTGCAATCATGCTCATCATTCAAAGATTTTTTGTCAAACATTTTATAGAATTCTTCCTCTATCAATTGAGCACAATTTTCCTTTCCATCATTTTCACGAAAGACATTATAAAGATGAACAATATGATGCAACCTCAATTCCATTTTTTTGTAGTTTTATTTTTATAAACCAAACTAGTAATAAAACAAGAAAATAAAAGATTAAATTGCAAGATCTAAAGATATACCTTCAAGCACTCACCTCCCCGGCAACGGCGCCAGAAAAGAGCTTGATGTCTACTACACAACTTGTTCTTGTAGACTCGTGTTGGGCCTCCAAGCGCAGAGTTTTGTAGGACAGTAGCTATTTTCCCCCAAATGGATGACCTAAGGTTTATCAATCCGTGGGAGGTGTAGGATGAAGATGGTCTCTCTCAAACAACCCTGCAACCAAATAACAAAAAGTCTCTTGTGTCCCCAACACACCAAATACAATGGAAATTTGTATAGGTGCACTAGTTCGGCGAAGAGATGGCGATACAAGTGTAGTAATGATCGTAGATATTGATTTTTGTAATAGGAACAATAAAAAACAGCAAGGTAGCAATTGATAAAAGGGAGCACAAACAGTATTGCAATGCTTGAAAATGAGGCCTAGGGTCCGTACTTTCACTAGTGCAATCTCTCAACAATGCTAATCTAATTGGATCATATAACCATCCCTCAAAGTGCGATAAAGAATCACTCCAAAGTTCCTATCTAGAGTAGAATATAAGAAGAAATTGTTTGTAGCTATTCTTTCCGATCGATCTATCCAAGAGTTCGTACTAAAATAACACCAAGTTATTCTTTCCGATCGATCTATCAAGAGTTCGTACTAAAATAACACCAAGTTATTCTTTCCGATAGATCTATCAAGAGTTCGTACTAAAATAACACCAAAGCAAATTCAGATTCATAATACTCAATCCAACACAAAGAACCTCAAAGAGTGCCCCAAGATTTCTACCGGAGAAACAAAAGACGAGAACGTGCATCAACCGCTATGCATAAATTACCCCAATGTCACCTCGGGAATCCACGAGTTGAGTGCCAAAACACATATCAAGTGAATCAATATAATACCCCATTGTCACCACGGGTATTCATATGCAAGACATACATCAAGTGCTCTCAAATCCATAAAAGTATTCAATCCGATAAGAACGAAATCTCAAAGGGAAAACTCAATTCATCACAACAAGATGGAGAGGGGAAAACACCATATGATCCAACTATATTAACAAAGCCCACGATACATCAAGATCATAACATCTCAAGAACACGAGAGAGAGAGACTAAACACATAGCTACTGGTACAAACCCTCAGCCCCGAGGGTGGACTACTCCCTCCTCATCATGGTGGCCGCCGGGATGATGAAGATGGCCACCGGTGATGATCTCCCCCTCCGGCAGGGTGCCAGAACGGGGTCTAGATTGTTTTTTCGTGGCTACAGAGGCTTGCAGTGGCGGAACAGGTTGCCCCTGATGGTTTCTCTATTTAAAGAAATTTTTGGCGTTGGTTTCACGCTAAGATGGGCCTCGAGGTGAGCACAACCCACCGGGGCACGCCTGGGCCTCCTGGCGCGCCCCGGTGTCTTGTGCCCTACTCCTTCACCTTCTGGTCCTTCCACAAAGCTTCGGGGGTCTCTTTTGTTCCAAAAAAATGTCAAAAAGTTTCAGCTCATTTGGAGCATATTCATTTTTGCACAAAAAACAACACCACGGTAGTTCTGCTGAAAACAACGTCAGTCCGGGTTAGTTCTATGCAAATCATACCAAAACCATATAAAATTGTTATAAATATGGCATGAATACTTCATAAATTATAGATACGTTGGAGACATATCATGGGCCAAGGGAGGGAGAGACCAGCCCACAGGGGGCTGGTGCGGCCCTCTCCCTGGCCAGCCGGCCCTAGGGATGGAAAGGGGGGAGGGCTAGCCCCTCCTGCCTTCCCCTTCTCATGGGAGAAAGGAAAGGGGGGGGGCACCTCCCTCCCCTGCCTTTTCCCCGCACCTAAACATGGCAGGAGGCGCCACTTGGGAGGAGACCCCAAGTAGGATCCGGCCTACTTGGGGCGCCCTCCTGGCTGCTCCCTCCTCCCCCCACCTATATATATCTGGGAGGGGGGTGCCTAGCACACCAGAACGTTGTCTTAGCCGTGTGCGGCGCCCCCTCCACCATTTACACCATCGGTCATATTTTCGTAGTTCTTAGGCGAAGCCCCGCGGAGATCACTTCACCATCACCGTCACCATGCCGTCGTGCTACCGGAACTCATCCACTACCTTGCCGTCTTGCTGGATCAAAAAGGCGGAGGACGTCACCGAGCTGAACGTGTGCAGAACGCGGAGGTACCGTACATTCGGTACTTGATCGGTTGGAGCGCGAAGAAGTTCGACTACATCAACCGCGTTAACAAACGCTTTCGCTTACGGTCTACGAGGGTACGTAGACACACTCTCCCCTCTCGTTGCTATGCATCTCCATGGATAGATCTTGCGTGTGCGTAGAATTTTTTTGGTTTTCCATGCAACGTTTCCCAACAGTGGTATCAGAGCCAGGTCCATGCGTAGATGATATGCACGAGTAGAACACAAAGAGTTGTGGGCAGTGATAGTCATACTACTTACCACCAACGTATTATTTTGATTCGGCGGTATTGTGGGATGAAGCGGCTCGGACCAACCTTACATGTCCACGCACATGAGACCGGTTCCACCGACAGACATGCAACTAGTTTTGCATAAAGGTGGCTGGCGGGTGTCTGTTTCTCCTACTTTAGTTGAATCGAATTTGACTACGGCCGGTCCTTGAAGAAGGTTAAAACAGCAAACTTGATGAAACACCATTGTGGTTTTTGCTGTAGGTAAGAACGGTTCTTGCTAGAAGCCTCTAGCAGCCACGTAAAACTTGCAACAACAAAGTAGAGGACGTCTAACTTGTTTTTTCAGGGCATGTTGTGATGTGATATGGTCAAGATATGATGTGATATATGTTGATGTATGAGATGATCATGTTTTGTAATATCGACAACTGGCAGGAGCCTTAGGGTTGTCTCTTTATTGTATGAAGTGCAAGCGCCATGTAATTGCTTTACTTTATCACTATGCGTTAGCGATAGTTGTAGAAGCAATAGTTGGCGAGATGACCCCGACGCAACGATGGAGTTCAAGGTGTCGAGCCGGTGATGATGGAGATCATGACGATGCTTTGGAGATGGAGATCAAAAGCACAAGATGATGATGGCCATATCATGTCACATATTTTGATTGCATGTGATGTTTATCCTTTATGCATCTTATTTTTCTTAGAACGGTGGTATCATTATAAGATGATCCCTTCACTAAATTTCAAGATAAAAGTGTTCTCCCCAAGTATGCACCGTTGCCAAACTTCATCGTTTCGAAGCACCTCGTGATGATCGGGTGTGATAGAATCTACGTTCACATACAACGGGTTTAAGACAGTTTTGCACATGCAGAATACTTGGGTTAAACTTGACGAGCCTAGCATGTACAGACATGGTCTCGGAACACTGGAGACCGAAAGGTCGAACGTGAGTCATATAGTAGATATGATCAACATAGAGATGTTCACCATTGATGACTACCCCATCTCACGTGATGATCGGACATGGGTTAGTTGATTTGGATCACGTATCACTTGGATAACTTGAGGGATTTTTATTTAAGTGGGAGTTAATTAGTAATTTGATTAATTGAACTTAATTTATCATGAACTTAGTCTTATAGTTTTGCATATCTATGTTGTAGATCAATGGCCCGAGCTACCGTTCCCCTGAATTTTAATGCGTTCCTAGAGAAAGCTAAGTTGAAAGATGATGGTAGCAACTACACGGACTAGGTCCGTAACTTGAGGATTATCCTCATTGCTGCACAGAAGAATTATGTCCTTGATGCACCGCTAGGTGACATGCCTGCTGTAGGAGCTGAAGCAGATGTTATGAACGTCTGGCAAGCTCGATCTGATGACTAATCGATAGTTCAGTGTGCCATGCTTTACGGCTTAGAACCGGGACTTCAAAGATGTTTTGAACATCATGGAGCATATGAGATGTTCCAAGAGTTGAAGTTAATATTTCAAGCAAATGCCCGGGTTGAGAGATATGAAGTCTCCGATAAGTTCTATAGCTGCAAGATGGAGGAGAACAGTTCTGTCAGTGAACACATACTCAAAATGTCTTGGTATCATAACCACTTGACTCAGCGGGGAGTTGATCTTCCATTTGATGGTGTTATTGACAGAGTTCTTCAGTCACTGCCACCAAGCTACAAAGGCTTCATGATGAACTACAATATGCAAGGGATGAATAAAACGATTCCTGAGCTCTTCGCAATGCTTAATGCCGCGGAGGTAGAAATCAAGAAGGAGCATCAAGTGTTGATGGTTAACAAGACCACTAGTTTCAAGAAAAAGGGCAAGGGAAAGAAAGGGAACTTCAAGAAGAATGGCAAGCAAGTTGCCACTCTCGGGAAGAAGCCCAAAGATGGACCCAAGCCTGAAACTAAGTGCTTCTACTGCAAAGGGAATCGTCACTGGAAGCGGAACTGCCCCAAATACTTGGCGGATAAGAAGGATGGCAAAGTGAACAAAGGTATATTTGATATACATGTTATTGATGTGTACCTTACTAATGGTCGTAGCTGTGCTTGGGTATTTGATACTGGTTCGGTTGCTCATATTTGTAACTCGAAATAGGAGCTGCGGAATATACGAAGATTGGCTAAGGACGAGGTGACGATGCACGTCGGAAATGGTTCCAAGGTCGATGTGATCGCTGTCGGCACGCTACCTCTACATCTACCTTCGGGATTAGTTTTAGACCTCAATAATTGTTATTTGGTGCCCGCGTTGAGCATGAACATTATATCTGGATCTTGTTTATTGCGAGATGGTTATTCATTTAAGTCAGAGAATAATGGTTGTTCTATTTATATGAATAATATCTTTTATGGTCATGCACCCTTGAAGAGTGGTCTATTCTTGTTTAATCTCGATTGTAGTGATACACATATTCATAATATTGATGCCAAAAGATGCAAAGTTGATAATGAGAGTGCAACTTACTTGTGGCACTGCCGTTTAGGTCATATTGGTGTAAAGCGCATGAAGAAACTCCATGCAGATGGACTTTTGGAATCACTTGATTATGAATCATTTGATACTTGCGAACCATGCCTCATGGGAAAGATGACTAAAACTCTGTTCTCCGGAACAATGGAGCGAGCTATTGACTTATTGGAAATAATACATACAGATGTATGCGGTCCGATGAGTGTTGAGGCACGCGGCAGGTATCATTATTTTCTGACCTTCAAAGATGATTTAAGTAGGTATGGGTATATCTACTTAATGAAACACAAGTCTGAAACATTGAAAAGTTCAAAGAATTTCAGAGTGAAGTGGAGAATCATCGTAACAAGAAAATAAAGTTTCTATGATCTGATCGTGGAGGTGAATATTTGAGTTACGAGTTTGGCCTTCATTTAAAACAATGTGGAATTGTTTCACAACTCATGCCACCTGGAACACCACAACGTAATGGTGTGTCCGAACGTCATAACCGTACTTTATTAGATATGGTGCGATCTATGATGTCTCTTACCGATTTACCACTATCGTTTTGGGGTTATGCATTAGAGACAGCCGCATTCACGTTAAATAGGGCACCATCTAAATCCATTGAGACGACATCGTATGAACTGTGGTTTGGCAAGAAACCTAAGTTGTCATTTCTTAAAGTTTGGGGTTGCGACACTTATGTCAAAAGGCTTCAGCCTGATAAGCTCGAGCCCAAATCGGAGAAGTGCGTCTTCATAGGATACCCTAAGGAAACAATTGGGTACACCTTCTACCACAGATCCGAAGGCAAGATCTTTGTTGCCAAGAATGGATCCTTTCTAGAGAAGGAGTTTCTCTCGAAAGAAGTGAGTGGTATGGTAATCCTGTCCTGGAAGTTATGTTATTAGACCATGGCAAACCTACGAACTATCAAAAAGCTATGATGAACCCAGATTCCGATAAATGGCTTGAGGCCATGAAATCTGAGATAGGATCCATGTATGAAAAAAAAGTATGGACTTTGGTGGACTTGCCCGATGATCGGCAAGCCATTGAGAATAAATGGATCTTCAAGAAGAAGACTGACACTGATGGTAATGTTACTCTCTACAAAGCTCGACTTGTTGCGAAAGGTTTTCGACATGTTCAAGGAGTTGACTACGATGAGACTTTCTCACCCGTAGCGATGCTTAAGTCTGTCCGAATCATGTTAGCAATTGCCGCATTTTATGATTATGAAATCTGGCAAATGGATGTCAAAACTGCATTCCTTAATGGATTTCTTAAAGAAGAGTTGTATACGATGCAACCAGAAGGTTTTGTCAATCCTAAAGGTGCTGACAAAGTGTGCAAGCTCCAGCGATCCATCTATGGACTGGTGCAAGCATCTCGGAGTTGGAATATACGCTTTGATGAGGTGATCAATGCATATGGTTTTATACAGACTTACGGTGAAGCCTGTATTTACAAGAAAGTGAGTGGGAGCTCTATAGCATTTCTGATATTATATGTGGATGACATATTGTTGATTGGAAATGATATAGAATTTCTGGATAGCATAAAAGGATACTTGAATAAGAATTTTTCAATGAAAGACCTCGGTGAAGCTGCTTATATATTGGGCATCAAGATCTATAGAGATAGATCGAGACGCTTAATAGGACTTTCACAAAGCACATACCTTGATATAGTTTTGAAGAAGTTCAAAATGGATCAGTCAAAGAAAGGATTCTTGCCTATATTACAAGGTGTGAAGTTGAGTCAGACTCAAAGCCCGACCACTGCAGAAGATAGAGAGAAAATGAAAGTCATTCCCCATGCCTCAGCCATAGGTTCTATCATGTATGCTATGCTGTGTACCAGACCTGATGTGTGCCTTGCCATAAGTCTGGTTGGGAGGTACCAAAGTAATCCAGGAGTGGATCACTGGACATCGGTCAAGAACATCCTGAAGTACCTGAAAAGGACCAAGGATATGTTTCTCGTTTATGGAGGTGGCGAAGAGCTCGTCGTAAATGGTTACGTTGATGCTAGCTTTGACACTGATCCAGATGACTCTAAGTCACAAACCGGATACATATTTATATTGAATGGTGGAGCTGTCAGTTGGTGCAGTTCCAAGCAGAGCGTCGTGGCGGGATCTACGTGTGAAGTGGAGTACATAGCTGCTTCGGAAGCAGCACATGAAGGAGTCTGGATGAAGGAGTTCATATCCGATCTAGGTGTAATACCTAGTGCATCGGGTCCAATGAAAATCTTTTGTGACAACACTGGAGCAATTGCCTTGGCGAAGGAATCCAGGTTTCAGAAGAGAACCAAACACATCAAGAGACGCTTCAACTACATTCATGAAAAGGTCAAGGATGGAGACATAGAAATTTGCAAAGTACATACGGATCTG
This sequence comes from Thinopyrum elongatum, assembly GCA_011799875.1. Classification (NCBI taxonomy): domain Eukaryota; kingdom Viridiplantae; phylum Streptophyta; class Magnoliopsida; order Poales; family Poaceae; genus Thinopyrum; species Thinopyrum elongatum. The sequence continues at coordinate 157,514,714 of CM022298.1, forward strand.
AATGTGGCAGACCCATTGACTAAGCCTCTTCCGCGAGCAAAACATGATCAGCACCAAGACTCCATGGGTGTTAGATTCATTACAATGTAATCTAGATTATTGACTCTAGTGCAAGTGGGAGACTAAAGGAAATATGCCCTACAGGCAATAATAAAGTTGTTATTTTATATTTCCTTATTCATGATAAAGGTTTATTATTAATGCTAGAATTCTATTGATCGGAAACTTAAATACATGTGTGAATACATAAACGAAATACCATGTCCCTAGTAAGCCTCTACTAGACTAGCTCATTGATCAAAGATGGTTAAAGTTTCCTAACCATGGACATGTGTTGTCATTTGATAATGGCATCACATCATTAGGAGAATGATGTGATGGACAAGACCCATCCGTTAGCTTAGCATATTGATCGTTCAGTTTATTGCTATCGCTTTCTTAATGTCAAATACATATTCCTTCGACTATGAGATTATGCAACTCCCGGATACCGGAGGAATACCTTGTGTGCTATCAAACGTCACAACGTAACTGGGTGATCATAAAGATTCTCTACAGGTATCTCCAAAGGTGTTTGTTGAGTTGGCATAGATCGAGATTGGGATTTGTCACTCCGAGTATCGGAGAGGTATCTCTGGGCCCTCTCGGTAATACACATCATAAGAAGCCTTGCAAGCAAAGTGACTAATGAGTTAGTTGCAAGATGATGTATTACGGAATGGGTAAAGAGACTTGCAGGTAACGAGATTGAACTAGGTACGAAGATACCGACGATCGAATCTCGGGCAAGTAACATACCGATGGACAAAGGGAATTACGTATGTTGTCATTACGGTTCGACTGATAAAGATCTTCGTAGAATATGTAGGAGCCAATATGGGCATCCAGGTTCCGCTATTGGTTATTGACCGGAGAGGTGTCTCGATCATGTCTACATAGTTCTCGAACCCGTAGGGTCCGCACGCTTAACGTTCGTTGACGATATAGTGTTATATGAGTTATATGATTTGGTGACCGAATGTTGTTCGGAGTCCCGGATGAGATCATGGACATGATGAGGAGTCTTGAAATGGTTGAAAGGTAAAGATTGATATATAGGACGATGGTATTCGGACACCGGAAGAGTTCCAGGATGCACCGGGTAATCGTCGGGTCACCGGAGGGGTTCCGGGCACCCCCGGTAGGTATATGGGCCTAATGGGCCAAGGGAGGGACAGACCAGCCCACATGGGGCTGGTGCGCCCCTCTCCCTGGCCGGCCGGCCCTAGGGAAGGAAAGGAGGGAGGGCTAGCCCCTCCCGCCTTCCCCTTCTCATGGGAGAAAGGAAAGGGGGGCGCCTCCCTCCCCTGCCTTTTCCCCACACCTAAACATGGCAGGGGGCGCCACTTGGGAGGAGACCCCAAGTAGGATTCGGCCTACTTGGGGCGCCCTCCTAGCTGCTCCCTCCTCCCCCCACCTATATATATGTGGGAGGGGGCGCCTAGCACACCAGAACATTGTCTTAGCCATGTGCGGCGCCCCCCTCCACCGTTTACACTCTCGGTCATATTTTCGTAGTGCTTAGGCCAAGCCCCGCGGAGATCACTTCACCATCATCGTGACCATGCCGTCGTGCTGCCGGAACTCATCCAGTACCTCGCCATCTTGCTAGATCAAGAAGGCGGAGGACGTTACCGAGCTAAACGTGTGCAGAACGCGGAGGTGCCGTACGTTCAGTACTTGATCGGTTGGAGCACGAAGAAGTTCGACTACATCAACCGTGTTAACAAATGCTTCTGCTTATGGTCTACGAGGGTACATAGACACACTCTCCCCTCTCGTTGCTATGCATCTCCATGGATAGATCTTGCGTGTGCGTAGAATTTTTTTTGTTTTCCATGCAACCTTTCCCAACAGTATGCACCAGTAGCATCGCGCCACGTGTCCAAGGACCTGGTCGCGAATAAAACTTTCAAAATCAAGTCCCTGAGTTTTTCAGTTTAGCCCCTAAACTTCGAATGGTTGTATCTTTTCAACCGTAGATCCAAATTCGATGAAACCAACGGAAATTTTTTCATCATGTTTAGATCTATCCAGTAACATCATCTTTGGAAACTTTTGCAGATTCAAATTTGAAATTTATTCAGATTTGAATTCAAACTTCAACTGGCCATATCTCCTAAACCGTAGCTCAGATTAAGTTGATTCTTTTTGCACTTTGTCACCGTAGCCAAACCCTAGGACTTGGACCATTCTCACATTATTTTCACGCAATTAGGATCTGTCCATGATAGTTTCACTTATATTCCTTGTATGCACTCTAGTTCACTTCACAAAGTTTGAACGATATGCCATATGTTGTTTTACACTTAGGATATAGTATCTTTTTTGTGATAGTTAAGTGGTGTTGTATTCTCATTTGTTTTTTTGAGTCTTTTTGTTGTGCATGTTGTTTTGGTTCTCTGAAATGATTGCTTATGTGAGTATATTTACTTTGGCGGTAGATTGTCCGGAGTGCGAAGCAGAGTATTATCATTCTCTAGAGTTGAACCACCAGTTCCAAGGCAAGTTCACATTTGACCATTCTTTCAATTACCTATATTTTATATATGCACTTAGTCCTTTGTGATAGGATTGCATGGTAGGAATTTTATGCCGGATGGCTATGCTTTTACCTAGTAGTTCATTTGAGGTAGGCCTGAATGATACAACCTTTGTCACCGTCGTGTAAGTTTATTTTTGCCTCGCTAATGTAGACGTGGATTGGGAAGTGTTCATGGTGAGACATGAGTGACAAAGTGGTAATCAGGACCAAGACTTTTAAATGAACTACCTGGGCGGAAATTGGTTTGAATGGTGGCGAAGTACAGTGGGAGCATGCATGGGAAATCCATGGTGGTGCACCACTAGTGGTCCGTCCGCTCAGGCTCAAAGGGATCAAACGTGTTTTCATGTCTAGAAGCTTACATGTGCAGCCACAAGCCAATATGGGCTCTGGCTTAGTTGAGTAAATAGTGTGACCTCTTCCGGGATAGGCTAGCAGATGTAGAATGAGTAGGTGTACCAGCCTATCCATGGGTTAAGAGGGAATGCTTTCGAAAGACTATGTCTCGATCTTCCGATCAAGGAGGTGGTCGAGTCTTGTGGGGAAAAGTGCGCAAACATCTACAGAGATGGTATCAAAGCACATGTTGACTGTAGGACGTGACCCTAGAAACTGAAAAGCCCTTAGGAAAGGATCTCTCTAAAACTTTATTATCAAAAAGAACATCTACCTCTCTTCTTTTTTGAGCTTTATCAAATATTCCATTTTAGTTAGACAATACCCCTTCCCCTTTGACCACATGGAGGATCAACTAATGAGACCACTCCAAGAAGGACAAGATATCGGACAACTGAGGACCATTTCAGAATAAAGAGGACTTCACCATACACTAGAAGAATTGAAGCTACAATAGTCGAAGACTCGAAGAATTTGAAGACACTGAAGAATTCCAAGATTTCTATGACCTTTGAAAGACCAAACCCCTGTTGTATACTCACGTTAGATGCGATGATGTGAGCTATCATATTTTGTGTGTGTTTTCTGACAGCAACAAATAAAACCTATCTTCAAAATTATGTTGTTTGTTTTTATGGGCATCTTTCTCCCTCTCTTATCTCATCCACAAACCCTTGGACCCAATAGATGATGAATGAAGATGGACTTGTATTCTCTGGACCGATGACTCAGCCGAAGGCAGAGCTATGGATTCAGAACATGGAAAAGCACTTTGGGAAAAAATTGATTCCAAGGAAGTATGAGGTTCAATACCCTCTTCAGTACTTCACAAAAAGTGCTGCAGCATGGTGTAAGATGCACCAAGCTATACAAGGATGGAATGGAGCAAAAACTTGGGAGGAGTTCAAGATGACTCTATAGAGGTCTCGTCTTATCCAAAAGCCCTATGGCAATAAAATGAAGAAGCCTTGTGCATGCAAGATCTGCGGAGAGATAGGACACACCCATGAAGAACACAAGGATGGATGCCCTCATTGTGAAGGAAATCACCGAGCTGAAGGATGCCCAACTAGGCAGGTTACTTATTTCTTGTGTGAAGGAACTACACACTACCCTACCTAGTGTCATATTTATCCCAAGGTACAAGAAATTACCAAGCAGGAGAAGGAAGCAATGAAAGAAGCCCTCAGGGAATGTTTAAAAGAACCTGTGATGAAGGAAGATGTTGACGACCCTGATGGAGAAGGCCTAACCAGATTTTACTCCCATGCTTGCTATTCATGTGGAGAAGAAGGACATTTTTCACTGTATTGCACTAAGAAAAGCCAAGAGTATCTGAGAGACTTCCCGGCAGAAGAAGTGGAGTTTGATCCACAGGAGATAGAAGAATTGATCGGAGTGAAGAAGTCCAAGAAGAGAAAGAGCATGTATCCCCTGAACAACCCAGTTTCTGCAAAGAAGGACCAAAGTCATGTCACATGTTTCAAGTGCAAGAATACATGCCATTACGCTAGAAAATGCCCAGAAAGGAAGCCAAGAACCCAAGGATCCAAGATAACCACTAGGAAGCCCCTGGATTTGTCTGACGTCGTTTGTTTATGCTACAAAGTTGTAGGACATTTTGCTAGAGAATGTTCAGACCCGAGGAAATCTTCAGATGAGTAGTTGAGATCTTGATATTGGAATAAAAAATGCAATAAATGTGGAACACACTTTTATTTTCATTGGGGATGTTGAGTTGAGTTATGGAATGGAAATTGTAATTGTTCGTGAAGCAATAAAAGTTGATATGTTTGGAATCTCATATGAAATGTTATGAGTTGTTTGTTGATTGTGAGTGCCTCTCTCGCTATCTCACCTAGACTTAAACCTTGAACCCATGGACAAGCTGACCCCAAACCTTTCCTAAAAAAATAACCACATTTCACCCAAGGAAATACATAAATTATCCTGAGTACCCCTTCTATCTTATACCTGCAGATGACAACCCTTTACGAATATTTTCTCAAGGGCCCGAAAATGATCATGACCCTAACTAGTGATCAGGATTACCCAAAGATCCTGAAGGACATGATGAAGCATATTCATATTGAAGGAGATGCAGTCTACAAGGGTTATCCTTTCATGGAGAATGGAGTTGAACTTTGGTACATGGAGGTACACCCCCAACGTGTGAAAGGGGTTTGCCCAAAGACTATGGGGCAATACCTTTTCATTTCTCGAGTACCGTGAGCAACATTCTTTGACTCTGTCCGTGAAGCTGCTATGGAAGCCATACATTAGATTGGAGAAATACTAGAAGCAAGACTCTGTCACACTCAAGAATACCTGAGGGAGGTGCATGCAGAGATGATGGAGATGAAGCTCATGGCCACCATGATGAAGCAAAAGATCAATGATTTCAAGGATCACATCGCAAAATTCTAGTGGGACAGAATCATCTTCAAGAAGGGCAAATGAATAAAGATGGAAGTAATGCTTGACCATACCAAACTATGTGGATGGCAACATTTGTAATAAAGTACTTCTGGAATCTGAGTTTTGAGTAGTGGTTAAGGATGTAATAAAGGATTTGATATGAAGAGAATATGAATTATGGATGAACCAGTACATTTTATTTTAATGGTAATACCCTGTGTGAACACTAGACCGATGGAAAGGAAAATGTTGTTCCATAGGGTGGAGTTTGGATAAAATAAGTTGGAGTTTTGTTTTAGTTATGATGGGTTACCCCAAGAGTATGAAGGAAAGAAGTACTATTGTATTTAAAGGAGATGTAATGTTGGAGTATGGAACAATAGTAACTCCAAGGATGAGTTAAACATATACAAGTGTTGAAGTGGGCCCATAACCCACAGGACCTAGGATTTGAAAAAGGAGCAAGCACAACCTGTTGCAGGAAGAATTCTGGAAGAAGCTATGATTTCATCAGCAGACATTCCATAGGAGGTTACGTAAACCCGAGAGTTGTGAAGAAACGATAGAGGTTTTCTTTATCTTGCAGAACCAATGGATTTACCCGAACCTAGTTCGTGGATAAGAGAATTTCTGCAATGCTTGTGAGGATGCCCAAGTGTTAAAATACATGATTCACTATCTGCGTATGTGGTAATGATTCAAGTACTGGATGGATTGGCCCCCATACCGGAGACTTCTATCATGAACTATCATATGTTGATGGAAAATCAGAGAGCCTTAAAACCCTAGAAGAGTGTCAACCTAATCGATTAGCCGTGTCCTCGGTTATGGACAATTTGAGCTTTTAGTAGTGGAAATGCCGAGAGATATCATCACCCTTAATTAACTCAGTTGGGTTTAAATGAAACTTTGGGAATGGATTGAGTTGGGGTTGCCACCTCAATCTCATGCTATTTTTTTGTAGAAGTAGATTAAATTATTTTATGATAGGGAAAAATTGGCTTTATGCAAAGTTAACTTAGAGCCTTTCCACTAGCCAAATTGCATGTACAAATAGGTTCATTATACTCATGATGTGACTTGCCAGTACATTCTACTGACCTACACGGCTGCAACGTCTTATGTTGCAGGAATTTATACGACGAGTAAGAGTTACGTTGTAGGGTTACAGTCTACACTCGACTTGCCGTTGGCGTTGATGGGACTCCACACCCTTACGATTGTTTTCGCTGTGTTATATGAGGTATAATCTGGATTTACGTTATGTTTTTAACATGTGATGTTATGGTATTTCATCGAAGTACTGTGTGTTCCAGCATACTGATCTAGGGATGGCACAGAAAGCACAGATGCACCGATCCTTTTGGGTCGGGTCGCTACACAACACTAATCTCAATCACATGAATGACTACTTGCAAGCAATAGAACACACACATTACATAGATAGATATATTAATATTAAGCAAATTGCCGAACAGAACATCCATTGATATATTCTCATATATATAGGGAAGACACACATTACATAGATAGATATTAATATTAGGGCTTATAGTAGCGCCCGATAACCCACAAGTATAGGGGATTGTTTGTAGCCTTTTTCGATAAATAAGAGTGTCGAACCCAACGAGGAGCTAAAGGTACAACAAATATTCCCTCAAGTTCTATCGACCACCGATACAACTCTACACACTCTTGACGTTTGCTTTACCTAAAACAAGTATGAAACTATTTTGTAGGTGTGATGCTAGAACTACTTTGCAAGAATAAAACTACGGGTACTTTGCGAGATAATAAAAGTTAGTTGTTTAGTAGAAAAGTTTTTTTCACACAAGTTATTTGTCCCTAGGCGATCGATAACTAGATCGGTAATCATGATTGTAACTTTATATGAGGGAGAGGCATGAGCTAACATACTTTCCGTACTTGGACCATATGCACTTATGATTGAAACTCTAGCAAGCACCCGCAACTACTAAAGATCATTAAGGTAAAACCCAACTATAACATTAAGTATCAAGTCATCTTTACTTCCATACGCAACACCCCCTTACTCGGGTATAAGCTTCTGTCACTCGCCACCCACTATAAGAGAATCATGAACGTATTGTAACACCCTACAGTGGGGATCCCTCATGTGTGTGCGACACATAGGGCACCATAGGACAACACCAAAATAAAATATACAACTCAAACCAACCATGATCATCAATCAACCCATAGGACAAAACAGATCTACTCAAACATCATAGGATAACCACATATCATTGGATAATAATATATTGTATTGAGCACCATGTTTAAGTAGAGAATTGCAGCAGGAATAGAGAGGTTACACCGCTGCATAGAGGGGGAGAAAGTTGGTGTTGACGGCATCAAGGTTGTTGATGTAGATCGCCGTCACGATCCTTGCCCCCCGGCACTCCGGCACCACCGGGAGAGAGGGGGAGAGAGCCCCCTCCTTATTTTTCCTTAGCCTCCCCCCTAGATGGGAGGAGAGTTCCCCCTCTGGTCCATGGCCTCCATGATGGCGGAGGACCGTGAGCCCCTCCTAGATTGGATCTATCTCTCTGTTCTATTCTATTTCGCGTTCATGTTTTCTGGCCGAAAACCATTTCTTAAATATCTGGAGACCCGTAACTCCGATTGCGCTGAGATTTTAACACGTTTTTTTGGATATTATCTTTCTTGCGGCGAAAGAAGGGCAGCATCCGCCTTACGAGGTGGCCACTACCCACCATCACGCGCCTGGGGGGCCGCGCCTTGGTGCCTAATGGAGGTTGTGGGCCTTCGTTTGCATTGATTCCACCTCCCAAAAATCACATATATTCCAAAATAATTCTCCATAAAATTTTATTGCATTTGGACTTCGTTTGATATGGATATTCTGCGAAACAAAAAACTTGCAACAAACAAGAACTGGCACTGGGCACTGGATCAATATGTTAGTCCCCAAAAACAATATAAAATGTTGCCAAAAGTGTATAAAAGTTGTATAATATTAGCATGGAACAATAAAAAATTATAGATACGACAAAGACGTATCAGCATCCCCAAGCTTAATTCCTGCTCGTCCTCGAGTAGGTAAATGATAGAAAAGATAATTTTTGATGTGGAATGCTACCTACCATAATCTTGATCATATAATCTAATCATGGCATGAATATTAAGACACGAGTGAATCAAAGCAATAGTCTATAATTTGACATAAAGACATCAATACTCAGGCATTCCAACAAACAATCATGTCTTTCAAAATATCAACGCTAAAGAACGCTATCCCTACAAAATCATATAGTATTGTCATGCTCCATCATCTTAACACAAAGTATTTATCATGCACAACCCCGATGACAATACGAGCAATTGGTTCATACTTTTTAACGCGCTTCAGCTTTTTCAACCCCACGCAATACATGAGCGCAAGCCATGGACATAGCACTATGTGTGGAATAGAGTATGATGATAGGGGTAAATGTAGAGAAGACAAAAAAGTAAGAAAGTCTCACATCGACAAGGCTAATCAATGGGCTATGGAGATGCCCATCAATTGATATCAATGCGAGGAGTAGGGATTGCCATGCAACGGATGCACTAAGAGCTATAAGTGTATGAAAGCTCAATATTAAAACTAAGTTGGTGTGCATCCAACTTGCTTGCTCATGAAGACCTCGGGCATTTGAGGAAGCCCATCATTGGAATATAAAAGCCAAGTTCTATAATGAAAAATTCCCTCTAGTATATGAAAGTGACTACATAGAAGACTCTCTACATGAAAAACATGGTGCTACTTTGAAGCACAAGTGTGGAATTTGCATGCCCCTTCTCTCTTTTTCTCTCAATTTTTTTTCTTGGGCTCTTTTTGGCCTCCCTTTTTTTTCTCTTTTTTTTTCTTTTTGTCCGGAGTCTCATCCCGACTTGTGGGGGAATCATAGTCTCCATCATCCTTTCCTCACTGGGACATGCTCTAATAATGAATAATGATGATCATCACACTTCTATTTACTTACAACTTGATACCTAGAACAAAGTATGACTCTATATGAATTCCTCTGGTAGTGTACCAGGATGTGCAATGATCTAGCATAGCAAAGATATCAAAAAATAGACAAGCCATGAAAATATCATGCTAGCTATCTTACGATCATGCAAAGCAATATGACAATGAATGCTCAAGTCATGTATATGATGATGATGGACGTTGCATGGCAATATATCTCGGAATGGCTATGGAAATGCCATAATAGGTAGGTATGGTGGCTATTTTGAGGAAGATATAATAAGGCTTATGTGTGATAGAGTGTATCATATCACGGGGTTTGGATACACCGGCGAAGTTTTCACCGACTCTCGAGGTGAGAAAGGGTAATGCAAGGTACCATAGAGGCTAGCAAATTGCGGAAGGGTGAGAGTGCGTATAATCCATGGACTCATATTAGTCATAAAGAACTCACATACTTATTGCAAAAGTTTATTAGCCCTCGAGGCAAAGTACAACTATGCTAGGAAAAGACCATCGCTCATCTCCGACCGCCACTCATAAGGAAGACAATCCATAATAAATCATGCTCCAACTTCATAGCACAACGAGAGACTATACGTGCATGCTTCGGGAATCACAAACCTTAACACCAATATTCTTACTAACCACAACCATTTACTAGTACCTCCCACATATTATCATCTCTATATCGCAAAACTATTGCAAGGAATCAAACATATCATATTCAGTGATCCACACGTTTTATGTAGGATTTTATGACTAACCATGTGAATGACCAATTCATGTTGACTCTCTAAATAGATATAAGTGAAGCATGAGAGTTTAATTATTTCTACAAAATACCATGCTCTAATAAATATAAGTGAAGCAAAAGAGCATTCTACAAATAACTATTTTCCATGTGAAGAGAAACAGGCAATCCAAACTTCAAATGATATAAGTGAAGCACATGAAGCATTCTATAAAGCCATACTCAAAAGATATAAGTGAATTGCATGGAGCATTCTATAAATCAACCAAGGACTATCTCATACTAGCATGGTGCATTATTAAAAGAAAAGTAAAAAGGCACACAACGCTCCAAGATTTACACATATCACGTGAACAAAACAAAACCCAAAACATACCGATACTTGTTGAAGAAAGATGGGATGCCTTCCGGGGCATCCCCAAGCTTAGACGCTTGAGTCTCCTTGAATATTTACTTGGGGTGCCTTGGGCATCCCCAAGCTTGAACTCTGGCCATTCCTCCTTCTCCTCATATCGATACCTCCTCGATCCTCGAATACTTCATCCACACAAAACTTAAGAAAAAACCTTCGTGAGATCCATTAGTATAATAAAGCAAATCACTACTCTACGTACTGTTGCAAACCCATTCATAGTTTATTTTTGCATTATCCCTACTTTATTATAACTTCTCCATGGCTTATACCACCGATACACTCCATAGTTCCGTCAAAATAAGCAAAACAATGCATCAAAAACAGAATGTGTCAAAAATAGGACAGTCTGTAGCAATCAGAACTTTGACCATACTTGTGTAACTCCAAAAATTCTAAAAAATTAGGAAAAAAATAAACACTCTGCATACTAGTACTGTGTAAAAAATTCAAAAACTTTTGACGTTCTAGTAAAAATGTAAATTCACTCACTACAGCCAAAGTTTCTATTTTTGCACCGCACATACCAACAAGCAATCTAATCATCCTAAAGGAAAATCTTGGCACATTATTTGTATAATACAATGAATTTGTACAAGGGGATAATTATTTTTGTTGAAAAGTTTCTATAATTAAGATTCACAAAGTTTCCATGGGCATGAACAAAGTTCAAGGCTAGCTCCCACTTCAACAATGCTCGTCTCTCTCACTTTCACTTTTCTTTTGGTAAAGTTTTAAGTTCCCCTCTATATTTTTTTTGTTTTTAAACTTTATAAAAGCACACAATAGAATAAAATGACACTCTAAAACTTCCGGGTTGTCTCCTTGGCAGCGCTTTCTTTAAAGCCATTAAGCTAGGCATAAAGTGCTCAAGTAATCGATCCACCCGGATCCCAAGGTATCAAAGCCAATTTTAATTAGCAATGATTTGTAATTTAGTAGTGAGCACAAAGCAACATATTTAATGCAATGACGAAGTCTAACTCTCTATGCATCAGCATGTCATAAAAGAACAATTCGTGCACATCAAGTAAAGGCCAATACCTAGCATAAGCAGTTTCTTGCAATTTTATTGTGTTGGAAACATAGAGAGGCGGAGATGTAGTTCATCTCTCATAATAATTGCAAGTAGGAGCAGCAAGCACATGCATATTATATTCATCAAAATCATCATATGTGCAATGGTAGGACGCAACCCATCAATATAGTCCTTAAGAAGAGCAAACTTCTCCGATATAGTGTAGTTGGGAGAATTCAAAAAGATAATGGGACTATGATGTGTGGGTGCCATAGCAACAATTTCATTCTTAACATAAGGAACTATAGCAAGTTCATCTCCATAAGAATCATTCATTTTGGCATCATGGCCACAAGCATAGCAAGCATCATGTTCATCAAAAAGGGATATTTCAAATGAATCAACGGGATCATAGTAATCATCATAGCATTCATCCTTCGGTAAGCACGAAGGGAAATTAAACAATGTATGAGTTGAAGAGTTACTCTCATTAGAAGGTGGGTACGGGTGATCAATCCGCTCTTCCTCCTTTTGTTCTTTGCTCTCCTCCTCATCTTTTTCATCTAATGAGCTCACAATTTCAGCAATTTCTTCTTCCATAGACTCCTGCAAAATATTAGTCTCTTCTTGAACAGCGAAGACTTTCTCAATAAATACATCAATATCGGAATTGTATTTATAATTCTCATAGCAATATTTAAGTATAGCAAAATTTTCAGGTCTATAAACAACATCATCATAATCTTCATACTTTTCAAACATAGATTCGATTTCATAAGCACCCTTAAAAGCAACAAATTCTTCTATTCGTTCCACATCATAGTAATCATATCTACCATTAGCATAAGAAGCCAAGGTTTCATTATCATTAAATTCACATGAAAAGGGAAGGTGTGGAGTCTTCATCCTAGAGCAACAAGTATAATCATATCTCAAGCATAAATTCCAAGCATACCATTGCAAATAATCAATTTGATCCCATAAGAGTTTCCCTTTTTGCATCAAGCGATAATCCCTACAGTATTCATGTTGATCCAACGTGTCTCCCATTATCAAGTTGAATGGGGTTTTCTCAGGATTATCAAAGTAGTGTTTAATATTTTTCACATAATGAGCATCAAGGGTTTTAGGAGGTTCCCCATCTCCATGAGTAGCAAGTACAACTAATTTGGTATTTCGTGTTCCATATCCATAACTAAAGATAGAGAACAACTTAGAATAGAAAAATAAAACTACTTAGTGATAAAGCAAACAAGCACACACGAGAATATTCACCCCACGCTATTGCTCCCCGGCAATGGCACCAGAAAAAGGCCTTGATAACCCACAAGTATAGGGGATCATTTGTAGCCTTTTTTGATAAATAAGAGTGTCGAACCAACGAGGAGCTAAAGGTAGAAAAAATATTCCCTCAAGTTCTATCGACCACAGATACAACTCTACGCACACTTGATGTTTGCTTTACCTACAAGTATGAAACTATTTTGTAGGTGTTGGGGATATAACCCCACGGTGTGACCCGCCCAGGAGGGGCCGGGTTACACTGTTGGCGACTCAACAAAGAAGCTTAAGTAGGCCCAGGAAGCCAAGACTTGGGAGCCTGGAGGCGGCTTACGAGGTGGGCCAACTGAAGGCCGAAGACCCGGAGGTGTAAGCTGCCTAATGGTGACTTGCCTAGCAAGGCAAGGCGACTTAGAACTAGAATCGGTTATGCTGTACAACCCAATCTAGACTCTTGTAAGCCCAGGGCCTCGACCTGTGTATATAAAGGCGAGACCCTGCGGCGGGTAAACTCAGGTGACAATCCATCGATAGCTAGGTTAGCGATTCCGCTCCCTTGTAATCGATACTCAATCAATACAACACAAAGCAGGAAGTAGGCTTTTACCTCGTCGGTGAGGGGCCGAACCTGGGTAAACTCATGTCTCTCGTCCCGTTCAACCCCTTTAAGCTAATCACCGTAGCCATGGTCTCACACCTAAGTCCTTTCACGAGGGCATCTGCCATGATAAAACCACGATAGTTGGTGCCCACCGTGGGGCCCGCGCATGGTGTTTTTGTGTTCTTGAAGGGCTCTTTCCCAGGGATCGAGGGATACGCCATCGGCAGGATGACCAAGAGTCGCCGCGACAAGCTCTACATCGACGATGCTGGCTGGGGCCCCGAGGCCGACTCAATCAAGTACGGGTACCGGATCCCCTTCGGCGGGATTCACGTCTTCATCGGCAAGATCGGCAGATCAGAGCCTGAGCCGGACATCTGCACCGACATCATCGAGCCGGCTCGGCGTGCGCAACCCACCAGGGTTCAACCTGGCCGGAAGCGTGTTTTCATCGGATTCACGCATGGCACGGATCTTGCGAATGATTCTGTATCTGGAGGAGAGACTCTCATCTACTCAGGTGATGAGTCCTCGACTGTAGATACGGAGTCAATTTACCAGCTTCAAGATGGCGGGCTTGGGGGCTATTCCGATGGTGACAGTATTCCGAACCCCTATGAGCCACGGCTTCGGGCTGCTATCTTTATGGCTGGCATAGGGCCGGCTCTCAATTCATCAACAACTGCGGCTATGACGTCTAGTTCGTCGGCTGCAGTGGCTGGGGCTGGCGGTTCATTTAGGCCACCGGCTCAGGTTTTGTCAGACCTCATGGGCACTTTGACAACCTTGTTTGCAATAGAGGTTACTGCGGCGAATCAAACACAACATAATGCAGAGATTGCAAAGGTGCGAGATGAGGTGGCCAAGGCCCAGGAGGATCTTAACGCAGAGAATGCCAGGATGGCGATGGAACGGGCCCAGATGGATGCCGAATCACAGTGTATAAGGGCGGAGGTTTTCGCTTGAGTGTGGATCAGAATGCGTCCAATGCTGTTCTTCGAAGGAGACACCAAACCCGCCTGCCTTTGCAGTATGTGGCGCGGAACCTTTTTAACACGCCCGGGGCAGGACCAAGTAACCCGCCAGGTACAACCCGGACTACAGAGGTCCCAGGGAGCGGGGTTATGGCTCAGCCTCGACTATCAGACCCGCCCCGTAGGGATCAGACCCCGCCTTGGCGTTTTTCGACACCATCTGGCCATTATTCTAACCCGGTGGATAACATGATAGCAGTAGCTAGCCAGCTCAATGCGCTCCCTGTTACTGATGAGACGCCCTTCGCAGCTGAGGCGCGGAACGCAATGGAACTCCTACAAACAGCGGTTGCGTAGCAGGAGAAATATTCATACAGTTGTGACCGGGTGCACTCGACCCCCCTCCCAAGCCATAGTTACAGCTGGCGCGTTGAGTCGCCGGCGGTTTTCAGCAGTGAACGACATCGTCGACCGCCCCAGGATGACCCGCCCCGTGGGAACAACCCACCCCTTACTCATGCTCAGGCAATTGTGGACGAAGGCAGAGCCCGCCGAGAGGCGGAGGCAGCAGCGGCGGCTCAACTAGGGGCTTATCAGCAGCCTCCGGTGACCCCTTCGGCCTCAGTAGGAGCCGATGTAATTTCCAGGTCTGTTGGTGTGCCATGTTTAGTACCAGCTTTGTGTAATGAACGTCTGCCTAAGGATTTTAAGGGTCCCCGCAAGGTGCCCAATTATACGGCTGATCTCCCCCCTGAAGGCTGGATCGAGAGTTACGAGTTAGCCATGGAGATGTTGGATGTCAATGACGCGGTCTGTGCCAAGTACTTTACTATGATGTTGGATGGGCCAGCTCGTACATGGTTAAAAGGATTACCTCCTAATTCCATCAACTCATGGGCAGAGTTGAAAGCACGGTTCATTAAGAATTTTCAAGGGACATGCAAGCAGCCTCTGACGATTATCGATCTTGATAACTGTGTGTAGCGTGAGGATGAGTCGGCTCACCATTGGGTCTGACGGGTCTCAGCAATTATTCACTCGTCAGATAGTATTGCGGCAGGTCAGGCGGTTCTGGTCCTGGAGAAGAACTGTCACTTTGTCCCCCTTAAGCAAAAACTCGGGCGGCTTAAGGGTCATTGCAATGACATGGGTGAGCTCATGGCGGCTCTCATTAAGTATGCAGACTCTGATACCACTAAAGACCCTGGATCTGATGATGAGAAATCCAGCAAAGGAAAAAAGAGTGGCAATGGTAAGGGTCAGCAGCAGAACGTGGTAGGGCATAATGGCAACAACTAGGGTAACGGTGGTAAGCGCAGACACCTCACCGGCGGGTCAGATCTAGTGGCTAATGTGACGCCCCCGGCTCAATCGTGCACTAATCATACACGCAAATGCACACGATCAAGCCTAAGGACTCACGGGAAGATATCACAACACAACTCTAAAACATAAATAAAGTCATACAAGCTTTATATTACAACCCAGGGGCCTCGAGGGCTCGAATACATAAGCTTGTGTACAAGCGTCAGCGGAAGCATCAGATATCTGAGTACAGATATAAAGGAAAACACAGATAAGCCCTTAGAAGGCAGGGCAAAAGAAAACACTACGATCGAAAGGCACAGGCCTCCTGCCTGGGACCCTCCGATCCTACTCCTAGTCGTCATCCAACTCATAGTAGTAACCACCCTCGGGGTAGTAGTAGCGATCGTCGATGGGGGCAGCTGTCTCAGGGGCTCCGTCCTCTGGTCACAACAAACTGATTTGGGGAGAAAAAGGAAAACAAAGCAACCGTGAGTACTCAGAAGTACTCAGCAAGCAAGGATCTACACTACATATGCCACATTTTCAAAGAGAGGCTGTATATGTGGACTGGGCTGCAAAAATGCCAGAATAGAGAGAAGGCCTAGTCCTATCGAAGACTAGCATCTTCAGCGGTCTTGCAGCAATAGAAGAGAGTAGGACTGTACAATATAATGTAGCAGTATCATTAAGTCTCAACCTCACCCAGAGATCCTTTCTCGACTCCCTGCGAGAAAGCAATCCCAGAGCCATACAGTCATCAACCTCGTCCGAAGATCCCTTCTCGACTCCCTGCGAGAAGCAATCCCAGAGCCATAGTATCCAAGTATCCAGTTCTAATTGTATCAATCAGGATACAACTCCGAGTGTCCGTTACCGTAGGACCGGCTATCGATAGAAGTTTTCTTCCCTGCAGGGGTGCACCAACTTACCCACCACGCTCGCTTAACTCCGGCCGGACACACTTTCTGGGTCCTGCCCGGCCTCGGCCAAACGACACACCGCAACCCTACCTACAGCTCAGCAGAGAGGTCCCCGCCGGTCTACATCTTAAGCGCAAGGGGGTCTTGGCCATCGCCCCTCGCCCTCCGGGTCGTTGCGCACAGGGTGGATACCAGCATCACCTCGGGTGGCCGACACGATCCGACCGTGCCGCCATGCTGAACTGGACGTCTGACAGAGCTTTTGGCTGATGCATACGATGCAGAACGCCCATACTATGCCCACGTGATGGTTAGTGCTATCAGGCCAGAGGCCTGCTCGGATCAAATATCCAAATCGTTAGTACCTTGGGCTTGCGGTAACGAGCAGAGACTCACGAAAGATGTGACCCCGTCGCCCCGTCTCGAGGACTTGCGGCAAGGGCCAAGAATGCCCGGCCACGCCTCGTATTCTCACTCGGGCACCATACAGGCAACCCGTCGTCACATCACACGCGGGTACCCCTCAGGGTCGACCCGCCTTTCCAAGTAACAATAGTACAGTCCAAGTATCCGTGTGTCCATAACATCAGGGGAATCCGAGGTATCACCCTCGTTGGATTCCTACTCGATGTATCCATCAAAGTGAACTCGGAGGAATTACCCTCGCTGGGTTCACACTTGAGGTGTTGTATGACGGCGTCGTTATCGGAAGCGGTGAAGGAGGAATCACCCTCGATGACCACGACCGAATAGCTACTCTATAGAGTTAACATCAGAAGTGCTACACGAGGTATCACCCTCGGCACTCGATAGTAACGCTGCAGTGTCGTTACAACTAAGGGGGGGTGATGTGCGGTGTCGGGGCCTGGTCTTCAATCCCATTGGTCGGGTCTTCTGATAATCCAGCGGGGCAGTCGGGAAAAGTGGGGGTCACTGATAGGTCTCTACCTAGCCTAAACTAAGTAGTTTAGGATATGCAGGTAATTATCAACAGCAGGTTACAATAAACAGGCTATGCATCAGAATAGGTAAAGCAGTAGCAGCAGCAATTCTAATGCAAGCATGAGAAAATAGAATGGGAGATATCGGGATGATCAAAAGGGGGGGCTTGCCTGGTTGCTTTGCGGCAAAGGCAAGGTCGTCAACGGTGGCGCCGGGCTCCGGAGCTACGTTGGTACCGGGAACTGCGTCGGGGTCTAATGAGAGAGAAGAGGGGGAGGAAACAGTATAAATACATAGCAAACATGAGCAACACAACGTACGACATGACAATATGCAGTGCCGGGGTGTCCTAACGTATGGTTGCACGTCACCGAGGAAGGAGGACTCCACCCGGGAATGTTCTCCCGGTTCCAGACATTTGTCAGACAGATGACCAGAGGGGAACGGTTGCATGTTCGGATAGTTAGGGATGCGTGACGGACGAACGGACCGCGTATTCGGATACGTCTCGTCGTTCTGAGCAACTTTCATATATAAATTATTTTCATCGGAGTTACGGTTTAAAAGATATGATTTTCTCAAGTTTTTATTAATTTCTGGAATTTATTTAATCATTTAAATTCGAATTATCCAAAACAGTGTTATGCTGATGTCATGATGACATCAGCATGACATCAGCAGTCAACCTGACACGTGGGTCCCACCTGTCATACTCTATTTAGTTAATTAGGGTTTAGCTAATTAATTACTGTTTAATTAAACTAACTAATTAATTAGATTAACCTAATCAGAGTTAATTAACTAATTATTTATTTTATTAATTCATTTTTTATTAAATGTTCTGTGGGTGTGGGGCCCCTCTGTCAGCGGCAAGGGAGGGCCGGGCCCATATGTCAGTGGCCCACAGGCCACTGCGGGCGTGCGGGCGCGCAAGGGGCGTGCGGCGGCGCTGTCCCGACTGGGCACTGGCCCAGGCCAGCCGCGGCGAGGCCACGGCCACGGCCACGGCGGGGCTCGCCGGGGAGCAGCAGCAGTGCGCAGCTGCGAAGCGGGCGGAGTGCGGCGGCAGCAGGGCGGCGGTGTGGGCGCGGTGGCGCGCTGGTGCCTGCGGTGGCTTGCGCGTGCGCGCGCAAGCAGAGAGATGGGGAGGGCGCGGTCGACGCGCGCGGCGAGGTGAGGCGGAGCGTGGCAGAGGGACGAGCAGCGGCGCGGGGCGCGGTGCGGGCGAGCAGAGCAGCAGCGGGCACGGGGCCACGGCGAGCGGGGAGGCGGCGGCGACAGAGGGAAGAGGGGGGCTCACGGGCGGTGTAGATGAACGGGCCGGCGAGGCTCGAGGTGGTCCAGCGGGGAGGAGGTCTGGGACGCGTCGCCGGCGAGGAGGAGACGAGGAGGACGACGGGGCGACGCCGGGCGCTGGCGATGGCGCCGTTCCAGATCGGATCGTGGGGGGAGCGAGTGGGGTTGGGGGTAGGTTAGGGTTTGGGGCAGGGGTTATGTAGGCCGGGGGGAAGCTGGGCCGGCCTGGCGGTCCAGCTGGGCCGTTTGGCCCAGAGGGGGGGGGGGTTCTGTTCCTTTTCCTTTTTGCTTTCTTCTTTTCTTTTCTTTTTCTCTTTTCTCTATTTTGCAAATAGTTCGGCACCCAAATGAATTTTATAAAATATATAAATTGGTCCATAAATTACAGTGCAACATTAGTCACTGCTAGAAATTGGTTTGGTGTCCATATCTTTTTACTTGGATTTTATTTAATTTGAAAAGGATTAAATAGTGCTGTTTTGCTGCTGTTCCTTGATGTTTGAGTCCTTTTCCAATTCCAATAAATGTTGCAATCATTTTTATAAATGCTTTGGGAATATTTGCAACATGATGCACATTTTAGTCTTCAGGTTTGGGCAACTTTTATTTTCCACTTTAGTTTTAATTTGAATTTTGAGTTAGGAGCTGAATGCAAATGATGATTAGGCACTGATAATCATGATGACATGGCATAATCAAAAGGGGATTACTGTAGTTATCCACTGGGGGTGTTACAAGTCTCCTCCACTAACAAGAATTCTCGTCCCGAGAATTAAGAGGTAGAAGGAAAAAGTTCGGGGTATTCCGCACGAAGATTATCCTCGCGTTCCCAAGTGGCTTCATCTTCAGTATGATTTGACCACTACACTTTGAGGAACTTGGTAACTTTTTGACGGGTCCGACGTTCAGATTCATCGAGGATGCGGATCGGATGTTCCTTATATGAAAGATCATCATGCAATTCGAGCATCTCGTGATCCACTGCGCGGTGCGGAGATTCCTTGAAGCATTTACGAAGTTGCGACACATGCCTACTTACTAGTACTAGTATTGTTCACTTGTGCTCCCCAGCCCTCCATTCATTGAACAACCCCACGGGTTAATAAACATACAATACTATTTATATAGAATGAACAAGCTCAAACTATTTTGGCTTTGAGATATCGATGGTACAGTTTGACCACATTGCATCAATGGACTCAGTACTTTGAAGTAACCTATACGTATAAACACATGCACGGTTTACATTCTGAATCGCTAGCTAGACCTTGAACTGTACTCCCTCCATCCTTGAAAGAGTGTACTTCCAACTTTGTTGGAAAGTCATTTTTTTTATGTTTGACCGTATTTATACAATAACAGACCAACATTCATGCCATCAAATTAGTAGCATTAGATTCATGATAAAATATATTTTTGTTATATACCTATTTGGTTTCACAAGCTTTGACATATTTTTGCACAAACTAGGTCAAACTTTGAGATAGTTTGACCCTCCAACAAAGTTGGAAGTACACTTTTTCAACGACGGATGGAGTATTTGTTTACATGTACCACCTTTTTCTTTTGGTTTTCTACTCCATGGCGCAATTCATCGATACAAAATTATACTATGAGTAGTTAAAAGTTGAGGGCGGGGCTTTTCCCGGGCAGTACGCGCGGCAATTTTCGCGTAGGCGGTTTGGCAGACAGGCGAGGAGGGTGAGGGAGTAGCAGATTCAAGTTACTGCTGGAAAGGTAGGGCTGTGCGATTTGATGGCGCATTACTGCTGGAAAGACGGGGTCTTGTGATATGACTACTCACTATAGTCATTAATTATTGGCGCTACGACCGGGGTGATGCCCCCCTTCCGTTCCCCACTCTAATCTGGTGCATGACACATCGACCCCGATGCTGGCTCTCCCACATGTCGGCGAAGTACGTAAGAAGGAGCAAAGAATCATGCAGTATATATAGTGTATATACTAGTACTACTACTCACGTCGGAGGAGTGCGAACCACGGCAGCCCAGTGAACCAGTAGGCGATAGGCCATAGAAAACAATGTGGTGATATGGCCATAAAAAATAATGTGCTACAGTCCAGTCTCTAGCATGTACAGTACTCCTCCTCTCCCCCTCCTCTCGGTTCATCGCCATCATACTTTCCCCATTCATGTGTTTTCAGTATCCTGCGAATCAAAGAGGCCCTTAGAGTGGTTTAGGTCCGGTCATTTTTTATAAATGTGTTATGTCCAAAATTTAATGAACGTGCTCCTGTTTCTATGAAAATAATCCGGTTTGCATGTAGTAATTCATTTATTTATTTATTCTTCTGCGGGGGGTTTGCATGTAAATCATGAGGTCTGAAATGTAAAGTACGCCGGCATGGTTGCATATGCTCTGAGTCGTGCATGCACTACGCCAGCTGCTCTATGTCCCACATGTTGGCGAAAGGGAGCACGTGGAAATAGCCTAGGAGTACATATAGGAGGATAAATGCGTGAAAAAATATGTACTATGAAGCGTAGCTGCGGTTCGAAAAGGAGACCTAAAGCGATGACAGTTATAGGTCGCACGCACCCAACTAGTGGTACTAGACGTACGGCTACTTTTTCCCTAAAAAAAGAGGTACGAGTACTAAGTACTCCTATTCTATCAACACGAGTCCCATCTGACAACAGCGTCCGTGCTACAACTAGCTCTTCTCCCTTGTTTCTCTCTTCTAATTCTAACTCAGCCGACGCGCGGTGGTCGGGGTGGGGATTTGCCGATAGTCGGTTTGCTCAACTGCGGCCCCACCTGACAGTGAAAATGCTAAGACAACAAGCGTTCCCTAGCTTGAGCAGTGTGCTGGACAGACCGTGTGGGGGTGCGACACGAACGGCACAGGCATGCTGTACTTGTTCCACTTTCTCGTTTTGAACTCGTGACATGTAGTAACGCTTAGTTTTGAATATATAAGTTTGGTTGTCGCGACAATATATACAGTACTCCCTCCATGTAGGTTGGGTCGCTGAAGTCAAAATTAGACACAAAACACGATGGTGATGGACTAGTCTACCTCCGTCCTGGTTTATTGCTCCCCATTATAATCTGTGCCTAACCATAAATTTGACTAACAAAAGGTTCATGCATGTCACCAAAACTATATCATTGAAAACTATGTTCAAATACAAATCAAACGATATAATTTTTATTGACATGCACTAACATTCTGTCAATTAAATCTTTGGTCAAAATTTAGCACAAATTACAAAAGGGACTAATAAACCAGGACCTAGGTAGTACACCAGGACGAAGACAGTGATACTACATATAATTAACGCCAAATAAGAGCAAGGGATCACACATGTCATTTACGACTGGAATAAAAATGACATACACTAATAAAACATTAAGGCCGCGAGGCGATGCAGTGCTGGTTACAAGAGGCGAGAAGAAAGATGCATCCATCGACGACCTCCTCCTCCTCGACCCAGGCTGTCGGCCCACCGAACGGCGGCTAAGTAGGAGCGGCTTTCGTGGCCAGGTCAACGTGCTTCTCAACAATGGCGTCCAAAGATTCCAGCCGGTGGAAGAAGGCCAACGTCTTTCTGTCCTCCCTGGCCTTGTAGTGGCCTATGTAGATGATTTCCTCATAGACATGGATGTGTAGGTCGACGGTTTATTGCATGGCGAGGCACTGCACGATGAGCGCGGCCTCGAGGTGCACATTCTTCATCGCGACCTCCGGCAGCCGCAGGACCACCAGGGCTTGAAAGAGTTCGCCACCATGGAGGCCGATGAGGGTGGCAGGCAACGAGGAGACTGGGTGCGCGGGCTGGAGCAGTACGGCAAGGTCATCCGTGCGCTTCTTGACGGCGGTGAACTTGCGGATGGAGCGGACCATCATGTCGTCCATGTGAGAGGCGAAGCCGGCGTCGGCGAGGGCTGCGACGCCGGCGGTCGCCAGCACCGTCTGGGAACGCTGCACAGTGCGGGGCCGCAGGCTGGCGTCTTGGATGATCTGGCACAGCCGACTGCCGCTCGCGTCCATCGCCTCCATAGGTGTTTGTGGTTCTGGTCACTTGGTCTTGGATTGGAGTGAGTAGTGTTGCGCAGAGACTAGGAGTAGATGGATTGGAGTGGTGGGGCGCCTTTATATGAGAGTCCAAACTGCGTTGCATTCACATCGTGCTGGCTCCATTCTGCTTCTCCAATTACTTACCTCTGCATGCTAATTGAATGCGGAGGCATCATTGACCGTTGAACGTTTCGGGAACTGCTACCCTCTGCCTCATTGGCATTCAAGCCGTATCATCGTAATTGCGTGTCAATATTGTGCACCGCGACCAAGGCGGAGAGGAAAACGAGAGAACTACGTATTTATTTACGGTGTAGATTCACTCATTTTGCTCCGTATGTACTCATTTACGGTGTAGTCACTTATTGAAATCTCTAGAAAGACAAATATTTAGGAACGGAGGGAGTAGTCCCTCCTTTCCGGTTTACAGTGCTATACTATTAAGAGCAAGTACAATAGTGGGCTTATAGCCTGCTTACATGGCAATTTTGTCTATGTGGAGGAGAGAGACATAAAAAAGTAAGACTAGACATAGTGGGAGTAACTTCAGCAGTAACATCGAGTCCAACTTAGCAAATTTGCTTATGTGGCAATGAGTTAGGCTGGTCGTAATGGGGAGTATCATTTACTCGTATCATGCATATGATACTAGTGTATGATACTACTTCTGTAATGCATAGTATCATAAGTTAGTATCTTAGCTTGCCTTATTAATTGCCATGCATGACACAAAGTAGTACAACATTTAATATGATACGGTATCATGATATGATACCACATTCTCTCTTTCCTCATTTAATTGTGTGCCACATCATAAAAAAAGTCTAGTTGGCATGCATGATACCACTTATGATACTCCCATTACAACCAACCTTAATGAGGAGAGAGGTAGTTTGAGTAACTTAGCTAGTTATTGTAACATCACATGTCCCAATGCAATATGAGTCTATAAGCTAATAAATGAAGCTTTGCATGACACCACACTTATTATGTTACTACCCACTATGAAGATAGTAACATAGTCTAGGGATATGTCTATGTTACCAGTGTATGTTACTCTCCATTGTGGCTAGTCTAATCTCATGCAAGAGCCTGGCTATATGCGTGCTCCAAGGCAGATGCAATAAATGTGAGGAAAGAGATAGAGAGAAGATGAGAGGCAGATGCAATAAATGTGAGGAAAGAGATGGAGTACTAATCTTAGACCTCCTCCAATGCAAAGGTGCTTAGATGAGGTGCTAAGTATATTACATGCCTTAGCAACTCAAGTTCCCAATGCAAAGATGCTAAGCTTTTGGGTGCTAAGCTTCATGCATTTAATTAGTTGTAGACTCAGAATTGTGCTTCCACCTAGGTACACGTGCTTAGCACCGTTTCTTCCTGGGGTCACCATACTACTCTCTCTCTTTTTAACTAGCATGCCACATCAGATTTTTCGCTTAGTTGGCAACCTTAGCACCTGTACAAGGTGAAGCCTTGGGAGGGGCCAACCTTATAGCTAAGCTTGTTGTATATGTGTTGGCTATAAATGATATTGCAACATCTTATAGTCAGCAGTTGGCTGTATTATTAACTTTTTTTATGTCTCTCTCCTCCACATAGGCAAAGTTGCCATGTAAGCAGGCTATAAGCCCACTATTGTACTTGCTCTGAATTGACCGCTGCATGCCGTGCTAGGTACTACGTCCCACGTCTCTCATTGGTTGATTCCTATTCATGTCTAGAAACAAGAAACGTGGTCGGGTTTGTTTTGGGATTATTTGATTTTCGTAAGATGACTATTACTAGCAATCGCCACAATAACCGTAAGATCTGCATCTGACGGTGGCACCTATTGGACGCAAACAGTAGTAGAAAAGAATTGCCACAAAACTGCCGCACCACGCCCCACCCCTACACAAAGACTGCCACGCAAGCGTTCGCAACTGCCACGCGAGCGTTGCGCTTGGCTCTTCGCCTCTTCGAGAAGACGAACAATGATGTTACTACTTCTACAGTATCGAATCAACTGTTGCATGTCCGTCCACCGCGTGCGGGAGGGATAGCTTGTTGTAGTAAGCAAAAGCCTGTCCTCCTCTGCGATCCACCGCGCGCATGGGCGAGGGAGAGAGAGCGTACTAGTAGTAAAATCAAGCTTCTCCTCATTGTACGAGTTGAAGCGACACATAATAGCACTGGCCCCACATGCTTGCCTCTAAACTTGGCTAAAAGGCCCGTAGTGTACAATATATTTGCTGCAACCTCTAACATTTACCCCACCACAAATTAAAATATATATTCATGTCTTTACCAAATCAGCGTGCAAACTACAATCACCAGGATGACAGGTAGGGCCAGAAGATTATTTTAATCAAAAAATGCTTCGAGACGGCCTCATAGCATGGAGCCGACTCCAACGATTTTAAGCTTAGAGGCTCGATACACGCTATCCTAGACTATGTCACTGTACTACCTCCCCTACACATGAAACTGCCACACGAGCGTTCGGGTTGCACTTGGCTCTTCGCCTCTTCGGGAAGTCGAACAATGATGGTACTACTACATTGGAGTACTACTAGTATGCTTCTGGCCATCTGACACCGAATGAACTGTTGCATGTCCACCGCGTGCGGGAGGGAGAGCGTGTAGCGAAAGCTTCTCCTAGTCCTGTGAGCCACCACGCTCATGGGCAAGGGAGAGGGCGTTGTAATCAAACTTCTCCTTGTTGTACGAGTTGACGCGACACATCAAAGCAGTGCACTCGATATATTTCAATAATTTGCGTTTACCGATGCATTAATTACAACGCATGCATGCATGCCGTGACTTTCCTTTTGATACTTGCATGTGTTGATTTAATGCACCTTGAAGTAGTATGAATATGTGATGGTAAAACTTTCTAATGCCCCGGCCCTAAAGCGAGAGATGGTTGTACACGAGGAGGGCGAGATCAGTCCGACGGAATAGGACCCGACGATGGAGCTCTCTATGGTCTCTATGGACCTCACCTTACTCCACTGCCCTTGTGCCTCCGCCCTTTGAAGCCTCCAGTGTATGAGGTTTGAATACACCTCGTCCGTTCGGCTGATCGAGCAAGTGGCAGGTTTCTTGATTGATGTGCTGTTCGATTGATTTGTGCAGTGCAAGGGAGGGCACCTGGCCTGCGCGGACTGCCACGGCGAGCGCCCCGGGAACCAGCGGCAGTGCCAGAAGTGCGAGTGCAGCGGCAGCTTCGACATGCGGAACACGGCGATGGACGCCGTCCTCTCCTCGATGAGGGTGGAGTGCCAGCACGAAGGCTGTGGGCTCTACGTCACTTACCACAAGCTCGCCGATCACTAGAGCGTGTGTCCGCTCGCGCCCTGCAAATGCCCCGTGCCCGTCTGCGGCTATGAAGGCCCGCTGCCAGCGCTCCCCCACCACATCAGCACCGTGCATCCCATGCCCGTGCATAGGATCCAGTACGGCAAGGTGCTCTAGCTGCAAGTGCCAGTGTCGGAGCCGCGGCTCTTGCTATTCGCGGAGGAGGACGGCCGCGCGTTTTTCTTGGTCAGCGGCATGCTCGACATCGGCGTGCCTATCGCCGTGTCGGTCGTCTGCATCAGAGTGGGGGCGTCCCCACCGCCGCACTACATGGCCAAGCTGTGGGCGAACGGCCCGCCGGGGTAGCCCAAAGGTAGGACCGACGCCATCAAGGTGGAAATCGAGGTGACAAGCAGCAAGGATCCCTGCGACGTTGCCGTGCAAGAGCTGACCTTCTTCACAGATCTGCCCAAGCTGCTAGCCGGGGCTGGGTTGTCGAGGACGGTGTCCCTCCACATTCAGATTGACAAGCTCACCTCCTAAATGATTCTACAATGCCTTCTGTTTATCTTAGTAATATGCTAATATAGGGGTTAGCTCGGTCTACTTTAGCTTAAGAGATGGTGGGTTTTGGAGGCGATGCAGCAATTACTTCGACATCAGATCAGCAGTTAAAGTAATTTCCAATAGTCGAACGGATATTTTGTGTCTGTTGGATATAAAGATCCTTTGGGTAAGAAGTATAAGCAGCTTATATGCTTGTTTGTTGAGGAAGTGTTGCATACTTCTGCGAGTTGACGCGACACATCAATGTAGTACTACTACTAGTAGTACTCACCCGACTGCGCACCAGGCAGACGAAGCTCGTGTCGTGTTGGTGCCGTGTGCGGCCCACACATTAACCAAAACCTCGCGCCTCCAGCTTAGCCTCCGTGTTTTAAACTTCTCAATCTCAAGGCCAAGGAGCAATGGGAACCTATGATAGACCCAATCGGATGGTTGGGAACACTACAATTCGTAGCTACAGATGCGTGTGTGAGAGAGGACGAGTGCGTGCGTGCACCTCTTCTCTTCGTGTATAACGTACTAAACTTAGAGTACAAGTGTATGTGGGTGGCATTGACCTAGGGGGCTAGAGATGGTGCGTGCGAGAAGTCCCGAGAGACTAAGGTGTGTGCGTGGGAAAGAGGAAGAGAGATGATATGTGTCGATATAATGCATGTGAAAAAAAGACTAGTCTATAGCTCGCCATGAGGCTATTCATGTCGAACGCCCCAATAACCGTAATATATGTATCCGACGGTGCTAGTTATTGCACGTACACAGCAGTAGAAAAAGAAGTACCATGGCATATTACAAAACTGCTACACCACGGCCGAGAACGTGTGCCCACGTTATGCCATCCGAGAATAGTGCCGCACTTCGAAACTAGAACCGTCAATAAATTTTGAGCTTGCGTCTCGTCACATTCCAAATTACTACCACGCTATATTTAATTGCAAACCTGTTCACACTGATCACAACCTAAACGGTTTCCCACTTAGGAGCATATTAGTCATTCATCATCGTTCCCTTGCGTCGGTCATGGCTAGCGTGAGTTCTGGGTTGAGAGAATACCACCAGGGAGAGGTGAGCATGGAAGCAGAAGCACGAGAGATGTCCCGCCTCGCCGCAAAAGCAGCCGACATGTCCCACCGTGCGGCCGTAGCAGCACAGAGGTCCCGCCGCACCGTCGATGCAGCAGACTGGTCCGGCCGCGCCACGGAAGCAGCAGAGATGTCCCGCCGCGCCGCGAATGCAGCAAAGATGTCCTCCCGTGCCGCGGCGGCCTGGGAAAATGTCTCGCGGGCAAGCGAGGACTCTTACAGCGCATGCATGTGATCGTCCATAGCCAGATGGATTAGATCTCTGGCTGGGCGATGTTGCAGGAAGACATGAAAGCCTTGTTTGAATAGGCTACCGGCGTCATCCGGCAACTAGGGGAGGGCAATGCGATGCTCCGGGCCGAGCGCAACCTGCTGAGGGCGAAGATCGCCGGAAGGGCGAAGCAGGCGGAGGAGACCGCTGCCTTGTTGAAGAGGACGGGCGTCATCGTCAAGAAACTTATGGACGAGAATGCCATGCTCCGCATCGAGCACGAAAGGCTGTGGAGGAATTCATGGATGCTGCCAAGCAGCGTATTAAGGACATGAAACTGATGAAAGAGATCATCGCTGCTCGCCGTGAGAACTAGTCTCCGCGACCTGCAGCGCATCAAGAAAGTAGAGATCAGCGAGCCAGATCATTGTATGCGTCTTCCTTCTTCTTTTTCCCTGGTGTATTTCAGGCGTAGCCGCATGTGGCTTTTTTAATTATCGTCCATAATATGTAAGACAATTATTATCCACTATCGTCGTCCTTATATATTCATCAGTCTTGCTATAAGTCGCAGTAGATGCTATATAGGTCCATCGGATCTTACATCAAGATCTGTGCAAAATTTTCTTTCCAGATTTTCTTTTTTCTCTCTTAAATCTCAGTCGAGTGAGACATAGCCACGCCATTAAACAGGGGCTCGGGCACCATTAATGGAGACCTTGGGAGAGAGATGGGCGGCAGATGGAGGTCAAAGGGCTCTCCTCCTGATAAGCACGCGCAGGGGTCTGATCGCATTCCTCCCGTACTCAAATAGCTTCCTTGCACGATGCTTCATAGCCAATAAAAAAAGGGGACGCGTGGCGGCACGTAAATGGTAAGTAGAACGCCCACGGTTTCAATAATACTTGTGTTTCCGATTGTAACCTGACAGCACTTGTTCCAAAATGAGTTTGTTGATTGTTAATGTGTGCGCCTTCGCAAATCGGACAGCAAAATTACCACAGCATGTTGGTGCCATGTCATGACACCAAGCCAAGTTTCATGATTTTCATGCGTGTTTGGATTTACAGGAATTAAAAAACCAAGTTTCTCAATGTTTTCGGCCGAGCCACGACACCCAGATGTTTGAATTTCATTCCCATTTCTTGCATGGGACCTAGAAATTTACCCGAGGACACACATGTGATTTTTCAACCAACTTTGGTGCACTGGAGCATGTGCTTGTAGTTCAAATTTGAATTATGCACATTAAATGACCAAAAACTCAATTAATGTATAAAAAAGGCCAAACGAACCCGAAATAATTTCAAAATCTAACATGACACTCATATAGTTCTATGTTGCCTCTGTAAAGAAAATCAGGTGGGCAGCATATATCGTTTCGCACACAAAGGTGACACGTTCCCTCTCAGAACCACGAGCCTTCTTGAGAGAAGCTCCGGTTTGCAAGAAGCTTATACCAAAACTTGTTCCAATTCAGCCAATTTTTTTACCACAGCATGTTAGTACCCTGACATGACACCATGCCAAGTTTCATGATTTTCAGGCGTGTTTTGGATTTACAAGAATTTTAAAACCAAGTTTCTCAATGTTATCGGCCGAGCCACGACGCCCAGATGTTTGAATTTCATTCCCATTTCTTGCATGGGACCTAGAAATTCACCCGAGGACACACATGTTATTTTTCAACCAACTTTGGTGCACTGGAGCATGTGCTTGTAGTTCAAATTTGAATTAAGCACATTAAATGACCAGAAACTCAATTAATGTATAGGAAAGGCCAAACGAACCCGGAATAATTCCAAAATTTAACACGACACTCATATAGTTCTATGTTGCCTCTGTAAAGAAAATCAAGGGGGGGGGGGGCAGCGTATACCGTTTCGCACATAAAGGTGACACGTTCCCTCTCAGAACCACGAGCCTTCTTAAAAGAAGCTCCGTTTTGCAAGAAGCTTATACCAAAATTTGTTCCAATTTGGCCAAATTTTTTACTACAGCATGTTAGTGCCATGACATGACACCATGCCAAGTTTCATGATTTCCAGGTGAGTTCTGGATTTACAGGAATTTAAAAACCAAGTTTCTCAATGTTCTCGGCTGAGTCACAACGCCCAGATGTTTGAATTTCATTCCCATTTCTTGCATGGGACCTAGAAATTCACCCAAGGACACACATGTGATTTTTCAACCAACTTTGGTGCACCGGAGCATGTGCTTGCAATTCAAATTTGAATTATGCACATTAAATGTCAAGAAACACAATTAATGTATAAAAAAAGGCCAAACGAACCCAGAATAATTTCAAAATTTAACAGGGCACTCATATAGTTCTATGTTGCCTCTGTAAACAAAATCAGGGGGGAGGCAGCATATATCGTTTCGCACACAAAGGTGACACATTCCCTCTCGGAACCACGAGGCTTGTTGAGAGAATCTCCGGTTTGCATGAAGCTTATACCAAAACTTGTCCCAATTCGGTCAAAAATTATACATATGAAAACAGGGTTTAGATTATCCCGAACATCTCGCTACCTAGACCAATGTACTGTGATTTGAATTCAACATAAAATGGATACAAATATTTGAATTGGAGATCGTATGGTATGTGTAGTTCATAGTGAAATATGATTACTACTATATGCATGTTTTCTGTTATCAAGATAATATTTAAATGATGGTATAACTTGACAACAATCGTATTCAAATAAGGAAAATTGATTCAAATTTAGTCCATATGGTAGACGACAATATATATGTTCATAGGGTGGAGTAAAATGTTCATATAAGATGGAAGATCAAAATGTAGGACTACATCCATTATAAACCGCAAGATCACCTAACGATATATTCAAATTCAACGTAACGTGGATTCAAAAATTGAAATTCGAGATTCTGGCATTTGTAATCATATAAAAAGGGACATGACTCTTTCTTGTGGTGGGAATTGATTTTTTTTGTTGTTGTTGAGGGAAGTGCGAATTGATTTGGTACTGTAGAGGCTAATCTTGTTCTCCCAATTTTTTTTACATTTTTCTTGTAGTTTTTTCAATGGCATTTATAGCAATATAGTAAAAGGGGACATGAATCTCTTGTGTCTTGTATGAATTGTTTTTTTGTACATGTTAAGTTTGTTCTGCCGAACATGGAATCCGGGCCTTGTTATCCCGAAATTTTCAAGCTTGAGTATCTTTTGTCTCTTCTGCTGTGAAACTCCCGCCTCTTCAACCCGCGTCGCGCCTTGTTATCCCAAAATTTCGACGCGTGTGAAAACTCCCTCCTCATCTGAAATCGGTCCCTCAGCCCAGACACGTGACATCCCCTTCTACCCCTCAGCCGGAAATGCGGCCTCGACGTCGCGTGGTAAAAACCGGTGGGGGTACATTCGTAACTTACCCAACATTTCGGACAGGCACATCCCTAAGCCATGGCTCCCCCCTACCTTCCCCTTCGCCCCCATTCATACACCAAGGCCGCCAAAACCTGCGAAACCCCATGCTCCTCAGTCGGCCTCCCGACCGCCGCCCAGCCGGAGACTCTTCCCCGATGACGTCGTCCACAGCAATAGCTCATCAAACCTCATCCACCGCACCGGATGAGGATCCATCGTCGATCTCGTCGTTTGGCCAAATCAGCCGCCCCATCCTCCAAATCCAAGGAGCTTCCCCGACGTTCGCCTTGTCTATCGCGCCACCTCCATCCCCACAACGCCGTCTTGACCTGCCCCACCGGAACCACATCACCGTCACCAATTCCTACGATGAAGCCGAGGCCTACTCGGCGCCACCAATGAGGTTCTGCACTCACCGTTGCATTTTATCTTTTATTTGATCTCACGGGGCTGCCGGTGCTCGATACCGAGCAGCCATGGCGGGTCTCCATCGACGGCGCCGTCGCCGGCCACTTCCTCCACGGCATCTCTCCCCCATGTCGTTGCTTCCTCAGCGGCGACTTCCACACCAGCACTAGTTGCTGCTGCTCCAGCTCTCGCTCACGCTGCTGCTGCTGCTCTAGCTCTCGCTCGTGCTGCGGCTCTGTTCTTGCTGTCGGTCACGCTGCTGCACTGCTCTTGCTTTTGTTCGTGCTGCTGCTCTGCTCTGCTATTGCTGTCGGTCACGCTGCTGCTCCGCTCTTGCTCTCATTCGTGTTGCTGCTCTGCTCTGCTCTTGTTCTCACTCGTGCTGCTGCTGCTGCTGCACGACCTGCGGCAGCTACATGAGTTACTGCTTTAGCACTAGCTCGCGGTGCTGCTGCATGAGTTGCTCTCTGCTAGTGTGTTCCCTGCTCGAGCGGCTGCTGATTTAGATCACTACTTCTCTGCTACTAGTGCTCGAATGCCCTAAACTTCTATTGCAATGCTCTGCTACTAGTTCAATCAGTTTCGATAGTAAAATTCAGTTTCGGCTGTAAAGTTTAGTTTCTTTAGTTAAGTTTAGAGTGAGCAGTATTTACAGCATCTGTCGGAGCGGCCATGGCGTGGTTGATGCATTTTACATCTAGCACTTTTTGGTGATGTATTTTACATCATCTACTGCAGATACTATTAGAGTCCCACTTCAGATTAACATTGTCTATCTTGTCCTGCTTCAACCTCGCCGTCGTATGATAACCCACAAGTATAGGGGATCGCAACAGTTTTCGAGGGTAAAGTATTCAACCCAAATTTATTGATTCGACACAAGGGGAGCCAAAGAATATTCTCAAGTATTTGCAGCTAAGTTGTCAATTCAACCACACATGAAAGACTTAATATCTGCAGCAAAGTATTTAGTAGCAAAGTAGTATGGAAGTAACGGTAATGGTGGCAAAAGTAACAATAGCAGTTTTGTAGCAATCGTAACAGTGGCAACGGAAAAGCAACTTAGCAAAGATCACTTGTTATTCTTTCCTTTATCTTTCTCTCTCTTTGTCTTTTTGAACTTCAATCTTGATCTTATTTTGTTTCCCTCCTTCGTCCTTCAGAATTCCCTGTGATGGAACACATGGAGGTCGACGTTGTCATCGAGGAGACCGCCAGAGATGCTGCCGCCAAAGCTGACAAGATCGCTGATAGCGAGGCCGCCAAAGACTCCACTGTCGAGGTCAGCGAAGCTGCTGCCAAGGAAGCCGCCAAGGAATCTGCCGAGGGGGCCGGCGAGGAGACTGATGACCATACTGACGGCATTTCTGCCGCAGGAGCGCCAGGCGCTACACTAGCCACAGAGCCCCCAGCCACCGGTGAGACGATTGTCGAGGATTAACCATCGACATCTGAGGCTCCCTCATCGAGCAAATATCTCAAGGTTGGCGACAACCTATTCGTCAACTTGCCGGGGACGGCAAGTATTGGAGCGCCGACCGAAGGGGAAACTTTTGATGAAGAAATCATCACCGCTGCCGGGCTCGAGATCGTCGATGAACCAAGCGCCAGCAGCGGCAAATCTGAAGAAGATCAGCTCCTCCAGGCCATGGGCGATAATTTCCGCAAGCTCCAAGCACTCCATCGTGCTCGAAAGGAGAAGGCAGACTCCAGAGCTGCAGTTATCGAAGCAGCCGAGGCGGATTTCCAGAAGCGCGTTGAGCAAATGCAGATCTAGTACGCTGAGGCCCTTCAGGAGTTGACTGCCAGTCGGGAACAAGTGAGCCAAAGCTGGACGGAGCTCCTCCTGAGGCAATCTAACATAGAGAAGGTGCAAGAGGAAGCTGCGCAAAGGGTTGCCGCTGAGGATGCTTTCTTGATGGAGCACCGCATTGGGCTTGACGCTCACGAAGAAGATCTTGCCGCGCGCGAGTAGGCACTTGCTGCCAAACTCCGCGACAAGGACGAAGAAATTGAAAATCTTGTCGCACAGCGGACCCAGGAGCTGGAGCAGAAGCACAAGGAGGCGCTCGAAGCTTTAACTGTAGATCACGCCAGCAAGCTCAAGGAAACCATCGATGCCGCCGAGGCCGCAGAGGCTGCTAAGAACGAGCTGAGCAACAAAGTGAAGAAGCTGGAGGCGGATCTTGAGGAACACAGCAAGGAGCACTCGACGCTCAAAGGTGACAGGGAGAAAACTCTCCACAGCCTGGCGGAGATGCAAATTGCTATATCCGACAAGACCAAGCAGCTCTCTTCAGCCAACGATGACATTGCCGATCTGAGGCTGAAGCTGACCACGCTGGAAAAGTCTCTTGAGGACGGCAGGGCCCGTGAGAAGGCCCTGAGCAAAGATCTCCAGGATGAGAGGAACTTGCTTAAGAGCGCTGCCACCGCCCAAATTGACTATGAGAAGGGTGTGAAAATCTGGACTGATCGCCTTGTCGACACCGCGGAGAAGCTCACAGCACAACTGTCAACCATGGGCCGGGATGGCCTGCAAAACTTCAGGTATTCCTCTGAAGAAAGGATATTCCCGAGCGCCAGGCTGACCATGTTCTTCGAAAGCATCATTGATGCTCTGAAGCTGCTCCAGTCCAACCGAGCGACCCAACTGGCCAATGAATCCCGCAAGCTTTTCCGGGCCGTCCTCCGCAAGGTACTCATCAAGGTGGTGCATAAGAACCCTGGCGTTGACCTCACCAACATGCTCGACCGCTTGCCGAAGGATGCAGATCTCAAGGCACTTGAGGAGCTTGCCGCTCCCATCCTTGAGAAGGTAGATTCAATCAAGAGGGTTGAAGGCCAGCGCAGGGACTAGCCATCTCACTTTTCCTTGCCGCCACCATTCCATGCCAAGGACAATTTAGTCTTAAGTTAGAACTGCGGCAACTATTGATGTAATATAACTTGCTATGATTGAGTACATGCATGCTATTTCCCCTGTCCGATTTCTTTCCGTATGGTATACGCCCTACGCTTACTGGAAACTTGCTGGCGCGCAACCTGCTGCGAGTGCTGGGTGTGGGACTTCAGCAGCCTGCTGGAGGTGCAGCAGCCGGCAAGACACCTTGGTGTTCTTGGTGCAGCCACTTAGACTGTTGAGCGGACTCGAAACAAAATAAGGGCGCAACCAATTACGACAAGGGTTCCTTCGCGTGCAGGTTTTCCATACAAGGGCCAAAATCGTCTAAAGAAAATAGCCTGATAGTAAAAATTGAAAAACTTGCTCAAAGTTTCGCAACTTAGCTTTCTGTCGCTGTACTCCTTCCGGCAAGACATCAATTCTGAACATCGCCCATTGGTATCCATACCTTCCTTCCCCCCCCCCCCCCCTCCCGGCAAACTTGCGCGCGAGGGAACCTTCTATCCCTTGAGAAGAAGAAAGAAGAGAAAATAGAGATATGGAACCTTGGTGGTTCGTTAATGCTTACCGGGAGCAAGTGTCATACAATATCTCAGACAAGCATGCATATATATAAACATGGAGATCAACAAGAAATGTACAACACTTAAGCTTATTCAACTGCGCACAGGGTCTGCGCCTGGCTTTGTACAAAGGATTATATGCCTTGCCGGCAAGACTCGTACAAAAGGAGGTTGTCGGGGGCCCCCGGCAACCGTGCCTTATGGGTAGAACTTGCGAAGATGTTCGATATTCCAAGAGTTGCTCACTGGAACGCCATCCTCGGTCTCCAGGCGGACAGCGCCGGGCCTGGTGACTCGTACTACCCGATAAGGGCCTTCCCACTTCGGGGTCAACTTGTTTGAATTCTTGGCGGACTGAATCCGTTGAAGAACAAGGTCGCCTTCCTCAAGATTTCGGGCATGAACTTTGCGGCTATGGTAGCGGCGCAAAGCTTGCTGGTAGCGTGCAGCTCGCACAGCAGCTTGAAGACGATCCTCCTCAAGGAGCACAGCGTCATCTTGCCGCAGTTGCTCTTGCTCAAGCTCATCATAAGCGAGCACTCGAGGTGACCCGTATATGAGTTCTGTGGGAAGAACTGCTTCCGCTCCGTAAACCAGAGCGAAGGGTGTCTGGCCAGTGGCTCGATTTGGTGTCGTTCTGATTGACCAAAGAACCGCCGGCAACTCATCAATCCAGCGCCTTCCGCACTTTTTCAGCTTGTCAAAATTTCTGGTCCTGAGACCGCGCAACACTTCAGCATTAGCCCTCTCCGCTTGGCCGTTGCTTCTCGGGTGGGCAACAGAGGCAAAACAAATTTTGCAGCCAAGGTCTTGGACGTATTCCATGAAGGTGCGACTTGTGAACTGTGTGCCGTTGTCGGTGATGATCTTGTTGGGCACACCGAAACGGCAAACTATTCCTTTAAAGAACTTGACGGCTGATTGTGATGTCATCTTCCTCACCGCTTCCACCTCCGGCCACTTTGTGAACTTGTCGATTGCAACGTACAAGTACTCAAAGCCCCCGGTAGCACGGGGAAAAGGGCCCAGTATGTCGAGCCCCCAGACCAAAAATGGCCAGGAGAGAGGGATTGTCTGAAGAGCTTGAGCTGGCTGATGCGATTTCTTTGAATGAAACTGGCACGCTTCACACTTGGTTACTAGTGCAGCTGCATCCTGGAGAGCAGTGGGCCAAAAGAAACCTTGTCGGAATGCCTTTCCGACAAGCGCTCTTGATCCTATGTGAGAGCCACATATGCCTCCATGTATCTCTGCCAACAGCTCCAGTCCATCCTCCTGAGGAATACACTTCAATTTCACACCGTTCAGTCTCTTCCTGTACAGAACGCCATCGACGAGCTGGTACATGCTAGACTGACAGGCTACTTTTTCCGCTTCTTCCTGCTCCTCGGGGAGTTCTCCTGTCTGAAGAAAATGGACAATGGGCTGTGCCCAAGCTGGAGCCTAGGGCTTGACAACTAGGACTAAAGGCATATCTTCTGTCAGGGGAACGTTTGTCTCGACGGCAAGGGCCTGAGCCCCTGCTGGAGCCTGTCGTTCCCCGGCAGGCTTGCCGCTGATCCCGGCGACTTCCTTGCTGGCGGCTCCCAGGAGCTCTGCTGGAAAGTACTGACCAGAATTCAACTTCCTTCTCTTTTCTTGCCTCATTGATGGTGCTACAGATGGCTGAGTTAAATGAAGCACAGAAGTTCCTGGTTCCACAGGTAACTTGAGGGCAGCGCGCTTTGACAGGTCATCAGCAATACTGTTTTTGGTACGAGGAATGTGCTTTGTTTGCAGACCATCAAAGCGCTCTTCCATTTTTCTCACTTCATCCACATAGGCTTGCATCAATGGACTCTGATATTTTTTGTTGACTTGCCTGACAACAAGCTGCGAATCGCCTCTGATGATGAGCTTCTTGATACCAAGGTCTGCCGCGATCCTGAGACCGGCAAGCCGGCCGTCGTACTCCGCAGTGTTGTTTGTCGAGCTCTCCTGGGGAAAATGCATCTGAATTACATACTTGAGGTGCTCTCCGGTGGGTGTGACAAGCAACACGCCAGCACCGGCGCCTTGCAGCGAGAAAGCCCCGTCAAAGTACATAATCCATTCTCGATCTGTTTCCTTGCCGGGAAGAGTAATTTCTTGAATCTCTTTGTCTGGCATCGGGGTCCATTCCACAATGAACTCCTCCAAGGCTCTACTCTGAATTGCTGAAGTACTTTCAAACTTGAGACCAAAGCTTGACAGTTCCAACGCCCACTCCACAATCCTGCCGGTTGCCTCTGGATTTCGCAAAATTCGCTGCAACGGGAAGCGAGTGACGACGGTAATCTCATGTGCTTGAAAATAATGGCGCAGCTTCCTCGAGGCCATGAGAAGGCCGAAGAGCAACTTCTGCACACCAGAGTATCTTGACCTAGCTCCCTGTAAAAGGGAGCTGACAAAATAAACTGGACGCTGCACTATCTTCCTCTTTTGCACTGATTCCTCTGACTACATAGATCCTGTCTTGCCGGCACCAGACCTTGCCGGGGAAGATCCCGGCGCGTCACCTGACGGTCCTGCCGCTGCCGTTGCCTCCTCGTCGACTTCTCTCTGTGCCACTAACGCAGAACTAACCACTTGATTTGTTGCCGCTAGATATAACAGCAACGGCTCTTGTGACCTAGGTGCGACTAGCGTCGGCGGAGAGGAGAGGTACCTCTTCTAATCTTGCAGTGCTGCCTCCGCTTCCGGAGTCCATCTCATTGGACCTGCCTTCTTCAAAATTTTGAAAAAGGGCAGGGCGCGCTCAGCGGATTTGGAGATGAACATGCTTAAGGCAGCAACGTAGCCGGCAAGACGACGTACATCCTTGACGCGTCTTGGCGCTTCAATCTGCTCAATAGCTTTGATCTTGTCGGGGTTCGCTTCGATCCCTCGCTGAGATACAAAGAACCCGAG
This sequence comes from Thinopyrum elongatum, assembly GCA_011799875.1. Taxonomy (NCBI): domain Eukaryota; kingdom Viridiplantae; phylum Streptophyta; class Magnoliopsida; order Poales; family Poaceae; genus Thinopyrum; species Thinopyrum elongatum. The sequence goes on from CM022298.1 coordinate 157,552,996, forward strand.
AAGCTTGCCGGAAGGGACGCCAAACACACACTTCTCAGGATTGAGCTTTAAATTGATCTTGCGCAGATTTGTAAATGTTTCTTCTAGATCTTGTATGAGCGTCACTTTATCCTTGGTTTTGAGCACTATGTCATCCATGTATGCTTCCATATTTCTATGTAGCTGAGGCTCAAAACCAATTTGGACCGCTCTCGCAAATGTAGAACCAGCACTTTTCAACCCGAAAGGCATTCGTATAAAATAATACGTACCACATGGGGTGATAAATGCGGTCTTTTCTTCATCTTCTTTTGCCATGAAGATCTGATGATATCCCGAGTAGGCATCAAGGAACGACAGTAGGTCACAACCAGCAGTGGAGTCCACAATCTGGTCGATGCGCGGCAAGGGGAAAGGATCTTTTGGACAGGCTTTATTGATGTCTGTATAATCAATACACAGCCTCCATTTCCCATTCGCCTTGCGCACTACAACCGGATTGGCCAACCACGTTGGGTGAAGCACTCCTCTGACCAAACCTGCCGCTTCTAACTTCCTAATTTCTTCGGCAATGAATTCTTACCGCTCCAATGCTTGCTTCCTCACCCTCTGCTTGATGGGCCACGCGTGAGGACAGACAGCAAGGTGGTGCTCAATTACCTCCCTGGGAACACCGGGGATGTCAGATGGTTGCCATGCAAACACGTCGACATTCACCCGCAGGAAGGCAATGAGCGCGCTTTCCTATTTGTCATCTAGGGTGGAACTTATGGTGAAAGTTCCTCCCGTTCTGTCCTTCTTGATGGGCACCTTCTTGGTCTCTGGTGGAACAGCCTTGGACTTCTTGTTCTTGCCGGTGGAAATCTCTGGTGCGTCCTCAACGGAAGCGCAGCACTCCGAGGAGGTGCGCTTGCTGGGGTTATCGCCAGAGATCTTGCCGGTCTTCTTCTTCTTCCCCCCGGGAGTTCCAGCGGCAGGAGCAGATGCCTTGACGGCAGGTGCTGCGGCTACCTCCCGGTAGAGTTGGTCGGTGCAGATTAGTGCATCCTTCTTGTCGGAGTGGATAGTGATGACACTTATCGGTCCGGGCATCTTCAACACATTATACGCATAGTGTGATGCCGCCATGAACTTGGCCAGCGCTGGGCGGCCAAGGATCCCATTGTATGACATGAGGATCTTGGCGACATCGAACACTACCTTCTCTGTCCTGTAGTTGAGCTCGCTACCAAATGTTACCGGTAGCGTAATCTTGCCTTTTGGCTGGGTCCTTTCTGGATTGATCCCTTGAAACGTGCCCGTTTCCTCGAGATCTTCATCAGGAATTTGCAGCTTCTTGAGCACGTCCGGCGAGATTAAGTTCAGCCCGGCCCCACCGTCAACTAGGATTTTTGTCACCTTGAGGTTGCGGATTATTGGTGAGACCAACAAGGGCAAGCACCCAACCGCAGTTGTGCAATCAGGGTGATCCTCGGCGTCAAAAATGATAGGCGTGTTGGACCACTTTAAAGGTTTTCGTGCATCAAACGATGGCTCCGTTGCATTAACCTCACGCACCCACTGTTTAAGTCGGCGGTGAGAAGAATGCAACGAGGCGCCCCCGTCAATACACATGGCCTCTGTGGCTTTCCGAAACTCGTGCTCACTGGATTCGTCGTCTTCCTCATCATCATCGCCTCCCTCGTCCTTGTCGCGGCCTCGGGTGGGCCTCTCCTTTTGTTGCTTAGCCTTGCTGCGGCGGCCTCCTCGGCCACCATGCTTCTTGCCAGATCCCTCAGCACCGTCCTGGGCCTTCTCCTTGTCTCGTCTTTCATACTCAGCTCTCTGCTTCTCGACAAGCTGCTCAACTTGCCGGCAGTTTTGGAGATCGTGGCCCTTGGTGCGATGGATCTTGCAATACTGTTTGCCGGAGCCTTCCGGCTTGTCGGCAGCCGCTAAGGCCTGAAAGGAAGCGCACCTGGCAACTTCCTTGCCGGGGTCGTCAACCTTGGCCTTCTTGGCGGTGCCGGGGTTGCCGGATTCGTCAACAGCAAGCACGGCCTTGCCTTTGCGCTTCTTGTTCCGCCGCCGGCCTTTCTTTGACGGGGTTGCAACATCTTCATCCTCAGATTCGCCCCCTGCGCCAACACCCTCGCCGGGGAGTTTCCTCCCTTCTTCAGCTTGAGTGCACTTGTCGGCCAAAGCGTAAAGCTCGGCAATACTCCTGACCTTGTTCATCGCCAGCTCTTCGCGCATCTTCCGGTTACGCACGTTCTGATGAAATGTGCTAACAACAGCGGCAGGATGAACATCTGGAATATTGTACTGCACCCGGCTAAATCTCTGGATAAACTTGCGCAAGTGCTCGCCCTCCTTTTGAGGGAGGAGATGCAAATCACTTTCTTGGCCAGGAGCTTGGTGGCCTCCAACAAAGGCGCCAACAAACTGATGGCACAGATCTGACCAAGAAGAAATGGAATTCTCCGGTAGATGCATCAACCACGACCTGACATTGGGTTTGAGCACCAACGGGAAGTAGTTGGCAAGTATCTTGTCATCTCGGGCCCCGGTAGCCTGCACCGCAATGGTGTAGATGCTCAGGAACTCCGAGGGGTGAGTCTTGCCGTCATATTTCTCCGGGACCTCTGGTTTGAATGTTCGGGAGTTGGGCCACTGGACTCGCCGCAGCTCACAGGTAAACGCTGGACAACCTACCTCATAGGGCAAGTCGCCTGCATCCCCCGCCGCAGGCTTGTCGACAGTAGGCCCTGCGCGTTTATCGGACTGATGACGCGCCTCCCGTCGCCGCTCGATGGTTGTTCGAGCGTCCTCTTTGCTTCGTTCCTGAAGAACTTGACGCTGATCGCGGCGCATCCGCGGATCGGATGACGCCGTGGAATCGTCATCACGGCCGTCGGTCCGCCGGGTTGACGACCGCCGCTGCTGTTGTGGAGGGGAGTGCACCGTGGTCGCACCGCCTCTAGTCTTCTCACCATTGGCTCGCGCCGGATCGATAGACCACTGCCGTAGGGCCCTGCTTGCTGCGGCCCATCCTTGTTGACGAAGCCGATGAGGCTCTGAATAGTAGATCGCCACACCTCCATCTTCTCCGGAGCAGGAGGAAAATCGAGGAGCAGTTGCGCATGTTCCAAAGCTTCTGCTCGCGTAGGCGGCGGCGACAGGCGCGAGGAACATGAGGTGCTCTGACTCCTAACAGTGTTAGAAGGAGCATCATCACGATCATGCGACCGCGCGCCACTTCCACCGGCAGTTTGGCGTGCATGCTGGGCCTGCGCACCTTGGGATCGATACGTAGAAGTCTTTCCATGGGGATGTTCAGAACCACCAACACCACGGCGCTGCTCGTCGCGTGCGACCTGGGAAGGCCGCAACGCTTGCACCGGCGTGGGAGTCCTAGAAGGCGTCCTCCGATCTCTGGAGTTCGTTGCGCCGCCCGTAGGCAGCACGGCTCCATCTCTGGATCTAGCGGCGTGCGGGTTGCCGTCGCCGCTACGAACGACGCCGCTCGCCTGGCTCGGATCACCAGAACGCCATGGAGGCTCTAAACCTCCATCTCCTGCATCCACGCCGTCACCCGTCCGAGTAGGCACGGGCAAGACGGACGTAGACAGAACAACCGCTGCCGCACCCTTGTTCTTGGGTGGCATGGTGACAAAGACGGTGAAGAAACTGACGCGCTGATCACCGGATTAGGTTCGCGCAACCTCGATCCCCCTACCTGGCGCGCCAAAGATGTCGGCGTACGACACCTATGGGATCCGAAGGACCCCTTTATGGTTCGGCAGGGAGAGAGGTATGCACGAAGAGCAGAACCGATGATCAACGCGAGGGGATTTTTACCAAGGTTCGGGCCGCTGATCAGCGTAAAACTCTACTCCTGCTTTAGTTTATTATCAGTGTTTTCGTCCCAGTTCTTGGAGCGCTTGCAATGAACAGTGTGTTCGTGCAGCAGCTACGCATGCAGAATGGGCTGAGAGTGCTCTCTCTAGCCTCCTCCTCCCTGTAGCAGTTGCCTTGGGCCTCCTTTTATATGCTCAAAGGGGATCACCACAGTGGCAAACTGTTCATATGCGAGGTGTAAAGTAGCTACAGGGTTATCATACCTCACCACTGACGGTTTAGGACAAATGCATTTAATGCACCGTGAGGTGTCCGTTTAGGTGTCCTTACTTTCTTGGGGATAAAAAAAGGGGCCATCCCATCAGCACCGCTTAAGCTCGCCTCCACTAGCGCCTTGCCACGCATCCAGAGATGGGACCAGAATGCCAGGCTGGTCGCTGCGCTGGAGCGGTGGCACAGTGGCGGAACCTTGCCGGGTGCGAACTTGCCGGGCTCCGCAGGCTACCCCGGCAAGATCTTGCCGGGAGCCGAGCCTCTGGTCTCCAGTTCTCCTTATCTTCTGACCCTTGGCTTGAATGTCTCTTTGATAACCTTGAATTAATCTTCATGTGTTCCCCTGACAAGCCTTGCCGCAGGTATGGCTACAACTGCCCGTGCATAAGTATGGGGTACTAAAGACCCAATATTTAGTACACCGACAGACCGTCTAATTTTTCACATATGAGGCAGCAGCAAGACAACCGATAATTTTTTATGAGGAAACATAGCGATCCCTTCCTCTCACGATGCTTCTCAGCTCCTCCAGGCCTGCACCAACCCAGTGCCTCGGTGCCGCTGAGCTCCGCCAATTACTCTTCCCCTATCACGACTCACGAGTACTTCCAGCCTCGGTTCAAATTTCAAATTGCCATGTCACCACCCGAATCCTCCCCGGATCGACGCTCTGTTTCCGCCGCGGCGCCGCCCTCGCTCCCTCTCGCGTGTACTGCGTCGAGGCTGCACCCGCCGCCGGCACCGACCGCTGACGACTCACCATCGCTAAAGCGTGGAAGCTGCAACTCCTGCCTGTGTCCTCGCTCGTCGTCACCTGGAGGCCTGACCACCCACCGCATGCCCGGTCGGATTCCCTGCGGGCGAACCAACCTGTGGTTAGATAGTTAGAGGGACTGTGATATCCCCAGCCCAGCAGGGTTCAAGTCCTGGTGCTCGCATTTATTTCTGGATTTATTACAAAATATCCGGCGATGCGTATTCAGTGGGAGGAGACGTTCCCGTCGACGACGAGATGCCTACGATGACTTCATAAATTTCAAGATGATATACCGGCTCAGTCTTTCGGAGGTGCTCATAGGGATAGGGTATACGTGTGTGCGCTCATAGGGATGAGTGTAGGCGCATGTATGAGCGCTTGCGTCTGTACTGTGTAAAAAATAAAGAACTGGATCGCGTCCTGACGAGCGCAGTGCCACACCACATCAAACCGCACCGCAGCCTCTCGAGCGCAGCACCGCACCACGTCGACCGCTTACGCTTCCATCCAAGCTCATGGCTGCCTCTTTATTTTCTGCTTTCTATACGTCTCCACACCACATGTACACCATGTCTGCCTAATTGATTTCTGAACCAATTATATTATATAACTTACTGAACTGCAGCTCATGATTGTAATTTTGGATTCTCATTATCTTCCACGCTTATGGCCTAATTGAGTAATGATTTCAAATGGATTATGGCTTAATGAACTTCACAAGGGCCATATATGAGACAGAATCTTGGATTCTAATTTTCTTCCACAGCGTTCAGAATTCCTAGAGGTTTTGAGCTACTGCATGCAACTCATGAGTTGTTCCTGCTCGCTCTAGGTCTCCAAGATTTTGATTTGTTCTTGGAAGTTCAGTTAATCTCCATGAACATGATAAGTATGTATTTGTTAGTGCCTACTTCAAACGATTCTTTACCTAATATTAAAGAGAGAATTGTTTCTTCACTTTTTTTGGTTTGTGATGGGACCTAGATGCTTTTTCGTCCGTCATGGGAATCCTCTCAAGCGAGTTTGCTTTTAGTTCGGTGAAAAATCAACAAAAAAACTGTGCCCAATTGATTTCTGAACCAATTATATTATATAACTTACTGAACTGCAGCTCATGATTGTAATTTTGGATTCACATTATCTTCCACGCTTATGGCCTAATTGAGTAATGATTTCAAATGGATTATGGCTTAATGAACTTCACAAGGGCCATATATGAGACAGAATCTTGGATTCTAATTTTCTTCCACAGTGTTCAGAATTCCTAGAGGTTTTGAGCTACTGCATGCAACTCATGAGTTGTTCCTGCTCGCTCTAGGTCTCCAAGATTTTGATTTGTTCTTGGAAGTTCAGTTAATCTCCGTGAACATGATAAGTATGTATTTGTTAGTGCCTACTTCAAACGATTCTTTACCTAATACTCCCTCCGTCCTAAAATAAGTGTCTCGACTTTATACTAGCTTTAGTATAAAGTTGTACTAAGCTTGAGACACTTATTGGTTTGTAATGGGACCCAGATGTTTTTTCGTCCGTCATGGGAATCCTCTCAAGCGAGTTTGCTTTTAGTTCGGTGAAAAATCAACAAAAAAACCTGTGCCCAGGTGGGACTCGAACCAGCGACCAGCTGCTCCTACACCCGCGTACCTAGCCACTACACCAGGCTAACTCTAATGGAAGGTTTGCAGCGCAGCCATTAAAGAAAAGAGTGACAGTGGCAAAGCAAAACATAAAAAAGGCTAACAAAAAATTGTGCGTGAGTGGGACCAATCATATGACCTCCCGTGAGTTAACAACGTCCCTAGCCACTGTAGTTCTTTGATTTTTTCTGTCTAAAAATTGCAGCGAAAGATTTAAACATTTTTTGTATGCGGGCCCAATTATCCCACGTGGCAGCCAAAATGTAATATTTACGTGGAAACTGCTTCTTCATGCGGTCACCGGCTACAGTTAGATGTATTCAATCTTCACGCGAGGTTGTCTCTTGGCCGTAGAGTTTTGGCCCTCGAGCGCTTTAAATTCAGATGAGAGGGTTTGTTTACTTATCAAATTAAATACTAGCTTCTCATTTTCTTACACTAAATTTCATCAGTTTATATACGTTTGCAAGTTGTGTGGAAAATCAATAAACCGCTCCATGAATTGATAGAGGGTGAGGAGTGGGTACCGATTATCCCTGGAGAAACGAACACATAATTGTTTTGTTACAGATGAGCAGGAAGGATTTAACTCACATTTCTCAAAAAGAAGAAATTAAGTCCCAATGTTCTGGATGCTTTGTATGTGGGATTGTCGGTGAACATGAGATAGACAATATGTTATGAGACTATGGGATTATGATATAACTTAATATAAAATTGCAATCCGACAATGTTTAACTTGGCCGTGTTGTATGTTCATCGACTGCACATTCACAACCTAGATTTAGGGTTAGTACATATATATGATAATAAGTTCAAATATAGTGGGGAGTGCCCTTAGGGCAATTGAGTGTGTCAGTTAAAACTACTTAATGAATTGTATGCGGGCCCAATTATCCCACGTGGCAGCCAAAATGTAATATTTACGTGGAAACTGCTTCTTCACGCGGTCACTGGCTACAGTTAGATGCATTTAATCTTCATGCGAGGTTGTCTCTTGGCCGTAGAGTTTTGGCCCTCGAGCGCTTTAAATTCAGATGAGAGGGTTTGTTTACTTATCAAATTAAATACTAGCTTCTCATTTTCTTACACTAAATTTCATCAGTTTATATACGTATGCAAGTTGTGTGGAAAATCAATAAACCGCTCCATGAATTGATAGAGGGTGAGGAAAGGGTACTGATTATCCCTGGAGAAACGAACACACAATTGTTTTGTTACAGATGAGCAGGAAGGATTTAACTCACATTTCTCAAAAAGAAGAAATTAAGTCCCAATGTTCTGGATGCTTTGTACGTGGGATTGTCGGTGAACATGAGATAGACAGTATGTTATGAGACTATGGGATTATAATATAACTTAATATAAAATTGCAATCCGACAATGTTTAACTTGGCCGTGTTGTATGTTCATCGACTGCACATTCACAACCTAGATTTAGGGTTAATACATATATACGATTATAAGTTCAAATATAGTGGGGAGTGCCCTTAGGGCAATTGAGTGTGTCAGTTAAAACTAGTTAATGAATTGTATGCGGGCCCAATTATCCCACGTGGCAGCCAAAATGTAATATTTACGTGGAAACTGCTTCTTCACGCCATCACTGGCTACAGTTAGATGCATTTAATCTTCATGCGAGGTTGTCTCTTGGCCGTAGAGTTTTGGCCCTCTAGCGCTTTAAATTCAGATGAGAGGGTTTGTTTACTTATCAAATTAAATACTAGCTTCTCATTTTCTTACACTAAATTTCATCAGTTTATATACGTTTGCAAGTTGTGTGGAAAATCAATAAACCGCTCCATGAATTGATAGAGGGTGAGGAGTGGGTACCGATTATCCCTGGAGAAACGAACACACAATTGTTTTGTTACAGATAAGCAGGAAGGATTTAACTCACATTTCTCAAAAAGAAGAAATTAAGTCCCAATGTTCTGGATGCTTTGTACGTGGGATTGTCGGTGAACATGAGATAGACAGTATGTTATGAGACTATGGGATTATGGTATAACTTAATATAAAATTGCAATCCGACAGTGTTTAACTTGGCCGTGTTGTATGTTCATCGACTGCACATTCACAACCTAGATTTAGGGTTAATACATATATATGATTATAAGTTCAAATATAATGGAGAGTGCCCTTAGGACAATTGAGTGTGTCAGTTAAAACTACTTAATGAGTTGATATGTCGTGCTTACACATCTAATGTTCCCTAAATTTAAGTACATATCAATTTTCTCTCCCGTTGCAACGCACGGGCATATGTGCTAGTAGTATACTCATGTGATGAAAAATAGTGGTGGGCCATTCACCCCTGATTGTACTATTACCGAGCCTGATGAATTAACAATGAACTCAATCATATCTGTGAAATCCACTTCATTCATCATCAAACAAAAGGGTGGGAACTTTCAAATGTTCAGAGAACGCCATGTGGCTATGATTTGTTATTGTGTCTATATAAAGCATTTAAATGTGTGAAAACTTTGAGCTAAATGGTTTGCTTTGCACCAGGTAGCTATTTTTTCACTAATAAAAATTGGTGGCGCAATCTGATTACAATATTTATTTGTATGTTTTACGGTGATTGGGTTAGTACTCGGAGTACTAACCAGTACTTACACCTCTGATTTTTATTAGCCGTCCGATCTTGTGGGGAATTAAAAATGATTAAATTTAATATGTTAATTCTGATAAGGGCATAATGGTCCATGAGGAAATATCTTTTCTTGAACCGATCACATGAGGACCAGATCCACGTCTGCACGATCCAGTTCACAGTCCTCGTTCGATCTATTCCTTGTTGTCGTGCTCCTGACCTTCTCCGTCCCCGACGTGCCCGGTGAGAGGAATAAATTCATCGTCCTCGTCCTCCACTCAACTAACCCCAGCCCCCCACCCCACGCCGTCACCGAAGAAGAAGAAGGCCGGATCTGCGCCGGCTGAATCGGCGGCGGGTTATCCCATCTCTTCCCGCGTACTATCCTTAAGGTATGAATCCGGCTTGGCGTTCTGCTCGTTCTCTTGGCCCTTGCGCCCATCCACCGTGCATGCAGTACCACCTCAACCCTACATGATTATGTAATTTAGCAGTATTTGCCATGCGAGATTTGTACCGACAAGAACAACGAATGGAAAGCTTCATCGTGGCATAGTTTCTCTTGAGCTAATCGCATCATGTGTGTTTAACTAAGATGTTGAGGCCATTGCTTACTCCCTTTAGTACCGAAGAAAAAAAGTGACTTACTTGACGTTTGAGATGAAAGCTTCATCATGGCGTTGGAGGCTTGCTTGCATATGGAAAGATGAGATACTGGTTCCATAGTTCACGTAGTTTAGTTTATTCTAGTCATCATCACTTAGGTTTCCATAGTGCATGCAATATAGTTTATTCGAGTCATCATCCATGCTAGGATAGTACTTCTTGGACGTTGATGATTGGTTGCCCTCACATGTCAAACGAGCAAAGTCTTTTCCATGCACTTGTCTTTGCCTATGAGCTATTTTACACCTGCAACATTGATAAACACCAACTGTGGATTTCATATGTTATATGCAGGAAGACATGGCGGATGTAAGTGATGAGTGTATGTTTGAGTATCAATATGTTGTCAGCAAGATGTTTGATAGTGAGGCTGAAGGCTATGAATTCTACAACATATATGCTCTTGAAATGGTTTTAGTGTGAGGAAAAGCTATGTTGAGTGGGATGGATCTGTCAGGACCCCGATTCTAAGTCACACCGATCTAGCCTGTAACACCTCATATCACTTTGCGGCCTCACGCACGGTATTCCCACGGGTGTCGCCATACCATGGCCCGGGACCATTTGCGCCTTTTGGCTCACGTATATGATAGTGTCGCTAGCATCCATATGACAGAGAACCCGGGCCGACATGGCTAGTCGTGAACCCAAAGCGGCGCTAACTTACGGGGACAGGCATACATGAATCAACATCGAGCATGTCGGTCAGCAGCGTGTGAATCCGGGCTGTAGCACTGGGCTAACAGGACTCTGGGAACCCGGGCTGTAGCAGGCTAGGCAGGACTCCGGATGTCACTGCGTGACATTTCCCCGAAGGGACAGACAGAGGAACGAAGTGAAACACATGCCGGCCAGTCTAAGTGTTCCGGAGCAGTAGTGCTGGGCTAGCAGGACTACGGTAAACCGGGCTGTAGCGGACTACCAAGGCTCAGTGGAGACACCAGACTACATTTCCCCATAAGAGAGGCTGCCAAGGATAAACAACTAGATAGTCGGATCCCACACATACCAAGCATTTCAATCATACACACAATATGCTCGATATGTGTAAATACAACATGGCATCACAACAAAACTCTACAACTCAAAGTACTTTATTTAAAGGCTCCGGGGAGCCATACATAACATGTTCATACAGATAGGGGTCACACGACCCGACACTCAAGTCATTCCAACATACAAGCACATGCGGAAGCAACTAGTCTGAGTACAGACACTAGAAAGAAAGAAGGCTTGACGAAGCCTGTCTATCTACATAGGCCCTTCACAAGCTCAGGTCACCACCTGGGTGGCAAGTCACTCGTCAACGTCAAGATCTACATAGAACCCATCGGAGGGGGCGGTGTTCTCGTCTGCAACAATTATTAAAGCAACATGAGTACAAAGGTACTCAGCAAGTCTTACAACAGATCCTAATATACATGCACATTCTCAAGAAGGGTGGTGGAGTTATTGCAGCAAGCCAGCTTTGACTCTTGGCTACGCTATCCTACGAGACACCACTTGTGAAATTAGTTTTCGCACACGAGTCCACTAATCACCATCACAATACTCCACCGTGGATCCTCCCTCGTCATCCTACGAGAGGGCCATCCGCGGTACTCACACTTATCTTGAGTCTTTTAGTAGTAACCATTAACTTGTCTATGAACTGCATAAGCGACCAAGTAGTCCTTTACCGCGGACGCGGCTATTCGAATAGTTTTATACCCTGCAGGGGTGTACTTCTTCACACACGCTTTCACCACTTATCGCTGCTACACGACATGTACCCGGCAACCTTCAAGCGGAAGCCCAGCGAGGGTGTCGGCCACGACCTGACTAAACACACGAGTCTCTAGTCCAGGTTTATCGCCTATTCGGGTTCCATCTGTAAGGAAATTCGGCCGGGGTGTCCTCAACGGCCCCAAACGATGTGTGCAGGGTTCCCGAGACACCAAACGGGCGACCCGGTACACCGTGCCACGTGCCTACCGCATCACAGCCCACCCCTAAGGTCAGCGTTGCGCACGGCCTCCAGCAACTACAAACACCAGAAACTACTTGCAACTCCTGGACAGAGGACGGGGTGGTTAATAAGTCGAGAGAGTCAATTAAGGATCCCAATGTGTGGTAGTAGCTGAATCTTAAATCACGCATACAGATCTCAGTTCTTAAGGACGGCCTCAATGAAACAACCCACCATGTACTCCTACATGGCCTCTCATCGATACCTTTACCAAATCATGTTCAACACTTCACTCTCATTACCGACACAACCATTCACTCTAGTCCATCACCCTGATGAGCCAGACCTGACACGACTCTAAGCATAGCAAGCATAGCATGGTAGGAAACACAAACATGGCTCAATCAACTCCTACACATGCTAGTGGGTTTCATCTAGTTACTGTGGCAATGACAGGTCATGCAGAGGATATGGGTTCAACTACCGCAACACACAGCAGTTTGAAACGTTGTTGCCTTAATGCAGTAAACAAGAGCAGAAGCGAGAAGATGGGTTTGTATCGAAATGATCAATGGGGTTGCTTGCCTGACAGAGTGGTAGTGGAATACTGCCCTTCAGTCGGATACTCGTGAATATCCTCGGAGGCAGAACCTACCACGAAGAACACATCGAAACACAATCATCACATGGCAATATGCAACAATATGATGCATGCTATGACATGGCAAAATGAGTGTGTTTTGGCTAATGCAACTTAGAACAGATTGGTTTGAGTTCATTTGAATCAAGGATTCAAATGCAAACCCAAAATAAGAGGTCATATTAGTGCATTAACTTGTTTCATCTAAACAGCAAGGTTAAAGTGTTCTGACATGCATGAAACCAGTACAGATGGAAAGATTGGATTTTTCTGATCCAATTTCATATATAAATCTTTGCATTTGGAGTTACAGATTAATTTCTATGAATTTTTGAAGTTTGTAGTATTTTCTGGAATTTCCTGTATAAAAATAAATCCAGAAAAATACTTATTGCGTCAGCATTGCATCAGGGTGATGTCAGCAGTCAACGGGGTCGGTCCAAGTCAAACCTGGCCAGTGGGTCCCGCGTGTCAGTGTCATTAGTCTAACTAATTTTTAGTTAGTCCTAATCCTAAGTTAATTAGTAGATGGGTCCCACCTGTCATAGACCCAGGGGGTCAAACTAGGTCAGCGGGGTCAAAACTCGCCGGCGTTTAGCCGCCGGCGAGGCCAAACGCGGCAGGGCAGTGCGGGATTCGTGCTCCGGCGACCAAAACGACGGCGGAGCACATCTACGTGTAGCTAGGAGTGAGCCGCGTCGAGTGGTGGTGGCGATGGGGCTCGGGGTCGCCGGAAACGACGCCGGCGATGAGCTGTGCTGCTGCCGGAGTTCGGGCGAGCTCGGGCTCGTCGCTAGGGGGCACGGCGAGGTGCGTGGAGTGTTGCTGCGGGCTCCTGCGAGTGCGGCAAAGACGATGGCGTGCTCGGAATCGAGCCAACATGGCTGTGGCCACGACAGCAACGTGCGGTGGCGGCGGCGGGTGCGGCCGAGCTCGGTGCAGTCGATGCAGGGGTCGAGAGCGAGAACGTGAAGGATGGGGAGGTAGCTGAGCTTACGGCGGTCACGACAGAGCAGACGGCGAGGTCGGGGACGAGCTGGTGCGGTGGTGATGGTGAAGGGGATCTCCGGCGGCGTTCGGTGAAGACGATGTCGAAGAAGACGAAGCAGAGCGTGCGAGCGCTCGGGGCTCGGCTAGCTCGACGTAGTGGACGACGGCGGAGCTCGTGGACACGGCAGCGCGGCGCGGGGACGACGGTGGACGCGGGTTTCACGGTGGCGCGGGCGCGGCAGCGTCGGCCATGGTGGAAGAGGGCGAGGGAGAGGCGTTGGGGGAGAATGGACGTGTCCAGGCGGTTGGGGGGACTACGTGGAGGTCGACCAGCGCGTCCAGGGCGAAGCGGCAAGCAGCTGGCGCCGTGGCGAGCTCGCGCACGCCAGCGTCACCTCCCTGCCTGCCTGGCGGGGACGAAGCAGCTGGCTGGCACGGGCCAGCACAGTGCTGGGCCGCCAGGTGGGCCGGCTGGTGGCTTTGCCAGGTAAGTTAGTTTTCCCTTTTATTTTCCGTTTTCTTTATTTCTGCAAGTTTGTGGCTTTTCTAAAAATACCTAGGCAATTTCAAAAATCACCAAACTGCTCATGCCCACTGTATAGAGTATATCCAACATGGAACATTTCAGTTTGGGATTATTTGGACATTTAAAATATTTACTAGCATTTAAATGCCCAAATGCAAGTTACATATGATTTAATTCAATGACCTTATAATGACCTAGAAAATTGTGAACCAATTTTGGCAGAGGTTCTAACCCAAGACAAAAATGATGGACATTTTAGAAGGGCATTTCAGGTTCATTGAAAAAGATTTTAGTAAACCCTAGTTGTTTCCAGGGGGTGCTGGGGGTTCTATCATCCCCATTTCAAGTTTCTGGAAAAGTTTAAACATGATGCAACACGCTAATGCATGAACTAGCTAGGGTGTGACAACTCACCCCCACTCAAAAGAATCTCGTCCCGAGATTTAGGATCCTCCGGGAAGAAGGTGGGGTACTCAAGTCGAAGACGATCCTCCCTTTCCCAAGTAGCTTCTTTCTCGGAATGGTGTGACCATTGAACCTTGAGAAACTTGATATTCTGGCGTCGAGTGGTACGTTCGGCTTGGTCAAGGATACGAACGGGATATTCTCGATATGTGAGATTATCTTGGAGATCAAGCGTTTCGTGGTCCACTCCACGGATAGGATCCGAGAAGCAACGCCTGAGTTGAGAAACGTGGAAGACATCATGAACTCTGGAGAGATGCGGAGGTAGTTCCAATTGGTAGGCAACTTCTCCTCGTTTGGCAAGAATGCGAAAGGGTCCAATGTAACGAGGAGCCAATTTACCCTTGATACCGAATCGATGGGTTCCCTTCAAAGGAGTAACCCGAAGGTAAGCCTTCTCGCCAACTTCATAAGTCATGAGCTTATGTTTGCGGTCATATTGGCTCTTTTGACGAGATTGGGCTGTTTTCAATTTCTCACGAATAATGCGAACCTGCTCTTCTGCTTCCTGAATCATATCCGGGCCAAAGAGTTGTCTTTCCCCGGTTTCTGACCAGTTAAGAGGCGTTCGGCATTTTCGTCCATAGAGAACTTCGAAAGGGGCTTTGCCCAATCTATCTTGATAACTATTGTTATAAGCGAACTCGGCGAATGGAAGACATTTCTCCCAATCCATACCGAAAGAGATGACAGAAGCTTGGAGCATATCTTCCAGAATTTGATTGACTCGTTCTACTTGACCACTTGATTGAGGGTGGAAGGCGGTGCTAAAGGAGAGACGAGTTCCCATAGCATTTTGGAAACTTTTCCAAAATCGAGAGGTGAAAAGACTTCCACGGTCTGAGTTAATCTCCAATGGAACACCATGAAGAGACACTATTCGGGAGATGTACAAGTCAGCTAGTTGGCTAGCGGTTATACTCTCACGAACAGGTAGGAAGTGGGCTACTTTGGAAAGATGATCGACAACGACGAAGATAGCATTATTCCCTCTCTTGGTCCTGGGAAACCTGGTAATGAAATCCATACCGATTTTATCCCATTTCCATTCAGGAATAACCAAAGGTTGAAGGGTGCCAGCAGGCCGTTGATGCTCTGCTTTAACACGACGATAGACGTCGCAATTAGCAATGTATTGAGCGATTTCTCTCTTCATCCTAGTCCACCAAAACCTCTGGCGTAGGTCTTGATACATTTTAGTACTACCGGGATGAATGGTGAGAGGGGATTCATGAGCTTCCTTAAGGATCAATTGCCATAGCTGTTGTTTCTTGGGAACCACTAGGCGGTTCTCGAAGAAGACAACACCTCGCTCATCCATGGAGAAACACTTAGCAGCTCCGCTAGCAATGTTCTCCTTGATCCGAGATATTCCTCTATCATACTGCTGAGCGGTTATGATTTGATCTGTAAGGTTAGGTTTTGCCACCAGGGTGGATAGGAATCCTCGAGGAACAATGTGAAGGTTAAGCTTACGGAATTCCTCGTGGAGAAGTGGTTGACTTTGTTGCAACATCAAGTTGTTACAATAAGATTTACGACTTAGTGCATCAGCCATGACATTGGCTTTGCCCAGGGTGTAAGTTATTCCTAAGTCATAATCTGTAATCAACTCGACCCAACGTCTTTGCCTGAGATTCAAATCCGGTTGGGTGAAGATGTATTTCAGACTTTGGTGATCGGTGTAAATTTCGCAACGATTACCGAGAAGGTAATGTCGCCATGTTTTGAGTGCATGGACCACAGCTGCAAGCTCTAGATCATGTGTGGGATAGTTATCCTTATGTGGACGCAACTGTCGAGAAGCGTAGGCAATCACATGACGATCTTGCATGAGTATGCAACCTAGTCCTTGTTGCGAGGCGTCGCAATAGATAACAAAGTCCTTAGAAAAATCTGGTGGCACAAGTACGGGAGCAGATGTCAGGCGTCTTTTCAGTTCCTGAAAGCTGAACTCGCACTGTGGGGTCCACTCGAACTTTTTATCTTTCTTGAGGAGTTCAGTTAGAGGTTTAGCAACCTTGGAGAAATTCTCAACGAAGCGGCGACAGTAGCTCGCTAAGCCAAGGAAACTCCGAACTTGCTTGACCGTTTCAGGTGGAGTCCAATCAAGGACGGCTTGAACTCGCTCGGGATTGATAGCAATACCCTTACCAGAGATTACGTGGCCTAGATAGGTCACTTCTGGCAACCAAAATTCACACTTGGAGAATTTGGCATAAAGGCGATGCTCTCGAAGTTTCATCAATACTAGCCTTAGATGCTCGGCATGTTCTTCCTCATTCTTGGAGTAGATGAGTATATCATCGAGGTATACCACGACGAATTTATCCAAATACTCCATGAAGATCGAGTTCATTAACCGAGAGAAAGTGGCTGGAGCATTGGTTAAACCGAAGGACATGACGGTGTACTCGTATTGGCCATAACGAGTAACAAAGGCCGTTTTAGGAATGTCCCCGTTCTTGATTTTGATTTGATGGTAGCCCAACCTCAAATCCATTTTGGAAAAGACTGAGGATCCTGCGAGCTGATCATACAGATCGTTGATCCTGGGGAGCGGATACTTGTTCTTGATAGTGACCAAGTTGATAGGTCGGTAATCTACAACCATCCGATCCGTTCCATCTTTCTTCTTGACGAAGAGGACGGGGCAAGCCCATGGAGAAGAACTAGGATGGATGAAACCCTTTTTCAAGGACTCATCGAGTTGTTTCTTAAGCTCGGCTAGTTCTAGGGGTGCCATCTTATAGGGTCTTCTAGAGATTGGGACGGTTCATGGAACAAGGTCTATCACGAACTCGACATCCCTGTCAGGTGGAACACCTGGCAGTTCTTCTGGAAAGACATCTGGGAAGTCACGGACTACTGGAATATCTTCAAGGTCTGGAAGAGGGTTGGCATTTAGGGAGTAGAGCTGACGCTTAGACACTCGGGTCAAAACATTGATTGTCTTGCCCGATGGATGGGTGAGTTGAACAGTTCTAGTAGAGCAATCAATCTTAGCATAATGGGCTGACATCCAGTCCATACCCAAGATGATGTTTATGTCCGAGGACTTGAGAGCTATCAGTGATGCAAGGAAGACCAATCTATCGACAAGAATTTCATTTCCATGGCTTACTTGAGAGGTTTGCCATTTAGAACCAGGGGTTTGAATTACCATGGAGGTGGGCATGTCACAAAATGTGGTGTTGTGCAATCGAGCATAGCTCTCAGAGATAAAAGAATGAGATGCTCCAGTATCGAAAAGAACAGTTGCCGGATGGCAGTTAACAAGGAGCGTACCAAGGACGACGTTGGGATCCTGATGAGTTTCTTCAGCTGAGACATAGTTGACATGGCCATGTGCAGTGGTGGCTGGCTTAGCGTAATATGTCTTTTCTGCTGGCTTGCCACGACCAACGGACTTTCCGGGCTGATTGGGGTGGTTGTTCTGGGTACACTCGCGTATGTAGTGACCCGTCTCTCCACACTTGAAGCATGTCACAACATTGGGGCGTGGAGCAGCATTAGCAGCGGGGCCACCATAGGCCTTGAGCAGTGCAAACTGCTGATTGGGGCGAGGCGCCTCAAAGGATGGCCTCGGAGTGAACCTGGGTGGCAGGGCTGTGTTTGGAATCCACACCCGGCGCTTCTGATGTCCAAAACCGGATGAAGAACCAAAGTCACGGGAGTGCTTGCGTGAAGCGTCATAGTCAGTCTGACCTGTCTCAGCACTGATGGCGTTATTCACTAACTTCTGAAAAGAGGTGCACTCATGCAGACAAAGATCACGGCGAAGCTCGGGGCTAAGTCCCTTGCAGAACCTTGCCTGCTTCTTGGCGTCGGTGGATACCTCTTCAGGAGCATAACGTGCTAGATTTCCAAACTCACGGCTATAAGCATCCACGGTCAGTCTACCTTGGGTGAAATTGCAGAACTCTTCCCTCTTACGATCCATGAGACCTTCCGGGATGTGATGCTCACGGAAAGCCTCACTGAATTCAGCCCAAGTGGTAATCTGGCCAGCCGGGCGCATAGCCTCATAGTTTTCCCACCAAAGGCTAGCAGGGCCTTCGAGGTGATAGGCAGCGTAGGTAACCTTATCAGCTTCGGCTACATTGGCAGAACGTAGCTTATTGGTGATGCTGCGAAGCCAATCATCCGCGTCGAGGGGCTCGACAGAATGATGGAATGTCGGTGGGTACAACATGATAAAGTCATTGATTGACACCAATTCGTTCCTCTGATGACGTGCAGTATTCTCCATAATGCGTGCTAGCAAGCAGTTGGTCTCACGCTTGTTTCTTTCTGCCTCCAGCATAACTTTGGCCAGAGAAGGCGGGTGAGGCAGATTCCCATCCCTAGCTGCACTGGCTTCACCCTGCTCCGGGGCAACAGGGTTGTTGCGGGTATTAACCATCCTAGGAGAGACAAGACAATGGCTTAGACAAGGATGGCAAAATGCTGGCAAGGAAGCGCAGAATGTAATGGACGACATGAAATGCTGAGATGTTCATTTGCACGACATGGTAATATAGAAACTGCCATATATATACCATCGGTCATACACACCGTACATAGTTTAGTACAAGCCCAGGCTAAAATACAACTACGGTGAAAGACGTTACATCTCATCGGAGGCATTCCAAGCTCCTATACATTATTTTTCTACACCTCCGGAACGTGATACACACCAAGTCGTATCCCACGAATCACGCAGAACTGTGGAGAATACAACTGTTACAATACTAGTGAAGCTACTACCAACTCAGACGTCTCTGTAGTAATCTTCATAGAGATTACCACCATGTCCTGGGAGCTGAACATGATCATCTGGGAACAGTCGGTCCTGTGGAGCTTGCGGTCCAAAAGGACTCGGATGTGGCCTTGGTCCAACAAACGGTGGCAGACGGGGTCCACGGGGAGGAGTGATGCCTCCTACATCACGCCAGTCCATACAATCTGGTAGACCAGACCGCACGGGGTACAAGTCCCTCATGTCCATAAACCCAGCCTGCACGGCAGGTGCAAACCGTGTCAGAGTGGCCCAGTGATCAGAATGAGTGTTGAAGAGCTCCATTCGCAAGGCACGATTCTCACGGTCCTTGTCCTCAAGCATCTCTGTGGTAGTGCGGAGTAGCGAATCCTCATGGAAGGAGTCAGTGTAGAGAGCCTGGAAGTATCCTTCTGCCCCAGGGAGTGATGCTGGCATATAGCGGAAGTCAGTGTTCCAAAGCAAGGCAGTTCTGGCTCGCATGATAGTCATCATCGAGTAAGCAGCGTCCTGCACGGACATCTCGATGGTAACCCCAAGTCCATATGAGCAATGGAGGGGTTCAGTAGCTCCAGGATAGGAAGGGTATATCCTGACTGTACAAAGGTATTGGCTCTGATTGAAGTCTCGAAACTGCTCCTTGACTGTATACTCAGGATACCATCGATAGCCTGTCTCGATCATCACACGGACCAGCATGGCCGTGTGACCAGGTACATCGAGGCACCGAGTCAAACGAACCACTTGGTTCTGGTTGCGGGAAGCCATCTGAAAGCACGAAATAATGCAAAGGCATTAGAATTTTCTAGGAGAAATCGGACAGCATAACGGCTGTAAATGCTCAGGAAAAGATTTGAGACATTCACAACAGTTTGCAAAGCCACTCAACAACATCATATCAAGGTTCTGGTTCAACTGACAACATACTAAAAGTAGTAGAAACTGAACTGAGGCTTGTAACCAACAATCCTATAAGTTACTACGGATTAGTAACACGTGAACCTGATAGAGAGAAGAGAGCCTAGTCCTTAACCCACGTAGAAAGAGAAGAGCATGACTCAGATCAGAGGGCATAAGGTAAAGGAGTAAAAAGAGCCTTACGTCCCTCCCACAATCAATTCCCCTACATATAACTAAAGCATTTCTAGACTCGACATCGACCAGTTTGGCTCAACGAACCTACAGGCAGCCTGGCTCTGATGCCAACGCTGTCAGGACCCCGATTCTAAGTCACACCGATCTAGCCTGTAACACCTCATATCACTTTGCGGCCTCACGCACGGTATTCCCACGGGTGTCGCCTTACCATGGCCTGGGACCGTTTGCGCCTTTTGGCTCACGTATATGATAGTGTCGCTAGCATCCATATGACAGAGAACCCGGGCCGACATGGCTAGTCGTGAACCCAAAGCGGCGCTAACTTACGGTGACAGGCATACATGAATCAACATCGAGCATGTCGGTCAGCAGCGTGTGAATCCGGGCTGTAGCACTGGGCTAACAGGACTCCGGGAACCCGGGCTGTAGCAGGATAGGCAGGACTCCGGATGTCACCGCATGACATTTCCCCAAAGGGACAGACAGAGGAACGAAGTGAAACACATGCCGGCCAGTCTAAGTGTTCCGGAGCAGTAGTGTTGGGCTAACAGGACTACGGTAAACCGGGCTGTAGCGGACTACCAAGGCTAAGTGGAGACACCAGACTACATTTCCCCATAAGAGAGGCTGCCAAGGATAAACAACTAGATAGTCGGATCCCACACATACCAAGCATTTCAATCATACACACAATATGCTCGATATGTGTAAATACAACATGGCATCACAACAAAACTCTACAACTCAAAGTACTTTATTTAAAGGCTCCGGGGAGCCATACATAACATGTTCATACAGATAGGGATCACACGACCCGACACTCAAGTCATACAAACATACAAGCACATGCGGAAGCAACTAGTCTGAGTACAGACACTAGAAAGAAAGAAGGCTTGACGAAGCCTGTCTATCTACATAGGCCCTTCACAAGCTCAGGTCACCACCTGGGTGGCAAGTCACTCGTCAACGTCGAGATCTACATAGAACCCATCGGAGGGGGCGGTGTTCTCGTCTGCAACAATTATTAAAGCAACATGAGTACAAAGGTACTCAGCAAGTCTTACAACAGATCCTAATATACATGCACATTCTCAAGAAGGGTGGTGGAGTTATTGCAGCAAGCCAGCTTTGACTCTTGGCTACGCTATCCTACGAGACACCACTTGTGAAATTAGTTTTCGCACACGAGTCCACTAATCACCATCACAATACTCCACCGTGGATCCTCCCTCGTCATCCTACGAGAGGGCCATCCGCGGTACTCACACTTATCTTGAGTCTTTTAGTAGTAACCATTAACTTGTCTATGAACTGCATAAGCGACCAAGTAGTCCTTTACCGCGGACGCGGCTATTCGAATTGTTTTATACCCTGCAGGGGTGTACTTCTTCACACACGCTTTCACCACTTATCGCCGCTACACGACATGTACCCGGCAACCTTCAAGCGGAAGCCCAGCGAGGGTGTCGGCCACGACCTGACTAAACACACGAGTCTCTAGTCCAGGTTTATCGCCTATTCGGGTTCCATCCGCAAGGAAATCCGGCCGGGGTGTCCTCAACGGCCCCAAACGATGTGTGCAGGGTTCCCGAGACACCAAACGGGCGACTCGGTACACCGTGCCACGTGCCTACCGCATCACAGCCCACCCCTAAGGTCAGCGCTGCGCACGGCCTCCAGCAACTACAAACACCAGAAACTACTTGCAACTCCTGGACAGAGGACGGGGTGGTTAATAAGTCTCGAGAGTCAATTAAGGATCCCAATGTGCGGTAGTAGCTGAATCTTAAATCACGCATACAGATCTCAGTTCTTAAGGACAGCCTCAATGAAACAACCCACCATGTACTCCTACATGGCCTCTCATCGATACCTTTACCAAATCATGTTCAACACTTCACTCTCATTACTGACACAACCATTCACTCTAGTCCATCACCCTGATGAGCCAGACCTGACACGACTCTAAGCATAGCAAGCATAGCATGGTAGGAAACACAAACATGGCTCAATCAACTCCTACACATGCTAGTGGGTTTCATCTAGTTACTGTGGCAATGACAGGTCATGCAGAGGATATGGGTTCAACTACCGCAACACACAGCAGTTTGAAACGTTGTTGCCTTAATGCAGTAAATGAGAGCAGAAGCGAGAAGATGGGTTTGTATCGAAATGATCAATGGGGTTGCTTGCCTGACAGAGTGGTAGTGGAATACTGCCCTTCAGTTGGATACTCGTGAATATCCTCGGAGGCAGAACCTACCACGAAGAACACATCGAAACACAATCATCACATGGCAATATGCAACAATATGATGCATGCTATGACATGGCAAAATGAGTGTGTTTTGGCTAATGCAACTTAGAACAGATTGGTTTGAGTTCATTTGAATCAAGGATTCAAATGCAAACCCAAAATAAGAGATCATATTAGTGCATTAACTTGTTTCATCTAAACAGCAAGGTTAAAGTGTTCTGACATGCATGAAACCAGTACAGATGGAAAGATTGGATTTTTCTGATCCAATTTCATATATAAATCTTTGCATTTGGAGTTACAGATTAATTTCTATGAATTTTTGAAGTTTGTAGTATTTTCTGGAATTTCCTGTATAAAAATAAATCCAGAAAAATACTTATTGCATCAGCATTGCGTCAGGGTGATGTCAGCAGTCAACGGGGTCGGTCCAGGTCAAACCTGGCCAGTGGGTCCCGCGTGTCAGTGTCATTAGTCTAACTAATTTTTAGTTAGTCCTAATCCTAAGTTAATTAGTAGACGGGTCCCACCTGTCATAGACCCAGGGGGTCAAACTGGGTCAGCGGGGTCTAAACTCACCGGCGTTTAGCCCCCGGCGAGGCCAAACGCGGCGGGGCAGTGCGGGATTCGTGCTCCGGCGACCAAAACGACGGCGGAGCACATCTACGTGTAGCTAGGAGTGAGCCGCGTCGAGTGGTGGTGGCGGTGGGGCTCGGGGTCGCCGGAAACGACGCCGGTGATGAGCTGTACGGCTGCCAGAGTTCGGGCGAGCTCGGGCTCGTCGCTAGGGGGCACGGCGAGGTGCGTGGAGTGGTGCTGCGGGCTCCTGCGAGTGCGGCGAAGACGATGGCGTGCTCGGAATCGAGCCAACGTGGCTGTGGCCACGACGGCGACGTGCGGTGGCGGCGGCAGGTGCGGCCGAGCTCGGTGCAGTCGATGCAGGGCTCGAGAGCGAGAATGTGAAGGATGGGGAGGTAGCTGAGCTCACGGCGGTCACGACGGAGCAGACGGCGAGGTCGGGGACGAGCTGGTGCGGCGGTGACGGCGAAGGGGATCTCCGGCGGCGTTCGGTGAAGACGAGGTCGAAGAAGACGAAGCAGAGCGTGCGAGCGCTCGGGGCTCGGCTAGCTCGACGTAGTGGACGACGGCGGAGCTCGTGGACACGGCAGCGCGGTGCGGGGACGACGGTGGACGCGGGTTTCACGGTGGCGCGGGCGCGGCAACGTCGGCCATGGTGGAAGAGGGCGAGGGAGAGGCGTTGGGGGAGAATGGACGTGTCCAGGCGGTTGGGGGGTCTACGTGGAGGTCGACCAGCGCGTCCAGGGCGAAGCGGCAAGCAGCTGGCGCCGTGGCAAGCTCGCGCACGCCGGCGTCACCTCCCTGCCTACCTGGTGGGGACGAAGCAGCTGGCTGGCACGGGCCAGCACAGTGCTGGGCCGCCAGGTGGGCCGGCTGGTGGCTTTGCCAGGTAAATTAGTTTTCCCTTTTATTTTCCGTTTTCTTTATTTCTGCAAGTTTGTGGCTTTTCTAAAAATACCTAGGCAATTTCAAAAATCACCAAACTGCTCATGCCCACTGTATAGAGTATATCCAACATGGAACATTTCAGTTTGGGATTATTTGGACATTTAAAATATTTACTAGCATTTAAATGCCCAAATGCAAGTTACATATGATTTAATTCAATGACCTTATAATGACCTAGAAAATTGTGAACCAATTTTGGCAGAGGTTCTAACCCAAGACAAAAATGATGGACATTTTAGAAGGGCATTTCAGGTTCATTGAAAAAGATTTTAGTAAACCCTAGTTGTTTCCAGGGGGGTGCTGGGGGTTCTATCATCCCCATTTCAAATTTCTGGAAAAGTTTAAACATGATGCAACACTCTAATGCATGAACTAGCTAGGGTGTGACAGGATCCAACAATTACGTAATTTTAAGGAAAATTGTGTGTAGTCGTCAAGGGTTTCACGAAGAGAAGCACATGAAAAGAAAGATGGAAAATAGAAAGAGGAGGCCACGAAGTTTAACTCGTGTTGGGTGTAACGCTAAATTGGTCATTGCGAGACAGGAGGAAACATGTCGGTGGTTTGTCAAGGATTTCATTGATGAGCACAGCCATCCCCTAGCCCCACGGGATCTTTCTTGTCTGCTGCGTTCGCAAGACGAATTAGCGATGAGCAGAAAGCGGACATTGCGGACATGGAAAAATCTGGGATCCGCAAATACCGTATTATGGATATTTTGTGCATTCAATACGGTGGATTTGATAAGGTTGGATGCATAAAGAGGGACATTTATAATTTCTACCATGCTAATAAGCAGGAGACAATCAGTGCCGGTGATGCTAAAACGGATTTGTCTTCAGGTACTTGGTTGACGACCTTGGCCATCTGAAGGGACTGTTCTGGGCTGATAGTCAATCCCAACTTGACTACGAGGCTTTCGGAGACGTCATTGTTTTTTATAGCACATACAGAACCAATAAGTACAATCTGCCATTCGTGTCGTTTGTCGGGTTGAATCACCACTGCAGCACTGTTATTTTTGCCTGTGGTATAATTTCTCATGAAACAAGCCAGGCATATGAGTGGATGTTGCGGACCTTTTCTGATTGCATGGCACAGAAGCATTCGATATCTGTGATCACAGACAGGGACCTTGCAATGCAGAGAGCAATCAGGGTGGTCTGGCCTTACTCAAACCATAAACTATGTATATGGCACATTCAGCAGAACATTGTACGCCATCTGCATGATGACGACGTAAAGGAGGAATTCAGATCTTTCATATATGATACTTCTTCCATTGAAGAGCATGAGATAAAATGGATACAATTCTTACAACAGAATAAAGTAACCATTGAGGAGTCTTGGCTGCATCAGATGTATCAGATGAGAAAGTTGTGGTGTGCTCCATATCTTGAGGGGCGTTGTTTCCTAGGATTGAGCAGCAATCAGAGGAGTGAGAGCTTGAACGCTGTGCTACATACGCATCTTGAGGGTAAGATGTCGTTGTTTGAAATGCTAGAGCACTATGAGCGTTGCCTTGCGTCGCGACGGATTAACGAACTCTCCATGACATCGAAGCCTTGCAGTCCCTTCCATTTACAGAGGAAAATGCTTCGTCGCTTGAGAAACACGCCACAACAGTTTTCACTCCTATTGTCTTTAAGATTGTCTTATGGAGCATAGAAGTTGTAAGCAAATGTCAGGTCAGAGAGATACTAGATGGATCAGAAGTTTCCACCTATGTTGTGTCCAAGCAGGCAAGAATGGATAAAAAGTTTGGAGTGCACATTGAGGAGCAAGGAGGTCTTTTGCACAGGGTCAGTTGTTCTTGCCGTAAGCTGGAATGCGCAGGCACACCATGTTCCCACATTTTTTACATATTGGGGATTTTAAAGCAAACAATTCTGCCCAGTTGTTGTGTTCCCACTAGGTGGACTATGAATGCAAAATGTGCATACACACCGACCAGAAAAAACCGGGTGTATGACTATTCGGCAACCTTGCAGAGGTACCACGAGTTGCGGAATTGTAGTCACGCTGCAAGTTTCAAGGCATGCCACTCTAACGAGGACTATCAGCGTCTAAAGATGCTTTTGGAAGCACGACATCATGGCAAGCAATCAAGTATTGAACAAGCTGACAGCAAGGAGTCAACTAATGCTCAGCATAACAGCATTAGGTTTGGCCCGTTAATGCCGCAATCGGAGAAAGTTGATAAGGTTCTGGATCCCGTGCATGTGCCAGGAGGAGGTGCACCAAAGAAAAGGCTGCAAGCAAAGATGAAGAAGACAAGATCACAGGGTAGATGTAGCTATTGTCACGTGGCAGATGGTCACAATCGACGTACATGCAACAAATTGTTAGAGGTACCAAATATGTTCATATTTATTTTGTGCATGTGTTTTACTCATCATTGATGTGCATGTGATTTATTCCATTCATCTGTGTAGGATCTCGAAGCCGAACTCTGATGGCTACATATAGTATGAATCGATGATGAGCCAGACAAAGTCGTGTGCCATTCAGCTTTGTGTGACGTGGTCTTTACATTCTATTTCATCGTGACAGTTATTTAGTGAAGTGTGGAATTTGTTTGGTACGACTAAGCAAATTGGGGCTCTATTGCCATGTCACCGTATTAGTTCGACATCTTTCGTTTCCATTTTCTATGTGATCATTTGATGTCCAACTTTAAGAATCACGGCCTATTTCGAACATGAATAAGGGCTAGCATGGAGCTCTTGTTATTGTCGAGTAGAATATTTTGATTTACTGGTGGAAATTTTCACTGAATGAGACAAAAATAGGCCCATATTGCATGTTGTCCCAGAAAAGGGAGCAGGCCCACAACTCGAGGCGGATCTGCAAGCATGCAGGCCCTGCGATCACTTGGTGGAGGGGATCGACCTGGGATCATGCGCGCATAAAGTTAAATTGTCGGTACGCCTTGTGCCTAGGTGACGACTCGCGCGCGTGGGGATACGACGACGCGCGCGCATGGGAGGACGGTGTGACACGCTTGGTGGGGGGTCCGCCTGCTTTTAGACTCCACTCCTGACGCCATACCGATCCTGGAACGTATCTAGTCCTACTGCACGGATCCCGAGGACAATTTTGTGGCAGGAATTTCACGTTCTGTGGGTCACATAAAATGACGGTTTCAAAACATTTTCACCGTCTTGCACCAAAAAATTTAACATTCTCGGAATTAGCTCAAATTTTGCGTGGCCCACTGGGGTGTCCTTGCGCACTTGCTGGAAAAATTTGGTGTCAGACTGAAGATAACAAAAATTGGACCTTTTTCATCGGAGACCATTCGGGTAGCAGGAATGGTCCGTCTGGAAGGACGGATTTTTTCGGCATGCTTCAAATGGACCCAATTTTTTTCTACACCCTTGTTCCAACATGACAAGCATCCATGGCAACTGGAAATTGTTTTTCGACGTTGTATGGATTTTGTAGGGTATAAGGATTACACGCGTGTAGATGGAGGCACGGAAAAACAGTTTCAACAAAGACAACATATAGGATTTTTACACCCTAGTGATGAGCAAACTTGTTTAGATGCAAGGCCATCTCACAAACAACTCAGAAACAACTGTATGGTTGGTCATAAAACACATGCATAGTTCTCGATACATTGTTGTTCAAAGACCTGTGTCATGAATAAATTGTACCATAATTGCGAACATAGTGTGAAACAAAAAAATCTTTGTTTGAAACAAAATAATCCTAGTTTGAAGCTTAAACTGGTTGAAAAACCATTGAGCCTACTATATATGGTCTTCTCCGCTGCCAAAATCCAGTGACCTCTTGCGTTTGCACGTTGGAGATTGCGTCGGGCTTGGCGACGACCCATGTTCTTCAATCTTTTTCTGCTTAACATCAATGTAACCATACGACTGAAGTTGTTCATGTTCTTTCTCCGCCAACTCTCTATCAAGGCCCTCTATTTCTCGGATTCGCACTTCCTGTAAAAAAGCATAGGAATGGTATTAGGAACAACTCAAAAATGATGCAGCCATAGACTAGATACATGTAACATGTACAATTTGAACCTCTGGATCACTGTCATCCTCGGGAAGACGACCCGTAGTTCTATTGTACACAATGTACAAGTGACATGTCTTGCTGCCATTCAGATCAGAAAGCATTTTTGCTACATCATCTGGTCCTGCAATCAAGACCATTTCTTCTGGCAGCTTCCATGCAGACCCGGGTAAGAAGTAGTACAATTCTGCTCCCATTTTGCAACCAAAAGAAGTTCTCATTTCACACATAATGACATCGTAGGTCACTTTGACGGGTTCAATAATTCTGACTTCTGCCGGTCTTTACTCAAAGTATGATCTCAGGACATGTGACATCTCATCATCCCTATGCACAAAAAATTCCATGACCAGCACCTAGTATCTCACATCAGAGTTAATACATTAAATGAGTAAAGGGTCAAACATATTTTTATGTGCATAGCAACATTGCAGCATTGTTACCTTCTTTTGTGGAATGTATCCCTCGTGTGGAGTGACTGGGGATTGTGCCATCTCAGACGTTGTCACCTTGTTATGTGGAATGTATCCTTCATGTGGAGTGACTGGGGACTGTGCCATCTCAGGATTCTTATCCTGCATATGAATCGCCAACAGTGGGTTTACACACAAGTTTTAAAAGGTCATACCATATCTTGGCTATGAATGTATAGCATCGTTGCGAGGTACTTACAAGGGGAGAATTGAAGATATGTTGTTGGGGTGGAGTGATGTGGCATTGAACGGGTGACTCTATCGCAAGGTCTCGAGTGAATGGGGATTGTGCCATATCATGATGCTTAGCCTACATATGAATCGCCGACATAAGGTTAGCCACAAATTTAAAATGTTTGTATCGTAAAATATCTAGGTCCTGAATATATAGAATCGGTGCGAGATACTTACAGGGGGAGAATTGAAGACATGTTGTCGGGGTGGATTACTGTGGCATTGAAGTTGTGACCGTAAGATCGCACGGTCTTCCAACATCTGTCCTTCCAAGCGGACCTGCTCCAGCATGGCCTTATAATCCATGTCCGACCGCTCCTGTACAAGCTTACTGTCCATATCCGCATGTGCCTGCAACACATAGGCATCCATCCTGACTCGCTCTGTCCGTATAATACTGTCCACAAGCTTCCGGTCCTTTTGCAATGTTTGATGCATGTCCTTGTAGGCAAGAAAAAACTTCTTTTCCAAGTCCTCACGGTCCCGCTTACACTTTTCTTCAATCTCATCACGCATCTTTGTCGTCTTACGGGAAAACTCCTCACGTTCCTCCTTTATCATCCTGTCCGCGTATGAACGTTCTTGTTTGAGTTTCTTATCTACCTCATCGCGATCCTTTTGCACCTTCAAGTCGATCTCCCGGCGCGCTTCACGCAAAGACTTGTCGTACTCCGCACGGTTGTTATGCGCCTCTGAGACCATGGTCCCTACAGCAACAGATATACCCATAGTATGGTATGTGAGACAAACTGACTGTTGATTTTCATGCAAAGCTCATATGTCATGTCATTCATATTCGTAATATGCTATCAACAAACTCATCTATGTAAGGCACATCTAAGTGACTAAATCAAACTATGAAAGAAAGAAAAAAGTAAAAGAAATTTTCTTCACTAATGTCCATGTAAAATCAATGACATAGGACTTAGACGTATATACATGTGCATTAGCAAAACTGTATCCACAACCTCATCCAAATATTTCCTAACAACACCACATATCTCAAAGGTCTACTAAAGTTACTCCACCGAGAAAATATATCCATAACCAGTTCGTACGATGAACTACTACAAACTATTAATTAAAAAGCTCTTGCATGACATCCTGTACTCCAATTATATTGGCATCCACCTTGAATCTTACAAACAGTACCACAACACCAGAACTACTCAACTATGGCACAAGCTGGCTTTTCTAATCTCATCAGAAATGACTTCTTGGTCGAATCAATGGAAAAAAGAATCAACACTGCAAGCGAAGATGGGAGGAGCCGCGGAGGAGATCTTTTTAATCCGGCGTTGGCGTGGACGACTGAGAAGCGATGGTGTGATCCCAGCGATGGCTATGTGAGGAGAAACAAAGTAGATGGGGGTGGTTAAGATAGGGTAGATATGCGCTACAATGGAAAGGTATATATCCGTGATTGTAGGGTTAATTAGTTATTTCGAAGTAATGCGCTTCGATGCACGATTTTTTTTCGAACGAGCGCGATCTGTTGGGGGCTTCCAAAACATGTCCACTGACTGTGGGACCCACCACATATCATAGCAGCCCAAGCCATCTCCGTGCCCGTGCCAACCCGCGGCCCACCATTGCCTCCCTTTCCCTTGCCCCACCAAATTGTTCTTCTTCTTCGGCGATGAAGCCTGCCATCGCCGGCGGACAGCGAGAGACGGGAGATGTCCATGTCCAGTTCGGCCTCTCCGTCCTCATGGCCGCAGTATGGTGCAGTGCCGATGACCAGATGCCCCGAGTGCCCACGCATTGTGCCACTGAAGCGTTTGACAACTATATCGAAGAAGAATGGAAACTATGGGCGGGAATTTGTGAAATGCGAGAGCAAACCAGAAGCGGGGAAGGTTAAATCTATGTTCTTTTGTGGCTTTTTGCTTTCAATTCTGCCCCCAGATTTCTTGTTATTTCCTCAAATTTGGGATTAAGGGTTTCCCTTCCGTTTTTCAAAAGCTGAATACATGCAAGCATTTTGAGTGGCTGGATGAATACATTAAGAGGCTTCAAACGGATGGCTTAATTGATTTGAGGCATGGGGCAACCCAAGAGGTAGATCTGCCATCAGCGGTGGATAATAAGGGCTATGCCAATGTCGCTCCGACAGTGGGGGATGCGGAACTCAAGGTGGAATTGAAGAAGATCAACAAGAACCTAAGGCAGTTGATCGATCAGAAGAAGCAGGCAAATCTCATGGCCGTTGGATTTTATTTTTCAATAATTGTTTTGGGATTTGTTTAGTTGTTGATCATCAGTTGTTAGAAGTTGTTATTACATTATTTCAGTCAACTTCTGTATACGCAATGTCATGTATGCTTAATGCCTTGTATGACCAGACCAAGGAAAAGCTCATTTGAAATCTAATGGAATGAACAAATAAAATTGAAAACTGATTTGTTGTTTCCAAAAAAATTAGCAAAGAGAAAAATTATGAAAATAGCACAAACATAACATAGTACCACGAACAAAACATAGTACCACGAACATCAATATAGTTGATCTAACATAACATAGAATAATCTCATACTCCCTCCATCCGAAAAAACTTGACCCTCAAATGAATGTATCTAGCACCAAATTAGTGCTAGATACATCTATTTGAGGGACAAGCTTGTGACAAGCTTTTTCGGACAGAGGGAGTACATAGGTACCCTAGCATAGCCTTACTACTTATAACACTAACACAGCATGATAGATTAATTAGGTGGCACCACCGGCCCAACACCACCTCACTCCTCCGGGGCACTACTAGGGAAAACCCTAGTAGTGGCGCGGGTTTTATGGCTATCAGTAGCGCGGGTAGCCGTGCTACTACTACGGCGCTACAACTAACTGGTAGTAGTAGTGCCGTCTAAACCAGCGCTACTACTAGTCACCTTATCAGTAGCGCCTTTCTGTCACGTGCTATTACTATTTAGCTGTAGCACTTTTCCTGTCCCTGCGCTGCTGCTGTATCGTTCAACATTTTTTTCTGCTTTCTATATTGTAGAACAGTACCCATTTCAATAAACTGCAATTTCACAAATACTAGGTACTCATATAACAATATCATTTACCACAATACCAGATTTAATATAACCACAATCTCACAAACATTATAGGTACTCATATATAGTCAACATGCATGGATAGATCTCATATGGCGAACTAATAATAGTTGATAAGCAGTCTACTAGGTAGTCATATAGTAGCATATATATGGTACAGCAGCCACACACATAATAGTTCTAGATGATATCGATGACGATCATCATCCTCAAGCCTTAGCGGTGGGCGTTCCTGATAGTAATTAGGATGGCCTGTCCAACATGAAGATTCTTGCCAACGAGGAAGCTCTTCCACCCAACCGAGCTTAAGTGTGTGCGACCGTCCGTGTCCACGCCGTACGCACAAGTGGTGACGGAGCCCCTTGCGATAAGGCGTATTCCAGCAGAGCCTTCTTCATCAGGCTCGATACCACAACTCATAGATAGGCTCTTTGGCAATTTCCGAATAAGAAAAACATATCAATTAATAAGTAGCCTCGCACATACTCTTGCAAATATATTTCTACTAAGTATAGATTTCTACACGATCAAAAGACAGTAGTACATTTCTACTAAGCATGAATTCTACTAATAAGTATGGATTCTACACTATTAACAGTTCCTTGGATTCTACACTAAGCATATATATCATTGGACTCTAGCTACACTAAAGCATATCATCGATCGGATTCTACACTAAGCATATATATCATTGGACTCTAGCTACACACTAAAGCATATCATCGATCGAATAGTAAGCATGTCATTGGAATCTACACTAATTAAGCATGTCATCGGACTCTACACTAAAGCATATCATCGGCTAGCTTCTACACAACATATCATTAGACTCTACACTAAGCATATCATCGGATTCACTAAGCATATCGTTGGACTCTACACTAAGTAAGCATGTAATCGGATTCTACACTATGCATATCTCATCAGATTCTACATACAGATAATTTGCATTTGTAAGTATAACAATAAAGCATATCATCAAATTACTATAGTAAGTATAACATACTATGGCATGCTGATCAACCATGGTACTTGTCAGGCGGGTCACAAATGGCACCCCGACGAAGTCAGCACATGGCGGAATTATGTCCCATAGGTTGCACACCTCCTCCTCGCTCAGCCTCATTCTTTGAGCACAGATGGCTGATACGTCCATTTTGCATCATGTTTTCTTACTGTTATTTATAATGTTTCTATGCATAATAATGCTTTTGGGAGTAATTCTAATGCCTTTTCTCTCATAATTTGCAAGGTTTACACAAAAAGGGAGAATACCGGCAGCTGGAATTCTGGACCTGAAAAAGCACGTCAGAGCTACCTATTCTGCACAACTCCAAATAAGTTGAAACTTCACGGAGATTTTTTATGGATTATATAAGAATTATTGGAGCAAATAACTACCAGAGGGGGTCCACCAGGTGGGCACAACCCACCTGGGTGTGCCAGGGAGCCCAGGCGCGCCCTGGTGGGTTGTGCCCTCCTCAGCCCACCTCCGGTGCCCCTCTTCTACTATATAAGTCATTTTGACCTAGAAAAAATAAGGAGAGGACTTTCGGGACGAAGTGCCGCCGTCTCGAGGCGGAACTTGGGCAAGAGCACTTTTGCCCTCCGGCGGAGCGATTCCGCCGGGGGAACTTCCCTCTCGGAGGGGGAAATCATCGTCATCGTCATCACCAACAACTCTCCATCTTTGGGAGGGTAATCTCCATTAACATCTTCAACAGCACCATCTCGTCTCAAACCCTAGTTCATCTCTTGTGTTCAATCTTTGTACCGAAACCTTAGATTGGTGCTTGTGGGTGACTAGTAGTGTTGATTACATCTTGTAGTTGATTACTATATGGTTTATTTGGTGGAATATTATATGTTCAGATCCATTATGCTATTTAATACCCCTCTGATCTTGAGCATGATTATCATTTGTGAGTAGTTACTTTTGTTCTTGAGGTCACGGGAGAAATCTTGTTGCAAGTAATCATGTGAACTTGATATGTGTTCGATATTTTGATGATATGTATGTTGTGATTCCCTTAGTGGTGTCATGTGAACGTCAACTACATGGCACTTCACCTTATTAGGGCCTAAGCGAATGCATTGTGGAGTAGTTATTAGATGATGGGTGATGATGGGTTGCAAGAGTGACAGAAGTTTAAACCCTAGTTTATGTGCTACTTCGTAAGGGGCTGATTTGGATCCAAAAGTTTAATGCTATGGTTAGATTTCATCTTAATATTTTTCTCGTAGTTGTGGATGCTTGCGAGGGGGTTAATCATAAGTAGGAGGTTTTTTCAAGTAAGAATAGCACCTAAGCACCGGTCCACCCACATATCAAATTATCAAAGTAGCGAACACGAATCAAACCAACATGATGAAAGTGACATGATGAAATTCCCGTGTACCCTCAAGAACACTTTGCTTATCGTAAGAGACCGTTTTGGCATGTCATTTTTCACAAAAGGATT
This sequence comes from Thinopyrum elongatum, assembly GCA_011799875.1. NCBI lineage: Eukaryota > Viridiplantae > Streptophyta > Magnoliopsida > Poales > Poaceae > Thinopyrum > Thinopyrum elongatum. The sequence continues at coordinate 157,587,220 of CM022298.1, forward strand.
GGGCTACCTTGCTGCATACTATTTACCTTTACTGTTACTTGCTTGTTACAAATTATCTTGCTATCAAACTACTCGTTACTTATAATTTCAGTGATTGTAGAGAATACCTTGCTGAAAACCACTTGTCATTTCCTTCTGCTCCTTGTTGGGACACTCTTACTTATCAAAAGGACTAAAATTGATCCCCTATACTTGTGGGTCATCAAGGCTCTTTTCTGGCACCGTTGCCGGATAGTGAAGCGCTCTTGGTAAGTGGAAATTGGTGAGGAAAAATTATTACTACGTGCTGAAATTTATTGTCACTTGTTACTATGGAGAATCATCCTTTGAGGGGTTTGTTCGGGGTATCTTCACCTCGACCGGAACCACAATTAGTTACTCCTAAACCTACTGCACCTACTGAAAATATTTGTTATGAAATTCCTTCGGGTATGATAGAACAACTGCTATCTAATCCTTATGCAGGAGATGGAACCGAACATCCTGATATGCACTTGATATATGTGGATGAAATTTGTGGATTATTTAAGCTTGCAGGTTTACCCGGAGATGAAGCAAAGAAGAAGGTTTTCCCTTTATCTTTGAAGGGAAAAGCATTGGCATGGTATAGGCTATGCGATGATATTGGATCTTGGAACTGGAATCGATTGAAATTGGAATTTCACCAAAAAAATTATCCTATGCATCTAGCTCATCGTGATCGGAATTACATATATATATTTTGGCCTTGTGAAGGAGAAAGTATCGCTCTAGCTTGGGGGAGGCTTAAGTCAATGTTATATTCATGCCCCAATCATGAGCTCTCAAGAGAAATTATTATTCAAAAAATTTATGCTCGGCTTTCTCGTAATGATCAATCCATGCTCGATACTTCTTGTACTGGTTCTTTTATGAAGAAGACTATTGAATTCGGGTGGGATCTTTTGGAAAAAATTAAACACAACTCTGAAGATTGGGAACTTGATGAAGGTAAAGAGTCAGGTATTAAGCTTGAGTTTGATTGTGTTAAATCTTTTATCAACACCAAAGCTTTTCAGAAATTTAGCACTAAATATGGACTTGACTCTGAGATAGTAGCCTCTTTCTGTGAATCATTTGCTACTCACGTTGATCTCCCTAAGGAGAAGTGGTTTAAATATCATCCACCTATTAAAGAAGAAATTAAAGAACCGGTTGTGGTTAAAGATGAAACTATTATTTATAATGTTGACCCAGTTGTTCCTACTTCTTACATTGAAAACCCACCTTTCCCTGTTAGGATAAAGGAACATGCTAAGGTTTCAACCGTGGTCAATAAAAGCTATATTAGAGCACCTAAACCTGCTGAACAAATCAAGGTAGAACCTAGTGTTGCTATGGTTAAAGATCTCTTGGTATAAAATATAGATGGGCATGTTATTTACTTCTGTGATGAAGCTGCTAGAATTGCCAAACCAGATGAAAAGGATAAACATAGACCTGTTGTTGGCATGCCTGTTGTCTCAGTTAAAATAGGAGATCATTGTTATCATGGTTTATGTGACTTAGGTGCTAGCATGAGTGCTATTCCCTTTACCTTATATCAAGAAATTATGAATGACATAGCACCCGCTGAAATAGAAGACATAGATGTTACTATTAAACTTGCTAATAGAGACACCATCACAACACTTGGGATTGTTAGAGATGTTGAAGTCTTGAGTGGGAAAATAAAATATCCTACTGATTTTCTAGTTCTTGGTTCCCCACAAGATGACTTTTGTCCCATTATCTTTGGTAGACCTTTCTTGAACACCGTTAATGCTAAAATAGATTGCGAGAAACAAATCGCCGATGTTAGTTTTGGTGATGAATCTCATGAGTTTAATTTTTCTAAGTTTAGTAGAAAACATCATAAGAAAGAATTACCTAGTAAAGATGAAATAATTGGTCTTTCTTCTATTGTTGTGCCTCCTACTGATCCACTAGAACAATATTTGCTAGACCATGAAAATGATATGCATATGCACGAAAGAAATGAAATAGATAAAAAATTCTTTGAACAACGACCTCTGCTTAAACACAATTTGCCTATTGAAAATCTAGGAGGTCCTCCTCCACCTAAAGGTGATCCTGTTTTTGAATTAAAACAATTGCCAAACACTTTGAAATATGCTTATCTTGATGAGAAAAAGATATATCATGTTATTATCAGTGCTAACCTTTCAGAACATGAAGAAGAAAGATTACTGAAAATTCTGAAGAAGCATCGAGCTGCTATTGGATATACTCTTGATGATCTTAAGGGCATTAGTCCCACTCTCTGTCAGCACAAAATTAATATGGAGCCTGATGCTAAACCTGTTGTTGATCATCAACGGCGGTTGAATCCCAAAATGAAAGAAGTGGTAAGAACTGAAATACTAAAGCTTTTGAAAGAAGGTATAATCTATCCCATAGCTGATAGTAGATGGGTAAGTCCCTTTCATTGTGTCCCTAAGAAAGGAGGTATTACCGTTGTTCCTAATGATAAAAATGAACTTATTCCACAAAGGATTGTTACTGGCTATAGGATGGTAATTGATTTTAGAAAATTAAATAAAGCAACTAGAAAAGATCACTACCCCTTGCCTTTTATTGATCAAATGCTAGAAAGACTATCAAAGCACACACACTTTTCCTTCCTTGATGGATATTCTGGTTTTTCTCAAATACCTGTTTCACAGCCTGATCCAGAGAAAACCACCTTTACTTGCCCTTTTGGAACTTATGCTTATAGACGTATGCCTTTTGGTTTATGCAATGCACCTGCTACCTTTCAAAGATGTATGACTGCTATATTCTCTGATTTTTGTGAAAAGATTGTTGAGGTTTTCATGGATGGTTTTTCCGTTTACGGAACTTCTTTTGATGATTGTTTAAGCAACCTTGATCAAGTTTTACAGAGATGTGAGCAAACTAATCTTGTCTTGAATTGGGAGAAGTGCCACTTTATGGTTAATGAAGGTATTTTCTTGGGGCATAAAATTTCTGAACGAGGTATTGAAGTGGATAAAGCTAAAGTTGATGCAATTGAGAAAATGCCATGTCCTAGAGATATCAAAGGTATTCGTAGTTTCCTCGGTCATGCTGGTTTCTATAGGAGATTTATTAAAGACTTCTCTAAAATTTCTAGGCCTCTTACAAATCTTTTACAAAAGGATGTTCCATTTGTTTTTTATGATGATTGTGTAGAAGCCTTTGAAACACTTAAGAAAGCCTTAATTTCTGCACCTATTGTTCAACCACCTGATTGGAACTTGCCTTTTGAAATTATGTGTGATGCAAGTGATTATGCTGTTGGTGCTATTCTAGGACAAAGAGTTGATAAGAAACTAAATGTTATTCATTATGCTAGAAAAACTCTAGATAGTGCCCAACGAAATTATGCTACTACTGAAAAGGAATTTTTAGCAGTTGTGTTTGCTTGTGACAAATTCAGATCTTACATTGTTGATTCAAAAGTTACTATTCACATCGATCATGCTGCTATTAAATATCATATGGAAAAGAAAGATGCTAAGCCTAGACTCATTAGATGGGTTCTCTTGCTACAAGAATTTGATTTACATATCACTGATAGAAAAGGAGCTGAGAACCCTGTAGCTGATAAATTGTCTAGGTTAGAGAATATTCTTGATGACCCACAACCTATTAATGATAGCTTCCTGATGAACAACTAGCTGCAATAAATGTTTCCCTAGCACTCCTTGGTATGCTGACTATGCTAATTACATTGTTGCTAAATATTTACCACCTAGCTTTACATATCAACAAAAGAAAAGTTCTTCTATGATTTAAGACATTACTTTTGGGATGACCCACATCTTTATAAAGAAGGAGTAGATGGTATTATTAGACGTTGTGTACCTGAGCATGAATAGGGACAAATCCTACGGAAATGTCACTCCGAAGCTTATGGAGGGCATCATCTGGGAGATAGAACTGCTCATAAGGTATTGCAATCTGGTTTCTATTGGCCTACTCTCTTCAAGGATGCCCGTAAGTTTGTTTTATCTTGTGATGAATGTCAATGAATTGGTAATATCGGTAAGCGTGAAGAAATGCCTATGAACTATTCACTTGCTGTTGAACCTTTTGATGTCTGGGGTTTTGATTATATGGGACCTTTTCCTTCCTCTAATGAGTATACTCATATTTTGGTTGATGTTGATTATGTCACTAAGTGTGTAGAAGCTATTCCAACTAGTAGTACTGATCACAACACTTCCATTAAAATGCTTAAAGAAGTTATTTTCCCGAGGTTTGGAGTCCCTAGATATTTAATGACTGATGGTGGTTCATACTTTATTCATGGTGCTTTCCATAAAATGCTTGCTAAATATGATGTTAACCATAGAATTGCATCACCCTATCATCCTCAATCTAGTGGCCAAGTTGAACTTAGCAATAGAGAAATAAAACTAATTTTACAAAAAAACTGTCAATAGGTCCCGAAAGAATTAGTCTAAGAAATTGGATGATGCACTTTGGGCCTACCGAACAACATATAAAAATCCTATGGGTATGTATCTGGTATATGGAAAAGCTTGTCATTTGCCTCTTGAGTTAGAACACAAAGCTTATTGGGTAATTAAAGAACTCAACTATGACTTCAAAGTGAAAAGAGATTATTTGATATTAGCTCATTAGATGAATGGAGAACCCAAGCCTATGAAAATGCCAAGTTATTTAAAGAAAAAGTTGAAAGATGGCATGTTAAAAGAATCCAAAAGCGGGAATTCAAAGTTGGGGAATATGTTATTCTATACAACTCTTGTTTCAGATTCTTTGCAGGAAAACTTCTCTCCAAATGGGAAGGACCGTATGTTATCGAAGAGGTTTATCGCTCTGGAGCCATCAAAATAAATAATGCCGAAGGTACTAACCCGAAGGTGGTCAATGGTCAAAGAATTAAACACTATATCTCAGGTATGCCTATTAACATTGAAAGCAATATTATCCAAACCATGACACCTGAGGAACATATAAAGGAAACCTTCCGGAACACTCCAGAATAACCGAAAAAGAGGAGGTATGTGGTACGATAAGTAAACGGACTCCGAAAAATCCACAAAAATATTTTTTGTCAGTTTTGGAATATACCAAAATTTAGGAAAATAAGAAACAACCGGGAGGGCAACCCTGGCGGGCACAAGACACCAGGGCGCGCCAGGGCCCCCTGGCACGCCCAGGTGGGTTGTGCCCACCTCGGTTACCTTCTGGACTCCGTTTTTCTTTCGTTTGCTTGTTTCCCAAGATAAAAAATCTTTATATACCTTCTGAACGTACTGACCTTCGTATCGCAGAGAAATCTTCTGTTCTTCTTTCTTCCTGTTTTCTGGCTGACCTGAAAATATGTCATCCCAAGATTCAGAGGAGGAGAGCCTTGTTTCTCACCAGCCTTTGGATAAAAATATCTTCAAGAGCACCTACCCCTATGTTTGGTTCACCGATGAGGAAGATGAAGATGAGTCAGTCCCTCCTCGGTTCGAGCAAGAAAGCAAGGAGGCATTATGCAAGAGGATAATAAAGCTTGAGATAGAGAACGATGAGTTGAAGATAGATAACTTTTACCTTCAGAATAAGTTGGAGAAAAAGGATAAATCTGCTACTACTACATCACCACCACCACCTTCTTCATCACCAAAGGAGACTTGAGTTCATGGTATGGGCACTCCCCTTGGCTTGTGCCAAGCTTGGGGGAGGTGTCCCGGTATCGTATCACCACCTCTATCTTTGCTTTATCTATTTTAGTTCGATCTTTAGTTTTCCTATGATTTAGTTGAATAAAAGTTTAGTTCGATCCTTTCTTTTCGAGTGTTTGCTTAGTGATCTATCTATGTAATCATGTTCGAGATATAATAAAGATTAGTTCAAGTTTTGCTTTATTTACTTTAAGCCTCAATAAAAAGAAAGGAAAATAAATAAATGAAAAGATCATATGCTAATCTTATGGTAAGTAATGACATCACATAAGGAAAAGTATAAGTGGTAAAATTTGTTGGAGATTGACAAACATAGCATTTGTCAATGATGCAACTCATGAAAGAATTAATAAGGGAAGAGAAGATTCACATGCAAATACACTATCTTGGACATCTTTTATGATTGTGAGTCCCCATTAAATATTTTGTGTCAAAATAGTTGACGCTGGACAAGGAAGACAACATAATGATTTATGTTTGTTCATATTCACATAGAACTTATATTGTCATAGATCCTTTAACATGTGGTGCTTGCTCAATATCTTTTCTAGCCAAAAAATTCCGCACTAAGTAGAGATACTACTTGTGCATCCAAAAACCCTTAACCCAAATCTTATTTCGAGAGTCCACCATACCTACCTATGGATTGAGTAAGATCCTTCAAGTAAGTTGTCATCGGTGCATTAAGGCAATAAAAATTGCTTCTGAAAGTGTTGGATCATTTAGTGTAAGAGAAAATTGAGCGTTGTATGAACTTGTGATGGCAAAGAATAAAAGCGACAGACTACATAATAAAGGTTGCTACCATAAGGGGCAATACAACGTGACGTTCTTTTGCATCAAGGGATTTGGCATACAAACAAATAAGCGCATGGCAACCTCTGCTTCCCTCTGCGAAGGGCCTATCTTTTACTTTTATGCAGAGTCAAAGTTTTCTTCCCTATTCCTTTTTATTTTTCTCCTTTGGCAAGCATCATGTGGTGAGGAAAGATCTAGGCACATATATCCAGTTGGATATGGGTAGGCATGAGTTATTATTGTTGACATCACCCTTGAGGTGAATATGTTGGGTGGCAAAACTATAAGCCCATATCTTTCTATGTGTCTGGTTGAAAAAATTTGTTCATGGGTACGCTGTGAGTGTTAGCAATCATAGAAGATTAAATGATGGTTGAGTATGTGGACTTGCCTAAAGGCTCCGACACGTGACCCTTCCTGAAAATATGATGAATTGTAGTTGCAAAGTTGATTGAGAACATAGCTTGTTGGTTTTCAATAAGGTTTATGCTTTATACTTCAATGTTGTGATGAATTGTTACTTGTTCATGAGAAGTTATATGATAGAAGTTATATGATAAAAGTTTTATGTTAAAGTTCTTTGCTGTTATAATATTATGCATGATGCTTCTATGTCCGTATTTTGTTTTTATCGACACCTCTCTCTCTCTCTCTAAGCATGTGGACATGTTTTTCGATTTCGGTTTTCGCTTGAGGACAAGCAAGGTCTAAGCTTGGGGGAGTTGATACGTCCATTTTGCATCATGTTTTGCTACTGTTATTTATAATGTTTCTATGCATAATAATGCTTTTGGGAGTAATTCTAATGCCTTTTCTCTCATAATTTGCAAGGTTTACACAAAAAGGGAGAATACCGGCAGCTGGAATTCTGGACCTAAAAAAGCACGTCAGAGCTACCTATTCTGCACAACTCCAAATAAGCTGAAACTTCACAGAGATTTTTATGGATTATATAAGAATTATTGGAGCAAATAACTACCAGAGGGGACCCACCAGGTGGGCACAACCCACCTGGGCGCGCCAGGGAGCCCAGGCGCGCCCTGGTGGGTTGTGGCCTCCTTGGCCCACCTCCGGTGCCCCTCTTCTGGTATATAAGTCATTTTGACCCAGAAAAAATAAGGAGAGGACTTTCGGGATGAAGCGCCGCCGTCTCGAGGCGGAACTTGGGAAGGAGCACTTTTGCCCTCCGGCAGAGCGATTCCGTCGGTGGAACTTCCCTCCCGGAGGGGGAAGTCATCGTCATCACCAACAACTCTCCCATCTTTGGGAGGGCAATCTCCATCAACATCTTCAACAGCACCATCTCCTCTCAAACCCTAGTTCATCTCTTGTGTTCAATCTTTGTACCGGAACCTTAGATTGGTGCTTGTGGGTGACTAGTAGTGTTGATTACATCTTGTAGTTGATTACTATACGGTTTATTTGGTGGAAGATTATATGTTCAGATCCATTATGCTATTTAATACCCCTCTGATCTTGAGAATGATTATCATTTGTGAGTAGTTACTTTTGTTCTTGAGGTCACGGGAGAAATCTTGTTGCAAGTAAGCATGTGAACTTAATATGTGTCCGATATTTTGATGCTATGTATGTTGTGATTCCCTTAGTGGTGTCATGTGAACGTCGACTACATGGCACTTCACCTTATTAGGGCATAAGGGAATGCATTGTGGAGTAGTTATTAGATGATGGGTTGTGAGAGTGACAGAAGCTTAAACCCTAGTTTATGTGCTACTTCGTAAGGGGCTGATTTGGATCCAAAAGTTTAATGCTATGGTTAGATTTTATCTTAATACTTTTCTCGTAGTTGCGGATGCTTGTGAGGGGGTTAATCATAAGTAAGAGGTTTGTTCAAGTAAGAACAGCACCTAAGCATCGGTCCACCCACATATCAAATTATCAAAGTAGCGAACACGAATCAAACCAACATGATGAAAGTGACATGATGAAATTCTCGTGTACCCTCAAGAACACTTTGCTTATCGTAAGAGACCGTTTTGGCCTGTCCTTTGTCACAAAAGGATTGGGCTACCTTGCTGCATACTATTTACCGTTACCGTTACTTGCTCGTTACAAATTATCTTGCTATCAAACTAGTCGTTACTTATAATTTCAGTGCTTGTAGAGAATACCTTACTGAAAACCACTTGTCCTTTCCTTCTGCTCCTCGTTGGGTTCGACACTCTTACTTATCGAAAGGACTATGATTGATCCCCTATACTTGTGGGTCATCAATGGCTTCATCAAGTGGGTCCTCATCATCTTCCTCCGTGCCAGTTGCAAGTCTGTTGGCGCACCTTGACTTGCACAGTCGACATGGCGGTAGTGGTGGTGGTGGCGCCATTTTCCTATTATATATACAAGCATTCATCAGAGATAGAGACAAAACATCGGATAGATAGAAACAATGCATTGATTCATTATCGGATAGACAAATATAGAGTTTGTGTCAATGTTAGGGTAACTACTAGGGAAACATCATAGGGTTTATTTTAAAGTTAGGGAAACTACTAGGGAAAAACATCATAGGGTTTATTTCAATGTTAGGGAAACTACACTAGGGAAACATCTCATATATATCAATGAAACTCGGGAAATTAACTACACTATAATTAGTAACAAATTAACAATGTCAATCCTAATACACTACAAACATCACAAGCCTAGCTACCTCTACCAACAAACATTCACCTAAGCCTACCTCTACAATGTCATCAATCCTAATATACACTACAAACACACACACAATCCTAATATACACTACAAACACACATATACACCAATATGCAGAGTGGGGCGGCGGCCGGAGTGGGGGCGGCGGTGGAGTGGCAGGGGGCAGCCGGAGTGTGGGGGCGGCGACCGGAGTGGGGACGGTGGTGGAGTGGGGCAGCAGCAGGGGATCGAGTGGGGAGGCGGCTGGAGTGGGGGCGGCAGCGGAGTGGGGGCGGCCGGATAATGGGGCAGCAGGGGAGTGGGGAGGTGGCCGGAGTGGGGCAGCAGGGGAGTGGGGAGGCGACGGGCGGCGAGAGAGGGGGAGGAGCAGCGAAGGGCGGCGACCGAGGGGCGGCGTGCGGCGAGAGAGCACGGGCGGCGAGAGAGGGGGCGGCGAGAGGGGGGAGGAGCAGCGGAGGGGATAAGCATTACCTGCGCCGGCGACGAGGGGACCTGCGGTGGCGGTGGCGATGGCAGCTGGGAGGAACCCTAACCGCGGCGGCGGCGGGTGGAGGGGAGAATGGGACGATCGATCGAAGTGAGAGGGTGCGGGGGGGCGGCCTGCCGGGGTTTTCACTTGGTGTAGTAGTAGCGTGGCGTACAGGCCGGCGCTACTGCTAAGTCCACTAGCTGTAGCGCCGGCGCATAGCCCACGCTACAGCTAAGTGGGCTAGCATTTTGTCCCTGCGGCCCACGTAACAGCAGTGTGGCCCATGCTAATGAACGCTACTGCTACGCAGTAGTAGTAGCATGTTTTGTACCAGGCGCTACTGCTACATACCAGTAGCGTGGGGGCCCAAACAGGTGCTACTAATAAACTTCTAGGTATAAGCATTTTCCTAGTAGTGGGCACGCCACGTCAATCCTCGGGGCACCCTCCATTCATGAACGATGGGGTAGGGGAGAGTGTGCATGCCGTTTATGGTGGGGAAGATGTGGGTGAAGTCCATGAAAATGTTGTGGGTGGTGAAAGCGATGAACTCGCATCCACACTAAAACACACGTCCGAGGAGGAAGATGTTGTCAAAGCTGTTGCTGAACGTAGCAAGGAGCCCAACCACAATGTCGTTGTGGATGACATCCTCGACGTGGAACATCGGTGGAGTGCCCGGGGGGAGGTGGCGGAAGCCGGCCGCAAGGAAGAACTCAGTGTGCTCCCTTGCGCCCCTCCACCGTGACATCGCCCACACCCAAAGGGTCCTCTCCACATAGACATCGGTAGGGTGGGGCCTCTCCAACATGGTGGGGGTAGATGGTAGGTGGGACCATTGAACTGCATGGTGCCTTAGTCTTGGTTTGGCTAGGTGGTGAAGAAAGGAAGATGGGAGAGGACAGAGATGGAAGAGTGCGAGAGGAAGAGGAAGAGGAAGGGTTTCGGTTGTGGTTTGATGGGTTTTGACAGGATAATGAGGGGTTTTCAGAGTGTTTTGAGAAGTTTCAAGGGTTATGGTCATCTCAAAAAATGGGTTAGGGTTGATCATAACTAGTTCAAAAGATATCAGAAAGATATACACATCTCGTTTTATGCGACTACGTTTGTAGGAAAAATAATAAACTTGGTCTATGGGTATTTTCATTAAAATCCCTTCACAAAACAAAGGTACCACCAAGCATATAAGCACCAACCGCATTCCGATGAATACTTTACAAACGCTAAAACACTTACAATCATAACAAGTCTTCCATGCTATGTTGTGCATGAACACAAATAGTACGATGATGATGATGATGTAGTAAAGTCACACATTACAGCAAGGATTTATAAAGACCGCAAATTATTTTTGCACACTATGTTGTGTTGTAACTACTCGAGAGGCACATCTGGAACATGGAAAACAAACAGATAAATCCCATGATTTCCCAGGTACAGCAACATCATCATCTTTTCTCCTATCACCAAGAGTTTTTCCTTCATCATGAGCTCGTTCCATTTGTTGACGCAGACACGTTCGTCAATATCAGAGATGGTGTATGTGCTGGACACCCTAGTATTTGGATGACAAACAATGGTTATGGCACCATATTCTGCCATGTCTTGGGGCACAACACGCTGAGGCAGTTTCTGTTTGAACAACATGTTTGTTATGTTACCAAATTTGTAAATTATTGTTCTACAGTACAATGTACTGAAATGACACAAAGCAAAGGAAGAAGAACATGGTTACCCCAAAGTTCTTGTTGCAATTTAACCATGTCAAGCTATGGAGAAATCCATACGCTCTTCCTTTGTCATAGTTTCCAGCATCATGATGCTCGACTAACATGTCAAGGTTCATCACTTGGTGAACGACAAACTCCATCATTCTCCAATTGAAATGTGTTCCCTCAGTGACAGCGATATTGTCAATAATATATATTTTCTCATTGGACAATTGGTAGTATGCTACAATATTATATCACACACAATTAAATTTAGAACCTATGGTATGTGATACAGTAATAGTACAAAGTGAACTTGAAGGAACAAAAATTTGTCGTACTTGGATGAATGATAGGCAGATTTCCAGTAGTGACAAGGCTAGTTGGTAGATGAGAGTTGACCAAATTGAATGTAATTTCCTGGGCCACACAAAGTGTGTACACTCTAACAAATTCCTTCCAAGAATTCCAGAAATAATTGTCAACCCATTTTCGTTGGTAATGTCACATGGGAATTCAAACCCCTCTGTGGTAGCGAACATTGCATGAAAATTCCCATTGTGGCCCATGGGAATTCTGAATTTGTTCGTGAAACTGTATCTGCTGTAGCAGGGGATAACCTGAGTAGCATATTTACAAGAGTCAATACATATAATCTACATAGTAATACAAGGGGCTGGTCCAATCAAAATATGTAATTATGCCACAAATAAAAAGGTAGAAGAGTAGTTTACTATAGTTCAGAACAAAAATATCATAAAAGCCCCTACAAATTTTTAATTTACATGCACGTACAAAACCATTTGCTATTAACTAATCTGCATGCAATATAACTCTTTCTGCGGTAAACAATGCAAACAACTGACAAGAAAAATAGTACTACCTTCGTCGCAAAATTGTTGTCTAAGATTTGCCTACACACGGATGTTAAAACATGAGTGCGTATGTTCGTATATATACAATTCTAAGACAACAATTTTTGGGCAGAGGGAGTACTAAATTTCTCATTAAATCTTATATGAAAATTTGAGAATGGAACTTACTGTCCTGTTCGCAAATCCATCGCGCAGGGTGACAGCGAAAAAATTCTTCGGATTATTGTCACCGGTGCACAAACCCTTGGTGTCGAAACAGATGTCACACTACGATTCGAGAACGAGCACATCATACAGATATGGGCTTATTGAAATCAGATCTGACTAATTCTGTACTTGAAACACCTACCGTGTTCATCTCTGTGGTCATTGTCGGTCGAAGCAGAGCGGCCCGAAACAATGCCTCAGAAGATCACCGGAGAAGCGCATGTAAGAGAGAGGGGCGGCGATGCAGAAAACTTTGAAGATGGCGAAATCTGGATGAATGGGGGTGAGGAGATTTGTTGGTTGCTGGTAAGGAGACCTAAAGGAGGAGAATCTCAACTGCCAACTTAACGTGCGCTTGTTGCCCCGTTTGTCACGGAAAAGATCATTATGAGATATGTTTGGCGCAATTAGTGGCTACTTGGTTTGTTGCATGCCAAACGTTAGGTACAGATTGGTTGCATACCATTGTTAGTTGTTACACGCCAAGTTTGAACCATCTTCAAAAAAAATTGCAAGTTTTGTCACATGCGGCATTTTTTCGGTCATTTTTTACCGAAAAAATCCATACAAAGGGTTAAGTGGACAATGTGGCACGAAGTTTGTCGGTCGAGCCAACGGATGGACCGGATCGATGCTACGGGAGGGAATCCACTGTAGACCAACGCTCCACCTATGTTCGGTGTGTCAACTAGGTCCACCCTAAGACAAACATAGTGGAAGGGATCATGTGCTACCCCTTTGGATGGATGTCTGTGTGTGTGTGTGGGGGGGGGGGGGTAGACCTCCCGTGAGCCGTTTACTGGTCACTTTCGTTCCGTAGATGGGAAAACATTTAAAAAAAAATCCCAACATGAAAAGTATTATGCATGCATGCTCTAGGTGGTCATGGGATGCCATGCAGAAAATTTGGGATCATTAGTAGATGTATACGCAAGTAGGATCTCTGAGACGCGCATTTTCAGGATAGCCTGTCACCACCCTGAAAGCACTAGCTGGGTTGCTCACATGTATGAAACCATCCCAACATTTCAGGGTGACAAGTCATGGCCATGTTAGGGCTACTTGCCAAGTTTGAACCATCTTCAACAAATTTTGCAAGTTTCATCACATGCAGCATTTTTTCGATCATTTTTGACCCAAAAAATCCATACAAAGGGTTAAGTAGTCCTGACTGAAAACCATTGTGCATGCCTGCTTGATTTGGTCATGGGAGGCCATGAAAATAACTTGTGTGCAGTCCACACCCTTCATGATGTGGTTGCTTAAGAAAGTGGACAATGTGGCACGAAGTTTGTTGGCCGAGCCAGCGGATGGACCGGATCGATGCTACGGGAGGGAATCCACTATAGACCAACGCTCCACCTATAGCCGGTGTGTCAACTAGTCCACTCTAAGACAAATATAGTGGAAGGGATCATGTGCTACCCCTTTGGATGGATGTCTGAGGGGGGGGGGGTAGACCTCCCAGTAGCCGTTTACTGGTCATTTTCATTCCATAGATGGGAAAACATTCAAAATTTTGCCCAACATGAAAAGCATTATGCATGCATGCTCTATGTGGTCATGGGATGTCATGCAGAAAATTTGGGATCATTAGTAGATGTATACGCCAGTAGGATCTCTGAGACGCACATTTTCGGGATAGCCTGTCACCAGCCCGAAAGCACTAGCTGGGTTGCTCACCTGTATGAAACCAACCCAACATTTCAGGGTGACAAGTCATGGCCATGTTAGGGCTACTTGCCAAGTTTGAACCATCTTCAACAAATTTTGCAAGTTTCGTCACATGCGGCATTTTTTCGGTCATTTTTGACAAAAAAAATCCATACAGATGGTTAAGTAGTCCTGACTGAAAACCATTGTGCATGCCTGCTTGATTTGGTCATGGGAGACCATGAAAATAACTTGTGTGCATTCCACACCCTTAATGATGTGGTTGCTTAAGAAAGTGGACAATGTGGCACGAAGTTTGTCGGTCGAGCCAGCGGATGGACCGGATCGATGCTACGGGAGGGAATCCACTGTAGACCAATGCTCCACCTATGTCCGGTGTGTCAACTAGGTCCACCCTAAGACAAACATAGTGGAAGGGATCATGTGCTACCCCTTTGGATGGATGGATGTGTGTGTGGGGGGTAGACCTCCCAGGAGCCGTTTACTGGTCATTTTCGTTCCGTAGATGGGAAAACATTCAAAATTTTGCCCAACCTGAAAAGCATTATGCATGCATGCTCTATGTGGTCATGGGATGCCATGCAGAAAATTTGGGATCATTAGTAGATGTATACGCAAGTAGGATCTCTGAGACACGCATTTCCGGGATAGCCTGTCACCGCCCCGAAAGCACTAGCTGGGTTGCTCACCTGTATGAAACCAACCCAGCATTTCAGGGTGACAAGTCATGGCCATGTTAGGGCTACTTGCCAAGTTTAAACCATCTTCAACAAATTTTGCAAGTTTCGTCACATGCGACATTTTTTCGGTCATTTTTGACCGAAAAAATCCATACAAAGGGTTAAGTAGTCCTGACTGAAAACCGTTGTGCATGCCTGCTTGATTTGGTCATGGGAGGCCAAGAAAATAACTTGTGTGCAGTCCACACCCTTCATGATGTGGTTGCTTAAGAAAGTGGACAATGTGGCACGAAGTTTGTCGGCCGAGCCAGCGGATGGACCAGATCGATGCTACGGGAGGTAATCCACTGTAGACCAACGCTCCACCTATGTCCGGTGTGTCAACTAGGTCAACCCTAAGACAAACATAGTGGAAGGGATCATGTGCTACCCCTTTGGATGTATATCTGTGTGGGGGGGGGGGGGGTAGACCTCCCGTGAGTCGTTTACTGGTCATTTTCGTTCTGTAGATGAAACCAACCCAACATTTCAGGGTGACAAGTCATGGCCATGTTAGGGCTACTTGCCAAGTTTAAACAATCTTCAACAAATTCTGCAAGTTTCGTCACATGCCGCATTTTTTCGGTCATTAGTAGATGTATACGCCAAGTGTGAACCATTTTCAACATTTTTTGCAAGTTTTGTCACGTATGGCATTTTTCGGGCATATTCGACACGAAAAAACCATTTTTAATACTTAAAAATTAAGGACAAGATTTGCTGAATTTTTTTGGATGTCATTGTGATATTATTCAAATCTCACATAACTCACGCGGCCCACCCCTCCCTAAATCCCGCGATTACAGTGCCTCATTCTAACCACCCGGGCCATCCGCACCTCCCAAGACCGCTGCAAGATCAGATCGGAGACGCCGGGCTCACACGGAATACAGGAGTCGTCGGCCACCGCCAACATGATCTGAGGGGTCGGACGTCAATGTTCTTCTCGCCACCTCGTCCTCGCGTGAACGTGCTGTCTATCCTTGCCGTCGTCGACCGTGCTATACCGGCACTTATAGTTTGCGACGCACTATCCGCCGCCATCAACTCGGCGACGCCGTCTCCGAGAGAAGGTATTACCTGCAGCTCTTTTTAATCGTTGCCGGCCGCTCCTTTAGTAGTTGAACCCTCATAGGTTTTGCAAAACTTCATGTGGTTAAGCAATTGGATACCCTTGTTAAACTGTGCTTATTTTATGCACGACCAAATAGGTTGTGTGCTTAAACTCATAAGTGGATCATATGTTAAATGACCCAGTTAATTTTGTTAAAATTAGTTGACTGCTAATTTTGTTATACATTTTTTCAATATTTTGTTCACATAAATTGACCCGGTTTCTGTCATTGCATACGAGCCAGCAATGTCAGTTTCAGATACAAGTCTTCGTAATGGAGAAAAGCCCATCTCCGAAACTACCCATGCGGTAAGAAATTGATTGTTTGTGTACAATATTTCCGTACACGTACTTCATGTATACTCACTAAATTTTAATGGAATGTACCAGGAGCTCGCCGAAAAGCATGGTCATATGAAGTTAGCATGCTCACAGACAAGGTTCGCAAAAACCATGAAACTGTTGTCACCAGACCACAAAAAGTACATCATATCAGAAACCAGTCTTGGCGGTCTAACCCAGATGCATGAAGTGAATCTATGGTGCATAATGTTGGTAAGACTAGCCAAGAGCATCGATAGTGACACGCAATCCATTACCATCGGTAAAACGCCAATTCCTATAACAAAAGAGGACGTGCACTGTATATTTGGCATTCCGATAGAAGGGGAGGATGTAGAGCCACATTTGCAAAGGGAAAACCGACCCACAATTGTTTACCGCCTATGCAACAACGGGCAAATTTTGATTTGTGACCTTGAAAAGGCGATCCAAGCTTCCAAAGCCCCAGACGACGATTTCCTCAGACGGTTCATTCTGTATGCAGTTGGAGTTGTTCTAGCACCAACAACACAACATTATGTGGACTCAAAATTTCTCAACCTTGTTAAAGATCTTGAAAACCTTCGGAAATTTAACTGGGGATGTTTCACACTTAATCACTTGTTCAAGTCCATTCACAAGTTTAAAAATCTAGATCAAGTTAGTCTACAAGGAAATCTAATTCTGCTCTAGGTTAGTGCTAGATCACTACTTAACATCCTGTAATGTAATTATTGTTCTATTGCATATCTGTATGGTGATGAACTAATTTATTGTGTAGTTTTGGTACTACGATGATTGATGTATGCGTAGTGGCCGATTGATGTATCCTTGTAGACCCCCTCCATTGCTCGCACGATGGGATGAAAGCTTGGCTACTTTAAGAAGCGATGCTTATGAGAAAGGAGGTCTTCATAACGGGTTGGTGCCTATCTAGAATTGAACTTTCTATAACCGATTTTTTAGTTGGTAGTAACAATTCATTCTATTTTATAAAAAAAGGTTGTCATGGAAATTTGTGCTCCTCAACGACCGTCCGAGAATCCAAATAATCCTCCAAGAAAAAATGATGAACATGTGGATGAACATGATTTGTATCGAGCACAATCACAAGGACAACAACTTAGTAGCCAGCAAGTATGCACTCCAAAAATGATTTGTTTTTGCAATATCACAAAAAGGTGACATCGAACCTCATTCATTTAGCTATTGTTATCAACGGGCTTTTATTTTGTTTACACAGATGGACATGATAGTTGAAGCCATGAATGCACGTTTTTCTGATCATGAAAAGAAGGTAGGCAAGAAGTTAATGGAAATGGAGCACAGATTTGATGCCAAATACATCACGATGAGTGAAGACTTGATCGACATAAAGAGTAAAAGTGGCAGTAATCCTAGGTTGTCGAAGGCCGAGGACGAAATTAAAGACTTAAGGAGGGAACTCCATGTATGTCATACTGTGCATTTTATATTTTGTATGAATATGTTCCTTCATATTCATTATTGTTTGCATTGTTACAGGAATTAAAATACCAATTTACAAGCAGCCGACAATCAGTGTCACAGAAACCAGGCATGCAGGTGATCATTATGGCCCAACACGTTATTAGCCAAAAGTAACAAACTAATGATGAACGACCTTTTTTCATTATAGGATCAAGTCAATGTGTGCAATTCATCCCTGATAGCAAATCCTAGGTTTAGCGAATGCATGGCAGGGACTTCGACTACACCAATTTCCAGACGTGTGACGCAAAACAATGAGGAACCATGATTAACTCCGATGAAGCCTGTCTTTGAAAATGATTACAAATTCACGTGAGAGGACATAGAGATAGCCGTTTTCATCCGCGGAACATACAACCCTGTTGAAATAGCTAGAATCGGAGGCATTTCCCTCACAGCTGAAAAACTGAAGCGAAATTTGAACAATGAATACATTTATGATGATGTAAGCCCCTTATACTCCAGTCTACATCATTACTACAACTACTGTCTTATTATTGTCTGATTGAAAATTTGGCAGGTTATTATGGCATATGCTCGCATTAGCCAAATTGAGAATGATACTACCTCAATTATATCCCCTCACGAAACCGATAAGTTGTTACGAATGAAGGGGGTGGTTCCTGATGGACGTGGAGCCTCGTGGGTTGCTCGTGTAGCAGAAAAATTTGTAGGGCGCCGAAAGGTACATGTTTTCCTCACTTACATAGTTTCTTTACGCACTGTACATGAAAATTTTCGGTTTTCACCCCAACCCAAATTTTACTGCAGGTGCATGTCCCACTGAATGTACACCAAAACCACTGGATGCTAATGATGTTTAATTTTGACAAAGAAGAGATTCAGATTCTAAACTCCTTGAATTATCATTGTGACAAGACCAAGGAAGATTCTCTTGTAAGTGTTCTCTTGCTGCCTCTTTTCATACGCATGGCAAATGAGCTCCCAAAGTACCGTAACCCTATGTATAACTCACCGTACACTAGGTGGAGTCGATTCAGTTGTGCATCGACGAAGCTGTCAAGAATGGGTTGATATCACCAGCTAAGCCCATCAATTTTGCCGAATGGACGAAAGCACGCTATGAGAACATACCACAACAGACTGACGAGTACGCACGGTCTCCTAAATTATTCTTTGCCTACACGAATAAGATTACTGATCTTTAACTAAACATTGCAGGAGTTCCTGTGCGGTTTGGACACTACAGTACATGTTGTCATGGAACGGGGATAAAATGAACGATAATTTCAACCAGGTCATTGAATGCCTAAATTAAATTTGTACTTTGTTTGGCTTGAAAGCTATGCTGACGTAAGTGTCGGTTATCAAATATAGGGAAAGATAGATATTTTCAGGTGGAAAATATGTACAGCCTTACTGCATTCAAATTGCAACGCGCTTTGCCTCGGATCATATAACTCCCCCATAACGGTTAGCTCTACATCAAGGATATTTCATTTATTTCATATGTCTCATGATTTGAACTAACACACCATTCTCTCTTCTACAGAAGGAGGTGTACGATGCCCAGCAAGAAGTTCAAACTAAGGGTTCAGAAGACGACGTACAATTAATCAACGATCCTGAAGGTTCCAACGAACCCGACACATCCAACTCCCAAAAGGATACCGGTACACCCGACTGCCCCAAAAGGAAGAGAGCACATGGACACCTGAGGAAGAATGTCAATCCCGAGGAAGCATCAAAAACAAAAACTCTTAAAGAACTGAAACATAAATTTGACTGCAAGACCATAGCCAAACAAGTGTCTTCGTTATCATCACGGTCACGCAGAGACCCTAAACCATCACCAGCTTTGTTGAGCCCATTCAAACACAAATAGGTAGCATCAATTGATCCATGTTCATGCTCATGCTCTACTTTTAGCATCAATTGATACATGTTCAGTTCTTATCAGAAAGTGGAAATAGGTATTTTTGGCAATCATGAGCATCCTCTACTTATTGCAATAACTAATGTATCCTCAGTACAAAGCTTGAACTGGCAATAGGTAGTATTGGCAATCATTTGCATGCTTTACTTTTGGCAAACACTAATGCATAGTTGAGTTATAACTGGTCATAGATATGGCTGGAACATCTTGAGTTATACACTGAACATAATCATGCCAAGCTATAACTACCATAGTCATAGTAGTAGAGTTCCTAGCATGCATCACCGTACAATAGTAAAACGGCAGAATAACACAGCAAACATAACATAGACCACCGTACGATAGTTGAGTTACTAACATGCATCAGCAAAATAGTAGTAACAACTTAGACCACTTAACCAGAGTAGCACCAAACACTTAAGATAAACGGCAAATTAACCACCGCACAGCATAAGTTCAGACACACCATAGGACATAAGTTTTAAAGTCGAACAACGAAGAAACATACATAACATAAGGGGACACGGCGGTCCTGGGGCAGCAGTAGCAGTCTAGCAGCGCATCACTTCTTTCCCTTCTTCACCGGCGGGATGTAGAAGGGCTCATTGACTTTGACAAACTTGGTGAGGAAGCATCTGTAGGCCGCATGTTTAGCCATACTACTGGCCTTATGCTTCCTAAGTGATCCATCGCCAGTGTCGATGGCATGCTCGATCATGCCATCTAAGCCGCCATCGATCACCTTGGAACAGAACGGGCAGCCAATTTTGCCAAAGAAACTGTACTTGATTTTGCCAGCAATCAGATGCCTTAGGGTGTAGCGGCTCTTGCTATGCCTGCTATCCATGCCATAGTCCACGTCCTCGTCATCCTCCTGTGAATTAGTACACACAGAAGAACTCAACTAATATATTCTTCTACATTGCTCTTAATTAGAATGTTTGAAAAGTACACATGTGTAATGTGACAAATATCTATTTGCTGGAAATATACCGTATATGCACATACATAATTGAGCCAAAGAAATTGACATGCATAAATATTGACGATGGAATAGTTGCATTGATAGATTAGTGCACAAGTAGTAAATAATTAGTACATAAAAGAATTGATGATGTGGCTTGGTTTCATGATACTTGATACTTGTTACAGGTGTAATTCTGATTGGAATCAGAAAATGGTTTCATTATACTCCTCTATGTTACACACAAGTAAACCTGGCAATGGTCATAAAACTAAACCAAGCCTAAACCATAGCCAATCAATATGGAGTATGAACCAGAACTAAACCAAACCTCCAATCGTCATGCAAAACCAAAACCAAACCAAACCGCACGCTCTGTCCACCTCAACCAAAACCAAACTGTTGTTAAATCTACGGGTTCAGCCTAATTCTTAATTTTGGGTTGAAACCAAATCAAACTGTTGTATGTGCAAAGCTAACTCGAGAAACAAGCAAACTAGCTAGCAGCTTAATTGATCTACAGTAGCACCCCAATACGTGTGTCCAGCCGCGTCGCGTATCGTACATATGAGTACGTGAACCTTGCGTGCTTAGCTGAGCCAAAACTTAATCGATTTCTATTCAAGAACCGGTTCTGAGCCATAGTTCGTAACTATTAGTGACCAAGACATTTAGGCCCACACCCAGCCATACCCAACTCGCTCCTAGGCAAACCCAAACCAAACTAAACTGATAACAGTCTGGACCATCACAACCCGAACCATTCAAGCCTGGAGCAAAAAACCAAACTATTGGCCCCGGTTAATCAAAAACCATTGCCAGATTTACACACAAGGGGGGTTTTGTTCTATCTATTGGAATCGGAAAAAGAAATGTTGTCATGCAAAACAAGGGGGTTTTTGTTCTATGTATTGGAATCAGGCAATGAATTTTAGTTTTAGGAATACAAGGGGGTTTTTGTTCTGTCTATTGGAATCAGAAAAGGAAATATTGTCATGCAAAACAAGGGGTTTTTTGTTCTGTCTATTGGATCAGATTCAAAAACCACCATCCAATAAGAAATTCTATGCTAGATCCCTAAAATCGTACATCCGTACAACTAGCACGGCCATATGAAATTGATGCCCGTGTACTTTACAAAAAAAACAATGCCATGAAAAAACAGAGTTCTTAAAAGAAAAAGAAATCTGCTAAAAATAGAGTACTACCTCAGAGAGCTCGTCGATGACATCCTCGTTGAAATATCTGCCCTTCCTAAAATCTTCATCAAATTCCTTTATCTCGTTCTCCTTGTACAGCTCCTCGATTTGGTCATGGACCTCGCGCTGAAGCCTTTCCTTCTCCTGCTCTAGATCTTCAGCGACCTTCTCCTGCACATGCTCGCCGACGGGTAGCTCGATGGCTGCGATGGCAGGGGGAGCAGGCACAGCAGTTGCTGCGCCGCTAGCCGTAGCCGCTACGGCGGACTCAGCCGCGCCAACCGCGGTGGCAGCCACGGCAGCAGACTGCTCTGCTCCGATGGTTGCCTTTGGCTCGTCCGCCGCTTCTTCACGCCCATGCTTCATCGGCGGTCGATGACAGGAGGAGGGTGGTGTAGGAAGGGAGAAGGGTTTGGGCGAGAGAGGTGGTATGGCTGGAGAGGGAGAGGACGAGGGTTTTCTACCTGATTTGGGGAAGAAAAGGACTGCTGCTGCCTCTTGTAGAAACCAAGGGGCCGAGGGGGACGATTTTTCTCAACTGCCTGGTCGTTCCACATTCCAGAGTGAGTACGCGTGGCGTCGTGGCGTCGTGCACCTCGTGCGGTTTGCTGCACGCCGCTGTTGCTGCCGCTGACACGTGGACCCCAGCTTCGGGTAAAATTAATAAATGGGTCCCACTTCTCAAATACACAGAGCAGAGGTAAATAAATATCTTAAAGCAGTGGGCGTTAGTTATGTACAGAATCCAGCATCAGCCCAGCGGTTACACCCTCCCGTTCACATATCGATGGCCCTGGTTCGAAACTCCTTGGGGCAGTTGATTAATCCCACTTTTTGCTTCTAGGGTTTTAACATGTGGATCCCACATGTGATTCACACACACGGAGCACCTACAAAAATACTTGCCGGACATGATGTAAATGGACCCAAAAATTTCTACATCTTTGTATCAACATGAGAAGCAAGCATGACTAGTTTGGTAAGGTTGTCAGAATTTGTATGGATTTTCTAAGGTTTTTGCAACGATAAAATGCTTGAAATACTTCTCGGAGGTGACGCAACATGCTTACGTTGTAGACCACTGGGGTGGGCATGCCCAAATGCTGGAAATTTTATGTGTCATTTTGAAGATGGCCAAAAATTGACCTTGTTCACGAGAGGCCGTTCGGGTAGGAGGGAATGGTCCGGCTCGAAGGACGGGTTTTTCTCAACATGCTTCAAATGGACCCAATTTGTTTTTACAGCTTTGTACAAACGTGAGATGCATCCATGCGAAGTTTCATTGTTTTTAGACGTTGTATCCATTTTCTAGGTTTTGTAGCGACGATAAAAGCCTAAAATACTTCCCGGCTGTGACGCGGCACGTGCACGTTGTCGGAACTCGTTCAAATTTTGCGTGGGCCACTTCGGTGGCCATGCCCGCTTGCTGGAAAAATTTGTTGTCCTTCTGAAGATGAACAAAAATTGTCCTTCTTCACCCGAAGTCGTTCGGGTAGGAGGGAAGGGTCTGTCTTGAAGGACGTGTTTTTTTCGACATGCCTCAAATGGACCCAAATTTTTTTTACAGCCTTGTACAAACGTTAGAAGCATCCATGCCAAGTTTCATTGTTTTTCGACGTTGTATCGATTTTCTAGGGTTTTAGCGACGATAAAAGCCTAAAATACTTCTAGAATGTGACGCGGCGTGTGCACGTTGTTGGAACTCGTTCAAATTTTGTGTGGACCACAAGGGTGGCCATGCCCACTTTCTGTCGAAATTTGGTGTCATTCTTAAGATGACTAAAAATTGACCTTCTTCACCGGAGGCCGTTCGGATAGGAGGTACGGGTCCGTCTGGAAGGACGGGTTTTTTTCGACATGCTTCCAATGGACCTAAATTCTTTCTACACCCTTGTACCAACATGACAAGCATCCATGACAAGTTCCATTGATTTTCGACATTGTGTGGATTTTCTATGCTTTTCACGACGATAAAACCCTAAAATATTTGACTATCGCCTCCCACCAGCGCCCCCCTTCCCTCTGATCAGTGTAACCAGCATGTACTTAACTTAGCATCAAGGCCATGAAAACACGAATCAGAATCGTATTTGATTTTGATCCCACACACACATGTACACACACCAGAATACAAAACAGAAAACACAAATCACAGACTGTAGGTACTACAATTATCTGATTGAACTTCTAATGCATAACAACTTCTGGTATTCAAATACATCACATGAAATACTGACACAACTAGAAATGCAAACCAACTTCTGGTCTTCAAATACAAAACATGAAATACTGACAGAACTAGAAATGCAAAACAACTTCTGATGTTGAGGTTGAGCAAGGGATTTTTATTGTGAGGCCTAGCATCTTCAGCAACCTATCCATGCTTCCACCTTTAGCATATAAATAATTGAAAATTTCAGATTGAATACATTTGGTATTGGAAAAATGACAGTATGGTCATTTGAAGATGACAAGGAAATCTGTCACAACTCTAGGATACCAATTTGAATACCAAGTTCATATAAGTCAATGTTGAATTAATATGACTTTTGCAAGATGCAAAATCACTGCTGTGATGAGAGTAAATAGAATGTAGTTCATAGCATATGCAAGAAGCACTTACAAGAAGTGAAGCAAAAGTTTATACAGCACTGCAACATGAGTAAGCCAACATCCCTACCAAAATTATTTCAGTGCTTATTTCTAGTTCTTTTTTATCATTAGGAAGCCCTAAATATTTTAACGGGAGATCACCAACAGGGCAGTACTGAAATATTTCAGTGTCTACCTATCTCTACTGAAACTGCACTACTGAAATATTTCAGTATCTACTTGTGTGTACTGAAACTGCACTATTGAAATATTTCACAATCTACAACTGTGTATTGAACTTGCAGTACTGAAATATTTCAGTGTCTACCGGTGTGTACTGAAGTTGCACTACTGAAATATTTCAGTGTCTACCGATGTGTGCTGAAATTGCACTACTAAAATGTTTCAGTGTCTACCGGTGTGTATTGAAATATTTCAAAATCTACAACTGTCTACTGAACTTGCAGTTTTGTAATATTTCAGTGTGTACCCAGAGTGTACCACTATCGACTAGACTCGCAATACTCAAACATAATTTATTCTTTGCAACTAATTACGCTCCATCCAGAGGCTACGGATTGGAGTAGAAGTGCGGTTGAACATCAAATTCTACCACTACAACGGTACAAATTTTGCCCAGGGTTCATATTCTGCCTAGAGTTCATATACATCATAATCCAGCCCCCAAAAGCATGTACTCAAATCTTCATGCAATTTATTGAGATTAAAATGCCATCTAGCATTCCCTCTCTGAACTATTATGATCACTACCACCACGACTTTAAGCACGAGCAGTAGGAAGATTAGGAGTGGGGAAGCTTGCTCATACCTTTACGACTCCTTGGCCGCAGACCACCGCCCCATGAGACGAGTGGAACGGCGAGGGAACCGTGGAGAGCGGCGGGGAAGCGACGTCGGCACATATCTCTTCCTCCTCCTGCGGTTGCTCGACGAAGGCCCCTCCGGCACAGGGTCCCATGGCAAGATCTCAAGTGGAACCATATAGATGCTCGGTTCTCGCTCCTCCGGTTTCTCGATCCTGGAGCGATAGTTTCACCACCGAATCCTTGTCCCCTTCCTCGGGGAATCCGACTGCTCCATGGCCCAGAGGAGGTATTCGATGTGGAACCGCTCCGGTGATGTGGAGACTGCAGCCCTCTCTCTCTTTAACATATATGGATGCATCCTCTGTTGTGCGGCCGCTAACTGCCTCGTGTACTGAAACCATGAGACAATCTCCCTGAGCCTGCGTAACTTCACCTCATCGCCGCCGGCGATCTGCAGGATCTCCTCCTCCATCTGTGCGGCAAAGTTGTACTTCTCGCCGCCGACGTTCTGCACGAGCTTTTCCTCCATCGAGTTTTTGACTTGATTGAAGAGGGGGTGGATGTGGAAGGGATCGCCGGCGGTGTGACAATGGAAGAGGATAAGAGGGGCAATGGAAGAGGAGAGGCCGGCGGGTGTGACAATGGAAGAGGATAAGAGGGGCAATGCAAGAGGAGAGGGCGGCAGCGGCGGTTCTGGATTGGGCGACGTGAGGGGCGGTTTTGGGGAAAAAATATGGACTAATTTACCCTCGGATTAAGAGAAGGGCCCGCACAAATTTGAGTACCGACCCCACCGATATTAGTACTTTGGAGTACTTACGAAGTAGTACTAACCAGTACTAACTATTTTATCACCGTTAGATCAACCTCAACGAATGGATGACAAAAATGCCAACCACTGTAAAACTTGTATTATTTGTATATAGAGGGTGATACTACAACATGAATTGCTCTTTTTGCATGTCTTATCAGAGTTCGGGGGATACAATGCTAGGCTACTTTCATATATTAGATTTGCATATATCTCTTGCTGAAATTTTAAAATTGTACATTTGGATGGACTTAAAATCATGCTACAATCCTGAGACTTAGGCATTGTATATATTGTATTCTCTTAGTCGTTAGAAACTTTTAAGGCCCATATTCATGTTTCTAGAATATTGGTTATGAAATATCATTACTAGCACTATATCAACATGCGTCTCTTAGATGGCATAGTTTACTAATTAACAAATTTCAGTAGCCTTAAACATTTTTGTACTCGCTTCTATACATGATGACAAGTATTGTTTGTACCTTTCTTGGGGGATATAATACAACAGCCAAGCTAAAATTTATTTATTTAAAATATGAGATATCCATTTAACTTGATACTCTATTTATTCTAGGGGAAGAAATTGCAATAATACCAATGATAACTTATGGTACAAGGTTCATGAATACAAAAGACATTGCCGGGTGACTGAAAATATGTGCAAGAATATATGTACAAAAGGTTCAGATATAACCTTTTAGATTAGAGATAGTAGAGAACAACTAATATGGTCAAATTGAAGACCTGATTTGTACCTCAAATCAGTTTGTAGTTGTAAGCATAGTTCACATTGTCTTAATCAGCATGTAATACACTGAGTGCAGTTAGTAATGAAGCAATACACATGAGAGGAAAGGATTATGAAACATGTGGAAAACCATGGGTGGATCTTTGATGGCCAAATTATGCTGGTGTATGAGTAAGTATTGGTATTTCAAGATACAAAAATGTGTGGCGGTAGCCGTATAAGATCATCCCATCCTGGTGTATGTCGATGTTAGATCTTGCAATTCTGTGGCATGCTTCTGAGTACCAACTCTGCACTAAAAGCCTCTTAATTCGTATGGGACAGACTCTTACTAATTTTGTGGCTCCACATAAATCCTATTTGTGTTAGGGGCGTCATCGAACAACAAAGACTCTTGTTTAATGTGATTATATACTCTCTGAAAAATCTCTCTATTATTTTTGGCTCCGTACTTTCTCCCCCACCGCATTCCACCTGGTTCCGTGGTGTAGCACGGGCATCTTACTAGTTGATCGAAAATGTACTAGCAGATCGCTAATCTGCAAGTGAAATTCAGAATGCTAATTAAAAGCTGGATCAAGGAAAGCAAAGGCTCTTCCCTTCAAACAAACGAAGAAAGAAAACCAATGCTTTCGAACGGTTACAGGGAAGTACAGCTGCAACAAGGAAGAATAATATGAAGAAACAAGTATATAGAGAAAATGAGAAATAAAAAAGAAATGGCAAAGACAAACACCAAAAAAAGAAGGCAGAAATTAAAAGCCGCAACAACTAATTGGGGGAGAACCATGGAAGATCATACAAGAGACGATCCACAGGCCGGAAATCCTTCAAAACCAACAGCTTTGCTCATGCCTAGTGATTTTCTTTGAGATCTAGAACCTGTAAAATCACAAGAATGAAAAGCAGAGATCACAAATTCTTTCCATTTGACAGAGTGTATTGCACACAGCACTCAGTTAAAATCAAGGAAACTGGTCGCTTTTGTTTCAAAAGCACCAGGGCAAAAGAAACTAAAATTTACAGTAGCAAGAAAATACTGAAATTACTATTATCAAGTTGCTGAATTACTAGACAAGCAGAAATTCCTGTGCACAGCAAAGTTTCCGACACAAAGGTAGATTCAGTATATACTGACAGCGTGAATAGATGCAACACTATCCAACAAAGACACTGATTTACAGTCTAATTAGCACTGTAATTTTACTGAAATTACAGTACTGTAATTGCACTGACTGTAAATACAGTAAATATTCTAGTAAAAATGGCACTGTGATTACCCATGGAAATTATACTGTAACAACATTGTAAATTATAGAAAAATTGCACTGTAATTACAGTAAATAGCAGTGTGATTTACAGTGTAATTACCCTGAAAATTACACTGTAATTACAAGTATACTGTAAGAACACTATAATTACAATATGATTACTCTGTAATTTCAGAGGAAATTACACTGTAATTAAAATGAAATTACAATCTTGAAGCTGCTGTAAACTTGGATGCAACACTTCACAAAACATAGAGAAAAGGTTATAATTACAGTGTCATTACTCTGTGATTTCAGAGGAAATTACACTGTAATTAAAATGAAATTACAGTTATGAAGTTGTGGTAACTTAGATGCAACTACTACATAAAAAAGCACACCCCTGCATCTAACAACAAAAAACGTCAGCGGAATCAAATGCCCAGGCTAGCAGAAAGACAATCAACAGGGGAATTGGATCCACCGCTACATCCATCCACCTATCACTCTAATTGCAAAAAAAATCGCCAAAATCCACCTCTAAGACTACACATACACCTACATCTACATCAAACACAAGGGGAATCGAATCAAACCACAAGATCTAGAAGAAATTCAACAGGGAAAGGGAGAAGACCAGGATAACCAACTGAAACTACAAGGCACTAGAGCGGAAATCAATCTGAATAAGAGGAGGAGGAGGAGATCGGAATCACCATGGATGACGAGGAAATCGCCTCCCTCTCTCAGCTTTAACTCTCGCCAAGAAATGAGGAAGGACAAGAATAATAATTAAAAAAAGACAGAGAGCCAGGGGATAGGCGGTAACGGGCTGGCTGGGAAACGGAAGCGCACCCGGTAACAGAGAGAAAAGAAAGTCCAAAAAAAGCCAGCACCCAGATCTTGGCACAAGATCAAACGGCCAGAAATTTGAATGAAAACCAATTCTAAATCACTCGACTGTAAATTAGCAAAACTGAAAAGTAATGGGGCTGGCTTAGTGGTCAGCCCCAACCTTCGGCTCTCCCTCTTTCTTGGCGAGCCTGCACACATCAAGTTTTGGGAGGAAATGATCATCCCTCGACCCATTTACCTTACCAACCAAGCAGCACAATGATCCAAACAATTTCCGTGAGGTAGAAGGAAACCAGCAGAAAGTTAATGCTTCGTAGAAGGAAATCAGCAGAAAGTTAAAGCTTCGTAGAACGAAATCAGCAGAAAGTTAATGCTTCAAAGGTACAGTACTACTACCAAACATCATTATCATTAGACCAAGCCAACACAGGGAGGAAATAATGATCATCCCTCCACACAATTACTTTACCAAACAAGCAGCAGAATGATCCAAACAATTTCTGATGATTCACGCCAATAATTTTAACTTAATTAGGGGGAATTAATAAGCCCCAACAGGTGAACATTTAAACAAGATAATCATGAAATAACAGAGCGCATGGCATCATACTAGCTGAACCTTTTTCAGGGTATAAACCTACCACCAAAAGAACTGCCTGACTAACATAACTTTAACTTGCAAAGAGCATAACAAAATGATGACCTCACTTTCCCACTGCAAACCCTCACAGGGCAAAGAAGACACCTGAAAATTGATAGCAGGAACTAAAATGGATTAACCCGTTGCCGTTTTTCTAACAGAGCAAAACTCTGGCCGTAAACAAGGCATGATATTCAAGCTGATCTGTGACGAAACCAATATTCAAGCCTCATAGGTAACCAGACGCACTGTCTTCTCCAAACTTATTGTTAATAATGACTAATGAGGAGGTAATCTGGTGTTTTGGCATATTAAGGACTAATGAGGAGGTAATCTACATAGGTAGTAATTTTGAACATGTTACTTCTTAACAAAAATGTGAACCAAAAGAATAGTACTGCAGTGTAACAATATATTACAATAAAAGAAATTGAGAGTGGGAACAAGATTAGATCACAATTTTTTATCCGGACAGGAAGCTACATATATAGTACATGAAAATACAACAAAATTGGTTCGTCAAAGAGAAGGAGAACTAAAAAGAGACGATCATTACCATACTAGGCCTTGGCAATACAGATGCCCACCGGCCACCTCTAACTCTGCCTACTAGTATAAGGCCTTGGGAACATTAGCTGCAGAGACGACTGGCATGTAAGCAGGATTGCAGGAATGGTTCTTGATCCGTTCGTCATCGCTGGTAGAAAAACTCTTGCTTGGAGGTAGTGGCATGTCAAGTTAACACAGCAGCAAGTTCTGGGCTTTGATGTGAGACGGTGCCATACTGCCATCGACGACTCCACCACGTAACTCAGGCTCAAAGTGTCCGTTGCGCTGCAACCATACCAGCCTGGTAGGGTATCAGTATAGACAGGTTTGGTTTGAAACCCATACCAAACCTGGTAAATGGAGCAGCTGTGTTGTTTGGTTCAGGCTACCTCAGTGGGTTTGGAACCTGTGAATGGCAAGGTTTGCCGGTTAGCCCCTTATAAACCATCTTTGTCGTGGGCATGCTCATCTTAAAACCTAGTGAGGATGGCACATCCCATCTTTGATGTCAACACTCCCAACTGTTTAGTTTATCTGAAGATACATACGACTACATGTCGAAATATCTACAACTCTTCAAGGATGCTGAATTGCCATACCACGTGAAATTTGAAGATGCCACTTAACCAACAGTGGGACAAATAAGTGTGTCTGTGCAAGATTTGATCGTTCGAGTATGTACTTTTGCTCTCACGTGTCATTGCTTTCAGCTTTGCCTTGGATGACATAGACTGCACTGGTCCATTGAGAAGAGAAGAGCAGATTAAGTAATCCTGCATTAATCATGAGGGTAATAGGTAGTACATAACATGCAATAACCATAATATGATTATTTCTCATAATTTAGGATATCGGCCAGCTGAAAGTAATATACTAACACCCATGCTCCAGCAATGGACGAAAATATGAAAGAAATTCAGCAGATTTAGACGAACCAAACATATATTAGATTTCAAATATGAAGGCAACATACATGCAAGCACCTGAACTGGGATCAGAGCTCAGCAAAGAGCAGGGGATTCAGATTTGGTGCAATGTTTTTGTAGCATATTCATTACATCATGGGGCGAGATGACGTCGCCTTTTGACATTTCTGTATCAAAACCAGGCAAACTCTGCAATAACTTTTGCCCTTCAATGCTTGCCCCAAGAGAAGTGACAATAGTTGAAATAATTTTAGGATCAAGTGCTACACCCTTGGCTGTCATTTTACGAGTTAACTCAAGAACCTTCTCAGTGTCGCCTTTAGCTCCATAACCTTGGATCAGTGAATCAAATACAGCAACGTCAGGCACAAAGCCACTTGCTGTCATCTGTTTAAGCACCCGCTCCGCCGCTGCTAGGTCTCCAGATTTTGCAAACATGTTGATTGGGATAGAATATGTCACAGCATCAGGAATCAGCCCCTCATCAATCATATCTTTAAGAAACTCTTCTGCAATTTTCTTCTCCCCTGATTTGAAAGCACCATGGATCATAGTGCTATATGCAGCAGCATCTAATTTGCAGTTCCTATCCATTTCATTGAACAAATCCCTAGCCTGCCCCATCATGCCTTGATCACACATAGCTTTAAGCAAAGGAATATAGTGAACTGGCTCAGGCTCCATCCCTTGATGTCTCATTTCAGACAAGAGGCTTTCCGCACGTTCAACTTGCCGCATTTTACAGAAGCCATTTATCAATATGCTATAGGTGAACGAATCAGGCTGCAGTCCAAAACTAGCCATCTCATCCTTCAGCTTCATGGCCTTCTTTACCTTGTGGACTCTAAGGAGTCCACCAATCAGCAGGTTAAATGTCACCAAGTTACACCTGCATCCATTCTCAGCCATCATGGCACGGACCTCGAACGCTTGCCGCATCCAACCAATCTTACAAAGTCCATGTATAACCGAGTTGAATGTCATCAAATCAGGCCTAACTTTAGTTTCACCTTGCATCATCTCCTCTAGCAACGCCATCGCCTCATCCATCTCAAGCACACTAGATAGCCCTGTGATGAGTGTGTTATATGTCACAACATCTGGTTGCACGCCCTTCTCCAGCATATTCTTCCGCAAATCGAGCGCCTCCCTCACAGACCCTTCCTTGCACATGGAATTGATCAGCACATTGTAGGTCACCACGTTTGGCTCCAACCCCCGCTCCGTCATCATTTCCATCACCCGCGTTGCCTTTGTTGCCTTCCCGTGTCTACACAGGCTGTCGATCAAACTAGTGTACATCACAACATCGGGCTCAATACCCCTCTGAGACATTTCTTCGAACACCTTGCCTACGCTTTCCCACCTCCCAGTCTTGCAGTAACCATGGAGTAAACAGCTGTACACAACCACGTTAGGCTCGATACCACTCTCGCACATCTCATTCAGCAGCTCCACGGCCTTGTCAACGTCCACGGCGTCGCACAGCCCACGGATGAGCGTGCCGTAGGTGACCACGTCGGGGCGGACGCCGCAGTCCTGCATGGACCGAAGCAGCCCGACGGCCTGGCCCGCGCGACGGTCGGCGCAGAGCGCGCGCATGAGGGTGGTGTAGGAGATGGCGTTGGGGCGGCAGGCGAGGCGGGGCTCATGCGACATGACGCGGAGGAGGAAGAGCGCGGCGTCGAGGCAGCCCTGGCGGCAGAGCGCGGCGAGGACGGTGTTGTAGGAGACGGCGTCGCGGACGGAAGGGAGCGCCGAGAGTAGGGCGGGGGACTCCGGGAGAGGCAGCAGGCGGAGGTGGTGGTTGAGGCGCGCCGCGGCCTCGCCGCGGCCCCGGCGGAGGAGGACGGCGAGGTAGGGCGCGGCGCGCCTCGGGGTCGTCCGGGACGAGGCGGACGCGACGGAGGCCGCGACGGCGACGAGGGCGCGGAGGACGCCGGTGCCCGTGTGCTTCCTCGTCATGGCGGGCTGTTGGCGCAGCGGCGGCGGCGGCGCGGGTCGGCACAAGAGCTGGTTGCGCGCGTGGTTGTGACTTGTGACATGTTTGTCGGGAGGGCCATGGCCGTGTGTTGGCAGTTGGCTCGGCCTCGGTTGACAATGGTGGGCTAGCGGCCTTGCGTGAAGATGGCCTTCCGGGGCGTGGAGCATCGCCGGGCCTATGCAACTCCTACTCTTCTTTGGGGTTTTCCTTTTTCGGTGCTTCTTTGGGTTTTTTCACACAGTACAAATCCAAACGCTCATATATACGCACATACACTTAAAACCTTTATGTACACAAGCACACACACCCTATCTCTATGAGCACCTCCAAAAGACAGAGCCAACACATCGTTTGAGATTGACCAAGTCACCACAGACGCCTCTGTAGTCAATGAGAGCGTCTACCCTCACTGCAGAAACATCGACGAAAAAACTGGAATAAATCCAGAAAAATACGAGCACCAGTGTCAAGTCTAGAACTTGAATCCTTGGTGGATTAGTTCCATCACAAAGAACCTCACCATTTGAGCTAGGCTCGGAAGTCCATGACCAAGGAGTGGTACCGACTGGCCAATCTACTCTTTGAGCTTCAAATTTTTATTTCTTTCGAAAAAATCTATGAAGTTCAAATGCATGTAATCCCTTGCTAGTTTATTTTCTTCCAGTAGTTCAGTTGTGCGCGAGAGAAATATAACGCCTATTGCGAGATCAATCGAACGCTCACCCACAACGCTCATCGGGTGGGACGGCCCAACAGTGGTTTTGGCAAACTTCTAGGTCGAGTGGGGACTAGTTTTGGGAACCTTTTGCGCGTTGTTTCGCAAAATGCTAAGGATCACTCATGGCAATCGTTCAGGCTCCCATCACCCACACTACGCTAGCAAGATGGCCGGCCCATCAGAGATCAAGCAAAGCGAGCACACGACCGGTTTTAGGAACCTAAACCGTTTTTCTGTTTCCTGGTTTTTGGGGGTTTTTTCTATTTTTCCTTCTTTTCTATTTTTCTTATTTTTTAATCCATAATTTCAAAAAAGTTTTGCAATATCCTAAATTGTTACTTAAAAAATGATTCGGTTTTCCAAAAAAAATGTTCATGTTTTTTCTAAAAAAAAGGTTCAGAGCCTTCAAAATTTTGTTCGAACTTTAGTAAATGGTTTGTTTCAAAAAAAAAGTTCAGGTTTTCAAAATTCTTCATGTTTCTTTAAAAATGTTCTGGTTTTCCAAAGACTGTTATGAATTTCCCAATTTCAAAGAAATGCTTGCCAAATTAAGAATCTGTTATTATTTTAAAAATTGTTTGTGAACATTTTTGTCAAATCTACAAATGGTTTTGGATTCACAAACATTTTTCAAATTCCTGAACTTTCTCTGAATTCATCAACATTATATGAATTCATGAACATTGTTTCAAATTCATGAACAATTTTTCAAATCCGTGAACGATCTTTGGAGTCATGAACATTTAGTAAATTCTCTAAAACAAAATCATCAAAACAAGTATTCGCAAACATTTTTCCTAATCCACCAACAATAATTGAATGCATGAAAAAAAAATTGAATTCAAGAAAAAAAACTGATTGTTTTAATCCAAAATCTTTTTTTAATTCGTTAACATTTTTTAAAATCATGAACTTTTCTTTAAATCCACGAGCAATTTCTAAATATTAGAATATTTTTCAAACTCAATTTTTTAAATATGCATGAACTTTATTTGGAATTCGCAACCTCTTTTGTATTCACGATGTTTTTGAAAATATAAATTAAACTGACCGATAAAAAATGAAATGACAAAAAAAAACATGCATACGCTCGCCAGGCCAGGCCCATCTCGAGTAATACACAGCAGCTCCTGTTTTTGGAAGGTCATTTGCTTTTTCCTGTGTTTTTATATACAGTAGTTGGTTTTTTATATTTTACATTCTTATTTTCATTTTTCCTTCTCCTTTTTAGTTTTCAAATTCACAAAAAATGACAAAACATCTTAATTTTAGTGTATGAACTTGCCCTTGCCTGCCATGAACATCTTTAAAAAAATTGTGTTCGTGAACATTTTTCTAAATGGTATAAAGATCTATTTTATTTTATGAGTTTCTTTGTAAACATGATCATTTTTAGAAATTTCATAAACATTTTTTTAAATGTCAAGATCATATTTTTGATCACGTGAATTTTTTAAAATGCCATTAACAAAATTTAAGTTATACAGATATTTTTCGGTGCGCGATGTTCATTTTGAAAAAACTAAGTAAAGTAAATTTGTTGAAATGTAAATAAGTGTTAGAAAATATAAAATAAAAAGGGAAAAAACTGCAAGCTAGCTCCACTTTAGTTATAATCACAAGGAGAAAACTAGCATTGCAGCGGGCTGGCCCGTATAAGAACGGCTAGAGGCGAGCACCTGACGCTCCCTCAACCATGCGCCAGATATCATGAAATCAAGTGTAACACCCCCAGTGGTTAGCTACAGTGGCCACATGCTAATGTGCCATGTTATCATGATCATCATAATTAAGTTGCATTTAGAAAATAATGCCACTCTCAACTTGGATCAAATTCAACTTTAAAATATAAAGTCCAGAAATTATTTCACCAAACACTAGGACAAAAATGTGTACAATATTGCAAATAATCTCTAAGTAATTTTCATGTAAATACCAACATCTTTTGAATATTCAAAATGGTCTTAACCTATTTAAAATTGGGCCAGCGGCATTTGTTTGAGCCAATTTGAATTAAACAAATATGTAAACTGTTCCAATTAAAATTGAAACTTTGTGTACTGCATCAAATCACTGCCTAGAAATTATATGCTAAATATTAGCTTTAACTAAATTCATTTAATGTAGAAAAGAAATAGAAAACAGTAGATAAATAAAGAAACAAAAAAGAATAAAAGTAAAAGAGAAAAGCTACTGTGCAACTGGGCCACGAGTGCACAGTAGCCGGCCCAGCCCACCTACCCCCTTTCCTTCTACCTCTGTTCCTCAGAGCGCGGTGGACGCCCATGCTATGTCCACGGCTTGGATCGGCCACGGGGCGGCCATTCGCCGCTCCTCGATGACCTACAAGGCCCTCCCCAGCCCCGTAGCAAACCCAAGTTGTGCATCGAATTCATGATGATAAGCACAATCCTTGTCCGTTGATAATTTGTGTTGTCATCAACAACATCCTTACCCTTTTTCCAACACAAACTTGTTCTGCTTTGTGTTGTACCTTGAGTTCCTTGCTATCCAGCTTATGCTATGTTCTACCTTGGAGCGTCACCATCTTTTATGTCAAGAATGTCATGAGAATTTCACCACCTCTTAAGAATTCTTGATACAAGTGATACTTATCGCCATCACCATTCTTTTCTTGGTCCCCGTGTTGTTTCTAACTGGAATACCGACAAATGGAGTGTGATGTGTAAATTCAAAACTTCTATCAACCCTATTGCCTTGAAGTTAATGAACAATAAGTCCATTCTTAGTGTGTTGGTTGTTGAATCACCGTTCTAACATTGAACGTGCTGCTCAGTCCACATTCCTGGGTGCACTTTTCAATCAATGTTTAATTGTGGATGTTTTTCCTCGAGCATACGTCATTATATCATCTGATCAGACAAATGCTATCTCCTTGTTCATATAATTTTGGGAATCCATCTTTTAAGGAAATCTCGTTGAATCGTTGTTGAACCCATCAGCCACATCCTCATCTTCTCCGTGGTTCATGATGAGCATGAAGTATATGTTCGATAAAAGAAGAGTTTTTCTCTAAGTTCACGTGCATTTTTGCCACCGTGAATATGAGAAAATTTTGTTTCGCTCCCTCTGGAATCATCCCAATCAATCAGATCTGAATCACGGGCAGATATGATGATTGGAAGATTTTCCAAGAATTATAACATTGGTCTTTATGTAACCCAGTAAGATGATGTCATGCCTAACACACCTGGCCGGAGGACCTATTGTTATAGTATCTTGTTCAGCAAGATTAGCCATTCTTCCATGAGAAAATGGTATGACTTACTTTATAAGTTGTTTCTGATGGATCCTTTGTGTATCCAAAGTTTGACCTTTACCTGATGACCATGTCAATGCTATCCCGAAGCATGTCGGAATGTTTCCATCAACAAGAACATTGGAAGCGCAATGCTAAATTTTTCTTGATCAATTATCCAAACACCGTTGTGTGGGTAAACATCATAAATTCCTTGCCCCTTTGTCTAAATGGTTACATACTTGGAGTCCTATCATGTATATCATTCTCTGCTTTACTCCTAATACTCGGGTATAAACACATTTTCCTTTCCATTGGTCTGGTTAATCTAATAATCATATTTTCCTTTCCATTGGTTTGTTTAACCTCTCTTATAATTTATATGATCTAAGCAGTAACAGTTCCCTACTTATGTAAACACCTCGGTGTACAATTCTATCAGTAAGACCCTGTTACTATTGTTGATGACATTTCGGTAACCACCGGTGGACGAGAACTTTGCCTATTTGGTCCGCCTCGTTTTAATGAGAAGGAAACTAGTTCTCTTCGTCCCTTGCCCTTGGTACCGACGTTGTTGCCAACATAGTTGACGAACCATCCTCTGACATGCCTTGCTATCGTGACCGTGCAAGATGTCACCGTCCTCCCTACTCTTAATCCACACTCACCACAGTTTCACGGGATCGAAACCTGACTCTCCTATACATCCTTGATTCCGAAGTATCCTTTGCACTTGGCTTCGTATGTAATTCACGAGCTAATTTCCTTACCATGTTTCATTATGGTATTAGATGCAGCATTATTCTTCATTCCTCTGAACCCCTTCATCACCTGTTTTAGGCATCAACTGGATGCCTACCTGATTGAAACTTGTTGAACCTCCTTATATCACTCTCGATATGTTTCTAGGTGTTTCTAAAATCTCCTTCCCTGAGATAATTACTGGATGCAAATCCTTTCAGACATCCGTCCTTATAGTTTCCCCCTTCTGCCCTATTCGTAAGTACAATGGAGTTCACGGAGAAAGGATGACGACTTCATCATGATGACCTGAAGTAGAGAAATGGAGACATCAACGAAAGGGATCAACTTCTTCAAGAAAAGCAACCAAGAATAAGAAGATCCGTTAGAATTTCGTAACCAGAATTTTCACCCTTACTCCACCTCTTAAATCTCGGGACGAGATTTCTTGTAGTGGAGGAGATTTGTAACACCCCTAGTGGTTAGCTACAGTGACCACATGCTAATGTGCCATGTCATCATGATCATCATAATTAAGTTGCATTTAGAAAATAATCCCACCCTCAATTTGGTTCAAATTCAAATTTAAAATATAAAGTCCAGAAATTATTTCACCAAACACTAGGACAAAAATGTGTACAACATTGCAAATAATCTCTAAGTAATTGCCATGTAAATACCAACATCTTTTGAATATTTAAAATGGTCTTACCCTATTTAAAATTGGGCCAGCAGCATTTGTTTGAGCCAATTTGAATAAAACAAATATGTAAACTATTCCAATTAAAATTGCAACTTTGTGTACTGGTTCAAATCACTACCTAGAAAGTATATGCTAAATATTAACTTTAACTAAATTCATTTAATGTAGAAAAGAAATAGAAAACAGTACATAAATAAAGAAACATAAAAGAATAAAAGTAAAAGAGAAAAACTACTATGCAACACCTACCCCCTTTCCTTCTACCTCTGTTCCTCAGAGCACGGTGGACGCTCGTGCGATGTCCACGGCTCGGACGACCACGGGGCGGCCATCCGGCGCTCCCCGGCGACCTACAAGGCCCTCCCCAATCCCCTGGCAAACCCTAGCGCCCCCGTTTTCCCCTCGCCTGCTCTCTCTCCCCCGTCTCCGCACCTACCCGATGCCGCCATCGCCATGTCCCGCTCTGTTCGCACGACCATCGACCTCCCCGCTACCTGAGCTTGCGCCGGTAGCTCTGCCGGCCTCGTCCACGTCGACTGCAAGCATGAGTTCAAGCTCGGAGGTACCACCGGTGCCCTTAGTTCAACCGCTTGCCTCGCGCATCGCCTTTCCCATCAGAGCCCGAGCGCAACCGCCGCTTGTCGTCATCACTCCGGCCAACTCCAGCCGTCTCTGCTCGCGCCGTTGGTCGCATTCAATGCGCGTCGTCGCGGCTGTTCCTTAGGAACAAGCCCAAGACCAAATGGTCGCCGGGGCAGGTTTTCCGGCCATCGCCGCTGGCCCCTGTGGTCACCGGCGCGCGTCGCCGTGTTTCAAAGCCCCGGCTGGGCCACTTACATGCGGGCCTGGGCCATTAGGATTAGATTAGGCGCTAATCAGGGTGCTAACAGCCACTGGCTTGTGGCCCCACAACTGTAGCACCTAATTAACCCCTGTTAATTAACTGTGTCATTGACAGCTTGGCCCCACCCCACTAATTAATCTAACTAGATTAACTAGAACACGGTTAATAGTCCCTGTCACTGACCAGTGGGTCCCACTGACCAATTTCACCAGTCAAAGTCAATAGTTGACTACTGACTCTACCTGCTCACTGGGCAGTCAACTGGACCACACTGTCAACCTCACATGCATTCTGTTGGTACATTTCTGGGTACCGTAGCATTTTATTCTTTTATTTCACATGAGAAGACTATGAGAAATCTTAGTCTCATGGTTAATCTTCGTGATTATATGGCCGGAGGAAAAGAGTGGATTCTTGATAGTGGATGTACCGATCACATGACCGGAGATAAAGACATGTTCCGTGAGCTTGCCAAAAATGATGGTCCACGCAAGTATGTGACTTTTGGAGACAACTCCAAGGGTAAGGTACTTTGCCTTGGTAAGGTGGCCATATCCAATGATAGCTCCATTCAAAATGTTATGCTCGTTGAATCTCTTGGTTACAATCTTCTTTCCGTATCTAGACTAGTCGACTTTGGCTTCATTGTCTTGTTTACCGAAGTAGATTGCCAAGTGTTTCGTAGAGATAGTCATAATATGGTCTTTACCGGCATTCCTAGAGGTGATCTATACATTGTTGATTTCACTAAGAGAGCCCAACCTCGTATTGTTTAATTGCTAAATCTTCTAAAGGATGGTTATGGCATAGAAGGTTGGGTCATGTTGGCATGCGAAATCTTGATAAGCTTATTAAAGGTGATCATATCCTTGGTGTTAAAGATGTTATATTTGACAATGATAGACTTTGTAGTGCTTGTCAAGCAGGCAAACAAGTTGGAGGAAGTCATCCCATGAAGAACATCATGACCATGAGAAGACCACTTGAGCTACTTCACATGGATCTCTTTGGTCCCAATGCTTATAAGAGCCTTGGTGGTAACTCTTTCGGTTTGGTCATTGTTGATGATTTTTCCAGATTTACGTGGGTGTTCTTTCTTGATGACAAATCGCAGGTCCAAAATATCTTCAAGAACTTCGCTAAGAAGGCCCAAAATCAATTTGAAGTGAAGATCAAGAAGGTTCAAAGTGATAATGGAACGGAGTTCAAGAACGCCAATGTGGATACCTTTCTTGACGAAGAAGGGATTTCACAAGAGCTCTCGGCTACGTACACACCTCAACAAAATGGAGTTTTTGAGAGGAAGAACCGGACACTTATTGAGATGGCGAGAATGATGCTTGATGAATACAAGACACCAAGACACTTTGGGGAGGAAGCGGTTGAAACAGCTTGTCATGCTACGAATCGACTATATCTTCACAAGCTTCTCGGCAAAACGGCATACGAGCTACTCACCGGTAACAAACCCCAACTTGGATACTTTCGAGTATTTGGCTCAAAGTGCTACATTCTTGACAAGCATCATCGTTCGAAATTTGCTCCTAAATCTCATGAAGGTTTTCTACTTGGTTACAGCTCAAACTCTCACACTTACCATGTCTACAACAATTTCACCCGAAAGGTTGAAGAGACGGTAGATGTGAAGTTTGATGAATCTAACGGCTCGCAAGTAGAGCAATTGCCAATTGATATAGGATACAAAGACCCCTCGGAAGCAATTCAAGATTTTTCTATTGGCAAGATTCGCCCAACGAAGGTGAGGGACAGCACTTCGTCCATTCAAGTGGAAGCCTCAACTTCACATCAAGGTGAACCACAAGTTGACATGGAGGCAACCACAAGTGGAACACGTCAAGACTAAGGAAATGAGGAAGTACATCAAGATGATCCACCTCGACCTCCTTCTCCACCTCCACAAGTGAACGACAACGCCACCAACAATGAAGAAGAAGAAGATGATGAGGATGTTCCACCACAAACCAAGCAAAAGCTCTCACGAGTTAGAGAAAGAGTCTCAAAGGATCATCCCATTGAACAAATCTTTGACGACAGCAAAACTGGGAGAATCACTCGCTCTAAAACTCGTTTGGCTAACTTTTGTGAACATTACTCATTCATTTTGTAACACCCCAAAAATTTAATCATGTTTTTACTAAATAAAATTTGGCCAGAATTAAAATTTTGAATTTTGCTAGGTCTTTTATTAATTTCAGAACCATTTTCTGTTTCTGTTTTTCAAAATTCTTCCCTCCATATAGCAATTTTTGGAAATAATATTGTGGCTTTGGTAGTTCTCTTAAAACATTTCAATTATAGTTTAATAACATTAAGAATTATTTTCAGAATAAAATTTGCCTCTAAACAATTCTTTTAACAGCATTTTCAATTCTTTAAATGCCTCGGTTGCACTACAACCATTTTAAATAATTATTTTTAAATTCCACAAAAATATGGGGGGTCATGTGATGCCCACATATCACTTTTATGTAAAAACCCAACCTGGTGTTTTGGAAATTTTGAGTGAAACAACCTCTTTTCAATTCTGTCCTGAATTTGAGTTTCTACTGCAACCCAATTTTCTGTTGCTTCAAAAATTCTGAAATTTTTCCCACTTACAGTTCTTCCAACCAAACCCTTAAGTACAGAAGATCAGCTCATTTTGCATCTTGGAAGTCCACCAAATATCCTCCTATAGTTTCTGTCTAGAAATGAATTCTGTTAAAACTTGGATTAGCAAGTATCTCCTTTTGCCGAAACAACTCCACCATCATCTATACCCACTAAGGAGACACCATCCTGGTAAATTTCACACCCAGCAAAGTCCCCTAGATTGCCCTAGCATTTTATCAAACAACTCATCTGCATGACAGAATTTGGCTACCTATCAAAACTACATTAGGAACTTGATCATATGGCCAAACCATCTTGTCCAACATCTCTGGGATCTCCAGGAGCATCCACTTGCCAAAACCCAGCATGATTAGATCACTGTAGAGCCCCCTCACATTTTGTCGAGAACGTAGCATGCATGCACAGAGCGCCAGTATTGCAGGCTTCGGCACCGCTCTGCGCTGCCCCCCTGCTGCTGCTCCGCACGTTGGGCACCTCCAGGAGCTTCGCGAGACACCCGCGAATCTTGCCGACACCCTCCCCTTGACCCTAGCACCGACCACCGCCATCGCGAGCCGCCTCCGCCGTCTACCACTCGGGCACGGCACCGCCCGTGTCGCCCGACCCCGCCAGCGCACCCCCTTCTTAACTACTGACCACCGCCCCCTCCACCAACCGCACTGGCATCGCTGACCATCGCCACCGCCCCCAACCACCCAAACGGCGCCATGAATGGCCGCCGCCACCATGGCTCCCTCTGGAAGCCACGGCACCGCCTCTCCCTCCCTATATAAGACACCGTGAGCTCGCCCTAGATCAACACCACCACTATATCTCCCTCAGTAAGCTCCTCGAGGAAGGAAAATGACCGGAGCAGTCGTCGTCTTCGTCCCCGGCAACCACTGCCGCCACCACCTCCTCGAAGATCTCCACCTCTCCAGTGCCTCCCCTTCTCTTTTATTCCACCAATAGACCCCTGGAGAACCTGCGGATCTTTCCCCGTCACCAATTCCGCTGGAGATGGCCCGTGGGGGAAAGCCCTCTTCCACCCGATGACCTCCTCCGCCATGGCTGAAGCCCTGCTCAACTTGAACTTTCCCGGCGATCCTCTCCACCTC
The DNA here is from genome assembly GCA_011799875.1 of Thinopyrum elongatum. NCBI lineage: Eukaryota > Viridiplantae > Streptophyta > Magnoliopsida > Poales > Poaceae > Thinopyrum > Thinopyrum elongatum. The sequence continues at coordinate 157,630,234 of CM022298.1, forward strand.
CCACGGATGCGGCACTTCTACCTGAACCCATCCATGTGCCGAGCGTCGCAGGAGATGCCCTACAGCGCCGGCAATCGCCACCGGCGTACGCTCTGTCTAGACGCGCGCAAGGGTGGAAGACAAACCCGACAGGTGGGACCCACCTGTCGGTGAGTCACCTCTGTCCCGCCAGCAGCGCATTCCTGTGATTACGTTTACCCTGCGGGAAAAGCGTATTCCTGGAGTACGCCATCGACGTCAACTGATCTCCCACGCAGCCGTGCGTCTCTGGGCTCGGCCCAATAGCCCACGTGGCTATACTACACCCTGGGCACACCCCTGTCCCTTTCCATTTTTTTTCCAGTAAACTTCCAATAATTCCATAGCAATCATTTCAAATCCAAATCCAGTTTTTCAAATTTCTACAGTCTTATAAAATCATTCTCTATTTATCTAAATTAGGTGAACATTTTTTCCTAAGCCTTGTTACAACTGGATCTATTAAATAGTCCTTTTAATCAATTATTTCAACTTAGAAATTTCATAAGTAATTCATATGAACCCCAAATAAATTGATTATTTCTCTGTTATTTTTCATTTTTCATCTAGTTTATTATAGTATTTATTTAAAAAAAATTTAAACAACTTTTAGCACTATTTTTGTTTTATATGGTGATTTAAATATATTTTTGAAAATAGGAAATGGAGGGAAGATAAAGTTTTCAAACCCTTTGAGTGCTACCAACGCCCCTGCATACTCAAGGCAAGCATCTTGAACACTTGATATGGTGATTGCATGGTTGAATTATTTGCAAGAATAATTAAATCATGAGTATGGTGAATTCGAATAATTTTTTGCATATAGCTAGTTATGCATGCATGATTCCTTGATGATATTGCATCTGCATGTACCATGAATAAGGATGGTCACTTTCACTTGTCACATATGCCTGTGCCGGTCCGGACTAATCTGCAGGAAGAATCAGTCACGAGTAAAGTGACCATGAGACTGAATTCTCGTGGTGACGAGAATGATCAGTAAGGGCATGTCGGGACATGTCCGGTGGTGACCCTGTTGGGTACTACCGAGGAATCATATTGTGCTAACCACTACAGGAAAAATTAAACCTCCTGAGTCAACCGTAGATCGAGTCTTGTTCCGGTAACCCCCATACTTGATTCGTGCTGCCACTTGTCCCTGCCACAGGTGGGGTATGGTTCAGTAAGTTGCTAACCCCTTTCCGTGCACACACCACATAGAGGGCTACGATGAGAGTTTCCATGTTGGTGGACTAAATCCTGACATCGGGTCAGGGGGCATGGGTGTTTCCAGTTGTGACTGAGAGGGGGGCACCCCTTGTAATCCGCGCGTATTAATAGTGATCCCATGCAGGACGTTGGTCTCTCCGTCTTAGAGTTTTTCTTGAACAATGTTTTGGGTGATTCCTGGCATCCGGAAAGTTAATCTGGTGTGTGCTGGTCAGGTGTGTTTTCAACTCAAAGACCGTAATGGGAATTAGTCAGTGTCACGGTACTGACTAAAGAAATCCTTTACTTGTGGGTAAAGAGTACACCCTCTGCAGAGTTTAAACCTATTCGAATAGCCATGTCCGTGGTTAAGGGCTACAGTCTGGGTCGGTCAAGTGTCGGTCTTCGGAGGAAAATAATTAAATTGATGCTGAATTATTTTGCAGGATAATTGTTGTCACCCTGATGCTACCATGAATATTTTTTGCATGTTAAATATTATTATGGTTATGCATATTATTGAGGACTAACCCGTTTCTCTTATTTTGAATTTCCTGAGTGTCTCAGGGGCTGGCTAGACTACCCCGGGCACTCAACTTTATTTTCAAAACCTCTCGTGGCGTCTCTCGAGTTAACAGGCGGTTTATCCCGCCACTACTCTTGTGGACACCCGATTGGCATTTCTCTTCAAGTCCGACCGTGGCGTCACTTGACACCCGACTAGCATTTCTCTTCAAGTCCGACCGTGGCGTCACATGACACCCGACTGGCATTTCTCTTCAAGACCTCTTCGTGACGTCCCTCGAGTTTACAGGCGGTCCCGCCACTACTCTTGTGGACACCCGATTGGCATTTCTTTTATTTTGCTGAATGTCACTTGGGCTGGCTAGACTACCCGTGGCATTCATTTGCTTTATTTGTAATAAGTTTGAGTATGAATAACATACTATGCTCACGTTCATATTATTTATTGTCATGACTTAAATTTCAGTCAGCATGAGCATATGCATATAGTTTGGCTCATCATGATCATATATTTTTATCTGCTGCATTCGGTATATCTTTTGTTCATGATGTTTGCGAGTACATTCAAACGTACTCACAGGCTTGTCCCTGGCTATTGACTTGGCCAGGCCAGGAGTTCTACGAGGAGTACCACAGCGACGTCCGTGCGGAGCCTAGGATGGCAGCCATGCGGGATAGGAATTATCCGGGTCAGCTGTTCCTATGGGAATGGAGCCCCATCGACGTTGGAGAACCACGAGTCATTTCCGTCATCCACCACCGGAATCACTGTTGTATCATTAGACCTTTATGGTCTTGTATCCAATTCTTGTAATAGCTTGGTAATTTGTAACAAGGACGTGTCCACCAGTAACGGTAATCCTGGGCTGGTGATGACACGAGGGGTTAATTTCTGGGATTTTTGTGTCCCCGAAATCCGGCCCCGATAGCCTTGGTATCAGAGCCAGGCTGACCATTGGCTAATCCTATCTTAGCCTGGTCGCTATCTCAAGGTTTCCACACCATTCACATCCTTTCCTGTCCACAGTCAAGCCCATCTCATCCGATAACCTGCACAGTGGCATCCGACATCTTTTGACAGTCGGTGCCCAACCTATCAACCTAGCCCATAGGTCATGTGCCTGTGGCCGACACCTGCGTTGTCCTATCCATAAGCGTGTGATGGAAGACTCTGCTGGCTTATAAAGGAAGCCTCAACCCAACTAAGCACATCACAGCGTCACTCCCAACCACCAAGATGCCAGGCCCCATCGTACACAATGAGACCACTGCAGTCAAACTTGAAGGCTTTGTAGCCATCCTCGCCAATCTCACCCGTCGTGCTCTCGGCATCGAAGAGCCGCCGGAGTATGTCGTATACCAAGAGCACGCGAGTGATGCCCTCCACCACTTCTGGGCCACGGTGCACATATACGGGAGGGGCATCACCGCAGAGCGCCCTTACCGGTTCACCGGGAGGACGGCCCCCGACGAGCATCAAGCCATCAACTTGCAGCCCGAGAAGCTGTAGTTCATCTTCGGCATCTGTCGCCAGGGGTTAACTGCCGCTCTTTCTACTACTACCCTAGTCGTGAAGGCTATGGTAGACCGACCCAAGTCGCCAATGGAGACCATGAGACGGATCCTGCTCTGGTGCATCTGGTGCGCTACCTGAGAGCGCAAGAGGCACTGTTCGATCAGGTCACTTTTGACCTGATTGAGACCCGCAGGACGCTTGCTCTCCTGACCCCGGTGAGAAGTGAAGCTGCACCCGCCACTGACAACCCGATAGTACTGTTCGGGAGACCAATCGAGCCTGCGAGGTCTGCCCCTGTTGCCCACCCGGGCAATGCTTTCGTTTCCCCGGATGAACTCCGTCGTCTCTTGGGGATTTCCTCCAACGAAACTATAGCCACTACACCCCGCGTGGGTCATCATTGCTACCCCAACCCTGCAACTCCTCATAACACTCCAGTCAACTCCGACGGTGAAGCCCCCGGAGAAGCCTCGACGTCCGCAAGACACGCCCGTCTGGACGTCGACGAAGTGGACTGAGTCTGCCAGAGTAGTTACCATGTCCTTAGCAACCCTGTTGCCCTGTAAATTCCACCGTCATGCCATAGAAGAATATGTGTATATTTCTAGCAGTGTGTAATGTTTGATTGAATGATGTGCTTGTGTGTTATTGTCTTGTGCATGATTGCTTGTCTGTTGTGATTTGCATTTAATTCTTCCGTCCTTAACAAATCTCGAGGACGAGATTTTCTTAAGGGGGGTAGAGTTTGTAACACCGCAAAAATTTAATCATGTTTTTACTAAATAAAATTTGGCCAGAATTAAAATTTTGAATTTTGCTAGGTCTTTTATTAATTTCAGAGCCATTTTCTGTTTCTGTTTTTCAAAATTCTTCCCTCCATATAGCAATTTTTGGAAATAATATTGTGGCTTTGTTAGTTCTCTTAAAACATTTCAATTATAGTTTAATAACATTAAGAATTATTTTCAGAATAAAATTTGCCTCTAAACAATTCTTTTAACAGCGTTTTCAATTCTTTAAATGCCTCGGTTGCACTACAACCATTTTAAATAATTATTTAAAAATTCCACAAAAATATGGGGGGTCATGTGATGCCCACATATCACTTTTATGTAAAAACCCAACCTGGTGTTTTGGAAATTTTGAGTGAAACAACCTCTTTTCAATTCTGTCCTGAATTTGAGTTTCTACTGCAACCCAATTTTCTGTTGCTTCAAAAATTCTGAAAATTTTCCCACTTACAGTTCTTCCAACCAAACCCTTAAGTATAGAAGATCAGCTCATTTTGCATATTGGAAGTCCACCAAATATCCTCCTATAGTTTCTGTCTAGAAATGAATTCTGTTAAAACTTGCATTAGCAAGTATCTTCTTTTGCCGAAACAACTCCACCCTCATCTATACCCACTAAGGAGACACCATCCTTGTAAATTTCACACCCAGCAAAGTCCCCTAGATTGCCCTAGCATTTTATCAAACAGCTCATCTGCATGACAGAATTTGGCTACCTATCAAAACTACATTAGGAACTTGATCATATGGCCAAACCATCTTGTCCATCATCTCTGGGATCTCCAGGAGCATCCACCGGCCAAAACCCAGCATGATTAGATCACTGTAGAGCTCCCTCGCATTTTGTCGAGCACGTAGCATGCATGCACAGAGCGTGCCCAGAGCGCCAGTATTGCAGGCTTCGGCACAGCTCTGCGCTGCCCCCCCTGCTGCTGCTCCGCGCGTTGGGCACCTCCAGGAGCTTCGTGAGACACCCGCGAATCTTGCCGACACCCTCCCCTTGACCCTAGCACCGACCACCGCCATCCCGAGCCGCCGCCGCCATCTTCCACTCGGGCATGGCACCGCCCATGCCGCCCGACCCCGCCAGCGCACCCCCTTCTTAACTACTGACCACCGCCCCCTCCACCAACCGCACTGGCATCGCTGACCATCGCCACCGCCCCCAACCACCCAAACGGCACCATGAATGGCCGCCGCCACCATGGATCCCTCTGGAAGCCACGGCACCGCCTCTCCCTCCCTATATAAGATACCGTGAGCTCGCCCTAGATCAACACCACCACTATATCTCCCTCAGTAAGCTCCCCGAGGAAGGAAAACGACCGGAGCAGTCGTCGTCTTCGTCCCCGGCAACCACTGCCGCCACCACCTCCTCGAAGATCCCCACCTCTCCAGTGCCTCCCCTTCTCTTTTATTCCACCAATAGACCCCTGGAGAACCTGCGGATCTTTCCCCGTCACCAATTCCGCCGGAGATGGCCCGTGGGGGAAAGCCCTCTTCCACCTGATGACCTCCTCCGCCATGGCTGAAGCCCTGCTCAACTTGAACTTTCCCGGTGATCCTCTCCACCTCCCACGGATGCGGCACTTCTACCTGAACCCATCCATGTGCCGAGCATCGCAGGAGACGCCCTACAACGCCAGCAATCACCGCCGGCATATGCTCTGTCCAGACGCGCGCAAGGGTGGAAGACAAACCCGACAGGTGGGCCTCACCTGTCGGTGAGTCACCTCTGTCCCGCCAGCAGCGCATTCCTGTGATTACGTTTACCCTGCGGGGAAAGCGTATTCCTGGAGTACGCCATCGACATCAACTGATCTCCCGCGCAGCCGTGCGTCTCTGGGCTCGGCCCAATAGCCCACGTGGCTATACTACGCCCTGGGCACACCCCTGTCCCTTTCCATTTTTTCTTTTTCCAGTAAACTTCCAATAATTCCATAGCAATCATTTCAAATCCAAATCCAGTTTTTCAAATTTCTACAGTCTTATAAAATCATTCTCTATTTATCTAAATTAGGTGAACATTTTTTCCTAAGCCTTGTTCCTTCTGGATCTATTAAATAGTCCTTTTAATCAATTATTTCAACTTAGAAATTTCATAAGTAATTCATATAAACCCCAAATAAATTGATTATTTCTCTGTTATTTTTCATTTTTCATCTAGTTTATTATAGTATTTATTTCAAAAAAAATTAGACAACTTTTAGCACTATTTTTCATTTATATGGTGATTTAAATATATTTTTGAAAATAGGAAATGGAGGGAAGATAAAGTTTTCAAACTCTTTGAGTGCTACCAACACCCCTGCCTACTCAAGGCAAGCATCTTGAACACTTGATATGGTGATTGCATGGTTGAATTATTTGCAAGAATAATTAAATCATGAGTATGTTGAATTCGAATAATTTTTTGCATATAGCTAGTTATGCATGCATGATTCCTTGATGATATTGCATCTGCATGTAGCATGAATAAGGATGGTCACTTTCACTTGTCACATATGCCTGTACCGGTCCGGACTAATCTGCAGGAAGAATCAGTCACGAGTAAAGTGACCGTGAGACTGAATTATCGTGGTGACAAGAATGATCAGTAAGGGCATGTCGGGACATGTCCGGTGGTGGCCCTGTTGGGTATTACCGAGGAATCATATTGTGCTAACCACTGCAGGAAAAATTAAACCTCCTGAGTCGACCGTAGATCGAGTCTTGTTCCGGTAACCCCCATACTTGATTCGTGCTGCCACATGTCCCTACCACAGGTGGGGTATGGTTCAGTAAGTTGCTAACCCCTTTCCGTGCACACACAACATAGAGGGCTACGATGAGGGTTTCCATGTTGGTGGACTAAATCCTGACATCGGGTCAGGGGGCATGGGTGTTTCCAGTTGTGACTGAGAGGGGGGCACCCCTTGTAATCTGTGCGTATTAATAGTGATCCCATGCAGGACGTTGGTCTCTCCGTCTTAGAGTTTTTCTTGAACGATGTTTTGGGTGATTCCTGGCATCCGGAAAGTTAATCTGGTGTGTGCTGGTCAGGTGTGTTTTCAACTCAAAGACCGTAATGGGAATTAGTCAGTGTCACGGTACTGACTAAAGAAATCCTTTACTTGTGGGTAAAGAGTACACCCTCTGCAGAGTTTAAACCTATTCGAATAGCCGTGTCCGCGGTTAAGGGCTACAGTCTGGGTCGGTCAAGTGTCGGTCTTCGGAGGAAAATAATTAAATTGATGCTGAATTATTTTGCAGGATAATTGTTGTCACCCTGATGCTACCATGAATATTTTTTGCATGTTAAATATTATTATGGTTATGCATATTATTGAGGACTAACCCGTTTCTCTTATTTTGAATTTCCTGAGTGTCTCAGGGGCTGGCTAGACTACCCCGGGCTGGCTAGACTACCCCGGGCGTCTCTCGAGTTAACAGGCGGTTTATCTTGCCACTACTCTTGTGGACACCCGATTGGCATTTCTCTTCAAGTCCGACCGTGGCGTCACTTGACACCCGACTGGCATTTCTCTTCAAGTCCGACCATGGTGTCACTTGACACCCGACTGGCATTTCTCTTCAAGACCTCTTCGTGACGTCCCTCGAGTTTACAGGCGGTCCCACCACTACTCTTGTGGACACCCGATTGGCATTTCTTTTATTTTGCTGAATGTCGCTTGGGCTGGCTAGACTACCCGTGGCATTCATTTGCTTTATTTGTAATAAGTTTGAGTATGAATAACATACTATGCTCACGTTCATATTATTTATTGTCATGACTTAAATTTCAGTCAGCATGAGCATATGCATATAGTTTGGCTCATCATGATCATATATTTTTATCTGCTGCATTCGGTATATCTTTTGTTCATGATGTTTGCGAGTACATTCAAACATACTCATAGGCTTGTCCCTGGCTATTTACTTGGCCAGGTCAGGAGTTCTACGAGGAGTACCACAGCGACGTCCGTGCAGAGCCTAGGATGGCAGCCATGCGGGATAGGAATTATCCGGGTCAGCTGTTCCTGTGGGAATGGAGCCCCATCGACGTTGGAGAACCACGAGTCATTTCCGTCATCCACCACCGGAATCACTGTTGTATCATTAGACCTTTATGGTCTTGTATCCAATTCTTGTAATAGCTTGGTAATCTGTAACAAGGACGTGTCCACCAGTAACGGCAATCCTGGGCTGGTGATGACACGAGGGGTTAATTTCTGGGATTTTTGTGTCCCCGAAATCCGGCCTCGACACATTTCTAGTATTGAACCTATGAAGGTAGAAGAATCCCTTGAGGATCCGTATTGGATAAATGCTATGCACGAAGAGCTCCACAACTTCGAGAGGAATCAAGTATGGACATTGGTTGAGAAGGTCGGCAATGATCAAAACATTATTGGTACAAAATGGGTGTTCCAGAATAAGCAAGATGAGGACGGACAAGTACGCAACAAGGCCCATCTCGTCGCTCAAGGCTACACTCAAGTCGAAGGTATGGACTATGGTGAGACATATGCCCCCGTTGCTAGACTTGAATCCATTCGCATCTTACTTGCTTTTGCTCTAAGTCATGAGCTAAAGTAACTCAACAAGATGAGAATACATCAAGACGCTTAAATGAAAAATGGCAAGCCCATTTTGAGCTTAACGATGAGTATGACCTATGATCAAGTGATCTCACTTGACTTCCTAAGTCAATATACTCTAACATAGGTGACTATGTCGCCGACCAACTCTAGATGAAGTTCTCTAATGTTCCCCTTCTTAGTTGCATTTTCTTTGCATTTCTTCTTGCTATTGTATTTCCCTTCTAAAACAAAAAAAAGCTTCATCTAGATTCCCTTTATGTCAGTTTTTGTTTGTTTTGTATCTTCCAGTAAATTCATTGCAAACTCTATCAAATTCCTTGAAAATCTTTGTGAAATTTTCCATTGCAAGTGAGCTGAGTTGACAAGATATTTCCTCTGTGATGAACTCGGTTTCACCGATCCAAGCCTATCGGCCAGACCGAAGCACAAGTTCTCCTTGTACACAGTTCATCGGTACCACCAAAACGGACTAACTCGGTCTCACAAATGTGTGCCTTCAGTGATTCTGCTATCTCGGAATCACCAATTGAAATGAATCAGCATCACCGATTTCACTGCTGAGAAAACTTTTTGCCATTTTCTCGTGCCTATTTCTTTCAGCTCCACTCAATGATTCTTTCCCTCTATCTGCATTTTTAGCTACATTCTGCTTACTTGTATCTCTCGAGGATCACACTCACTTGACTCATATCCATGAATGCTACCCTTCTTGGAAATTGATGTCAAAGGGGGAGAGAGAGCACATCAAAGCTTATCCTAACAAGATCTCTTCTAGGAAAGGAAGAGAGATGCACTATCATAAGAGGAGAGAAGTCACATGTCTTTAAGAGGGGAAAGAGATGTCAGTTAGTGATTTTACTTGAGCCTTTATCTGCTTTGAGCTATTTTTGCTCTTGATTCTATTTATTTCTGCTCTGATTTTATCTCACCCTACCTTCTCCCATTATCCAATACCAGATTCAGGGGGAGAGGAAGTTTAAGTTTAGGGGAGAAGAATCCTTGGAAATTCATTGCAAATTCTTAACTCCTTGGGGACATGTACATATTCAAAAGAAGTACTCACTCTGTGATACTATCCCATTACATGTCATCCCAGTCTTGGTATTCTTGTGGATCTTGAAGTCTCTCTCTTGGTTGAAGTTCTCTTGTGTTGTCTAACCCTGTTTTCTCAAGTTTGCTTCTTCAAGAATCACTTCAAGGACCACAAGGTAAGTATATGCATCTCACTCATGTGCATGATGATCTCTTGCTCTTGCACATATTGTTTGCAAGAGGGGATCATAAACGTGAAGGTATATTTCTCATTACTTTTTGCTCTGATGCATATATTCAAGAGACATGTAGCTCATTGCTTACTCTGTCATGTTGTGCATTCACGTGTCTTCCAATTCCATCATTACATGATTACACACTTGTAGGGGGGAGCTTATGCAAGTTACATGTTTCTCCAAAGCTTTAATGTACTACTCTTCATATCATTTACTTGAAGCTTTGATGTATGTTGTCATCAATTACCAAAAAGGGGGAGATTGAAAGCACAGCTCCCTAGGTGATTTTGGTAATTAATGTCAACATATCTCTTGCTGGACTAATAGTTTTATCTAGTATATTTCAGATAAGTTCAATAGTGGAGTGGAAAGAACAAGAGGATGTGGACCCCTTCAAAATGCTAAGGACAAGGATTGGCAAAAGCTCAAGACTCTTCATTTCTATTTTAGTGATCCAAGATCACATTGAGTCCATAGGAAAGCCAATACTATTAAAAGGGGATGAGGTGTTGCTTAATGGTCTACTTGCTCAAGTGCTTAGTGATATTGCTCCAAAACCCTTGATGACCCAAAAGTATAGGGGATCTATCATAGTCCTTTAGATAAGTAAGAGTGTCGAACCCAACGAGGAGCAGAAGGAAATGACAAGTGGTTTTCAGCAAGGTATTTTCTGCAGGCACTAAAATTATCGGTAATGGATAGTTTTATAGCAAGGTAATTTGTAATGGGTAACAAGTGACAAGTGTAACAAAGGCGCAGCAAGGTGGCCCAATCCTTTTTATAGCAAAGGATAAGCCTGGACGAACTCTTATATAAAGCAAAGCGCTCCCGAGGACACATGGGAATTGTCGTCAAGTTAGTTTTCATCATGCTAATATGATTCGCGTTCGTTACTTTGATAATTTGATATGTGGGTGGACCGGTGCTTGGGTGCTGTCCTTACTTGGACAATCCTCCCACTTATGATTAACCCCTCTCGCAAGCATCCGCAACTACGAAAGAAGAATTAAGATAGATCTAACCATAGCATGAAACATGTGGATCCAAATCAGCCCCTTACGAAGCAACGCATAAACTAGGGTTTAAGCTTCTGTCACTCTAGCAACCCATCATCTACTTGTTACTTCCCAATGCCTTCCCCTAGGCCCAAATCATGGTGAAGTTTCATATAGTCGACGTTCACATAACACCACTAGAGGAAAGACAACATACATCTCATCAAAATATCGAACGAATACCAAATTCACATGATTACTTATAACAAGACTTCTCCCATGTCCTCAGGAACAAACGTAACTACTCACAAAGCATGTTCATGTTCAAGATCAGAGGGGTAATAAATATCATTAAGGATCTAAACATATGATCTTCCACCAAATAAACCAACTAGCATCAACTACAAGGAGTAATCAACACTACTAGCAACCCACAGGTACCAATCTGAGGTTTTGAGGCAAAGATTGAATACAAGAGATGAACTAGGGGTTGAGAGGAGATGGTGCTGGTGAAGATGTTGATGAAGATTGACCCGCCCACGATGAGAGGATCATTGGTGATGATGATGGCTTCGATTTCCCCCTCCCGGAGGGAAGTTTCCCTCGCATAATAGCTCCGCCGGAGCCCTAGATTGCTTCTACCCAGGTTCCGCCTCGAGACGGCGCCACTTCGTCCCGAAAGCTTCCTTATCTTTTTTTCTAGGTCAAAACCCTCATATAGCAGAAGATGGACATCGGGGGCTGGCCAGGGGGGCCATAGGCTCATGGGGCGTGCCCTGGGGGTAGGGCGCGCCCCCCACGCTTGTGGCCACCTGGTGGGTCCCCTTCTGTAGTTTCTTCGCCCAATATTTTTTAATATATTCCAAAACAATTCTCAGTAAAGTTTCAAGGCATTTGGAGTTGTGCAGAATAGGTATCTTAGATTTGCTCCTTTCCGGTCCAGAATTCCAGCTGTCGGCATTCTCCCTCTTCATGTAAATCTTGTAAAATAAGAGAGAAAAGGCATAAGTATTGTACCATAATGTGAAATAACAGTCCATAACGCAATAAATATGAACATAAAAACATGATGTAAAATGGACGTATCAACTCCCCCAAGCTTAGATCTCGCTTGTCCTCAAGCGAAAGCTGAGATCGATAATCATGTCCACATGTTTAGAGATAGAGGTGTCGATAAAATAAAATACGGACATGAGGGCATCATGATCATCTTTTAGAACAGCAATATATTGTCATATAACTTCTTATGCTAAAGTGATAATTCATTCACAAGGTAAAGTATGAACCAAAAAATTTATTAAAAACTAACAAACTATGATCTCGGTCATTGGAGCAATTGCAATATATCATAACATCGGAAAGAGTCAATATAAGAGCTTTATCTAGCAAGTCCACATACTCAATCATCTTTTAGTCTTCCATAATTGCTAATACTCACGCGATACTTATGAGATCAAAGCTTCAATTAGACACATAGAAAGATAGGGGCTTATAGTTTCGCCTCCCAACTATTTACCTCAAGGGTAATGTCAACAATAATAGTTTATGATCACCTATATTCGAGTGGATATGTTTGTCTGGATCTTTCCCCAACACATAGTGCTTGCCAAAAATAAGAAGTATAAAAGGAAGGGTGAAGATCACCATGACTCTTGTATAAAGGTAGATGATAAAATAAAAGATAGGCCCTTCGCAGAGGGAAGCAAAGGTTATCATGCGCTTTTTGGTTGGATGCACGAAATCTTAATGCAATGGAACGTCACTTTATATTGCCGCTTGTGATAGAGAACTTTATTATGCAGTCCGTCACTTTTATTTCTTCCCCATCACAAGTTCGTATAAAGTTTATTTTCCTCACACTAAAAGGTCATACATATTTAAAGAGCAATTTTTATTGCTTGCACCGATGACAACTTACTTGAAGGATCTTACTCAATCCATAGGTAGATATAGTGGACTCTCATGGCAAAACTGGGTTAAGGGTTTATGGATGCACAAGTAGTATCTCTACTTGGTGCGGAAGTTTTTGGCTAGCATAGGATGAGAAGCAAGCTCAACATGTTGGAGGATCCATGACAATATAACTTCTATTCGGATACAAGGGAACATAAAGCATTACATTGGCTTCCTTGTCCAGCATCAACTTATTAGCATATAATATTTTAATGAGTGCTCACAATCATAAAAGATGTCCAAGATAATATATTTATATGTGGAACCTCTCTTTCTTTATTACTTCCTATTAATTGCAACAATGACCAATACTATGTTTGTCAACCTTCAACAATTTTTAATCATCATACTTCTTATATGTGAAGTCGTCACTCTCTGTAAGATTATTATATAATCTTTTTATTTCTTTATTCTTTTTCTTCTTTTCCAAGATCAAAGCAAGAAAGCAAAGCCCTTACTCAAAACTACTCTTTGTTATATAACTCTCACACTCGATTACATAGATAGATCACGAAGCAAAACAAAAAGACTAGATCATACTAAAACTTTTATTCTACTAGATCAAGATTTAACCAAAAGGATCGAACTAAAATAAATGATAAAGATAAAGATGTAATGGTGATACGATACCGGGGCACCTCCCCCAAGCTTGGCACAAGACAAGGGGAGTGCCCGTACCCGTGTACTCAAGTCTCCTTTGGAGGTGGTGGCGATGAGGTTGCTCATGCAGCGGCGAGCTTCTCCAACTTACGTTTGAGGATGAACCTTTCCGCCCTCAAGTCATCATTTTCTTGCTCAGGCTCTAATATCCTCTTGCATAATTCCTCCTTGCTTTCCTGCATAAAACGGGACGGGATAAATTGAACCTTAGATTTGCTTGATCTGTTCGGAAGGCTTGACCTCTTGAACTCCACATGCATATCCCCTAGTTGAGGTAGATGATCTTCATATTTTTCAAAGCTAGCATCCTTTGTTCCCTTCGGATCCTCTTCTGCTTATTCCTCTGTGGTCCAACCATAATGGTCCACATCTCCATAGATCTTAGGGTTTGTGAGGTAGTGGGAAACATAGCTTTCTCCGTCTGAATCTTGCGATGACATATTTTCAGATCTGTCAGAAAAATAGCATGAAACAGAAACAGAGGATATTGTCATGATACGGTGGTCAAAACCTTCGGGAGATTATATAATGAATTTTAACCGTGCAAAACAAGTAATCTGCAAGAAAACGGAGTCCGGGGGGTACACGAGCTGGCCACAAGCTCAGGAGGAGCGCCTAGGGGGGTAGGTCGCGCCCCCTAGGCTTGTTGCCTACTCGTGCACTTATCGGACTACTTTTTATTTGTTAAGTTTTTTAAATATTCCAAAACGGAGTAAAATTGCCTTTGGGAAACTTTTGGAGTCGGTTTACTTACCGTATCACATACCAATTCCTTTTCAGGGTTCTGGCGTGTTCTGGAATGTTTCCTTCATGTACTCCTCCGGTGTTATGGTATGAATAATATTAGTTTCAACATTTATGGGCGTACCTGAGATATAATGTTTGATTCTTTGCCCATTCACCACCTTCGGGTTATTGCCCTCAGCATTGTTGATCTTGATGGCACCGGAACGATAAACTTATTCGATAATGTAAGGACCTTCCCATTTGGAGAGAAGTTTTCCTGCAAAAAATCTTAAACAAGAATTGTATAGCAAGACTTGGTCACCTACATTGAATTCTCGCTTTTGTATTCTTTTGTCATGCCATCTTTTAACTTTCTCCTTAAACAGTTTGGCATTTTCATAGGCTTGGGTTCTCCATTCATCAAGTGAGCTAATGTCAAATAACCTCTTTTCACCGGCAAGTTTGAAGTCATAGTTGAGTTCTTTAATTGCCCAATAAGCTTTATGTTCTAATTCGAGAGGTAAGTGACATGCTTTTCCATAAACCATTTTATATGGAGACATACCCATAGGATTTTTGTAAGCCGTTCTATAGGCCCATAATGCATCATCAAGTTTCTTAGACCAATTCTTTCTAGACCTATTGACAATCTTTTGCAAGATCAATTTTATTTCTCTATTACTTAATTCTACTTGACCACTAGACTGAGGGTGATAAGGAGATGCAATTCTATGGTTAACATCATATTTAGCAATCAATTTACGGAAAGCACCATGAATAAAGTGTGAACCACCATCAGTCATTAAATATCTAGGGACTCCAAACCTTGCGAAAATAACTTCTTTAAGCATCTTAATGGAAGTGTTGTGATCAGCACTACTAGTTGGAATGGCTTCTACCCACTTAGTAACATAATCAACAGCAACCAAAATATGAGTATACCCATTGGAGGAAGGAAAAGGCCCCATATAATCAAATCCCCAAACATCAAATGGTTTAATAACAAGTGAATAATTCATAGGCATTTCCTGATGTCTACTAATGTTACTAATTCTTTGACATTCATCACAAGACAAGACAAACTTACGAGCATCTTTGAAAAGATTAGGCAAAAAAAAGGATTGTAATACCTTATGTGTCGTTCGGTCTCCCGCATGGTGTCCTCCGTATGACTCAGAGTGACACTTCCGTAGGATTTGTTCCTGTTCATGCTTAGGTATACAACGTCTAATAACACCATCTACTCCTTCTTTATAAAGGTGTGGGTCATCCCAGAAGTAATGTCTTAAATCAAAGAAAAACTTTTTCTTTTGTTGGTACGTGAAACCAGGTGGTATAAATTTAGCAACGATATAATTAGCATAGTCTGTATACCATGGGGTGCTACGTGAAGCATTTATGACAACTAATTGTTCATCAGAAAAACTATCATCAATAGGTAGTGGGTCATCAAGAATATTTTCTAACCTAGACAAGTTGTCTGCTAAGGGGTTCTCAGCTCCTTTCCTATCAATAATATGTAAATCAAATTCTTGTAGCAAGAGAACCCACCTGATAAGTCTAGGTTTAGCATCTTTCTTTTCCATAAGGTACTTAATAGCAGCATGATCAGTGTGAATAACTACTTTGGAATCAACAATGTAAGATCTGAATTTATCAGAAGCAAACACAGCAGCTAAAAATTCATTTTCAGTAGTAGCATAATTTCTTTGAGCACTGTCTAGAGTTTTACTAGCATAATGAATAACATTTAATTTCTTATCAACTCTTTGTCCTAGAACAGTGCCAACAACATAGGCACTAGCATCACACATAATTTCAAAGGGTAGGTTCCAATCAGGTGGTTGAACAATAGGTGCAGAGATTAAGGCTTTCTTAAGTATTTCAAAGGCTTCTCAACAATTATCATCAAAAACAAATGGAACATCTTTTTGCAAAAGATTAGTGAGAGGCCTAGAAATTGGTAGAGAAGTCTATAATAATTCTCCTATAGAAACCGGCATGACCAAGGAAACTTCTTATACCTTTGATATCTGTAGGACACGACATTTTTTTCAATTGCATCAACTTTAGCTTTATCAACTTCAACACCTCATTCGGAGATTTTATGCCCCAAGACAATACCTTCATTAACCATAAAGTGGCACTTCTCCCAAGACAAGATTAGTTTCTTCACATATATGCGAAACTCGATCAAGGTTGCTTAAACAATCATCAAAAGAAGTCCCGTAAACGGAAAAATCATCCATGAAAACCTCAACAATCTTTTCACAAATGTCAGAAAATATAGCAGTCATACATATTTGAAAGGTAACAGGTGCATTGCATAAACCAAAAGGCATGCGTCTATAAGCAAAAGTACCAAAAGGGCATGTAAAAGTAGTTTTTTCTAGAAAGCATAAATGTGTATGTTTTGATAGTCTTTCTAGCATTTGATCAATAAAAGGCAAATGATGTCTACTACGCAACTTTATTCTTGTAGACATGTGTTGGGCCTCCAAGCACAGAGTGTTGTAGGACAGTAGCAATTTTCCCTCAAGTGGACGACCTAAGGTTTATCAATCCGTGGGAGGCGTAGGATGAAGATGGTCTCTCTCAAGCAACCCTGCAACCAATAATAAAAAGTATCTTGTGTCCCCAACACACCAAATACAATGGTAAATTGTATAGGTGCACTAGTTCGGCGAAGAGATGGTGATACAAGTGTAGTAATGATAGTAGATATTGATTTTTGTAATAGTAACAATAAAAAACAGCAAGGTAGAAATTGATAAAACGGAGCACAAACGGTATTGCAATGCTTGAAAATGAGGCCTAGGGTCCGTGAAAGTGCGTTATATCAACTAGAGGGGGGGTGAATAGGCGATTTTTACAAATTCGTCACTGAGGAATTTCAAGGTGAGGAAATTCCTAAGCGACGAACTACTTAGCAGCGGAATGAGTACTCAGATGCAAGCATAACAGAGCAGTAGCACAGTCATCATGATGAAATGAAAACAAGCACAGAGTACGAGTAGCGTAAACACAGGATAAGCAGGCTGAAGACAAACTGACTGAAGAATTTGAACTGAGGAAATTGAGAAAGTCTTCAGACAAAGTCTTCAAACAGTAATGATCAAATACATAGCAAGTATGCGAGGAAATGAAAGGGTTGAGGAAATAGAACCAGTAGCTCGGTGAAGACACTGATTTGGTAGACCAGTTCCAACTGCTGTGACAGTTGTACGTCTGGTTGGAGCGGCTAGGTATTTAAACCTGAGGACACACAGTCCCGGACACCCAGTCCTGAACACACAGTCCAGGACACCTAGTCCTCACCGTATTCTCCTTGAGCTAAGGTCACACAGACCTCGCCCAACCACTCGTGGTAAGTCTTCAGGTGACTTCCAAACCTTCACATACTCAGTCACTCGGCAATCCACAATCTCCTCTTGGATGCTCTAGACCATGACGCCTAACCATCTGGAGGATGCATAGTCCTCAAAGGTAACAAGCGTCGGTTCCACACAGGAACAATCTCTTCAGTGATGCTCAATCACTTTGGGTTTGTAGGTGTTTGGGTTTTTGGGTTTTTCCTCACTTGATGATTTTCGCTCAAAGTCCTCGGAGGATGGGATGCTCTAAATGACAAGTGTCAATCTATTTCTTGGAGCAGCCAACCAACTAGTGGTTGAAGGGGGCGGCTATTTATAGCCTAGGGAGCAGCCCGACATGATAAGACATAAATGCCCTTCAATGATATGACCGTTAGGTGGGTAGATATTTTGGGACAGCTGGCACGTAGCACAGCAACGGTCGGAAATTTGAGTATCAAATTCCTCAGGGCTATCATAATCATCACTTGTAGGCAATCCGCACTGGCGAATTTCTAACTCCTCAGTCAAAACAAATTCCTCAGAGAACAGAAGAACTTCGTCTCTGTCACTGAAGAACTTGACTAAACTGTATGAGATTTCCAATGGCTTCACTCGAAAGGATTGGGTAGGTGTAGGATTTTGAGTTGAGCATCACTTGGAAATTTTTCCTTAGTTTTACCTCGACCCCCTTTAACAGTACGGTGTTTCCAATGACTCAAGAAGAAGAAAATGAAACTACGAAAACAAAAGTCTTCACGCTTCATAGTCCTCGCATGAATATCAAGTCTTCAGGGTCACACCAATTTCTTCACTTTCAAAGTCTTCAGTTGAAGACATTCATTTTTAGGGGTCGACATTCATCGTAAATAACAAACTCCTCATAGACTTATAGACCTGTGTACACTCACAAACACATTAGACCCTTAACCTATAAGTCTTCAATACACCAAAATCACTAAGGGGCACTAGATGCACTTACAATCTCCCCCTTTTTGGTGATTGATGACAATATAGGTTAAGTTTTCAACGGGGATAAACATATGAAGTGTAAATACTAATATTGAGGAATTTGATTGCAAGATATAGAAGAACTCCCCCTGAAGATGTGCATATTTGAAGAATTTGCTTTGAAATAGCAAATGCACATTGTTGAGTAATATCATGGAGATCTCCTCCTATATCTTGAAATTCATACACGCATTTATCATATGATATGAAGAATTTGAAATGCATGATGAAATATGGTGTCTGACGGAATTCAGCATGCGTGCATTAAGGTACTTGAGGAAATAAGCATGCAGAAAGCAGTTCAAAAGTATCAGACCACCATAGGACTTAAGTTTACAACTCATCAGAGCAAACACCTCAGAAGAGCAAGAGTTGAAACTTAACAGTAATATAGCCCATATATAAGACCCGCTTGAAGACTAAACTCAAATTTCTCCCCCTTTGTCATCGAATGACCAAAAGGGACGAAAAATGAGGACTAACGCCCCTGAAGAATATCATCATCATGTCGATGGAGGAGCGCCAGCATTGTTGGGGTCGTCTGTTGAGGTAGGGCTTGCCGCAGTGTCGTTCAAGTCTTCAGCTTCATCCGTCTCGCGCGATGAAGAATATGAACTGGCAACAAGCTGAGGAACTTTGACTTTCTTGAATTTCTTCGAAGGTGGCTGGGACCAGTCAAAGTCCTGTTGGAAGCCCATCTCCTTGAGTTCTTCAGCACTATGAAGATTAGACAGAATCGCCCAAGTGCGGTCAAAGACTTCATGCAAGTAGTAGTGATTCTTCTTCACAGTATTTTGAGTGACTGTCATGTTCTGAAGAATTGCACCAAACTGACGCTTGACCCACTTGTGATTTCGATCAACTTTCTGATGAAGACTAAGGAGAAGTTCACGATCAGTCATCACACGCGGAGCTGTGGCTTGAGGATGATGTTCTGAAGCTTTGGCGGCAGAATCTTGAGTTGCAGAGTCATCATTGGTGGAATAGGAAGTAGCTTTTCGAAACTGTCCATCCAATGGACGAGTACCTTCATCAATAACAGCAGCTTTGCCCTTCTCATCAGCTGAGGAAATAGTCCGTTTGAGGACGTCAATAGGGGGCAAATAGCTGAGATGATTTTGAAAGTCAGCCATGTAATGAATTGAAGACCTTGATCTGATGAATCTCATGATCCAGGGAGCATAAGGCTTCAACTCAAAAGGTGACAGTGCAGCATTGGCCAAAGTTCTCATGAAGAAATCGTGGTAGTTGATAGGAATACCGTGAATGATATTGAACAGCAGATTCTTCATAATGGCAACAACTTCTTCATCATCAGAGTTGTGGCCCTTGATTGGACTAAGGGTTTTGGTCAATATGTGATAGACTGTCCTTGGCACATAGACCAATTCCTTGACGAGGAATTTGGTCCTTGGAGCTTGGCCTGGCTTCAAAGGCTTCATCAGCACTTGCATCAGATGATCAGACAGTTCAGGTTCAACATAGAGAAGCCTAGCACCTTCAGTGGGAGGACTGACTGGGACGGCATGAAGCAATTCAGAGGCCGGTGCTTTGAAATGAGTATTATCGGTCATCCAGTCCAATACCCATGAATTGACATCATCAACATTTCCAGTGATGTGCAGCGTGGCGAAGAATTGAAGAATGAGTTCTTCATTCCAATCGCAGATGTCGGTGCAGAAATTGAGTAACCCAGCGTCATGAAGAACACTGAGGACTGGGGTGAAGCAGGGCAGCGATTCCATATCTACATGAGGAATTTGCTCATGTTCAAAGATCTTATCCTTATCAACCAACAATGAGGAGTAGAAGTTCATCTGGCTTGCAGTCCAGAAACGCTTGCGACGAAGACGAGCAGAGTCATAGGGATTGTAGTCAGTGAAGAATATGTGCTCGTTGAAGAAATCCTCAGCATTAAACTTCTGCTTCTTGGAGTGAGGGTTCTGTGGCTTGGGCTGAAGATTAACAGTTGAAGAATTTACAGCCTCTTGAGGTGTAGCCACTGGAGCCACTGGCTGAGGAATTTCAGCAGCAGCCTTGGCCTTCATTTCTTCAGACATATGTACATCAGCGCTAGTGACTGGAACTTCTTCAGGTATAGAGTGAAGTGAAGCTTGACGTTCATCAGAGCCCGTATGAATTTCTTCAGTTTGCACAGAAGACTGAGGAACATGATGTAGAGGGGTTGTCAGAGGTGAATTGGGGTGATGACTTTCCCAAAAGTCATCATTCAGAATAGGTGTTGTAGACCCAATATCCACATCCTCATCTTCTTCAGTTCCTTCGACGCCTGCCTCTTCAGCTGTGAACTGAGGCATGGGCGATGATACCAGTGGGGTTGAAGGGAAAGTATCCACTTCAATTTCTTCATCCATCTGCTCTGTCGAAGCAGCAGAAGGAATTTCTTCATCAGATTTACTTGGAATTTCATATTCCTCACCAAAGGGAATGATCTCCTTTGATGGCATGCTTGATATTGGAATAGCATCAATTGGGTTTTCAGATAAACTCCTCAAAGTCTTCAATTTCTTGGGGGCTGAAGACTCTGAAGATGCAGATGCTTTCCTTTTCTTCACAGCTGCTCGCTCCGCAGCCTTGGTTTTCTTCGCTTCTGATGCATAAGGAAGGTTGATGCTTGTCATCGGTGCAGGGGGAGCAGAGGAAATTGGTTGAATTTCTTCAGGCACAACTGATGCAGTTGCCCTGGCTTGTTCAACTGGCCTGGATTGCTCTTCAGGCGCAATATTGGAGGTTGCCCTGGCATTTTCTTCAGAGACTGGAATTTCTTCATCAGCTCTGGCGCTTTCATTTTCTTCAGCAGACTGAACAGATGTTCCAGTCTGAGGAAATTTGGGTTGCGATGAAGCTGCAACACTTGGAGTAAATCCTTTTGCCATTCTGACGAATCTGACTTTGGCACCTAGCCAATCTGCATGGAATGCATGAAATTCATCACTGAGTGCTTTGATCTCAGCCTGCATAGTCACAAGTTCTTCAGGAGACATTTTCACAACATTGTTCTTCAGAAAACGCTCCTTCTTGTACTGAGCCTTCTTCACCTGCCTGGCCTTTTCAAATTTCCATTTTTCTTCATTTATGAAGGCCGTCAACATGTGACTTTGACCAGGAGTGAGGTTTAATTCAGGCAAAGGTGTGTTAGGGTTCTTGTGCCATAAATCAATAAAATGAAGGATCTTCCTTGGATCCAGCATGAGGAGCACAGCACTTCCTTTGGCTCTAGCGGCCCTTTGTTGTCGATCTCTGATGAGCTCAGCTAATTCTTCATCATCAGCTTCGTCTTCGCTTGACGGAACCTGAAAGGCGACTTGCTTCTTGTGAGGACTTGGCCTTGTGCCTCGTCCAGCAGTGGCCTTTTTCTTCAGCAAGGTCGGAGTTGTTGAAGACTGAGGTGGAGCTGAAGAACTTGCAGAGACTCCTGAAGCAATTGAGATTCCAGTAGTCCTTTGGCATGTGGCAAGATGCACAGGTGCTGAGGACTTTGCAGGAGCAGCTGAGGATTTTGCAACCGAGGGAGTTTGAGCTGCTTTTGAGGAATTTGCTTGAGGAACAGGCCGTGAGGGCATTGCAGCTGAGGAACTTGTCTTGACAGCTGATTTCTTCAGCATAGCCTTCTTAGGCTTGATAGCAGAGGCCTCAGCAGCGGCAGCAACAGAATCTTCATTGAATTTCTTTACTGCCTCTTTAGCCACTTTGGCCAGCTTGGCTTGACGCTTAGCCCACTCCTGAGGAAATTCCTCACCTCTTCTGATGCTAGTGGGATCAGCTTCTTGGCCAGGAGCCAATGGAGGTCTTGGACATGGAGGGTTAACGGCAAATTTCTTCATCTACTTGGGAGTGACATAGCGATATTCCCTCCATTCTCTTGCCCATCTCCTCTCAATCTTCTGAATGCGCACTTTGCGCTGATTTTTGTTCTCCTTGCCATGAGTTGCTTCATCAGGAGTACAATATTCATCATAGATGTCATCAGGGATCTCAAAAGCAGTATTTGTTTCTGGCCTCTTTCCTCCCTTCTGAGGTCTTTTACCATCAGCCATTTTCTTCACTTGAGGGTTTTGAACAATCGAATTTTCTGATGAGGTGTGCAATTTTTCTTCAAGGAACGCTGCAAATGAGTTAAGTTGATGAGAACCTAGAGATTCAGCAGCGGACATGTGTACCTGTGAACAGAATATAGGTGCGAAGAGTTTTGGAGAGGTCATATGCGTTCTCAGAAGATTTTCAAAAGTATCAAGTTTGAGGAAGATGACCAGGGGTGTCTTGAGGAATTTCACTAAGCATTTTTTACTTAGGTTCCAGAGTTGTGTAGATTGAAAATCCACACAATTGAGGAATCTTGAAGAAAAACGTTGCTTAGAGAAACTGATCAAGGACAGAAGCAAGTTGGTGTTTAAGAACATGAAAGTTGAAGAATAAACACCTTTTGAAGATTTTGTGGAAATCATCAGAATCAACAAGGGCAGTAAAAATAAATTTTATTTACCCTTGACGAAGAACACGACGAACTGAGAGTGGCAGTGGAGATGTTCGTCCGTTCAGATCTTCCACGCCCTAACTTGGCGATGGAAAACAGCTACGGCGGCGGCGGAGTGAGGATTTTCGCGGCCGGCGTGAGTACGACGGCGACGAGGTCGAGGCAGTGAAGCTCTTCCTCACCGGCGACGATGGAGTGTAACGGCGGCGCTAGGTCTGAGAGCTCGAGCGAGGGAGTAAGATCGAGCGGGGTAAATGAGCTCTGAGGAGGGTGAGGGGTATTTATAGCAGAGGTGAAAAACCGCTCGTCCGAAGAAAATGGACAAACGTGCCCCTGACCCTTCTCATCCTAGCGACATGTGTCACCCACGAACTGTGAAGTGGAGATCATGTTAGATGGGGGGATAATAGATAAATCTTATCGAGGGATAAGGAACGGTTTGAACGGCAAAAGCCGAAAATTCAGATAAGAATATTTTAATGTTTCGTTCGCAAATTCTTCAGCTGTCAAGGACACAGTGAAGACTTTGAACGGGTTTCAAATAGAACGCACATGAAGAATTTGTGAACGGACTGGATTGAGTTTAGCATTGAGGGGGAACGGGTCCGATCACATTCACTTAGAAGAAACACAACTTGAAGAATTAGCAATAAGTGAATGCTGTAGAGGACACAAAACTCAAATATATATATATAGTCAATGAAGAACATAGACGGAAAGAGTGAAGATTTTGCAAAGTTGAAGAATTTGCACAATGATGAAAAACTCAAATTTTGAAGATTTTCAACTTTTTGTGGTGGCGTGACCCACCGTGTAAGAATGATGATTTCAGACACCGCGTACAATTGTCGTAGGGCTCTGAGAATCAAATTCTTCATTAATTTCTTCACACTTAGAGGGTTAGTCTTCATTGATTGAAGAAAAATGTTTCTTCGTGTGTTGCACATCTAAGTCATCAATTTGCATAAGTGTTAGGATGTGTGTCCTTTTCAAAGGACATTCGAAGATTCTAAGATATTTAGCTCACACCGCAACTTGCTAAATCTCTTCTCATCCAAAGGCTTTGTGAAGATATCCGCTAGCTGTTCTTCAGACTTCACGGGATCAATAGAGATTTCACCCTTCAACACATGATCTCGAAGAAAATGATGACGAATCTCGATGTGCTTTGTCTTCGAGTGCTGAACTGGGTTATGAGCAATTTTGATGGCACTCTCGTTGTCGCAGTAGAGTGGCACATTCTTCACATTGATGCCGTAGTCCTTGAGGGTTTGCTTCATCCATAGCAATTGAGCACAGCAAGAACCAGCAGCAATATACTCAGCTTCAGCAGTAGAGAGTGATACGCAGTTCTGCTTCTTCGAGGACCAACATACTAAGGATCGTCCGAGGAAATGGCATGTGCCTGAAGTTGACTTGCGGTCCACACGATCACCGGCATAGTCAGAGTCAGAATATCCAATGAGATCAAAAACCGAGCCCTTGGGATACCATAATCCAAGTGTTGGAGTGTGAGCTAGATATCGAAGAATATGTTTCACAGCCTTATAGTGTGATTCCTTCGGTGTAGCTTGAAAACGGGCACACATGCAAACACTAAGCATAATATCCGGCCTAGATGCACATAGGTACAATAAATAACCAATCATGGAGCGGTATACCTTTTGATCGAAGTCTATTCCATTTTCATCAGTGCATAGATGGCCATTTGTGGGCATAGGGATTTTGACGCCTCTGCATTCTTGCATACCGAATTTTCTCAGAACGTCCTTGAGGTATTTCTCTTGAGAAATGAAAATGCCATTATGTTGTTGACGAATTTGAAGACCTAAGAAGAATTTCAATTCTCCCATCATGGACATTTGATATTCCTCACTCATCATGTAAGCAAATTCGTCACTGTAATGTTGGTTAGTACAGCCAAAGATAATATCATCAACATATATTTGGCACACGAATAATTCATCATCATAGGTTTTGGTGAAAAGAGTTGGGTCGAGTGAACCGGGTTTGAAGCCTTTCTTCATGAGGAATTCCTTCAGAGTATCATACCACGCCCGAGGGGCCTGCTTGAGGCCATAGAGGGCCTTATTGAGTCTGAAGACTTTGTCAGGATGTTTAGGGTCTTCAAAACCTGGGGGTTGAGCAACATATACTTCTTCCTCAAGCTTACCATTGAGGAATGCACTTTTCACATCCATTTGATATAAGATGATATTATGATGGTTAGCATAAGCAAGCAATATGCGAATAGCCTCAAGTCTAGCAACAGGTGCAAAAGTCTCATCGAAATCAATTCCTTCAACCTGTGTGTAGCCTTGAGCTACAAGACAAGCCTTGTTCCTCACCACTAGGCCATTTTCATCTTGCTTGTTGCGGTAGATCCATTTGGTACCGATGATATTGTGCTTGCATGGGTCCTGTCGCTTGACAAGCTCCCACACATTGTTCAGCTTGAATTGATGTAATTCCTCTTGCATTGCTTGAATCCATTCAAGCTCCAGAAATGCCTCATCAACTTTGGTGGGCTCTGTGATAGAGACGAAAGCAAAATGCCCACAAAAGTTAGATAAATGTGAAGCTTTTGAGCGAGTCAGAGGACCTGGTGCGTTGATGTCGTTGATGATTCTCTCAATCTGTACTTCATTTGCAACGCGGGGATGAGCAGGTTGACGACTTTGATTTGGCTCAGCATTTTCTTCAGAGCCATTTTCTTCAGATGCGCCAGCATGCTGTTCTTCATGTTCTGGAATGATTTCTTCAGCAGATTC
Source organism: Thinopyrum elongatum (assembly GCA_011799875.1). Classification (NCBI taxonomy): domain Eukaryota; kingdom Viridiplantae; phylum Streptophyta; class Magnoliopsida; order Poales; family Poaceae; genus Thinopyrum; species Thinopyrum elongatum. The sequence goes on from CM022298.1 coordinate 157,656,108, forward strand.
TTCGGTAGGAATGACATCCTCAGTAGCTTTGAACTTGATGGTTTCCTCAGGCGTCTTTTCATCTAGCACAGGAGGTAGGTGCTCTCTTTGCGAGCCGTTAGTTTCATCGAACCGCACATCTACAGTTTCAACAACCTTGTTGTGATAGGCATTGAAGACCCTGTAGGTGTGCGAGTCCTTTCCGTAACCAAGCATAAAACCTTCATGTGCTTTCGTTGCAAATTTAGAATTGTGATGTGGATCTCTAATCCAGCATTTAGCACCGAAGACTTTGAAATAACTCACATTGGGTTTCTTGTCAGTGAGGAGTTCATCTGAGGTCTTCTTGAAGAATTTGTGAAGATATACCCTGTTGATGATGTGGCATGCAGTATCAATTGCCTCAGGCCAGAAGTGACGAGGTGTCTTGTATTCATCAAGCATGGTGCGAGCCATCTCAACAAGAGTCCTGTTCTTGCGCTCCACAACGCCATTCTACTGAGGAGTGTATGGGGCAGATAGCTCATGAGTAATACCAAGTTCATCGAGATAGTCATCAAGACCAGTATTCTTGAACTCAGTCCCATTGTCACTACGTATATGCTTGATCTTCACGCCGAAATTCGTCGAAGCCCTTGAGGAAAATCGTCTGAAGACTTCCTGCACTTCAGTTTTGTAAGTAATGACATGCACCCATGTGTAACGAGAATAGTCATCAACAATGACAAAGCCATATAGAGATGCTGCATTTGTTAGTGTGGCATAATGAGTAGGGCCAAAGAGATCCATATGAAGCAATTCAAAAGGACGAGAAGTAGTCATGATAGTCTTCGAGGGGTGCTTGGCTCTGGTCATCTTTCCAGCCTCACAAGCCCCACAAAGATGATCTTTGAGGAATTTGACACCCTCGATGCCAATGACGTGCTTTTTCTTCACGAGCGTGTGTAAGTTCCTCATGCCAGCATGACCCAGTCGTCGATGCCATAGCCAACCTTCTGAAGCTTTAGCAATTAGACAAGTGGCAGGCTGTGGTCCTGCAGAGAAATCAACAATATACAAGTCTCCTCTCCTAAAGCCTTCGAAGACTTTGGAATTGTCAGATTCCATGAGCACTAAGCAACGATATTTGCCAAAGACAACAACCATATCAAGATCACAAAGCATTGAGACAGACATGAGGTTGAATCCGAGGGACTCGACAAGCATGACTTTATCCATGTGTCGATCCTTTGAGATTGCAACCCTACCTAGACCCAATACCTTGCTTTTGCCTTTGTCAGCGTAGGTGATATGCTTCAAGTGTGATGGAGATAAAGGAGTGTTCATCAGTAAGCTCTTGTCACCGGTCATGTGATTTGTACATCCACTATCGAGGACCCACTCAGTAGCTTTAGGTAAATCATCCTGCAGATGAATTAGTGCATCTTACGAACTCATATACTTCAGAGTGAAGAATATGACATCAAATTCATCAGACATATTTCATCAATTAAAGCAACATATGTATATATAGCAATGTGAGGACGTGAGAAATGAATAAATCATTTCTTCATGATTAGTTTGCGTCCTTTCAAGCATTTCAGGTCTCCAGCAAATTCTTCAGACGATTTAGTTCGTCTGGAGATCTGACCCTGCATAAGAGATTAGTTCCTTTTCTTCACCACCCACATCTGGAGGGGTGGCAAAGAGTTCATCATTCTGCGAGCTCCATAAGAGAAAGGTGGCATAGACGCCAGACCACTTCGTTTCACATAAGAGGGGTTAGGGTAAGCATATGAATAAGCAGAGAAATTCTTCGAGGACTTATGAACATAATGATTTGAAGAATAATGCATATATTCATAGCCCTTAGGCTTTCCCTGCGAAACAGAAGTGTTAGCACGATGATGTTCATGTGAGGACTTTGATCCATGTGAGGAATTTGATTCATATGAAGAATTTGATCTGGGGTTCTTATTCTTCACAGGTGGTGTCATGAGGACATTCACCTGAAGACTTTCAAGGCACTTTTTGGGAACCCAGATTTTCTTCATAGGGGGACCATTCCTGCAGTTAGATCCAACATATCTAGCAAATACCTCACCATTCTGATTTTTGAACAGTTTATAGTTGGAGTCAAATGACTCATCAGATGAATATGAGGATTCACAAGTAAAGCCAGATAAAGTGGATGGATCTACGGGAGGTCCCTTCGCAGCAACCCATGAGGTTTTGGGATACTGCTCCGGTTTCCAGTAGGTTCCATCAGCATTGAGTTTCCTCTCAAAGGCAATACCCTCTTTCCTAGGGTTCCTGTTCAAGATCTGCTTTTTGAGCACATCACAAAGAGTCTGATACCCTTTGAGGCTTTTGTACATGCCTATCACATACAATTCCTTCAACCCTGCATTTTCGTCAGTGATACTAGTGGTATCCTCAGATGAGGAATTTGTGACCACAGAGATAGTTGAAGAGTTTGCAGCAATAGAAGCATTTGAACATTCAGGTGAAGAATTAGCAGTTTCACGTTCAATGCATTTCAAGCATGGTGGAATAAATTCTTCCTGAGCGGAACTGATCTGTTGAGCAAGCAAGGAATCATTTTCCTTCTGAAGATCTTCATGACTCACCCTTAGCTTCTCAAGATCTTGCTTTCTTTGAAGAAATTCATAAGAAAGCTTCTCATGATCGGCTAGGAGAGTGTCATGACGACCTTGAAGGTTGTCAAACTTAGACTGTAGTTGCTGAAGATTATCAGTCAGTGTTTGAGTTCGATCCATTTCCTCACCTAACAGATCATCGCTTTTGTCTAGCATATTTTGAACCTTTTCCAAAGCCTTTTGTTGTTTAACAGCAATATTAGCAAGTTTGGAATAGCTGGGTTTGAGGTTATCGTCAGATTCATCCTCACTTGACTCAGAGGAGGGATATTTGAATACCTTGGCACCTTTTGCCATGAAGCAGTAGGTGGGAGCATAGTCATCGTTGCCGTCATCAGTAGTGTTGGGGAAGCCATTTTCCTCAGTGTTGAAGATGGACTTGCTAACGTAAGCAGTAGCGAGGGCTAGGCTCGCCACACCAGAGTCTGACTCCTCAGATGCCTCCTCTTCCTCATGTTCCTCAGATTCAGCTTCAGAGTCCATTTCCTTGCCAATGAATGCCCGAGCTTTCTTGGAGCTGCTCTTCTTGTGAGATGAAGACTTTGAAGATCTTGACGATGAGGACTTTGAAGATTTCTTCTTCCTCTTCGAGTCATCTGAACTATCATCCTTGTATTTCTTCTTCTTTGATTCCTTCTCCCACTGAGGACAATCAGTAATGTAGTGACCAGGTTTCTTGCATTTATGGCAAGTTCTCTTCTTGTAATCACGGGATGAGGAATCTGATTTCATGTCATCACCTCTTGAGGATTTTCCAAATCGGCCACGTCTAGAGAACTTCTGGAATTTCCTCACGAGCATTGCTAGCTCCTGACTTAGTTCTTCAGGATCACCAAGACTGCTACCAGAATCTTCATCTTCAGATTCAGAGACTGCCTTGGCTTTCAGTGCACGAGATCTACCATAGCTCGGTCCGTAGAGATCTCTCTTCTCAGCTAGTTGGAATTCATGAGTATTTAGCCTCTCAAGGATATCAGCAGGATCAAGTGACTTGTAGTCACCACGTTCTTGAATCATCAGTGCCAGTGTATCGAATGAAGAATCGAGTGACCTCAGCAATTTCTTCACCACCTCATGGTCGGTGATGTCAGTGGCACCCAGTGCTTGAAGCTCGTTTGAAATGTCAGTGAGGCGATCAAAGGTTTGCTGAACATTTTCGTTGTCGAGTCTTTTGAAGCGGTTGAAGAGATTGCGAAGAATGTCAACTCGAGAGTCACGTTGAGTTGAGACTCCTTCGTTGACCTTGGACAGCCTATCCCAGATAAGCTTAGCTGTCTCCAAAGCACTCACTCTGCCATACTGCCCTTTGCTCAGATGGCCACATATGATATTCTTCGCTTGAGAGTCGAGTTGCTTGAATCTCTTCACATCAGCAGCGTTTACGGAAGGAGTGACAGAGGGAACACCCTTTTCCACAACATACCAGAGGTCGTTGTCAATTGCCTCAAGATGCATGCGCATCTTGTTCTTCCAGTAGGGGTAGTCCGTCCCATCGAAGGTAGGACACCCAGCTGAGACCTTGATCATGCCTGCAGTCGACATAACTAAAACTCCAGGTGGTTAAACCAAAATCACACAGAACAAGGGAGTACCTGGCTCGGATACCAATTGAAAGTGCGTTATATCGACTAGAGGGGGGGTGAATAGGCGATTTTTACAAATTCTCACTGAGGAATTTCAAGGTGAGGAAATTCCTAAGCGACGAACTACTTAGCAGCAGAATGAGTACTCAGATGCAAGCATAACAGAGCAGTAGCACAGTCATCATGATGAAATGAAAACAAGCACAGAGTACGAGTAGCGTAAACACAGGATAAGCAGGCTGAAGACAAACTGACTGAAGAATTTGAACTGAGGAAATTGAGAAAGTCTTCAGACAAAGTCTTCAAACAGTAATGATCAAATACATAGCAAGTATGCGAGGAAATGAAAGGGTTGAGGAAATAGAACCAGTAGCTCGGTGAAGACACTGATTTGGTAGACCAGTTCCAACTGCTGTGACAGTTGTACGTCTGGTTGGAGCGGCTAGGTATTTAAACCTGAGGACACACAGTCCCGGACACCTAGTCCTGAACACACAGTCCAGGACACCTAGTCCTCACCGTATTCTCCTTGAGCTAAGGTCACACAGACCTCGCCCAACCACTCGTGGTAAGTCTTCAGGTGACTTCCAAACCTTCACATACTCGGTCACTCGGCAATCCACAATTTCCTCTTGGATGCTCTAGACCATGACGCCTAACCGTCTGGAGGATGCACAGTCCTCAAAGGTAACAAGCGTCGGTTCCACACAGGAACAATCTCTTCAGTGATGCTCAATCACTTTGGGTTTGTAGGTGTTTGGGTTTTTCCTCACTTGATGATTTTCGCTCATAGTCCTCGGAGGATGGGATGCTCTAAATGACAAGTGTCAATCTATTTCTTGGAGCAGCCAACCAACTAGTGGTTGAAGGAGGCGGCTATTTATAGCCTAGGGAGCAGCCCGACATGATAAGACATAAATGCCCTTCAATGATATGACCGTTAGGTGGGTAGATATTTTGGGACAGCTGGCACATAGCATAGCAACGGTCGGAAATTTGAGTATCAAATTCCTCAGGGCTATCATAATCATCACTTGTAGGCAATCCGCACTGGCGAATTTCTAACTCCTCAGTCAGAACAAATTCCTCAGAGAACAGAAGAACTTCGTCTCTGTCACTGAAGAACTTGACTAAACTGTATGAGATTTCCAATGGCTTCACTCGAAAGGATTGGGTAGGTGTAGGATTTTGAGTTGAGCATCACTTGGAAATTTTTCCTTAGTTTTACCTCGACCCCCTTTAACAGTACGGTGTTTCCAATGACTCAAGAAGAAGAAAATGAAACTACGAAAACAAAAGTCTTCACGCTTCATAGTCCTCGCATGAATATCAAGTCTTCAGGGTCACACCAATTTCTTCACTTTCAAAGTCTTCAAGAAAACCAAAGTCTTCAGTTGAAGACATTCATTTTTAGGGGTCGACATTCATCGCAAATAACAAACTCCTCATAGAATTATAGACATGTGTACACTCACAAACACATTAGACCCTTAACCTATAAGTCTTCAATACACCAAAATCACTAAGGGGCACTAGATGCACTTACAGTCTGTACTTTCGCTAGTGCAATCTTCTCAACAATGCTAATATAATTGGATCATATAACCATTCCTCAACGTGCGATGAAGAATCACTCCAAAGTTCCTATCTAGCGGAGAACATAAGAAGAAATTGTTTGTAGGGTACGAAACCACCTCGAAGCTATTCTTTTCGATCAATCTATCCTAGAGTTCGTACTAAAATAACACCAAGCTATTCTTTCCATTGATCTAACCAAGAGTTCGTACTAAAATAACACCATATGATACACATCAACCAACTCTAATGTCACCTAGATACTCCAATGTCACCGCGAGTATCCATGAGTTAATTATACGATATGCAACAAACAATTTCAGATTCATAATACTTAATCCAACACAAAGAACCTCAAAGAGTGCCCCAAGATTTCTACCGGAGAAACAAAGACGAGAACGTGCATCAACCCTTATGCATAGATTACCCCATTGTCACCACGGGCATTCATAGCAAGACATACATAAAGTGTTCTCAAATCCATAAAAGTATTCAATCCGATAAGAACGAAATCTCAAAGGGAAAACTCAATCCACAACAAGATAGAGAGGGGAAACCATATGATCCGACTATATTAACAAAGCCCGCGATACATCAAGATCATGACATCTCAAGAACACGAGAGAGAGAGAGAGAGATTAAACACATAGCTACTGGTACAAACCCTCAGCCCCGGGGGTGGACTACTCCCTCCTCATCATGGTGGGCGCCGGGATGATGAAGATGGCCACCGGTGATGATTTCCCCCTCTGGCAGGGTGCCGGAACGGGGTCTAGATTGATTTTTCATGGCTACAGAGGCTTGCGGTGGCGGAACTTCTGATCTATCGACTCCCCTAGGGTTTTTGGAATATTTGGGAATTTATAGGGCGAAGAGGCGGTGCGGGAGGCCACCGAGGTGGGCACAACCCACCTAGGCACGCCTGGGTCTCCAGGCACGCCCTGGTGGATTGTGCCCCCTCGGAGCTCCCCTCTGGTGCTTCTTTGGCCCACTGGATGTCTTCTAGTCCAAAAAAAATCTCCAAAAAGTTTCGCTGTGTTTGGACTCCGTTTGGTATTGATTTTCTGCGAAGTAAAAAACAAGCAAAAAACAGCAACTGGCACTGGGCACTCTGTCAATAGGTTAGTCCCAAAAAATGATATAAAGTTGCTATAAAATGATTGTAAAACATCCAAGAATGACAATATAACAACATGGAACAAGCAAAAATTATAGATACATTGGAGACGTATCAGCATCCCCAAGCTTAATTGAAGGAAATATGCCCTAGAGGCAATAATAAAGTTGTTATTTTATATTTCCTTATTTATGATAAAGGTTTATTATTCATGCTAGAATTGTATTGATCGGAAAATTAAATACATGTGTGAATACATAAACAAATACCGTGTCCCTAGTAAGCCTCTACTAGACTAGCTCGTTGATCAAAGATGGTTAATGTTTCCTAACCATAGACATGTGTTGTCATTTGATAACGGGATCACATCATTAGGAGAATGATGTGATGGACAAGTCCCATCCGTTAGCTTAGCATAATGATCGTTCAGTTTATTGCTATTGCTTTCTTCATGTCAAATACATATTCCTTCGACTATGAGATTATGCAACTCCCAGATACCGGAGGAATACCTTGTGTGCTATCAAACATCACAACATAACTGGGTGATCATAAAAATGCTCTACAGGTATCTTCGAAGGTGTTTGTTGAGTTGGCATAGATCAAGATTAGGATTTGTCACTCCGAGTATCGGAGAGGTATCTCTGGGCCCTCTCGGTAATACACATCATAAGAAGCCTTGCAAGCAAAGTGACTAATGAGTTAGTTACAGGATGATGTATTACGGAACAAGTAAAGAGACTTGCCGGAAACAAGATTGAACTAGGTATGAAGATACCGACGATCGAATCTCGGGCAAGTAACATACCGATGGACAAAGGGAATTACATATGTTGTCATAGCGGTTCGACCGATAAAGATCTTCGTAGAATATGTAGGAGTCAATATGGGCATCCAGGTTCCGCTATTGGTTATTGACCGGAGAGGTGTCTCGGTCATGTCTACATAGTTCTCGAACCCGTAGGGTCCGCACGCTTAATGTTCGTTGACGATATAGTGTTATATGAGTTATATGATTTGTTGACCGAATGTTGTTCGGAGTCCCGGATGAGATCACGGACATGACGAGGAGTCTCGAAATGGTCGAGAGGTAAAGATTGATATATAGTACGATGGTATTCAGACACCGGAAGGGTTTCGGGATGCACCGGGTAGCCATCGGGTCACCGGAAGGGGTTCCGGACACCCCCGGTAGGTGTTATGGGCTTAATGGGCCAAGGGAGGGACAGACCAGCCCACAGGGGGCTGTTGCACCCCTCTCCCTGGCCGGCCTGCCCTAGGGAAGGAAAAGGGGGGAGGGCTAGCCCCTCCTGCCTTTCCCTCTCATGGGAGAAAGGAAAGGGGGGGGCGCCACCCTCCCCTGCCTTTCCCCCGCACCTATACAAGGCAGGGGCGCCACTTGGGGGAGGACCCCAAGTAGGATTCGGCCTACTTGGGGGCGCCTCCTGGCTGCTCCCTTCACCCCCACCTATATATATATGTGGGAGGGGGGTGCCTAGCACACTAGAACATTATCTTAGCCGTGTGCGGCACCCCCCTCCACAGTTTACACCCCCGGTCATATTTTCGTAGTGCTTAGGCGAAGCCCTATGGAGATCACTTCACCGTCACCATGCCGTCGTGCTGCCGGAACTCATCCAATACCTTGCCATCTTGCTGGATCAAGAAGGCGGAGGACGTCATCAAGCTGAACGTGTGATGAATGCGGAGGTGTCGTACGTTCGGTGCTCGATCGGTTGGAACGCGAAGAAGTTCGACTACATCAACCGCGTTGTCAAATGCTTCTGCTTACGGTCTACGAGGGTACGTAGACACACTCTCCCCCTCTCATTGCTATGCATCTCCTTGATAGATCTTGCGTCTGCGTAGAATTTTTTTTGTTTTTTATGCAACATTTCCCAACATTAATTCCTACTCGTCCTCGAGTAGGTAAATGATAAAAATAGAATTTTTGATGTGGAATGCTGCATAACATGTTCATCACATATTCTTTTCTTTTGTAGCATGGACATTTGGACTTTTATATGGTTCAAAGCAATAGTCTAGTTTTAACATGAAGATTTCAATACTCAAGCATATCAACAAGCAACCATGTCTTTCAAAATATCAATGCTAAAGAAAGTTATCCCTAGCCCATCATGCTCAATCATTGATCCATTCATGAAACACACTCGTATATTAGCTACATCTAATGCTCAAGTACGATCACAGTGCCCCTTAGTTGTTGCTTTATAAGAGAAGATGGAAACTCAAATAAAAATAAAAATTGCATAAAGTAAATAGATAGACCCTTCGCAGAGGGAAGTAGGGATTTGTAGAGGTGCCAAAGCTCAAAGCTTAAATTGAGAGATAAAAATATTTTGAGAGGCATACTTTTCCCGTCAACGAAAACGACCGAGAATTCCCAACACTTTCCATGCTAGATACATCATAGGTGGTTCCCAAACAGAAAGTAAAGTTTATTCCTTTTTCCACCATTCTTTCACAATCCATGGCTAGCCGTATCCACGGGTGCCTTCCATTCCAACACTTTCCAAGGAATTTATTATTGAAAAACATAAATATATTTTTTGCATTTTGGGACTGGACATCCCTATTACCTTTGCCACACTCTTGTGCAATGACAAGTGAATAAACACTCATCTTGAGAATAACACATCTAGCATGGAAAATATTGGCCACCCCCTGCCGCTTCATGAGAGGTACGGGCACACAAAAAGGAAATTCATTTTGAAAATTAGAGTTGGCACATACAAATTTACTTAGAATGACACGGAAATACCGCATATAGGTAGGTATGGTGGACTCATATGGCAAAACTTGTTTTAAGGATTTTGGATGCACAAGTAGTATTTCTACTTAGTACAAGTGGAGGCTAGCAAAAAGATTGAGAAGCAACCAACCAAGAAACGAAAATTCACATAAATGAGCATTAAGCATAACTAACACCGAATAATGCACCACAAGTAGGATGTAACATCATTGCATAACTATTGACTTTCATGCTTGCATAGGGAATCACAAACCTTAACACCAATATTCTTACTAAAGCACAATTACTCACCAACATGACTCACATATTACTATCTCCATATCGCAAAACTATTGCAAGGAATCAAGTTTATTTTTTCCAATGATCTTCATGAAAGTTTTTATTATATCCCTCTTGAATATCTATCACTTTGGGACTAGTTTCATATGTTACTTTTGATAAGCTCAAACAAATTTAAGTGAAGAACATGAGCATAAAGTTTTCTTCTCTCAAAATAATTTAAGTGAAGCATGAGAGAATTTCTTCAAAAATATTAACGCACACCGTGCTCAAAAAGATATAAGTGAAGCACAAGAGTAAATGACAAACTACTCCAAAAAGATATAAGTGAAGATCAAACGAGTAGTTAAGTAAATGGGTAGCTATTTGAAGACTCTCTCTTATTAAAAACTTTCAGATCTAAGTATTTTATTAAAACAGCAAGAAAAACAAAAACTAAATGACATTCCAAGAATAGCACACATCATGTGAAGAAGCAAAAACTTAGGCTCAACCGAGACTAACCGCTAATTGTTGATGAAAAAAGGTGGGATGTCTACCGGGGTATCCCCAAGCTTAGATGCTTGAGAATTCTTGAAATAATATCTTGGGATGCCTTGGGCATCCCCAAGCTTGAGCTTTTGTGTCCCCTTAATTCCTCTCATATCACAGTTTCCCTAATTCTTAAAAACTTCATCCACACAAAACTCAACAAGAACTCGTGAGATAAGTTAGTATAAATCAATGCAAGAACCTTATCATTCTATACTATAGAAAATCATTAAAATTATTATTTAACATTTCATAATAAATTCCTCTGCATATTTAATAGTCCTATCCTCAAATAGAATCATTAAACAAGCAAACATATGCAAACAATGCAAACATAACAGCAATCTGCCAAAACAGGACAGTCTGTAAAGGATGAAAGAATATCAATACTTATTTAACTCCAAAAATTCTGAAAATTTACCACACTGTAGAAAAATTATCATATCTTATTGTGCAAATAATTTCAACATTTTATCAAATTCTGACTTTTCTCGGGAATTTTGCAACAGCGATAAACTTTCTGTTTGAAACAGCAACATGTAGACTTGCAAAATAAGCATGGTAAAGGCTATCCTTGACATTTTTATTGAAATGAAAGATGCAAAACATTATTATAAATATAAGATGTCAAATACAAATAAAATAAAATGACGCTCCAAGAAAAACACATATCATGTCACGAATAAAAATATAGCTCCAAGTGAGGTTACCGATAATGTCGGAGACGAAAGAGGGGATGGCTTCCGGGGCATCCCCAAGCTTAGTTGCTTAGATCTTCCTTGAATATTACATTGGGGATGCCTTGGTAATCCCCAATACTAGGGTCTTGTCACTCCTTATTCTCCTCATATCGATATCTCATCCAAAACTTGAAAACTTCAATCACACAAAACTTAACGGAACTTCATGAGATAGGTTAGTATGATAAAGAGCAAACCATTCACTTTGGTACTGTCAAATACAAGATTCATAAGTGTTCTCACACAATTCCCACTGTAACTTATCATTTCCATAATTTATATTGAGCAATATAAGCCATAGAAACTAGGAAACAAGCAAACTATGCATTGAAAACAGAATCTGTCAAAAACAGAACAGTCTGTAGTAATCTGTACTCTAACCATACTTCTGCTACTCAAAAAATTCTGAAAAGTTATGACAACGTAGATAATTTTTATATAAATCATCTGTAAAAAATTCATATCAAAATCACGTTCCAGTGAATTTCAAAAGTCCTGGACTAAGCGCAAAAGTTTCTATTTTTGCACAGAATCAAGTCAACTATCATCCATACTATCCCAAAGGCTTTACTTGGTACTTTATTGAAAGAAAATCTATAAAACATGATTAATACAGTATACTAATCATGTGAACACACAAAAATAGTAGGTAAAAGTGTTGGGTTGTCTCCCAACAAGCGCTTTTCTTTAATGCCTTTTAGCTAGGCATGATGATTTCAATGATGCTCGCATAAAAGTAAAGAATTAAAACATAAAGAGAGCATCGTGAATCACAAGTTCCTCTCTCATAATAATTTTCAGTAGCATCATGAATGGATTCATCAATATAACTATCACACAAAGCATTCCTTTCATGATCCACAAGCATAGTATTTTTATTACTCTCCACATAAGCAATTTCATTCTCATTCATAATAGTGGGAGTATCATATGAAACTCGAATACTATAAATTGTTTACACATTAAGAGATTAATGTTTAGTAAAAGGATATTAAAAATTATGACAATAATTATCACTACTTTTTATAACATAAGAGTATCATCACAATAATCATCATAAGTAGCAACTTTGTTCTCATCATAGTCAATTGAAACCTCTTCCGAAATAGTGGAATCATTACTAAATAAAGTCATGACCTCTCCAAATCCAATTTTATCATTATAATAGAATTCAACACCCTCCAAAATAGTGGGATAATTATTATGTAAAGTTGACACTCGTCCAAACCCACTTTCATAAATATTGCAATCATCATAAATAGGAGGCATGCAATCATCATAGCAAATTTGATCATTCAAAGTAGGGGGACTAAAAAGATCATCTTTATTAAGCATAGCATCCCCAAGCTTGGTACAAGCATTAATTGCAGCAAATAAATTCTCAAACATATCATTCTCATCAAACATAGCATCCCCAAGCTTGTGGCTTGGCATATCATAAGCATAATCACTCTTATCATTAATAGTATGAATAGCACCAATAGTATAACAATTATTATCATCATAATTTTCCAAGTTGGTGCTAAAAAGATTTTCAAGATTATAAGAAGCATCATTATCATCCCAATCATAATCATCACAACAAGCAATAGGCATAACAAAATCATCATCAATGGTTCTTTCAGACATTGTGCCATAAGACAAAGAAGCAATATCATCATCAATTGCATCATCTTCCACAATTATTTTTGATTCATTCTCATGAGGCACAACAATAATAGGAGAAACGTCATTTGGGAGGGATACCTTTTTACCTCTATTCTTTCTTCTTTTCTTCTTCTTCGCCACATCATGTGTGGGTTTAATTAATTTTTTCGAGCTTCTTATTGATGAGATTGGTTGAATAGGGAGCTCCTCCTCGTCACCTATTTCATCATGAGAGACAATAGGAGGGAAAGTGGAAATCTTTACCCTTTCATTAGTATTCCTTTTATATTCTATTGGTTTTCCCATCTTTCTATAGTTGGCAATATAAGCATTCTCATTGCAATTTACCATGCAAAACATATAGATATTTTTTAGATTAGTTTCAATGTCGTCCGTGAGAATGAATACTTCAAACCAACTATTTTTATGTGTCAATTCTTCACTCCCCAAAAATAGACAAAGCTCATTATAAAGTTCAAGGGTGATCAAATTAATACAATATTTGGCCATGATTCTATCATGAAAAAGTTTGCATTGGAAATTAAGATGACCAACCTTATTGCAAAGTTCACAAGTAATAGGACAAAGAGAACATAATTTTGTAGCAAATTCATCTATCACTTTGAGCAAAAAATTGGTTCTATCATGTTTATGCTTCTTACAAAATCTATCTTCCCTATAAGGCACGTCTTCACAAAGTCTTTCCACTCCACAAAAATTGACATGCTTATAAGAAACATTTTTCATGACTAGTGCAATCATCATTAGCATTTTGGATATTTATAGAATTCATACTAACAACATTGCAATCATGCTCATCATTCATGCCAAACATTTTATTGAATTCTTCTTCTATCAATTGAGCACAATTTTCCTTTCCATCATTTTCAAGAAAGACATTATAAAGATGAACAATAGGAGACCACCTCAATTCCATTTTTTTGTAGTTTTCTTTTATAAACCAAACTAGTGAAAAAACAAGAAACTAAAAGATTCAATTGCAAGATCTAAAGATATACCTTCAAGCACTCACCTCCCCGACAGCGGCGCCAGAAAAGAGCTTGATGTCTACTACGCAACTTTATTCTTGTAGACACGTGTTGGGCCTCCAAGCGCAGAGTTTTGTAGGACAATAGCAATTTTCCTTCAAGTGGATGACCTAAGGTTTATCAATCCGTGGGAGGCGTAGGATGAAGATCGTCTCTCTCAAGCAACCCTGCAACCAAATAATAAAAAGTCTCTTGTGTCCCCAACACACCAAACACAATGGTAAATTGTATAAGTGCACTAGTTCGGCGAAGAGATGGTGATACAACTGTAGTAATGATAGTAGATATTGATTTTTGTAATAGTAACAATAAAAAACAGCAAGGTATCAATTAATAAAACGAAGCACAAACGGTATTGCAATGCTTGAAAATGAGGCCTAGGGTCCGTACTTTCCCTAGTGCAATCTCTCAACAATGCTAATATAATTGGATCATATAACCATCCCTCAATGTGCGATGAAGAATCACTCCAAAGTTCCTATCTAGCAGAGAACATAAGAAGAAATTGTTTGTAGGGTACGAAACCACCTCAAAGCTATTCTTTCCGATCAATCTATCCTAGAGTTCGTACTAAAATAACACCAAGCTATTCTTTCCATCGATCTAACCAAGAGATTGTACTAAAATAACACCATATGATACACATCAACCAACTCTAATGTCACCTAGATACTCCAATGTCACCGCGAGTATCCGTGAGTTAATTATACGATATGCATCAAACAATTTCAGATTCATAATACTCAATTCAAAACAAAAAACCTCAAAGAGTGCCCCAAGATTTCTACCGGAGAAACAAAGACAAGAACGTGCATCAACCCCTATGCATAGATTACCCCATTATCACCACGGGTATTCATAGCAAGACATACATAAAGTGTTCTCAAATCCATAAAAGTATTCAATCCTATAAGAACGAAATCTCAAAGGGAAAACTCAATTCACAACAAGATAGAGAAGGGAAACCATATGATCCGACTATATTAACAAAGCCCGCGATACATCAAGATCGTGACATCGCAAGAACACGAGAGAGAGAGAGAGAGAGAGAGAGAGAGAGATTAAACACATAGCTACTGGTACAAACCCTCAGCCCCGAGGGTGGACTACTCCCTCCTCATCATGGTGGCCACCGGGATAATGAAGATGGCGACCGATGATGATTTCCCCCTCTGGGAGGGTGCCGGAACGGGGTCTAGATTGGTTTTTCATGGCTACAGAGCCTTGTGGCGGTGGAACTTCTGATCTATCGACTCCCCTAGGAGCCCCCTTGATTGATTGAACCTTGGATTAGCAGGGTGGATGTCATTCTTCTTTTTTGTTTGGTTTCATCCGTAGTCGGGATCCTGCTCTTCTGTATAGTGATTGCTATGTATTAATGAACTGTTGTATTCATGTTGTAGCTTGTGGCGAGTGTAAGCCTTTATCTTGTATTCTCATCTATTCAGTACATGGTATGTTGTAATGATATCCACCTTGCTATGCGCTCGAAATGCGATTGTGCCCCAATCATGAATTCATCACGTGATTGGGATAGAATCACATCTTGGGTGCTACAAGTTGGTATCAGAGCCTTACCGACCTTAGGAGCCCCCTTGATTGATCGAACTGTTGTCGTTGTCGAATCTAGAAAAAAAACTATTTTGAGTCTAGTTATATCGGAGAGTAGGGATTCTTTTTACTCCTCTTCCCGTTCGTCGCTCAGGTGAGGAATCGTGACTAGGTGTTTTTACTTTCATTACTCACCTTTTTCACTCAATTTTTTTAGGATCACGCGGGTATTGTGGAATCGTTCCGATATCATTGCGACGGGGATTCTGTCCTGGTGCCTCCTAACATTTAGGGGTTGTGGCAGTGTCCCGGGGAGTTGAGCTCCAACGTGTTTTTGTCACAGTGCTTATCGTTTCAGTTCCGGAATACCACAGGTCGTCGACATCGAAAACACTTCTATACTCTTTGTGGTGAGAGTAGTTTAGCGCCACCCAGTACTGGGGAGAGCGACCAGATGTATTGCCACACCTAGTATAGGGGATGTTCTTTCGAAGGTCTGAGGTACATGATTTCCGAGGTTTTCTTGGTTATGTGTTGACGGATGGATACAGTTGGAGTGTAGGATTTGTTAGTTGTGTGAGATATTTGTGCCTCCCTGTATCCCCAACACCAGATTGCATAACCAGAAAGTTTCGGGAGTTCATAGGTGGGAATTCAAGTAGTTACCTAGAATATCTTTCCGACAGATGCATGATATGGGATTGGGTAAATCTCTATCATAGGTATTTGATTTCGGCTTATTCTGCAAGCCAATCCTTTGTTTTGTTTTGAGTTGTGGTATTCAAGTTGCTTCAATGTCAAGTGTTGATGCCATACCTTTTCTAAGCGGTGTTCTCATATTTCTATGGGAGTGCTAATTCTTCTTGATCATCAAGATTGTCATCTCAATTTCTTCTCAACCGGTGTGCTTCTCTTCAAGTTAATCTGACCCCTTCAGCATTTGCCAGATCAATTATCAGTTTTTTCTCAATGGTGTTAGTTCCATCCATCCCAAATTGTCTTCTTCTTTTCCCACCATCCCACCCTTTTATTCAAGGACTCAGATTTCTTAATCAAGTATCCATTTTATTGATGTGAAGTCTCTTCATTCTTTTCCTTCAATGTTCTCACCCGGTGATTCTCATGAAGATGCTCAAGAGCTACAAGTTCATCATTCTTTCATTCTCGTTTTTTTCTATGGTGGATTCAATGCAAGCTTTTGGTGTTGATCATATCCCTTTCCTCCTTTCAAATGCTTTCTCATGTTGGAAGTTCTTATCCAAGCATCTCGTGATCATTAACCTCACGATACTTGTATCCAGAGTGCTGAAGATATCTCAGAAGATTCGTGTTTCCATTCTTAATCCATTCAAGCTATTTGGAGATTATTATCTCATGCAAGCCATTTAATTCAACCAGTGCATAATCTCTTTATAAGCATTTCTTCCAATGGTGTTTCCTTGAGTGGGCCCTAACCCATAGGTTTTTCCCCAAGATCTTACCTGACTCTTCTAATTTTTTCCGGAGTATTCTCGAGTTCTTCTCAAAGCTTAACGTAAGAATGAATTATCATCAGTCATATTCTTTCTTCTCCAAGATCGCTTTCAAAACATTTTCATCGTTGGTTCAACATTTCTATTCTTCATTGTTCAGGAGTGCCTCAACAATTTTGGTGGTGTTCTCGTCGTGTCGGTGTACTAAGTATTGGGCCACTAGTACCCCGTACTTGTGCACGGGCAGTTGTAGCCATCCTCGCGGCAAGGCTTGCCGGGAACAGTTTGAGGTCAATTCAAGCCACCAAAGAAATCATCAAGTCAGAGATCTGAGGATCAGCAGATAAGAAGAGCTGGAATCAAAAGGCCAGCTTCCCCGGCAAGATCTTGTCGGGGTGGCCTGCGGAGCCCGGCAAGGCTTGGCGCCCGGCAAGGCTTGGTGCCCGGCAAGATTCGGCGCCCGGCAAGATTCTGCCACTGTGCCACCGCTTCGGCACAGTAACAAGTCTGACATTCTGGGTCCTTCTCTGGATGCATGGCGACACGCCAGTGGAGGAGAGCTTAAGCGGTGCTGATGGGATGGCCCCTTTTTCCATCCCCAAGAAAGTGAGGACACCTAAACGGACACCTCACGGTGCATTAAATGCGTTTGTCCTAATCCGTCAGGGGTTAGGTATGATACCCTGTAGCTACTTTGCACCTCAATGTATGTACATTTTGCCACTGTGGTGACCCCTTTGTGATATAAAAGGAGGCCCAAGGCAACTGCTACAGCGGAAGAGAACTTCTGGCCCATTCTGCATGCGTAGCTGCTCTTTGAACGTACTGTTCATAGTGAGCGCTCCTGAAGGCTGGGCTCAAGAACATTAATAAGAACACAAAGCAGGAGTAGGGTTTTACGCGGATCAGCGGCCTGAACCTGGGTAAAAACTTCCCGCGTCGATCGCTGGTTCTGCTCTTTGCGTATACCTCTCCCCCCGCCGAATCGTAAAGGGGTCTCTCGGGATCCCATAGGTGTCGTACCCCGACATCTTTGGCGCGCCAGGTAGGGGGATTGAAGGTTGCGTGAACCTGATCTAGTGATCGGCGCCTCAGTTTCTTCATCATCATGCCGCCCAAGAAGAAGAGCGTCGTGACGGCGCAACCGTCCACGTCCGTTTTGCCTACGCCTTCGCGTACGGGCGACGGCGTGGGTGCAGAAGGAAGAGGACTAGAACCCCCACGGCGTTCTGGTGATCCGAGCTAGGCGAGCGACATCGTTCGCAGTGGCAGTGGTAACCTGCACGCCGCTGGATCTAGAGACGGCGCTGTGTTGCCTACGGGTGGCACAACGAACTCCAGAGATCGGAGGGCGCCTGCTGGAGCTCCCGCGCCGGCGCAAGCCTCACGACCTACCCAAGTCGTACACAATGAGCGATGTCATGGCGCTGGTGGTTCAGGGCGTCCCCATGAAAAGATTTCTGCGCATCGATCCCAAGATGCGCGGGACCAGCATGCACACCGAGCTGCTGGCGGGGGTGGCGCGCGGTCGCGTGACCGTGGTGGTGCTTCTTCTAATATGGTTAGGAGTCAGAGCACCTCACGTACCTCGCACCTGTCGCCGCCGCCTACGCCAGCAGAAGCCATGGCACGTGCGCAGCTGCTCCTCGATTTTCCTCCTGTCCCGGAGAAGATGGAGGAGTGGCGAGCTACTATCCAGAGCCTTATCGGCTTCGCCAACAAAGATGGACCGCAAGAGGCAGGGCCCTCGCAGCGGAGGCCCATCGATCCGGCGCGAGCCGATGTGGAGAAAACCGGAGGTGGTGCAACCACAGTGCACTCCCCTCCGCGGCACCAGCGGCGGCCGACAACCCAGCAGGTCGACCGCCGTGAAGAAGTTTCCACGGCGTCATCCGATCCACGGATGCACCGTGATCAGCGTTAAGTTCTCCAGGAACGAGGCAAGGAGGACGCTCGAACTACCATCGAGCGGCGACGGGAAGCGCGCTATTAGTCTGATAAATGCGCGGGGCTGGCTGTCGACGAGCCTGCGCCAGGGGACGTAGGAGACTTGCCTTATGAGGTAGGGACTCCAGCGTTTACCCGTGAGCTACGGCAAGTCCGGTGGCCCAATTCCCGAACCTTCAAGCCGGAGGTTCCGGAGAAATATGACAGTAAGACCCATCCCTCGGAATTCCTGAGCATCTACACCATTGCGGTGCAGGCTGCCGGGGGCCGAGATGACAAGATACTTGCCAACTACTTCCCGTTGGTGCTCAAACCCAACGTCAGGTCGTGGTTGATGCATCTGCCGGAGAATTCTATTTCTTCCTGGTCAGATATGTGCCATCAGTTTGTTGGTGCCTTTGTCGGAGGCCACCAAGCTCCTGGCCAAGAGAGTGATTTGCATATCATCCCTCAGAAGGAGGGCGAGTCCCTGCGTAAGTTTATCCAGAGATTTAGCCGGGTGCAGTACAATATTCCTGACGTTCACCCTGCCGCTGTCGTTAGCGCGTTCCACCAGAACGTGCGTAACCGCAAAATGCGGGAAGAGCTGGCAATGAACAAAGTCCGGAGTATTGCCGAGCTTTACGCTTTGGCCGACAAATGCGCTCGAGCTGAAGAGGGGAGGAAACTCCCTGGCGAAGCTGTTGGCGCGGCGGGCGAATCTAAAGAAGAAGATGCCGCGGCCCCATCAAGGAAAGGCCGGCGGCGGAACAGGAAACGCGGAGGCAAGGCCGTGCTTGCTGTCGAGGAATCCGACAACCCCGGCGCCGCCAAGAAGGCCAAGGTTGGTGACCCCGGCAAGGATCTTGCCGGGTGCCCTTCCTGTCAGGCCTTGGCGGCTGCCGACAAGTCGGAGAACTCCGGCAAGCAGTATTGCAAGATCCATCGCACCAAGGGCCACGATCTCCAGAACTGCCGACAAGTTGAACAGCTTGCCGAGAAGCAGAGGGCAGAATATGAAAGGCGAGATAAGGAGAAGGCCCAAGATGGTGCTGATGGATCCGGCAAGAAGCACGGTGGCCGAGGGGGTCGCTGCGGCAAGGCCAAGCAACAAAAGGATAGGCCCGCTCGGGGCCGAGACAAAGAAGAAGATGATGATGAAGAAGATGATGAGTCCAGTGAGCAAGAATTCCAGAAGGCTACGGAGGCCATGTGTATCGATGGAGGAGCTTCGTTGCATTCTTCCCACTGTCAACTCAAACAGTGGGTGCGGGAAGTCAATGCGGCAGAGCCATCCCTAGATGCATGTAGGCCCCTAAAGTGGTCCAGCACGCCTATCATTTTCGACGCCGAGGATCACCCTGATCGCATAACTGCGGTCGGGTGCTTGCCATTGTTGGTCTCGCCAACAATTCGCAACCTCAAGGTGACGAAAATGCTAGTTGACGGTGGGGCCGGCCTAAACTTAATCTCACCGGATGTGCTCAAGAAGCTCCAAATTCCCAACGAGGACCTCAAAGAAACGGGTACGTTTCAAGGGGTCAATCCGGGAAGAACCCAGCCTGAGGGGAAGAAGAAGACCAGCAAGAACCTTGGCGTGAACTCCGGCAAGCGCACCTCCTCGGAGTGCTGCGCTTCCGTCGAGGACGCACCAAAGAGTTCCACCGGCAAGAACAAGAAATCCAAGGCTGCTCCGCCGGAGACCAAGAAGGTGCCTGTCAGAGAGAACGGAACGGGGGGAACTTTCACCATAAGTTCCACCCTAGATGACAAATAGGAAAGCGCGCTCGTTGCTTTCCTGCGGGCGAATGTCGATGTGTTTACATGGCAAACGTCTGACATCCCCGGTGTTCCCAGGAAGGTAATTGAGCACCACCTTGCCATTTGTCCTCATGAGCGGCCCGTCAAGCAAAGGGTCAGGAAGCAAGCCTTGGA
Organism: Thinopyrum elongatum; assembly: GCA_011799875.1. NCBI lineage: Eukaryota > Viridiplantae > Streptophyta > Magnoliopsida > Poales > Poaceae > Thinopyrum > Thinopyrum elongatum. Next base: position 157,676,904 of record CM022298.1, read on the forward strand.
GCGGCAAGAATTCATTGCCGAAGAAATCAGAAAGCTGGAGGCGGCAGGATTGGTCAAAGGAGTGCTTCATCCAACCTGGTTGGCCAATCCGGTTGTAGTGCGGAAAGCGAATGGGAAATGGAGGCTTTGTATCGATAATACAGATATCAATAAAGCTTGTCCAAAAGATCCCTTTCCCTTGCCGCGCATCGACCAGATTGTAGATTCCACCGCTGGTTGTGATCTCCTGTCCTTCCTTGATGCCTATTCAGGGTATCATCAGATTTTTATGGCAAAAGAAGATGAAGAGAAGACCGCATTTATCACCCCATGTGGTACGTATTGCTTTATACGAATGCCTTTCGGGTTGAAAAGTGCCGGTTCGACATTTGCAAGAGCAATCCAAATTGGTTTTGAGCCTCAACTCCATAGAAATATGGAGGCGTATATGGATGATATAGTGGTCAAAACCAAAGACAAAGCGACGCTCATTCAAGATTTAGAAGAAACATTTGCAAATCTGCGCAAGATCAATTTGAAGCTCAATCCTGAGAAGTGCGTGTTCGGTGTTCCTTCCGGCAAGCTCCTCGGATTCTTTGTATCTTGCCGGGGAATCGAAGCGAACCCCGACAAGATCAAATCTATTGAGCAAATTGAAGCGCCGAGACGCGTCAAAGATGTGCGTCGTCTTGCCGGCTGTGTTGCTGCTCTAAGCAGGTTTAATTCCAAATCTGCTGAGCGCGCCCTGCCCTTTTTCAAAATTTTGAAGAAGGCAGGTCCAATGAAATGGACTCCGGAGGCGGAGGCTGCGCTGCAAGATTTGAAGAAATACCTTTCCTCTCCGCCGACGCTAGTCGCGCCTAAACCACAAGAGTCGTTGCTGCTGTATCTGGCAGCAACAAATCAAGTGGTTAGTGCTGCGCTAGTGGCGCAGAGAGAGGCTGATGAGGAAGCAACACCAGCGGCAAGACAGCCAGGTGACGCGGCAAGATCTTCCCCGGCAAGGGTTGATCCCGGCAAGGCAGGATCAGCGCAAACAGAAGAACCATTGCAGAAGAAGAAGGTGGTGCAGCGCCCAGTTTATTTTGTTAGCTCTCTTTTACAAGGAGCTAGGTCAAGATATTCTGGTGTGCAGAAGTTGCTTTTCGGCCTTCTTATGGCCTCGAGGAAGCTGCGCCATTATTTTCAAGCACATGAAATCACCGTCGTCACTCGCTTTCCGTTGCAACGGATTTTGCAAAATCCAGAAGCAACCGGCAGGATCGTGGAGTGGGCGTTGGAGTTGTCGAGCTTTGGCCTCAAGTTTGAAAGCACTTCAACGATTTAGAGCAGGGCCTTGGCGGAGTTCATTGCGGAGTGGACCCCAACGCCAGACGAAGAGGCTCAGGAAACAAATCTCCCCGGCAAGGAAATCGATCAGCAATGGGTTATGTACTTTGATGGGGCCTTCTCACTGCAAGGCGCCGGTGCTGGCGTGCTGCTTGTCGCACCCACCGGAGAGCACCTCAAGTACGTAGTGCAAATGCACTTTCCCCGGGAGAGTTCGACCAACAACACTGCAGAATACGAGGGTTTGCTTGCCGGTCTCAGGATCGCGGCAGACCTTGGTATCAAGAAGCTCGTCATCAAAGGCGATTCACAACTTGTCGTCAGGCAAGTTAACAAGAGCTATCAAAGTCCATTGATGCAAGCCTACGTGGATGAAGTGAAGAAAATGGAAGAGCGCTTTGACGGTCTGCAAATGGAGCATGTTCCTCGTGCCGAGAACAGTGTTGCTGATGACCTGTCAAAGCGTGCCGCCCTCAAGTTGCCTGTGGAACCAGGAACTTTTGTGCTCCAATTGACTCAACCATCCGTGGCGCCATCGATGCGGCAAGAAAAGAGAAGAAAGTTGAAATCTGGCCAGTACTTCCCGGCAGAGCTCCCCGGAGCCGCCGGCAAGGAAGTTGCCGGGATCGACATGCCTGCCGGGGGACAATAGGCTCCGTCAGGGCCTCAGGCCCTTGCTGTCGAGACAAACGTTCCCCCGGTAGAGGAGATGCCTTTAGTCCTAGCTGTCGAGCCTCAGGCTCCAGCATGGGCGCAGCACATTGTCCATTTTCTTCAGACAGGAGAACTCCCGGAGGAACAGGAAGAAGCAGAAAGAGTAGCCCGTCGGTCTGTTGTGTACAAGTTCGTCAATGACGTCCTGTACAGAAAGAGACCAAACGGTGTGAAATTGAAGTGCATTCCTCAGGAGGATGGACTAGAGCTGTTGGCAGAGATACATGGAGGCATATGTGGCTCTCACATAGGGTCAAGAGCACTTGTCAGGAAAGCATTCCGGCAAGGTTTCTTTTGGCCCACCGCTCTCCAGGATGCAACTGCACTAGTAACCAAGTGTGAAGCGTGCCAGTTTCATTCGAAGAAATCACATCAACCAGCTTAAGCTCTTCAGACAATCCCTCTCTCCTGGCCATTTTCGGTCTGGGGGCTCGACATACTGGGCCCTTTCCCCCGTGCTACAGGGGGCTTTGAGTACTTGTACGTTGCTATCGACAAGTTCACAAAGTGGCCGGAGGTGGAAGCAGTGAGGAAGGTGACAGCACAATCAGCCGTCAAGTTCTTTAAAGGGATAGTTTGCCGTTTCGGTGTACCCAACGGGATCATCACCGACAACGGCACGCAGTTCATAAGTCGCACCTTCATGCAGTACGTCCAAGACTTTGGCGGCAAGATTTGTTTTGCCTCTGTTGCTCACCCGAGAAGCAACGGCCAAGCGGAGAGGGCTAATGCTGAAGTGTTGCACGGTCTCAGGACCAGGACTTTTGACAGACTGAGAAAGTGCGAAAGACGCTGGATTGATGAGTTGCCGGCGGTTCTTTGGTCAATCAGAACAACACCAAATCGAGCCACCGGCCAGACGCCCTTCGCTCTGGTCTACGGAGCGGAAGCAATTCTCCCCACGGAACTCACGTATGGATCTCCTCGAGTGCTCGCTTATGATGAGCTTGAGCAAGAGCAACTGCGGCAAGATGACGCTATGCTCCTTGAGGAGAATCGTCTTCAGGCTGCTGTGCGAGCTGCACGCTACCAGCAAGCTTTGCGTCGCTACCATAGCCGCAAGGTTCATGCCCGAAGCCTTGAGGAAGGCGACCTTGTTCTTCGGCGGATTTAGTCCGCCAAGAATTCAAACAAGTTGACGCCAAAGTGGGAAGGCCCTTATCGGGTAGTAGGAGTCACCAGGCCTGGCGCTGTCCGCTTGGAGACCGAAGATGGCGTTCCAGTGAGCAATTCCTGGAATATCAAACATCTTCGCAAGTTCTACCCATAAGGCGCGGTTGCCGGGGGCTCCCGACAACCACCCTTTTGTACAAGTCTTGCCGGCAAGGCATGTGATCCTTTGTACAAAGCCAGGCGCAGACCCTGAGTGCAGATGAATAAATTTAAGTGTTGTACATTTCCTTATTGATTCCCATGTTCATATTTACATATGCATGTTTGTCTAAGATGTTGTATAACACCTACTCCCGGTAAGTTCTAACGAGCCGCCAAGGTTTCATATCTTTATTTTCTCTTCTTTCTTTTTCTTAAAAGTCAGAAGGATTCCTCGCGTGCACATTTGCCGGGGGGGAAGGGAGATATGAGTACCAGTTGGCGACGTTCGGAATCGACGCTTGCCGGAGGAAGGACAGTGACAGAAAGCTAAGTTCTAAAAACTCAGAGCAAGTTTCTTTTATTACAAAGTTATTTCCTTGGACGATTCCGACTCTTGTATGGAAAATCTGCACGCGAAGGAACCCTTGTTGTAATCAGTTGCGCCCTTATTTTGTTTCGAGCCCGCTCAGCGATTTAAGTGGCTGCACTGAGAACGCCAAGGAGTCTTGTCGGCCGCTGCGCCTCCAGCAGGCTGCTGAAGTCCCGCACCCAGCGCTCGCGGCAGGTTGTGCGCCGGCAAGTTTTTCAGTAAGCGTAGGGTGAACTCCATACATAAAGGAATCAGACAAGGAAAATAGCAAACATGAACTTAAGCATAGGCGAGTTATGTTACATTCATGAGCTGCCTTAATTCTAACTTGAGACTTAATTGTCTTTTACATGGAATGATGACGGCAAGAAAAGGGGGAGCACTTAATCCCTGCGCTGGCCTACAATCCTTTTGATGGAGTCCACCTTCTCAATGATAGGCGCGATGCTTTCTTCATGCGCCTCAACATTTGCGTCCCTTGGCAGATGGCCGAGCGCGTTGGAGAGGTCGATGCCGGGATTGCTGTGCACCACTTTGATAAGCACCTTGCGGAGGACGGCCCGGCAAAGCCGGCGAGTCTCGTTGGCCAATTGGGTCGCCCGGCTAGACTGGAGCACCCTCAAGGTGTTGATGATGCTTTCAAAGAACATCGTCAACCTGGCACTTGGAGATATCCTTTCCTCGGAAGAATATCTGAAGTTCGACAGGCCCATGGTTGACAGTTCTGCAGTAAGCCTCTCTGCGGTGGCGATGAGACGTCCAGTCCAGATCTCCACCCCCTTCTCGTAATCGGTTTGGGCGGCGGCAGCGCTCTTGAGCAGGTTCCTCTCTCCCTGGAGATCTTTGAGTAGAGCCTTCTCACAGGCCCTGCCGGCCTCGAGAGACTTCTGCAACGTGGTCAGCTTCAATTCCAGAACTGCAATGTCATCAGCCGCAGAGGAGAGCTGCTTGGTTTTATTGGACAGGGCAACTTGCATCTCCGCCAAGGAGTGGAGGGTTTTTTCCCTATCACCCTTGAGCGTCGAGAGCTCCTTGTCGTGCTCTTTGAGATCTGTTTCCAGTGTCTTCACCTTGTCGCTCAGCTCGTTCTTGGCGGCCTCTGCAGCTTCGGCAGCATCGACGGCCTCCTTGAGCTTGCCGGCATGACTTGCAGTCAGAGCTTCGAGTGCCTCTTTATGTTTTTTCTCCAGCTCCTGGGTCCGCCGCGTGACAAGCTTCTCGATATCTTCATCTTTTCTGCGAAGCTTGGCGGCGAGCGCCTGCTCATGTGCAGTGAGATCTTCTTCATGAGCATCAAGAGCAATGCGGCGCCCCGTCAGGAGAGCATCTTCAGCAGCAATCCTTTGAGTAGCTTCATCATGCGCTTTCTCCATATCAGATTGCTTCAGGAGGATCTCTGTCCACTGCTGGCTCACTTGTTCCCGGCCGACAACCAACTCTTGGAGGGCCTCGGCGTGCCAGACTTGCATTTGTGCGACGCGCCTTTGAAAATCTGCTTCGGCCGCCTCGACAACTGCCATTCTGGAATCCGCCTTGTCTTTCCGGGCGCGGTGGAGAGCCTGGAGCTTGCGGAAGTTCTCGCCCATGGCCTGAAGGAGCTGATCCTCTTCAGATTTGCCGCTGCCAGCGCTGGGATCATCAACAACCTCGAGCCCGGCAGCAGCGATGATTTCTTCGTCAAAAACTTCTCCTTCGGCTGGTGCCCCAATGCTTGCCGTCCCCGACAAGTTGACAAACGGGTTCTCGCCAACCTTGAGGTATTTGCTGGATGAGGGGCCTTCAGATGTTGACGGTTCGTCTTCAGCGACCGCCTCACCAGTGGCAGGGGGCTCCGTGGCCGGTGCAGCGCCTGGCGCTCCTACGGCAGGAATGCCGTCAGTACGGTCATCAGCCTCCTTGTCGCCCCCTTCAGTAGGTTCCTTGGCGGGCTCCTCTTGTGCAGTCTTGGCGGCCTCCCCGTCAAGAGCACCACCAGCCTCGATAGTGTCATCCTTGGTGGCCTCGCTGGCAGCGATCCTGTCTGCTTCGGCAGCGACGTCCCTGGCGGTCTCCTCGATGACAACGTCGCATCCATGTGTTCCGTCACAGGGAACTCTGAAGGACGAAGGAGAAGAACAGAATAAGATCAAGATTGAAGTTTAAAGCGACTAAAGACAGAGAGATAAGGGAAAGAGTAACAAGCACTCTGAGGCGATCGATTACCTGCGTCGAGCTGTTGGGAGGTGGCCTCGCCCCTCCCGGCAAATTCGGTTGCCGGGGGTGGGTTGCCGGAGTCCGTGCTTGCCGGCTCCTCCTCAATTAAGATGGGCTCGTCGGTAGGAACTCTTGCCGGGGACGTGCTTATGGGTGGCGTGGTCGATGAAGGTGGCACGACGGGGATGTCTTCCGACAACTCTCCTTGTTGCCGTTCTTCTCCGGCGAGCCCAAGGATATCAGCGGCAAGAATGGAAGCCTCAGCACCCGCCAGCGGAAAAAGAACAATGAACTTACGCTGGGGGCTGTACTGGGGGCTGTGCTGGGGGCTGCGTTGAGGACTGGGCTCCGGGCTGACGACGACGGTTTCTGGCACGCTCGTGGAGCCTGCCGGGGGCTCGTCGCCCATGGAAGTCTTTGTCCTCTTCACCATCCTCTCCAGCAAGGTTTCTGCATCACTGCAGAGACAATACGAGCAAGTTAGTAAGATCGATCCAAGATTGGAATATAAAGGCTATGGCAAAGTACTCACTCTTCTTCCTCTCGCTCCAGACTAAAGCCGGAGGTGTCGAAATTGACCTCCGCTGCAATGTCTGAGTGGGGAGGCGGAGGAGGGGTCCTAGGCCGCTTGGCTATGGCAGGCGCCGGGGCAGCTTTCGGTGCGGTAGTGCGAGACACCCCTGCCGCCCCAGCAGTGGCCGCTGGTGTGGGTCTCGCGCGCCGCGCAGGTTGTTGACGAGCCCCTTGCCGCGGTGCAGTCTTGCCGGCCACTTTCTTGCCGGGAGCCTCGCCGCTCGAAGAAGGCTGGCTTGCCGGGATGCCAGATGCAGCCTTCCGAAGAACACGCTTCGTCTTCTTCGGAGCTGGGAGCTCTTCTTGCGGTTCTTCTTCGGCCGTGTCCTCGCCGAACGAGCTCTTAGTGGCTGTGCTGCTCTGTTCCCCGGCAGCTCTGTCCTTCCCGGCAGGTTTTACCTCCACTACTACCTCTGCGTCGCTGGCTTCCCATTCTGTGAAACCAACGCTGCCGGCCTCCGCGGCAAGATTTGCCTCCTCCACCCTAGTAGCAATATAAGCTACTTCTTGGTCGGTGGTGGCTCGGATGAAATCTGCCTCTTGCCGGACGGGTCTCTCCGTCAAGTTGTCAAAAAACTTCTGTGCTTCCTCCTCGGTTGGCTCGGCCCAAGTCGCATCAAGACCGTGGGCGTTGAACATCGGCATAAAGGCGATGGTTGACCCCAAGGCGGAGTTGTTGCACAAAGGGACGATCCTTGCCGGCAGCCGATGCTTATCTTCGCGCTGGAATAATTTTTGACGGAGAGCGCCAAGCTGCATAGTGGTCAGATTATTATTCAGCCCGGGGTGCAATCTCATGATATCTGCCGCGTTTCTGTATTCCCAAGCTGGCCTTCCCCTGTTCTGCAAGGGGGCGATGCGGCGGCAGAGAAAGTCGAAGCCAATCATCTCCATCGTCAGCCCGGCAGCTTTCAGGCAAAGGATTCTGGTGGTGGCGATTGTGAGCCTCTCGTCCTCCGCGGCGAGATCGCTCCAGTCCTTGCCGCGAACCACCTTCTGTTGCCGGGGAAGACAAAACGGATGGGGATCTGCTTCCTTGATCCAGCACCATTCAGCCCGCCACTCGTCCCACTTTTCGCGGTAAACTCCTTCTGGGTATATCTCCTTATTCCAAGCCCTTGGAATCCAGGCGATAGAACCAGAGAGGGCCTCTCCTTTTTGGATGCGGGGGAAGAAGTAATGGCGAAAAAGAGTAGAGTTGGGAATCACGCCGGCGAAGTTTTCACAGAGATGAGCAAAGATGGACATACACAGTACAGCATTCGGCGTGAAATCAAGAAGATGGAAACCGTATGTGTACATGATATCATTGAAGAAGTCGGAAAATGGGGGACAGAGCCCGCAATAGAAATACGCAGCGAAGAAAGGGTATCTGTCCGATCCACTTTTGGAACAAGCACCTGGAATTACGCGTGTGCCGGGGTGAGCTTGCGTCTCCTTCGCCCACATGCACTGGTATCGCCCCTTCAAAGCTTCAGCATCGAGCGATGGGGGGAAGACGACATGCTTCTTCCGCACCTTCACCAGTTCGTTCTCCGGAACGTCGGCTTTCGCCTCCTTGCCCTTGCCTTTGCTGGCCTTGGGCGGCATGGCGGCTGTGAGGGCGGAAGCCGGGGGTGGAGCGAGCGTGGAAGCGGCGGGCGGAAGAGGAAAAAGCTTCGCTCTGAGCTCGAGAGGAGGAAGGCGATGGCGACGGCCAGATTGAGAAGAAGAGGAGGGTAAATAGGCTTATGCCTCTGTGGCTTCTCCTTTTTATGGGGAAGGTGCGGGGCCGCCTCTTTTATTCCCCAATGTGGATGCGCCTCTATAGGCGCGAGGCAGTTGCAGCCTTTCAGGCACGCTTCCCACGTCACGCACTCGGTGCGTGTAGTGGGGGGCACAGTAAAACGAGATATTTACGAGCAGTTAATCCCCTGCCACGCGTGCCCGTGCACTGTTTGGGCCTAGCCCAACAACGCCTCGCACTCGTGTATGGCCTAGGCCCGGGGGCTCCTGTCGGTGTACTAAGTATTGGGCCACTAGTACCCCGTACTTGTGCACAGGCAGTTGTAGCCATCCTCGCGGCAAGGCTTGCCGGGAACAGTTCGAGGTCGATTCAAGCCACCAAAGAAATCATCAAGTCAGAGATCTGAGGATCAGCAGATAAGAAGAGCTAGAATCCAAAGGCCAGCTTCCCCGGCAAGATCTTGTCGGGGTGGCCTGCGGAGCCCGGCAAGGCTTGGCGCCCGGCAAGGCTTGGCGTCCGGCAAGGCTTGGCGCCCGGCAAGGCTTGGTGCCCGGCAAGATTCGGCGCCCGGCAAGATTCTGCCACTGTGCCACCGCTTCGGCACAGTAACAAGCCTGACATTCTGGGTCCTTCTCTGGATGCGTGGCGACGCGCCAGTGGAGGAGAGCTTAAGCGGTGCTGATGGGATGGCCCCTTTTTCCATCCCCAAGAAAGCGAGGACACCTAAACGGACACCTCACGGTGCATTAAATGCATTTGTCCTAATCCGTCAGGGGTTAGGTATGATACCCTGTAGCTACTTTACACCTCAATGTATGTACATTTTGCCACTGTGGTGACCCCTTTGTGATATAAAAGGAGGCCCAAGGCAACTGCTACAGCGGAAGAGAACTTCTGGCCCATTCTTCATGCGTAGCTGCTCTTTGAACGTACTATTCATAGCGAGCGCTCCTGAAGGTTGGGCTCAAGAACATTAATAAGAACACAAAGCAGGAGTAGGGTTTTACGCGGATCAGCGGCCCGAACCTGGGTAAAAACTTCCCGCGTCGATCGCTGGTTCTGCTCTTTGCGTATACCTCTCCCCCCACCGAATCGTAAAGGGGTCTCTCGGGATCCCATAGGTGTCGTACCCCGACACGTCGTCATTCTCATATCTGAAGATCGAAGAAGAGTTTCTCCTAAATCTTGTCCGTTCTCTAAAACTTCATGGTTCTGGCTTCATGCCATCCTCATAATTGTTTTCAATTGTGAGAATTCTTTTCATACCCATCCGAAGCATTTCATGAGTTATTTCCATTTATTCCTCCGAAGGCCATCTTTTCAGAATTCTTCATTCTCAACTTTCAGCTCTTGTTCTCCATATTCTACCGGTGCATCGTTCAAGTATTCTTTAGTCAGATCGTGATCTCTTCATTCTCTTGTATCTAAATTACCTCAAGTATCTTCATTTATTTTTCTAATTCTTCCCGGTGATTTGTTCCCTTTGCTTCATTAATTTTCAATTCTTACGGTGGTTCGTTCAAGATTCCTCTTCCATAGTTATCGTATCATTTCATTAATTGTTTTTAAAATCCTACCGGTGGTCCGTTGAATTTGCGCTATGTATCTATCTTTAATCCTTTTCAACGAGAATGAGTAGGATGCCAAATCCATTGTGGGTCATCAATTTAATTGATGAAGGATAAGCATAATGTAATTCTTATTCTTGTTTCATCGAGTAAATTCAATTCCTTATTCCGGAGGTTCATCAAAATTCTCGGTTTCAATTGTTTCACCTTTCTTTTTCCGGAGTTCCAAGTTTTATCGGTTATATCGTCACAAAGTGTTATCTAATAGTAGCAAGGCTTAAATCTTGTTCGCTTCAACCTTCAATTCTTTTCTATTCTCCTTTTCTACTGGAGTTCTTCATGGAGGCTCTACATGGTGGTTCATCAAAGATTTCATTCCTTCTCAAGGTTTTCATCAAGATTCTTGTTGGAGGAGCTCAAGCGTTCTTTATCGTGCATTCCAAAGTGCAATTCTTCTTCATTATCTTTTGAGGTGGTCTTATATCATTCTTGACAATTTCTCTTCATGTTTCATGATTCACAAGTTGTCAGGAATGAGATATTTTAAAACCATCATTTTCTCTTCGCTCATGAGTTGTTTCAACCCATCATAATTTCTTCATTGGAGGTTATCTTGGTATAGATTTCACCTAAAGACTTCCCAAAGGAATGTTGCTATTTGTGGTGCTTATCAATGATCCAAGCTTTCTCCATATCCTTCGCGGTGAAAGAGGCTTTTCATCTTTTCATTGATCTCATCCAATCAATTGTTTCCGTTAGTGGCCGGTTGTCGCCTCATAATTTTGAGATGTTTTTCATAAGCCCACAACAAGCTTATTCTTTTGTTGTTGATTTTTCAACAACTCCGTTCTAACCTTCTTGCAAGGATGCTTTCCAAATTCAATTGTGGTAGAAGTTGTCATTTCCTTCTTCGTTCTCTTATTTCGACGATCTAGCTTCTATTCGTTCGTTCGGGAGGCATTGTGATGTTGCTCTCTTCGACCAATCATCTCGTTTTCGCAAGATCATGTTCTTTTCCTTGCTTTTCCATTCAACAAGAGTGTTGTGTCCTATATTTAAGTTCTTTTCAACTTATCAAGTTTTCCTTCTCTTTTCTACCGGAGTGATGTCCAAATTCTGTCATTCTTGTTCCTTGGCTATCTCATTATACCTGTGTGGTCATATTCTTTTGGTGCGTGAAGCTCTTATTTCATGTATTTCAACCTACAAGGTTCTCGTAATGTTCCTTGTTCCTCTTTGCAAACAGAGTGTTTGCAATCTCGTTCATCTACATTGTATTCTTTCTTTCAATTTGTTCAACCTCTCAAGGTTCGTGGTTTCACTCGTTTGTCAAAGAAGCAACTTTGTATTACCTCTTTCTCTTCCGCTTCTGTTTTCATCCCTAGATCTCGGGGCGAGATCTCTTGTAAGTGGAGGAGAGTTGTAACACCCCGAGACCGGCGCTCCAGAAGCCTTCCGGTTATTCCGTTGTCGTCATGTGATTTACTTGGCTTGTTGCATTTCATCATGGCATCATGTGCATTGCATCCGCATATTTTCATAAAACTCATAGTCGTTCGTAGTTGCCGCTTCTCTCTTGTCTTCGTGGTCCTTTTGTCAGGCCACTTGTCTTTGTCGACCTCTCTCAGACCCCCTCGCGCGCGTCCGAAAAACATCCCTGAACCCAAACCGGGCAGTCATGACCGTTGGGTCCGGATCATCCCCAAACATCCCTAAAACATCTTTGGTTTCTTATTTGGTCTACCTAACATATTTATCTCGACCGTTCAATTTTAATCGTAGGGTCCGATTAGCCCCTAACCAAAATCCTCATGCTATATATATGGCCTAACCCTAACCCCTAGCTGTCCCATCCATCCATTCCCTCACCTGCCGCCGCCACTCTCCCGCATCTTCATCGGGATCCTCCCAGATCCATCTCCCTCCAGCCAGCGCCCGAGCCTCCACCTCTCGATCCCCATCCATCCAACTACCCATCGCCACCGCAACCTCCGACCACCTCCCGTGTTTTCCGCGGCAACCAAATCGCAGCGGCCAACCAGCACCCTCCCTTCTCCTTGCTTTCCTCCTCCACCCAACCAGGCAGCCCGCGCGCTTCCTGCATCCTCTCTGCTCAAGGGTCCAGCCGACGCCATGGAGCTTCACCGTCGCCGGCCAGCCTCCTCCGCACCAGCAGATCGAAGCCCCGTGCTCCCCACCACCTCGTCCTCGCGAGCACGACCACCGGGGCGCCACCTCGCCGGGCCTCTCGCGCGCTCGATGCTCGAGCTCCTCTGCCCGGGCATCCCACGCTCCTCAAGTCGTCATCGTCCTTTGCCCTCGCGCCTCCTCCTCCCGCAAGACCTTGCCGGCCACGACACCGGACCGCTGGAGCTCGCCTCCGCCGGCCCGACGAGCAGCAGCAGCAACCAGGCCACCGCACCTCGCCTCGGTCCCCTCCTTCGTCTCAATTTCTCCCATCTCTCTCTCTCACCCGGCTTCCTTCATCTCTGTTTGCCTGCATGAGTTGCCGTCGGCGCTGCAGTTCGTCCGCCTCGCCACCAACCGCCGCCCACACCAGATCTCTCCCCCGACGAGCCCGCGCGGCCACCGTCGTCGATCGGGCCCTCCTCGACCCAGCTGACCCTGCTCCTGGCCTCTCGCGTCCCCGCTGTCGATGCTCTATGCGCGAGCTCGACCCCTGCGTCCTCTGCATCGCAGCCGCGCCAAGGCCTCTGCTTCTTCTGCCTTGACTGCGCCTTCCCCATGTGCCCGCTCGATCCAGCCAGCGCTCCGACAGCCAGCCTCCTCCACCAACGGGCTGAAGCCCATGGTTGAGCTGCCCCCTGTTCCTGTTGGGCCCATGTTCAGATTCGGCCCGATGCATTTTTTTATCCCTCTGGACGAATTTAGCTATTTATCCAGAGAGTGCAGTTTTACAGAAAAACCCCTATTGATCATGCATTTATCTCACAAACCGTGCATCATATGAAAATACTTTATATATGTAAAATGCTTAGAATGTTTCATAATATGCTGCTTTCATCCATGATAAAAATGTTTAAAATGTTGTTTGATTAAACTTTCTCATATGACATGCTAAAATGGTTTATTTCATAACTAATTAACTGTAACTCAGAATTAAATAAACTTTATATGTAAATGGGGTAGAAAAATGCATAGATTAACTTGGTGCACTTTATTTTACTGTTAACAACATTAAAATATGGTTTAGGGCAGAACAGTACCAAATTCAAAATATGCACATGGGGATTTTCTGGAATTGTTGTTTGTTGTTCTGGCCTCATTTAAACTTGCCTAGATTGGTAGGTTGCTCATGCTTCACCTCTTGCCATGTTAACAAACATTTAATCTTGTCTTGTACATAACCGAGAGCGAACTAAATACTTGAATGTGGTGTTTCCTCAATATGCGAGCCCCACTTAATTTGTAGTATTGTTTGTTGCACTTTACCATGCCATGACTTATTAACCCGGACATGCATCATACTTGGTTGCGCATCATGTCATGTTTATGTGATGGTTGTTTACCCTGTTGTTTGCTTCTTTCCGGTTGTTCTTCTTCTTGATAGTTCCTCTTTCGTTCCGATCGTGAGGATTTGTTCGACTACGCTTGGTTCGTCTACGCCCGTTCGTCTTCTTCATGGACTCGGTCTTCTTCCTAGCGGGATTTCAGGCAAGATGATCATTCCCTTGGATACCACTACTATCTTTGCTTGCTAGTTGTCTCGATGCTATCGCTATGTCGCGCTACCTACCACTTGTTTATCAAGCCTCCCAAATTGCCATGATAAGCCTCTAACATTTTCACCATCCCAGCAAATCGTTGTTTGGCTATGTTACCGCTTTGCTCAGCCCCTCTTATAGCGTTGCTAGTTGAAGGTTCAGTTGAAGGTTGTTCCATGTTGGGACATGGATATCATGGGATATCACAATATCTCTTATTTAATTAATGCATCTATATACTTGGTAAAGGGTGGAAGACTTGGCCTTTCGCTTGGTGTTTTGTTCCACTCTTGCCGCCCTAGTTTCCGTCATACCGGTGTTATGTTCCTTGAATTTTGCGTTTCTAATGCGGTCAGGGCTTATGGCCCCCCCTTGACAGTTCGCTTTGAATAAAACTCTTCCAGCAAGGCCCAACTTTGGTTTTACCATTTGCCTAATAATAACTAAAACTTGCATAGGGATCGACTAGCACCCGAGGACTTTTAATCAACAACCCGGGCCAGTGCTCCTCATGAGTGTTGGTCCAAAACGGGCGGCCTGCGGGGCCACCACGGGGAAACTCAAGGTCTGGTTTTACTCATAGCTTGTCCCATCCGATCATGGCCTGAGACGAGATACACGCGGCTACTATCAGGGTGTCGGCACGTCGGGAGGTCTTGCTAGTTTTGTTTTACTATTGTCGAAATGTCTTGTGAACCGGGATTCCGAGCTTGATCGGGTTGTTCCTGGAGGAGGATTTTCCTCCGTTGATCATGAGAGTTTGTGATGGACTAAGTTGGGACACCCCTGCAGGGTTTAATCTTTCCGGAAGCCGTGCCCACGGTTATGTGGCAGATGGAAATTTTTAATATCCGGTTGTAGGGAACTTGACACCAGATCCGAATTAAAATACACCAACCGCGTGCGTAACTGTGACCGCCTCTTTTCGAGTGAGTTCGAGAAGAGAACACGGTGGGGTTATGTATGACTCGTAAGTAGTTCAGGATCACCTCTTGATCATTACTAGATTGTGACCGTTATGCGTAGTTTCTCTTCTTATTCTTGTACTCGTAAGTTAGCCACCATACAATGCTTAATACTTGCTGCAACCTCACCACTTATCCATTCCATACCCATTAAGCTTTGCCAGTCTTGATACCCATGGTAATGGGATTGCTGAGTCCTCGTGGCTCACAGATTACTACAACAACAGTTACAGGTACAAGTAATGCAATGATCATGACGTGAGAGCGATGCTTGCTTGTTTTGGAGTTCTTCTACTTCTTCTTTGATCAAGGGATAGGTTCCGGGTCGAGAGCCTGGGATAAGCAGGGTGGATGTCGTTCTTCTTTTTTGTTTGGTTTCATCCGTAGTCGGATCTTGCTCTTCTGTATGGTGATTGCTATGTATTGATGTACTGTTGTATTCATGTTGTATCTTGTGGCGAGTGTAAGCCTTTATCTTGTATTCTCATCTATTCAGTACATGGTATGTTGTAATGATATCCACCTTGCTATGCGCTCGAAATGCGATTGTGCCCCAATCATGAATTCATCACGTGATTGGGATAGAATCGCATCTTGGGTGCTACAAGTTGGTATCAGAGCCTTACCGACCTTAGGAGCCCCCTTGATTGATCGAATCGTTGCCGTTGTCAAGTCTAAAAAAACTATTTTGAGTCCAGTTATATCAGAGAGTAGGAATTCTTTTCACTCCTCTTCCCCTTCGTCGCTCTGGTGACGAATCGTGACTAGGTGTTTTTGTTTTCATTACCCTCCTTTTTCACTCAATTTTTTTAGGATCACGCGGTATTGTGGAATCGTTTCGATATCATTGTGACGGGGATTCTGTCTTGGTGCCTCCTGACATTTAGGGGTTGTGGCAGTGTCCCGGGGAGTTGAGCTCCAAGGTGTTTTTGTCACAGTGCTTATCGTTTTAGTTCCAGAATACCAGAGGTCGCCGACATCGAAAACGCTTCTATACTCTTTGTGGTGAGAGTAGTTTGGCGCCACCCAGTACTGGGGAGAGCGACCAGATGTATTGCCACACCTAGTATAGGGGATGTTCTTTTGAAGGTCTGAGGTACACGATTTATGAGGTTTTCTTGGTTATGTGTTGACGGATGGATACAGTTGGAGTGTAGGATTTGTTAGTTGTGAGAGATATTTGTGCCTCCCTGTATCCCCAACACCAGATTGCATAACCAGAAAGTTCCGGGAGTTCATAGGTGGGAATTCAAGTAGTTACCAAGAATATCTTTCCGACAGATGCATGATATGGGATTGGGTAAATCTCTATCATAGGTATTTGTTTCCGGCTTATTCTGCAAGCCAATCCTTTGTTTTGTTTTGAGTTGTGGTATTCGAGTTGCTTCAATGTCAACTGTTGATTCCATACCTTTTCTAAGCGGTGTTCTCATATTTCTATGGGAGTGCTAATTCTTCTTGATCATCAAGATTGTCATCTCAATTTCTTCTCAACCGGTGTGCTTCTCTTCAAGTTAATCCGACCCCTTCAGCATTTGCCAGATCAATTATCAGTTTTTCTCAACGGTGTTCATTCCATCCGTCCCAAATTGTCTTCTTATTTTCCCACCATCCCACCCTTTTATTCAAGGACTCGGATTTCTTAATCAAGTATCCATTTTATTGATGTTAAGTCTCTTCATTCTTTTCCTTCAATGTTCTCACCCGGTGATTCTCATGAAGATGCTCAAGAGTTACAAGTTCATCATTCTTTCATTCTCGTTTTTTCCTATGGTGGATTCAATGCAAGCTTTCGGTGTTGATCATATCCCTTTCCTCCTTTCAAATGCTTTCTCATGTTGGAAGTTCTTATCCAAGCATCTCGTGATCATTAACCTCGCGATACTTGTATCCAGAGTGCTAAAGATATCTCAGAAGATTCGTATTTCCATTCTTAATCCATTCAAGCTATTTGGAGATTGTTATCTCATGCAAGCCATTTAATTCAACGGGTGCATAATCTCTTTATAAGCATTTCTTCCAACGGTATTTCTTTGAGTGGGCCCTAACCCACAGGTTTTTCCCCAGGATCTTACCTGACTCTTCTAATTTTTTCCGGGGTATTCTCGAGTTCTTCTCAAAGATTGACGTAAGAATGAATTATCATCAGTCATATTCTTCCTTCTCCAAGATCGCTTTCAAAACATTTTCATCGTTGGTTCAACATTTCTATTCTTCATTGTTCCGGAGTGCCTCAATAATTTTGGTGGTGTTCTCGTCGTCATTCTCATATCTGAAGATCGAAGAAGAGTTTCTCCTAAATCTTGTCCATTCTCTAAAACTTCATGGTTCTGGCTTTATGCCATCCTCATAATTGTTTTCAATTGTGAGAATTCTTTTCATACCCATCCGAAGCATTTCATGAGTTATTTCGATTTATTCCTCCGAAGGCCATCATTTCAAAATTCTTCATTCTCAACTTTCAGCTCTCGTTCTCCATATTCTATTGGTGCATCGTTCAAGTATTCTTTAGTCAGATTGTGATCTCTTCATTCTCTTGTATCTAAATTACCTCAAGTAATTTTTCTAATTCTTCCCGGTGATTTGTTCCGTTTGCTTCGTTCGTTTTCAATTCTTACGGTGGTTCTTTCAAGATTCCTCTTCTGTAGTTATCGTATCATTTCATTAATTTTTTCTAAAATCCTGCCGGTGGTCCATTGAATTTGCGCTATATATCTATCTTTAATCCTTTTCAACGAGAATGAGTAGGATGCCAAATCCATTGTGGGTCATCAATTTAATTGATGAAGGATAAGCATAGTGTAATTCTTATTCTTTTTTCATCGAGTAAATTCAATTCCTTATTCCGGAGGTTCATCAAAATTCTTGGTTTCAATTGTTTCACCTTTCTTTTTCCGGAGTTCCAAGTTTTATCGGTTATATCGTCACAAAGTTCCATCTAATCGTTGCAAGGCTTAAATCTTGTTCGCTTCAACCTTCAATTCTTTTCTATTCTCCTTTTCTACTGGAGTTCTTCATGGAGGCTCTACATGGTGGTTCATCAAAGATTTCATTCCTTCTCAAGGTTTTCATCAAGATTCTTGTTGGAGGAGCTCAAGCGTTCTTTATCGTGCATTCCAAAGTGCAATTCTTCTTCATTATCTTTTGAGGTGGTCTTATATCATTCTTGACAATTTCTCTTCATGTTTCATGATTCACAAGTTGTCAGGAATGAGATATTTTAAAACCATCGTTTTCTCTTCGCTCATGAGTTGTTTCAACCCATCATAATTTCTTCATTGGAGGTTATCTTGGTATAGATTTCACCTAAAGACTTCCCAAAGGAATGTTGCTATTTGTGGTGCTTATCAATGATCCAAGCTTTCTCCATATCCTTCGCGGTGAAAGAGGCTTTTCATCTTTTCGTTGATCTCATTCAATCAATTGTTTCCGTTAGTGGCCGGTTGTCGCCTCATAATTTTGAGATGTTTTTCATAAGCCCACAACAAGCTTATTCTTTTGTTGTTGATTTTTCAACAACTCCGTTCTAACCTTCTTACAAGGATGCTTTCCAAATTCAACTGTGGTAGAAGTTGTCATTTCCTTCTCCGTTCTCTTATTCCGACGATCTAGCTTCTATTCATTCGTTCTGGAGGCATTGTGATGTTGCTCTCTTCGACCAATCATCTTGTTTTCTCAAGATCATGTTATTTTCCTTGCTTTTCCATTCAACAAGAGTGTTGTGTGCTACTTCTTGAGCTTGCGTTGGTTTTTCCCTTGAAGAGGAAAGGGTGATGCAGCACAGTAGAGGTAAGTATTTCCCTCAGTTAAGAACCAAGGTATCAATCTAGTAGGAGAAGAACGCACAAATCAGCAACACCTGCACAAACAATCAAACACTTGCACCCAACGCGATAAAGGGGTTGTCAATCCCTTCACGGTCAATTGCAAAGGTGAGATCTGATAGAGAAAGATAAACAAAAGATAAAATATTTTTGGTTTTTTTGGTATATAGATCTGAAAATAAAAGATTGCAAAATAGTAGATCGGAAAGTAATATGATGGAAAATAGACCTGGGGGCCATAGGTTTCACTAGAGGCTTCTCTCATGATGGCAAATAATACGGTGGGTGAACAAATTACAGTCGAGCAATTGATAGAAAAGCGCAAAGTTATGACGATATCCAAGGCAATGATTATGCATATAGGCATCACGTCCGTGTCAAGTAGACCGACTCCTGCCTGCATCTACTACTATTACTCCACACATCGACCGCTATCCAGCATGCATCTAGAGTATTAAGTTCATAAAGAACGGAGTAACGCCTTAAGTAAGATGACATGATGTAGAGGAATTAACTCAAGCAATCTGATGAAAACCCCATCTTTTTATCCTCGATGGCAACAATGCAATACGTGTCTCGCTACCCCTACTTTGTCACTGGGTGAAATCATGCAAGATTGAACCCAAAGCTAAGCACCTCTCCCATTGCAAGAAAAACCAATCTAGTTGGCCAAACCAAACCGATAATTCAAAGAGAAATACAAAGATATTAAATCATGCATAAAATAATTCAGAGAAGATTCAAATAATATGCATAGATAAGCTGATCATAAATCCACAATTCATTGGATCTCGACAAACACACCACAAAAGAAGATTACATCGGATAGATCTCCAAGAACATCAAGGAGAACGTTGTGTTGAGAATCAAAGAGAGAGAAGAAGCCATCTAGCTACTAGCTATGTACCCGTAGGTCTAAGGTAAACAACTCACGCATCATCGGAAGGGCAATGGAGTTGATGTAGAAGCCCTCCGTGATCGACTCCCCCTCCGACGGGATGCCGAAAAAGGCCCCAAGATGGGATCTCACGGGAACAGAAGGTTGCGGCGGTGGAAAAGTGTTTTCGTGGATGCCTCTGGTGATTCTGGAATATTTGTGAATATATAGGAGGAAGAGCTAGTCAGGGGAGTCCCGAGGGGCCCACAAGGTAGGGGGCGCATCCTCCACCCTTGTCGCCGCCTCGTGGCTCTACTGACTTGGACTCCAAGTCCCCTGGGTGTCTTCTGGTCCAAGAAAAATCATCGTGAAGTTTTATTCCATTTGGACTCCGTTTGGTATTCCTTTTCTGCGAGGCTCAAAAACAAGGAAAAAACAGAAACTGGCACTGGGCTCTAGGTTAATAGGTTAGTCCCAAAAATAGTATAAAATAGCATATTAATGCATATAAAACATCCAAAACAGATAATATAATAGCATGGAACAATAAAAAATTATAGATACGTTGGAGACGTATCATTGTGTCCTATATTTAAGTTCTTTTCAACTTATCAAGTTTTCCTTCTCTTTTCTACGAGAGTGATGTCCAAATTCTGTCATTCTTGTTCCTTGGCTATCTCATTATACCTGTGTGGTCATATTCTTTTGGTGCGTGAAGCTCTTATTTCATGTCTTTCAACCTACAAGGTTCTCGTAATGTTCCTTGTTCCTCTTTGCAAACGGAGTGTTTGCAATCTCGTTCATCTACATTGTATTCTTTCTTTCAATTTGTTCAACCTCTCAAGGTTTGTGGTTTCAATCGTTTGTCAAAGAAGCAACTTTTTATTACCTCTTTCTCTTCCTCTTCTGTTTTCATCCCTAGATCTCGGGGCAAGATCTCTTGTAAGTGGAGGAGAGTTGTAACACCCCGAGACCGGCGCTCCAGAAGCCTTCCAGTTATTCCGTTGTCGTCGTGTGATTTACTTGGCTTGTTGCATTTCATCATGGCATCATGTGCATTGCATCCGCATATTTTCATAAAACTCGTAGTCGTTCGTAGTTGCCGCTTCTCTCTTGTCTTCGTGGTCCTTTTGTCAGGCCACTTGTCTTTGTCGACCTCTCTCAGACCCCCTCGCACGCGTCCGAAAAACTTCCTCGAACCCGAATCGGGCAGTCGTGACCGTTGGGTCCGGATCATCCCCAAACATCCCTAAAACATCTTTGGTTTCTTATTTGGTCTACCTAACCTATTTATCTCAACCGTTCGATTTTAATCGGAGGGTCGATCGCTCGCCAAGGAGTCGTTTCGGCTATATATACAGCCTAACCCTAACCCCTAGCTGTCCCATCCATCCATTCCCTAACCCGCCGCCGCCACTCTCCCGCATCTTCATCGGGATCGTCCTAGATCCATCTCCCTCCATCCAGCGCCCGAGCCTCCACCTCTCGATCCCCATCCATCCAACTGCCCATCGCCACCGCAACCTCCGACCACCTCCCGTGTTTTTCACGGCGACCAAATCGCAGCGGCCAACCAGCACCCTCCCTTCTCCTCGCTTTCCTCCTCCACCCAACCAGGCAGCCCGTGCGCCTCCTGCATCCTCTCTGCTCGAGGGTCCAGCCGACACCATGGAGCTTCACCGTCGCTGGCCAGCCTCCTCCGCACCAGCAGATCGAAGCCCCGTGCTCCCCACCACCTCGTCCTCATGAGCACGACCACCGGGGCGCCACCTCGCCGGGCCTCTTGCGTGGCCGATGCTCGAGCTCCTCTGCCCGGGCGTCCCACGCGCCTCAAGTCATCGTCGTCCTTCGCCCTCGCGCCTCCTCCTCCCGCAAGACCTTGCCGGCCACGACACCGGACCGCTGGAACTCGCCTCCGCCGGCCCGACGAGCAGCAGCAGCAACCAGGCCACCGTACCTCGCCTCGGTCCCCTCCTTCCCCTCAATTTCTCCCATCTCTCTCTCACCCGGCTTCCTTCCTCTCTGTTTGCCTACAGGAGCTACCGCCGGCGCTGTAGTTCGTCCGCCTCGCCACCAACCGCCGCCCACGCCAGATCTCTCTCCCGACGAGCCCGCGCGGCCACCGTCGTCGATCGGGTCCTCCTCGACCCCGCTGACCCTGCTCCTGGCCTCTCGTGTCCCCGCCGTCGATGCTTTGTGCGCGAGCTTGACCCCTGCGTCCTCTGCATCGTAGCCGCGCCAAGGCCTCTGCTTCTTCTACGTTGACCGGGCCTTCCCCATGTGCCCGCTCGATCCAGCCAGCGCCCCGACAGCCAGCCTCCTCCACCAATGGGCTGAAGCCCATGTGTGAGCTGCCCCCTGTTCCTGTTGGGCCCATATTCAAATTCGGCCCGATGCATTTTTTTATCCCTCTGGACGAATTTAGCTATTTATCCAGAGAGTGCAGTTTTTTTACAGAAAAACCTCTGTTGATCATGCATTTATCTCACAAACCGTGCATCATATGAAAATACTTTATATATGTAAAATGCTTAGAATTTCATCTAGTTTCATAATATGCTGCTTTCATCCA
Source organism: Thinopyrum elongatum (assembly GCA_011799875.1). Taxonomy (NCBI): domain Eukaryota; kingdom Viridiplantae; phylum Streptophyta; class Magnoliopsida; order Poales; family Poaceae; genus Thinopyrum; species Thinopyrum elongatum. The sequence goes on from CM022298.1 coordinate 157,698,633, forward strand.
TGATAAAAATGTTTAAAACGTTGTTTGATTAAACTTGCTCATATGACATGCTAAAATGGTTTATTTCATAACTAATTAACTGTAACTCAGAATTAAATAAACTTTATATGTAAATGGGGTAGAAAAATGAATAGATTAACTTGGTGCACTTTATTTTACTGTTAACAACATTAAAATATGGTTTAGGGCAGAACAGTACCAAATTCAAAATATGCACATGGGGATTTTCCGGAATTGTTGTTTGTTGTTCCGGCCTCATTTAAACTTGCCTAGATTGGTAGTTTGCTCATGCTTCACCTCTTGCCATGTTAACCAACATTTAATCTTGTCTTGTACATAAACGAGAGCGAACTAAATACTTGAATGTGGTGTTTCCTCAATATGCAACTCGTTGCATATTGAGCCCCACTTAATTTGTAGTATTGTTTGTTGCACTTTGCCATGCCATGACTCATTAACCCGGACATGCATCATACTTGGTTGCGCATCATATCATGTTTATGTGATGTGTGTTTACCCTGTTGTTTGCTTCTTTCTGGTTGTTCTTCTTCTTGATAGTTCCTGTTTCGTTGCGATCGTGAGGATTCGTTCGACTACGCTTGGTTCGTCTACGCCCGTTCGTCTTCTTCATGGACTCGGTCTTCTTCCTAGCAGGATTTTAGGAAAGATGATCATTCCCTTGGATACCACTACTATCTTTGCTTGCTAGTTGTCTCGATGCTATCGCTATGTCGTGCTACCTACCACTTGTTTATCAAGCCTCCCAAATTGCCATGATAAGCCTCTAACATTTCCACCATCCCAGCAAACCGTTGTTTGGCTATGTTACTGCTTTGCTCAGCCCCTCTTATAGCGTTGCTAGTTGCAGGTTCAGTTGAAGGTTGTTCCATGTTGGGACATGGATATCATGGGATATCACAATATCTCTTATTTAATTAATGCATCTATATACTTGGTAAAGGGTGGAAGGCTTGGCCTTTCGCTTGGTGTTTTGTTCCACTCTTGTCGCCCTAGTTTCCGTCATACCGGTGTTATGTTCCTTGAATTTTGCGTTCGTAACGCGGTCGGGGTTTATGGGCCCCCCTTGACAGTTCGCTTTGGATAAAACTCTTCCAGCAAGGCCCAACTTTGGTTTTACCATTTGCCTAATAATAACCAAAACTTGCATAGGGACCGGCTAGCACCCGAGGACTTTTAATTAACAACCCGGACCAGTGCTCCTCATGAGTGTTGGTCCAAAACAGGTGGCCTGCGGGGCCACCACGGGGAAACTCGAGGTCTGGTTTTACTCGTAGCTTGTCCCATCCGATCGTGGCCTGAGACGAGATACGCGCGGCTACTATCAGGGTGTCGGCACGTCGGGAGGTCTTGCTGGTTTTGTTTTACCATTGTCGAAATATCTTGTGAACCGGGATTCCGAGCTTGATCGGGTTGTTTCAGGAGGAGGATTTTCCTCCGTTGATCATGAGAGTTTGTGATGGACTAAGTTGGGACACCCCTGCAGGGTTTAATATTTCCGGAAGCCGTGCCCGCAGTTATGTGGCAGATGGGAATTTTTAATATCCGGTTGTAGAGAACTTGACACCAGATCCGAATTAAAATACACCAACCGCGTGTGTAACCGTGACCGTCTCTTTTCGAGTGAGTTCGAGAAGAGAACATGGTGGGGTTATGTATGACTCGTAAGTAGTTCAGGATCACTTCTTGATCATTACTAGATTGCGACCATTATGCGTAGTTTCTCTTCTTATTCTTGTACTCGTAAGTTAGCCACCATACAATGCTTAGTGCTTGCTGCAACCTCACCACTTATCCATTCCATACCCATTAAGCTTTGCTAGTCTTGATACCCATGGATTGCTGAGTCCTTGTGGCTCACAGATTACTACAACAACAGTTGTAGGTACAAGTAATGCGATGATCATGACGTGAGAGCGATGCTTGCTTGTTTTGGAGTTCTTCTGCTTCTTCTTCGATCAAGGGATAGGTTCCGGGTCGGGAGCCTGGGATTAGCAGGGTGGATGTCGTTCTTCTTTTTCGTTTGGTTTCATCCGTAGTTGGATCCTGCTCTTCTGTATGGTGATTGCTATGTATTGATGAACTGTTGTATTCATGTTGTAGCTTGTGGCGAGTGTAAGCCTTTATCTTGTATTCTCATCTATTCAGTACATGGTATGTTGTAATGATATCCACCTTGCTATGCGCTCGAAATGCGGTTGTGCCCCAATCATGAATTCATCACGTGATTGGGATAGAATCGCATCTTGGGTGCTACACAATCCCAAGTGGTGTAATAGTATCTCTATTCGCGAGTTTAATAGTAACATCAATATCTTCTATCTCAGCAGGTGCAATATCATTCATAATTTCTTGATATAAAGTAAATGGGATAGCACTCACACTAGCACCCAAATCACATAAGCCATGATAACAATGATTTCCTATTTTAACAGAGACAACAGGCATGCCAACAACAGGTCTATGTTTATCTTTTTCATCGGGTTTGGCAATTCTAGTAGCTTCATTACAGAAATAAATAACATGCCCATCAATATTTTCCACCAAGAGATCTTTAACCATAGCAACATTAGGTTCAACTTTAATTTGTTCAGAGGGTGTAGGTGTTCTTGTATAGCTCTTGCAAACCACAATTGAAGCTTTAGCATGTTCTTTTATCCTAACAGGAAAAGGTGGTTTCTCAATATAAGCAGTAGGAATAACTGGATCAACATTATAAGTAGTGGTTTCTTCCCTAGCTTCAACGGGTTCTACTACTTTTACTTCAATGTGAGGATGATATTTAAACCACGTCTTCTTAGGGAGATCAACATGAGTAGCAAATGATTCACAGAAGGAAGCTACTATCTTAGAATCAAGTCCATATTTAGTGCTAAAATCATGAAAGGCATCGGTATCCATAAAAGTTTTTAACACAATCAAATTCGAACTTTATACCTGACTCCTTATCTTCGTCGAGCTCCCAATCTTCAGAGTTGCGTTTAATTCTTTCCAAGAGATCCCATTTGAATTCAATAGTTTTCTTCATAAAAGAGCCAGTACAAGAAGTATCGAGCATGGATTGAGCATTACGAGAAAGCCGAGCATAGAAATTCTGAATAATAATTTCTCTCGAGAGCTCATGATTGGAGCATGAATACAACATTGACTTAAGCCTCCCCCAAGATTGAGCGATACTTTCTCCTTTACGAGGCCAAAAATTATATATATAATTCCGATCACGATGAACCAGATGCATAGGATAAAACTTCTGATGAAATTCCAATTTCAATCGTTGGTAATTCCAAGATCCAATATCATCACATAGACTGTACCATGTCAATGCCTTTCCCTTCAAAGATAAAGGGAAGACTTTCCTCTTGACTTCATCTCCGGGTAAACCTGCAAGCTTAAATAATCCACAAACTTCACCCACAAAGATTAGATGCATATCAGGATGTAGTGTTCCATCTCCTGCATAAGGATTAGCTAGTAGTTTCTCTATCATACACGAAGGAATTTCATAATAAATATTTTCAGTAGGTGCAGTAGGTTGAGGAGCAACTCTTTGTTCTTCCAGTCGAGGTGAAGATACCCCGAACAAGCCCCTCAAAGGATTATTTTCATAGTGACAAGTGACAGTAAATTTCAGCACGTAATATAAATTTTTCCTTACCAAATTCCACTCACCAAAGGCACTTCACTCCCCGGCAACGGTGCCAGAAAAGAGTCTTGATGACCCACAAGTATAGGGGATCTATCGTATTCCTTTCGATAAGTAAGAAAGTCAAACCCAACGAGGAGCAGAAGGAAATGACAAGCGGTTTTCAGCAAGGTATTTTCTGCAGGCACTAAAATTATCGGTAACAAATAGTTTTATAGCAAGGTAATTTGTAACGGGTAACAAGTGACAAGTGTAACAATGGTGCAGCAAGATGGCCCAATCCTTTTTATAGCAAAGGATAAGCCTGGACGAACTCTTATATAAAGCAAAGCACTCCCGAGGACACATGGGAATTTTCGTCAAGTTAGTTTTCATCATGCTCATAGGATTCGCGTTCGTTACTTTCATAATTTGATATGTGGGTGGACCGGTGCTTGGGTGCTGTCCTTACTTGGACAAGCCTCCCACTTATGATTAACCCCTCTCGCAAGCATCCGCAACTACGAAAGAAGAATTAAGATAGATCTAACCATAGCATGAAACATGTGGATCCAAATCAGCCCCTTACGAAGCAACGCATAAACTAGGGTTTAAGCTTCTGTCACTCTAGCAACCCATCATCTACTTGTTACTTCCCAATGCCTTCCCCTAGGCCCAAATCATGGTGAAGTGTCATGTAGTCGACGTTCACATAACACCACTAGAGGAAAGACAACATACATCTCATCAAAATATCGAACGAATACCAAATTCACATGATTACTTATAACAAGACTTCTCCCATGTCCTCAGGAACAAACGTAACTACTCACAAAGCATGTTCATGTTCAAGATCAGAGGGGTAATAAATATCATTAAGGATCTGAACATATGATCTTCCACCAAATAAACCAACTAGCATCAACTACAAGGAGTAATCAACACTACTAGCAACCCACAGGTACCAATCTGAGGTTTTGAGGCAAAGATTGAATACAAGAGATGAACTAGGGGTTGAGAGGAGATGGTGCTGGTGAATATGTTGATGAAGATTGACCCTCCCACGATGAGAGTATCATTGGTGATGATGATGGCTTCGATTTCCCCTCCCGGAGGGAAGTTTCCCCGGCATAATAGCTCCGCCGGAGCCCTAGATTGCTTCTACCCAGGTTCCACCTCGAGACGGTGGCGCTTCGTCCTGAAAGCTTCCTTATCTTTATTTCTAGGTCAAAACCCCTCATATAGCAGAAGATGGACACCGGGTGCTGGCCATGGGGGGCCACAAGCTCAGGGGCGCGCCCTGGGGGGGTAGGGCGCGCCCCTAGCCTTGTGGCCACATGGTGGGTCCCCTTTTGTAGTTTCTTTGCCCAATATTTTTTATATATTCCAAAACAATTCTCCGTAAAGTTTCAGGACATTTGGAGTTGTGCAGAATAGGTATCTCAGATTTGCTCCTTTCTGGTCCAGAATTTCAGCTGTCGGCATTCTCCCTCTTCATGTAAATCTTGTAAAATAAGAGAGAAAAGTCAGAAGTATTGTACCATAATGTGAAATAACAGTCCATAACGCAATAAATATGAACATAAAAACATGATGCAAAATGGACGTATCAACCCTCAGCCACTTTCTCTATCCAAATATGTCCAAACCCTAATTCCAAACGCGGCCCCAGCGATACTTCTCATCCGGAGCCACCGAGTTCATGTTGACATAGCCACTGCCAAAACCCTAACAGTTCGGTCACACCGATATGGATCCCGGTCTCACCGAGATGGCCTTGCCAGCCCTCTGTGACTTGTTGCATTCACTTTGGTCTCACCGACATGTTGCAATCGATCCCACCGAGTTGGCTTGACTGATTCTCTGTTGCTCATTGCATTCACTTCGGTCCCACCAAGATGATGCAATCGGTGCCACCGAGATGAAGTTTGGCCTAAGCCCTAGCACATCGGTCCCACCGAGTTGTTCCCGTCGGTCCCACCGAGATTCCTAACATTCATATTTTTGTACTAATCGGTGCCATCGAGTTTACTAATCGGTGCCACCGAGATGGGTCAAAAGTGTGTAACGGTTGGATTTTGTGTGGAGGCTATATATACCCCTCCACCCCCCTCTTACTAAGTGAGAGAGCCATCAGAATGTGCCTGCACTTCCACCATCCATTTTCTGAGAGAGAACCACCTATTCATGTGTTGAGATCAAGAGATTCCATTCCTACCATTTGAACCTTGATTTGTAGCCTTCCCCAAGTTGCTTTCCACTCAAATCCTTGTTCCACCATAGCCAATCTCTGAGAGAGTTGAGTGTTAGAGCGACTATCATTTGAAGCACAAGAGCAAGGAGTTCATCATCAACATACCGTTTATTACCTTTTGGAGAGTGGTGTCGCCTAGATTGGTTAGGTGTCGCTTGGGAGCCTCCGAGATGTGGAGTTGAACCAAGAAGTTTGTAAGGGCAAGGAGATCGCTTACTTCGTGAAGATCTACACGAGTGAGGCAAGTCCTTCGTGGGCGATGGCCATGGTGGGATAGACAAGGTTGCTTCTTTGTGGACCCTTCGTGGGTAGAGCCCTTTGTGGACTCGCGTAACTGTTACCCTTCGTGGGTTGAAGTCTCCATCAACATGGATGTACGATAGTACCACCTATCGAAACCACGCCAAAAATTCACCGCGTCTCCATTGCATTTGCAAACTCCAATCCCATCCCTTTACATTCTTGCAAATTGCATGCTTTACTCTTTCCGTTGCTCATACTCTTGTCATGCTTGCTTGAGATGTATTGTGTGCCCATTAACTTGTGTTAAACTCCGCCTTAACTTGAAGAAACTAAAAAACTGCCACTTTTACTTGTGAAGGGTCTAATCACCCCCTCCCCTCCCCCCGGTCTAGACCCCTCTTCTCGATCCTTTCACTAGGAGGGTACCCACGAGATAATTACGCGGCACGGCCGGGCAGGCAGAGACCTCCCTAGAGAGGGATGAGCCTGGGCCTTGCCGTAAGTCCGCGAGACAGGGCTACGGGATCACTGATCGTCTCCGCGCTCTGCCAAGACACTAACGGGTTTGGATATGTGATCTGAGTAGGCCTCTGGCCTTTTCGCACTAACCACCATGCGGGAATAAGTATGGGCACTCAGCGTCGCACGATTTTTTCGAAAGCTCCAAGACGTCAGCAGTTTAGCGGCGCGCGCCCGGTTGGATGGTAACCACCTGCGCTTGTATAAGGGGGTGGGTTTGCTCCAGGCCGGGCTTGCAACATGCAGGATTGCAAAGGACAATTGGCCCATGACCCCTTCGCATTTAGTATGTAGACCGGCGTGCTGGCCACTCTGTTGAGCCTAGGTAGGACTAGGTGTGTCGATCAGCCGAGGCCGGACAATGACCTGAAAAGTGTGTCCGGCCGGAGTTAATCGAGCATGTTGGGTAAGTTGGTGCACCCCTACAAGGAAGTTTATCTATTCAAATAGTCGTGTCCACGGTAACGGACGCATGGAGTTGTATCCCGATCTATTACAACTAGAA